>CM045729.1:69536079-69553579 GCA_024760905.1 Plotosus lineatus
GTACACCTTTAGCCTCAGAAGCTACTTTAAAATAATTCACCTCTTTTTCGGTGTTTTGCACTTTCCAATTCACTCCTAGGTGTGAGTGTGAGTGCAATTGATTGAGTGTTGGCCCTGCGATGTCCTGGCGAACTGTCCAGGGTGTACCCTGCCCTCGCTCAGGTATCGGCTGAGATGAGCTCCATCCTCCCTCCCTGTGACCATAATTAGGATTTAGCAGTTTAGAAAATTGAATGAATGAATGAAAGAACAGTCCAACAGTCTCTCACATTGTTTTACTGAAATTTTGGGTTTTCTTATTTTGCATGCATTTTTCATTTTCCACTTGAGAAATGATTAGTAGCCGATTATCCATTAGAATAAAAACATCTGGCTGATATTGTGTAGGTTCCCCTTGTGCCACAAAGGCAGCATGAACTTCATAAAACCTTTAAAATGAAGGTGTGCTAGCAACATGGTGGCGCAGGAGTTAGCACGTCTGCCTCACAACAAGAAGGTCCTGGGTTCGATTCGCAGCTCGGGCGTTTCTGTGTGGCGCCCCCGTGCTTGTGTGCGTTTCATAATGGTACAGTCCAAAAATGCACAGCAGGTTAATTGGCTGTTCTAAATCGCCCCTAGGTGCGAGTATGGATGGTTGTGTAGGTGTTTGTCTTGAGATGGCCTGGCGAGCTGTTCAGGGTGTACCCTGCCCTCGCCCAGAGTAGGCTGACATGGGCACCAGCCTCCCTGTGACCCTAATTAGTATTAAGAGGTGCAGAAAGTGTATGGATGAATGAGATCTGGAGATTTGGATTCCAGAGTAAGCCATAAAGCTCTTTTCATGCCAATAAAACCATTGTCGGAAAGAACTCCTGCCCTCCTGGCCAAGCCAGACATGTGCCGGTGGAGAGAAACTTGTGATATTCTTTCTGCTTAATCAATTAGCTCAAAGCGGCAGTGGTGGTCTAGTGGTATAATGGCGCTGGATCGCTGATCCAAAGGTTCAGGGTTCGAGTCCCACTCTCCACAAGGTTGTCACTGTCCTCCCAGTGGAGCTAACTGGGTTATCAAAGGCCGGCCATGTCTCTCACTGTCTATGGTGTGAGGCGTGTAAAAGAACCATTGCTGACTTTCAACAAGAGTAGACTGCAAAGCCGTCAGCGTGTTTCCGCCCTGCGATGGCCTGGCGAGCTGTCCAGGGTGTACTCTGCCCTTGCCCTGAGTTGGCTGGGGTGGGCACCAGCCTCCCCACGACCCTAATTAGGATGAAGCGGTTACAGAAAATGAACTGAACAGTTAGCTCAAATAATACTTCAAATTTAAAGTAATAATAAAGAAAGTGATTTACAACAGATGGGAAGAAACCGATATCCTTTATTTCTTTTCACACCATTAATCAGGAATGCAGGAAAAAGAAGTCAGCTAACAGCAGTCAGTAAAGCGGCCCACAGTCAGGAAGACTCCCCGAAAAACCACTGTAATTATTCCCTGACAAACAATGTCTGCAGTGCGGCAGGAAACACCTCACATTCTCTATTGCAGAAGATAATAACATGTATTATCAGCGGTTGTGGTGGGTCGGAGCAGTTGGGGGTTAGATGCCTTGTTTAAGTGCAGTATATTGTACACTGTATACAGGATCATGTTCCTGTCATCAGAATCAGAACCATCACAATCAGAATCCTTTATTGATCCGGTAGGAAATTACGTAAAGCGCAGGGCGTGTAGTTGCTGCACTGCACTCCCAATTCTCAACGAGAGTAAAAGTTCTGCAGCAATAAAAAGTACAAAAACTCTCTCAACCCATATATCGAGAGAGCAGCTACTTATGAACAATAAAATATTACGTACAATTAAAAAAGAGTTCAAAGTATGGGAATGACAGGAGAAACTGAAACAGGCTGACCGCCGTTTAATGCACTCATTCATTTTCTGAACCGGTTAATCCTAATTAGGGTCACGGGAAGTGTTGTATGGTCAAAAAATAAGTGAGTACACTATGGCAGCGAAGTTACCATTCGAGGTCGTGAAGCGACTGAGCCGCGGAGAGGGTGCGGGAGGGCGTATTTTGAAATTTGAAAGGCTGAGAGGTGCATTTTTGAGCATTTCAATTTTAAAAGCAGTTATTCTCAGCTATTATAAAATTTACAGAACTTGACAATTATATCTGTAATAAGAAAAAATAAAACAAGGAAATTAATAAATAATACTGTACGTATGTTCATTATGGGGCAGTGGGGGTCTAGTGGATAGGGTGCAGGATTGCTGATCCTAAGGATTGGGGGTTCGAGTCCCAATTATTTAAGCTTGGTGGGCAGTGGTGGCCTGGAGGAAAAGGTGCTGAATCACTGATCCTAAGGCTGGAGGTTCGAGTCCCACTCTCCACAAGGTTGTCACTGCCCCCCCCCCCCCCCCCTCCCCAGTGCAGCTAACTGGGTTATCAAAGGCGGGCCATGTTCCTCACTGTCTATGGTGAGATGTTCATGTAAAAGAACCATTGCTGACTTTCATAAAGAGTAGACTGCAAAGCCGTCAGCGTGTTTCTGTCCCTTGCTAAAACGGTTTTGTCAGGAAGGGCATCCGACGTGAAAACCTATGCCAAATCAAATGTGCGAATCTGATGATTCACTCTGGCGACTCCCGAGAAAGGGAAAAAGTCGAAACAAAGAAAGACTGCATGTTCATTATCATTTAAATATAGAAATGTTACTGTTGCGAATTGATAATTATCAAAAATTACGTAAAAACACAGACAAGTTACTTAGTATATATATATATATATATATTAGTAGCACAATATGCAAACCACAAATGACATTTTATATCTATAAAAGAGGTAAGTCAGTTGAGTTTTCACACCCAAGCCTCGTGGCTCATCAGGCCGGTGCTTATCCCCGGTTTCCATAGCGTGAAGCGACCAGGAGTTCAACTCCTCCTGGATGGGACGCTTGTCCATTGCAGGTTACCTTCCCAGTATATTTTACTGGTACCCATTTATACTGCTGGGTGAACAGAGGCACACTTGTGGTTGAGACCTTGTCCAGGGGTCTTAGCATAGTGAGGGTCCCAGTGGGATTTGAACTCACAACCTCCCGATCATGTGCGCAGCACCCTAACCACTACACCACCGGCCCCCTAATATATATATATATATATATACACACTGCAAAACATTAGGCCATTTCCAATGTTCCATATACATTATGCAATTATAAAGAAGTGTTGTTAGCGCTAATTATAATTATTCATTCCGTCAATAACTAATGGTGACTTATTAAATGAAAATATCCAAGAAAGAAAATCAGAGGAAAATCGAACAGAGGAACAGAGGAAAGTCGACCGCCTCATGCTGAATGTCTCTCTCAAGGATAGAAAGCCCAACACATGGATCAGAGAGCAAACAGGAGTGAGGGATATCGTGCACACCATCAACAACAGCAAGGACAGATGGGCAGGCCATGTGGCCCGTTAGACAAGCAGAGCAACAGAGTGGACGCCCCGGAGCTGGAAACGACCACGAGGACGACCAAAAACAAGATGACGCGACGACCTGACTCAATGCCTAGGGCACAACTGGCCAAGCCTCACACGAGATAGAGCCTACCGGAAGAGGTCCAGGGAGGGGTTCCTCAGCCATGAGTGAAGCCACCCTGAATCCTGATCCAAGAAAGTATTTCTTCAATACTTTTTGGTAATAGATCTAAAGTATATAATGTTTACAACGTTAGCTTGGATTAACCATTTAGTTATTACCAAAAAGTAAGACATGTCAACAAGGACAAACAGGACATAAACTGACTGCAGAAATGCTTGTTTGATCTTAAAATAACAGTTTTCTGGGATGTAGGTCTGTCACCGGGTGTGACCGTGTGAACCAAATATAAACACAGGCTAGCTTAGCCTTACTTACCGGGGACTTTGTTGGACTCGGCTTGCAAGCTTTTTGCGCTCTTTACACGAGTAAACCCGTGCATGGCGAGTGACTGTGTGAACTGTCGGGGAGATAATTTGGCCTTCTTTGTTTTACGCATGATAGCAAAACGAATGAAAGCTGGAAGTTCATTGGACACACATCTTGAGCTCAGCTAGCAGTATCCAATCAGAGGTATAATATTATAAGGATGATTTGTGGTGTTTATGGAATCATGTTTAGGACTACATTTACTAAAATAAACTTTGGCTTTGAAACGATTTATCACTCCATCTCCGCTTTTTATTTACACAGTCGCGGAAATTTACGTTAATCAACTATAAAGTAGACCAAACTTTACAGACACGCAACTCAGCCACTAAAACAAGTGGGTACACCACTACAGCACCGGTTACAGGGTGGTGAGTACCCATGTCTGCTGACTCCGGAAAAGGGCAGAGTACACCCTGAATAGCTCGCCAGGCCATCGCAGGTTGGAAACACGCGAACAGCTTTTCAACTACTCTTGACAAAAGTCAGCAATGGTTCTTTTACATGAACCTCTCACCATAGACAGTGAGAGACACAGCCGGCCTTTGATAACCCAGTTAGCTGCACTGGGGGGACAGCAGTGACAACCGTTGAAAGTGGGGCACCAGAAGTCATAATTTACCAGAAATTCACACCATCCCCACACCTCAGGCCCGGGCTAGCTACCGCTTCTTTATGATTAGCATCAGATTGCTTGGAACTTGGGACCTATGCTTCAGCTATAAATATGGAGGAAGGAAAGGTGCTGTTCACTTCCCCGCCACCCACCTTTTCCTGCTGGTTCAGGAATCAAACCAGTGGCCTTTCGGTCACAAAGCTGCTTCTCTAAGCATTCGGCCACAGCTGCTGTCAGCATGTTTCGGTATGAATAGTTGTGAAGGTGTTAGCCTTGCAATGGATTGGCAAGCTGCTTAGAGAGCATTCTGCCCTCGCCCAGAGTCGGCTGAGATAAGCCGAACCTCCCAGAGACCCTAATTAGGATTAAGAAAGGGAATAAGGCAGAAAATGAATAAATGAATGATTTTGGGGGGCAAATTAAATAAACACAAAGCAAAATGAATAATCAGCTCAGTGCCCTTCAGGGGTCGCCACAGTGAATCATCTGCCTCCATCTCATCTTATCCTCTGCATCTTCTTCTCTTACACCAACTACCGTCATGTTCTCCTTCACCACATCCATAAATCTTCGCTTTGGTCTTCCTCTTGGCCTTCTGCGTAGTAGTTCCAACCTCAGCATCCTACTACCTCAATGCAGCCGTGAGGTGGGGCAAATACAGCCGTGGGGGGGAGGCATAAGCCAGTGTTCTTTTTGCTTTACTTGCAATCTCCACTAAATTATTTTAATGCATGAAATAATACCAGAGCCCCTAAAGCCATTATCTTATACACACAAACATCTGGCTAGAAAATACAAAATTTGATTTTTCACACTAATCTTAAAATGTACCCCATGATACTGGTGTAGTTTGATGTACATCTGTCCCCTTTTTCTACGTTCTAATACGTTTATATGAGAAAAATTAATTCGAGTCACAGCTCAAAGCAGTCATTGAATGAGATGACGTATGATATGGCATTCAATTGGAGTTGTTGTCTGCTGAGGCTAAAGGTCACAGGACCAAATACAGTAATTCTTACCATATGAAAGGTTTTCAGTTTCTACAACTGTTTTATTATTTATACAAAATATTTTCAAAGGCATTGGTGGTCTACAGGTGCTGGATCACTGATCCTAAGGTTGAGGGTTCAAGCCCCACTCACCACAGGTTGTCAATGCACCCCCCCCCCCCCGGCCAGTGCAGCTAACTGGGTTATGAAAGGCCGGCCATGTCTTTCACTGCCTATGGTGTGAGGTTCATGTAAAAGAACCATTGCTAACTTTCAACAAAAGTAGCTGCTAAGACTTTAAGCTTAGACTTAAAGCAAGGTGATCTCACCAAGATGGCTCCACCTCAGAATTGAAACAGTAATGTCCAATCTAGGTTGTTTTTTTTTCTTTTCTTTTAATTATCAGTGATTGGTGGAAACAGGTGGAAGGCGTGGCTATTGTTTGGTTGAAGTGAAAACCTGCCCCCACACCGCCCCTTTGCGGATAAGATTGCCCACCCCTGGTTTAGAAACAGTGGCCCAGGAGAAAAGACAGGAGGCAGAGCGAGAAGTAGCGTAGATGAAAATGTTGAGGTTCTCTTTGGGAGTAACGAGGATGGATAGGATCAGGAATGAGTACATCAGAAGGACAGCACACGTAAGACATTTTGGAGACAAAGCCAGAGAGGCTCGATTGAGATGGTTTGGACATGTACAGAAGAGGGATAGTGAGTATATTGGTAGTAGGATGCTGAGGTTGGAACTACCAGGCAGAAGGCCCAGAGGAAGACCAAAGAGAAGATTTATGGATGTGGTGAAGGAGGACATGAAGGTAGTTGGAGTAAGAGAAGGAGATGCAGAAGATAGGACGAGATGGAGGCAGATGATTTGCTGTGGCGACCCCTGAAGGGAAAATCTGAATGGAAAAGAAGAAGAAGACCATCATGTTACTGTGATGCACATGAAACTCATTCAATAATCATTCGAATTATCCAATGGCAACATACCAATGATACAATATCACAGATTATTTAATGGCTTTCCACAAATCAGAACCCAGAAAATCTCGGATGACCTTCTCTATCCTGACATACTGTACTTTTAAGGTGTGAGTGACTGAGTGGGTGTATGGTGCCCTATGCGCAACTCTTGTTCCTTGCAGGATGTGTCACAGCCCACCTTCCTTTTACTTCCTGGGGTGAATAATTGTTTGAGAACGCATAACATGGGAACACAATAAAAGCAAACCTGAAAAAGATCTTATTCTTCTTTTCCTTTCAGCCAGTCGCCATTTTCATGGAAGTCATATTAATGATTTGTATGTTTGATTGGCATATTTTACGTCGGATACCCTTCCTGACATAACCCTTAGCAAGGCTAGAAACACGCTGACGGCTTTGCAGCTCCTCTTGTCAAAAGTCAGCAATGGTTCTTTTACATGAACCTCTCACCATAGACAGTGAGAGACATGGCCGGCCTTTGATAACCTAGTTAGAGTTAACTGCACTGGGGGGACAGTGACAACCTTGTGGAGAGTGGGACTCGAACCTCCAGCCTTAGGATCAGTGATTCAGTACCTATTCCTCCAGGCCACCACTGCCCACCAAGCTTAAATAATATGTTTATTGTATATTATTAAAAGCCTAACAATGGTCAGGTGTACTCCATTACACCAGACATAGGAATTGAAATGATCTGTCTGAAGGACCACCTGTGCTGTCCATCCCTCATTGGTTGTTTTTTGTCACAAAAACAGCTCTGGGTTTCTTTATGCCAGTCACATAATACTCCCTGGTCAGCATAGTCTTAGCTTTAAAGAGTTTAAAGTCAACGTTCTGCTGGTTTTTACAGTACCTCCAAGCTGCTGGCTGAATCTCTCCAGTCTACTTAATGAATCAAAAATGAAAATAAAAATGAATTTTGCACTTTATTGTCTTCAGTGGATGTTTGTTCAGAAAGAATCAGTGGCGGCAGTGCTTAGAATTTTTGCACAAAAGTATAATTTACTTAGAACTCAGTTAAGTCTACTTTTCCCGTATCTTGTATTTCTATCTTATTTTTATCTTGCTCTACAAACCACTTTGAAGTAAATAGCAAATTAAAGAATTCTAGTTTTGACAAAAATTGTACTTATAGTTGGTATAGAACAGAAGCACCTTCTTCAAAATATTCACATTTCAGCCTGACATAAAGACACCTTCTCCAACATCTGACAGCAGAGGTTATATATTCACCAGCATCTGTTTATTTGTTTGTTTATCTGTCAGGATTATGCAAAAACAACTGAACTGATTTTCATCAAAATTGGTGGAAGGGTTAACTAATGGGCGTGGCAGGAACCTGTCACATTTTAGAGGAAATCCAGATCACAATTCAGATGCATGAATTTATCGAAAGCTTTTTAAAAAGCAGGCATTAAACAACTGTAGGGCCAGTGGTGTAGTGGTTAGGGTTCTGCACTCATGATCAGGAGGTTGTGTGTTCCAATCCCAGTTAGACCCCAACTGTGCTAATTTTGTGACCTGTAACACTGTGACCCCTGGACAAGGTCTTAACCACAAGTGTGCCTCTGTTCACCCAGCAGTATAAATGGGTACCAGTAAAAATATACTGGGAAGGTAACCTGTGATGGACTCGCGTCCTATCCAGGAGGAGTTGGACTCCTGGTCGCTTCATGCTACAGAAACTGGGGATAAGTACCGGACCGGCCTGATGAGCCGCTATGGCTCGGGTGTAAAAAGCCCAACAGACTTTACCTTACCAATAAAACAAATAACTTGATCTTTCTCAAACTTAGTGAAGGGGTAAGTTTGGGGGAGGAGTCATTTTGGAAGTGACCCGTGTATGGGATCCCGTTGAAGGTCTATTATAATTATACTCTCGGCCCATTCATTAATTCATTATTTAACCCGTGGAGATGCATGTGGTATAAATTATATTTGGAGTTTTACTTTAAAAGATCTATTAGGTACATTAAATGTGATACCTTAATTTAGTTCCTCTTAAATATACAATTATTTTTCCATGTTTAATTCAATTGTATAGAGATTTTTACAATTTATATTGTCGCAAAGCAGCTTTAAATAATACAAATAAGAGTTTACATAATATGCAATAGTTTAAACATTACATTTTAAGGTTAAAGACTAATGGTGTAGCTATACATAATACTGTACGAGCCAAATTATCTCATGAGATACTGATCACTACTTACACCAGCCAAAGCAGCTATGATGGATCATATTAAAACAAAACAAAAGCATGTGTAGGTTAAGGAGGTCAACAAAGGTCAGCCATGGTGTGTCCAACTCTCCAGGCAGTGGCTTCTGCTTTCAGAATGATGAGAAGCCATGTGTTCAACTTGCCTACCTGCAGAAACACAGCCCGGTTGCAAAATGAGACTCTCAACAGCATGCGCATCCAGAGCAGGTGTGGCCAACCCGCGGCTTCCGAGCCGCATGTGGTTCTTTGCCTAGTTTCATGCGGCTCTTATGTTTATATCGAAGTTTGTGTTTTTTTTCATGTGCGTGTTTGCTTCGCTTGAGCTCAATATGATATTATTGTCAAATGCTTATGCCCGTGAGATGAAAATACTGTCAAGCTTCCCAGTATGGGCGAGATCATCTCAGTAAACAATTTGTGCCAAATTTTCTCTTAAAATGGCAACAAAAAAAAATGCACGGCAAAATCAAAATATGAAGATGAACACAGGACATTTTAACAGAGTGAGAGAGTTTTTTTTTTGTTGTTCTTGAATGTAATGGAAAGCCATTCTGCCTTGTATGTCAGGCATCATTAGCGCATTTCAGAGCTTCAAATCTCCCGCGCCACTTCAGCTCACTGCATGCTAGCTTTGACCAGGAATTTCCAAAATTGACTGAACTTCACAAGTACAAATTGTTCACTTTGAAAAGTCTGGAAGAAAAGCAGATACAGTTTTTCCAAAAATTCACAAAGTGCTCAGAGACCGTAACGCTTGCATCGTATCAACTGGCTTGGAACATTGCACGATATGGCCAAAACGCCATACAATGAAGGCGAGTTCATAATAAAATCCTTCAGTGACGTTGCTGAGATCTTGTCTCCTGAGAACAACAAACTCAAACGCGTGGTATCGGACGTCCAACTGTCCCATTACATTGTTGAACACAGAATATTGAACATTAATATGGTTATTGAATCACAGTTGCACTCTGACCTTCAAAGATGTATTTTATGATGTTGGTGTGTGCATTTACAAGGGGCAGTAGTGATGGTGGTAAAGGTGGTAAAGGGTGCTGGATCGCTAAATTGTAAGGTTGGGGGTTCGAGTCCCATTCTCCACAAGGTGGTCACTGCCCCCCCCCAGTGCAGCTAACTGGGTTATCAAAGGTGGGCCATGTCTCTCACTGTCTATGGTGAGAGGTTCATGTAAAAGAACCATTGCTGACTTTCGTCAAGAGGAGCTGCAAAGCCGTCAGCGTGGTTCTGCCCCGTGCTAAAGGGTTGTGTCAGGAAGGGCATCCGATATAAAAACTATGCCAAATCAAGCATGCGAATCAGATGATTCACTGTGGCGACCCCTGAAAAAGGGAAAAAGTCGAAAGATTTAAATGTGGCTGAGCAGAGATGTGTGTGTGTGTGTGTGTGTGTGTGTGTGTGTGAGAGAGAAAGGGATGGGTGATGTTCATGTGTGCCCATGTGTATGAAGTGACTCTTTATGGTAACACAGTAATAAATGTGGCTCTTGGTCTCGGACTGGTTGGTTACCCCTGATCGAGGGATTTATTTCTAGAAGTGATATGATTACTGCCTCCAGCGGGAAGTAGTGGTATTACACCGCCCATCTGCTCAGAAAGAAAAAGGTGCGCTGCTTGCAATCCAGTGCGTATGTGTGTGTCCAGAGGTGATTTCTTCTTTTTTGAGGAATCGGGTTTATTTTACTGGGGTGCTCATGAGGCGTGAAGGTGAGTGTGGCTTTCTTAAATCGTATCTCAGACAATATGCTTTTTGTTCTTGGTTGATAACAGAGGTCTAGGCTGTAATTACCTTTGGTGCTTTCAGGAATGAACAGGATGCCTATTGTATGCATGGACTGAGGTTATTATAGGGCTCTAATTCACTGTGGGCTACTGAAGCAAATGTCTCTGATATTCTGTCCCACTGTGGAAGTCTGTAATGTGGACTAAACATACAGGTGTGCGTGTAGGATATGGCTTGGCGTGAAATCTGCATTTGGTAATGAACGTGATTTTCACGGAGCCTCATTGGAGATGTTTGGCCCCGTTTGGCGCGCCATGGACTGTATATATCGATCTAAATTAGGATAATATCAGATCAAATCATGCCTTTTAACATGCAACATGTCATGCATTCGCTTCATTCTAATGCCCCCCCACCACACACACACACACACACACACACACACACACACACACACACACTGTTCTGGTGCAGGCCAATCTTGCAGCTGTTTCCTGCAGCGGGTGTAGTGCGAGCTGTTCAGGGTGTTCCCCAACCGTACGCGCCGCATCCGCTGGTTCTTTCCCCATACAGGCATCCATGATACATGATTACTGTGCACAAGAACAATGCTTGGGTTTGGGTGGTGCACTCTGCGTCTCAGGGAAAAATCCACGCGAACTGCATGGAACATCACAAAGGTTCATTTATCACGTGGTGTTTGCTGAGCCTCGTCTTCTGCAAGGCACTGACTGCTCAGGGGGGCATTTAGGTCTGCACAGGCAGCAATAGAAGCTCCTGATCCCTCCCCAAAAGGCAATGAGGCACATGTAAACAGGTACATTGGCAGTGGTGGCTTTGTGCTGAAGGTGGTGGGTTACTGAGCTCAATCACAACTCTAACCACTGTTGGGCCCTTGAGCAAGGCCCTTAACCCTCAATTGCTCAATTGTATAAAAAAATGATATATTGTAAGTCGCACTGGATAAGAGTGTCTGTTAAATGTAGGTGAACTGTTTTTATTATTATTATTATTATTATTATTATTATTATTATTATTGGGGCAGCAGGTTGGCGTAGTGGTTAGTGCTTAGTCACAGCAAAAAGGCCTGGGTTCGATTCCCGGCCTGGGCGTTTCTGTGTGGAGTTTGCATGTTCTCCCAGTGCTTGTGTGGGTTTCCTCCGGGTGCTCCGGTTTCCTCCCACAATCCAAAGACATGCACCGTAGGTTAATTGGCTCGTTCTAAATTGCCCGTAGGTTCGCATCGTGCAGAAGGCAATGACAAACCACTGCACTAATCCTGCCAAGAAAACCTCCATGAAGATGATAACCAGGGTGTTGTCCTTCATGGTGGGTCGCCAACGGTCGTCCTGTGACTCAGGTACTAGATAGATAGATTATTATTATTTATTAATTTAGGCATTCAAAACGTAGCAGGGGCAATTTTTTTTGAAGATCACAAATCTTCCTTTAAGGCAAGTGTTTTCTTTCCTTTTTTTAAACAAAAAATATATAGCTGTATGCAATATCTGTATTTATTTATTTTTAAAATATTCATCGAAATAAAAAGTGGGGAAGTTGGGGAAGAGGGGGGAGGGGGTTGGCGAGGGTGCCGCAGGGATAGGGCCAATTGTGCATGGGGAACCCCAGACGGAAACAAAGCAAAAGAGCAGCCTGGGATCCCCGATCAAGGCTGGTTACATTTTTGCGAGCTGCGCATCTGTGTGAGTGTGTCTTTATGTATTTAAATTTTATTTACATCTTATGCATTGTTTTGTGTGTGTGTGTGTTTGATTGTTGTAGTAGGCATTTATAGCATTGAATATGTATTTGTTGATATACACATGTACATGTGCGTGCGTGTCAGTCAGGAGGGGGTTGGGTGGGGTTGATTCTACTTTGCGGATTTCAGTTAACGCGGGGGATCTCGGTCCCAATTAACAGCAGAAAGTGAGGGATCCCTGTGTATATATGTATATATGTGTTTGTGTGTGTATGTATATAATGAGTACATCACAGGGACAGCACATGTAAGAGGTTTTGGAGACAAAGTCAGAGAGGCTAGATTGAGATGGTTTGGACATGTACAGAGGAGGGATAGTGAGTATATTGGTAGTAGGATGCTGAGGTTGGAACTACCAGGCAGAAGGCCCAGAGGAAGACCAAAGAGAAGATTTATGGATGTGGTGAAGGAAGACATGAAGGTAGTTGATGTAAGAGAATAAGATGCAGAGGATAGGGTGAGATGGAGGAAGATGATTCGCTGTGGCGACCCCTGAAGGGAGCAGCCGAAAGGAAAAGAAGAAGAAGAAGAAGCTGTATGCAACTGCATTTTGTCCCTCTGTGATGAATGGACCTTACATTTCAAAGCTTGATGAGCTGTGATTTTGTATCAAACCACATTTGCTAATTTTGCCCCAAGCAGAGAGAAAGAGATTGATGTAAGCCATTAACCAGCCATTAAAGAGCTGGTGTTAAAAATCTCCGCCATCATGAATAATACTGTAATCACATCTGGTGCAAGTTTGTCTTCAAATGAAATGGCATGTAATCTTTTGAGTTGCATGGTTGATGCAAAAAAAAAAAAAATCATTTAGGCTCTACTGTTCAACGCAACTCACATCTGGGTTCATACATGAATTAATAATTGATAACTGTTGAGGCCAGCGATGTTGTATGGTTTAGAAACAGTGGCGCTGGGGAAAAGACAGGAGGCAGAGCTGGAGGTAGCGGAGATGAAAATGTTGAGGTTCTCTTTGGGAGTAACGAGAATGAATAGGATCAGGAATGAGTACATCAGAGGGACAGCACATGTAAGACGTTTTGGAGACAAAGTCAGAGAGGCTAGATTGAGATGGTTTGGACATGTACAGAGGAGGGATTAGTGAGTATATTGGCAGTAGGATGCTGAGGTTGGAATTACCAGGCAGAAGGCCCAGAGGAAGACCAAAGAGAAGATTTATGGATGTGGTGAAGGAAGACATGACGGTAGTTGGTGTAAGAGAAGAAGATGCAGCGGATAGGGTGAGATGGAGGCAGATGATTCGCTGTGGCGACCCCTGAAGGGAACAGCCGAAAGGAAAAGAAGAAGAAAGTAGAATTACATATGAATTTGAAATAATAAAGTATGGAGATTATTTGCATAAAGAACACCTGCTAATACTGTTGCGTGGAATTAATCAGTTTTTCCTATAAATACGATATTAACACAAATCATTTGATTCGTGAGTCCTGGGATTTTCTGTGTGGAGTTTGTTTGATTTTCCCGTACATGCTTGGGTTCCTCTGGGTACTCTAGTTTCCTCCCATAGTCAAAAAACATGGACTGGAGGCTGACTGGCAGCTCCAAATTGCCCCGAACTGTGAGAGTGAGAGTGAATGGTTGTATGCGACCTGCCTTCACGCAGCGTCAGTTGGGCACCAACCCTAATTAGGATTAATTGTCTTAGAAAATCAATAAATGAATAAATGATGACTAAATTAGTCGTAAGAATTATTAAACACGACACAGGTATGTCCCTGTATACTTAAAAAACAGGTGCACGCATTATTCGTTCATTTATTCATTTTCTAAGCCACTTATTCCTAATTAGTTTCATGGGGACGTTGGCACCCATCTCAGCCAACTCTGGGTGAGGGCGGGGTACACCCTGAGCAGCTCGCCAGGCCATCACAATGTGCGCATGCTTTATATGAGTGGAAATTTAGCTTGACTTCTTCTTCTTCTTCTTCTTCTTTTCCTTTCAGTTGTTCCCTTCAGGGGTCGCCACAGCGAATCATCTGCCTCCATCTCACCCTATCCTCTGCATCTTCTTCTCTTACTCCAACTACCTTCATGTCTTCCTTCACCACATCCATAAATCTTCTCTTTGGTCTTCCTCTAGGCCTTCTGCCTGGTAATTCCAACCTCAGCATCCTACTAACAATACAGTGATTCTTAACCTTGTTGGCGGTACTGAACCCCACCAGTTTCATAAGCTTATTCACCGAACCCTCCTTCATTGAAAAAAAAAAAAAAAAGATTTTTTTCAAATTCAAGACATAGGTATATGTTTTTTCTGGGGCACCAGAATGAACTGTGCATTAACAGCCGGGGGTTGATCCGACTTCACAAATCATGCAGATAGGACGCTGACTCGCATCACATGCCGTTATATATGTGAATCCATGTTGTACATATTCGTCCGACCACTTTCTTTTTTTGCTCAATGTCGTAAGGATTAAAACATTAAGAAAGAAATCACACGATGTACCATCACTACAGTCCCAAGCCGACTACTGAGCGCACCAAATTTCCTGCAGCACAGATTGGCCAAGCAATGTAGCGTGATCACCTGCAGTCAATGATGGCCAAGCGGGGCGTGTCATCATGGATATGAGTCGGGTGTGTGTCTTGACCTCCGCCGAACCCCTGAGACTGACTCACCGAACCCCTAGGGTTCGATCGAACCCAGGTTAAGAACCACTGTACCAATATGTTCACTATCCCTCCTCTGTACATGTCCAAACCATCTCAATCTAGCCTCTCTGACTTTGTCTCCAAAACATCTTACATGTGCTGTCCCTCTGATGTACTTATTGGAAATTTGGCTTGATGTCATCGCAAAATTGGTCAATCTTCCTCATTTAGCACACGTTTAAACACGTTATTTCGCTACTACTGGCTTCACTGATGAAATGGGTGTATGAGAAAAAGAAAACCACAGATCTGTCTGCACTGCGCTGCACCAAGAATTCCATCAATCTGTTTATTCACTGACCTGTACTCATTCACACATGAGCATAGATACAGGACAAAAGTGAATTGTTTCACATTAATTGACAATAATGTCACAGCTGGGGAATACAGGACACCAGCACACAAGCGACCTAACTTCCCATTCCCAGGGAATGAGTATTGGTCCTGAGCTCAAAACAGTCATGCTCAGTTTGTGTCCAGCCCCAGTGTAACTTTTCACTTTCTGCTTTAATGTTTGTACAGTGGTATTTGCTCAGACATCTGAGAGCTGGTACTTTGGTACTTTGGTGCTTCTGGGGGAATCCAAGAGGATGTGGAAAGATTAACAGTCAGTAAAACAGCCTGACGTAAGAATATAATGTATGAGGCAGATGCAAAGTGCACCACAGTGCAAAGTAAAGTGGTGATTTATCTGTCAGTAAAAGCATTAGTTTTCCATTTTTGTAAACATTAAAATGATTAACAGAGCTTTATATTGTTTATAGATGGCAGGATGCATTCATTGACTTAGCTACAGGAAAAGACAAAGCTGCAATGTATTTGCATGATATCTTTCCGGCAACACCACTTTGCAGGGTAAAATCAGGCACTAATGTACTTTAACTCGAAATATGTCAGGCTAATTGTGTGCATAAGTACAGACCTAACATGAAGGATAACTTTATGTTGTTACACAAAGCTAAATACTTTTTACTGACAATGTCTCAGGCAACACAAACACAGAGAATACTGAAGGAATCTGTTCATAAAAATAGCCATTCATTCATTCATTCATTCATTCATTGTCCGAACCACTTAATAGTAATTAGGGTTGCCGGGAGGCTGGCACCCATCTTAGCCGACTCTGCGTGAGGGCGAGGTACAATTTGAACAGCTCGCCCGCACCCATCTTAGCCGACTCTTTTTGAGGGCAAGGTACGATCTGAACAGCTCGCCATTCCATTTGCAGAAACACACTGATGGCAACCCAATGGCCAACTCTTTACAAACTATAGCAATGGTTCTTGTACATGTCTCACACTACAGGCAGTAGGAGGCATGGCTGGCCTTTGATAATCCAGTTAGCTGCACCAGGGAAACAGCAGTGACAACTCATTGACAGTGTGGATGGAACCCACAACCTTCAGAACACTAAGCCAGCACCCTTCCTCTGAGCCGCCACTGCCCCACATAGACGAAACAGTAATTTTTTAATTATAGTGTTACAGGCGGATGCAGCGGACAAGGTTGATCAATAAAAGAACAAATGAAAGTGTCCGACGTAAAAATTGGCAAAGTCAAAAGATTGCTGAACCCCTCCATGAAACAGTTCAAGCTTCAGAAGATCGTACTTATTGCATTGGCACCAGTTCATCAATGAAAGCGCCACGGCGTATCAATCACGATACCGCTGCATAAAGAAGGAGAACAAAAAGCCAGAAAATTTGTGTCAACAGAGTTGTGCCCCCCCAATGAAACATTTTCTTTTCACTTCCCACACTGGTTAATTCCATATTAGGGCTGAGGACGGTTGAAGATGAACCCGGCGGACGCCAGGCAAAAGGCGAGATACACCCTAAACAGTTAGCCAATCAATTGCAGGGTCAACACACACAACTATTCACACCTAGATGTACTCAAGAATATTTAAGTTATCCTAATGTGCGTGTCTTTGAACTGTGGGAGGAAACTAGAGTACCTGAAGGAAACCACTCTCAAGTACAGGGAGAACGTCCACACAGAAACTCCCTCAGTGAACTCACGACCTTCTTACTGTGAGCCACCACCCAAAGGAAAACATTCAGATCTGAAAAGCATCTTCAAGTGTTGAAACGCAGCAGCACGGTCACGTGGTGGTTGGCACGTCTGCCTCACAGCAGGAATGTCCTGGGTTTGAGTCTCGGGCTTGCTGAAAGCATTTCTGTGTGGGATTTGCATGTTCGCTCAATGCATGTGTGGGTTTCCTCAAGATACATTGGTTTCCTCCAACAATCTAAAGATCCAGAGCCAGCTGAGATAGGCTCCAGCCTCCCAGAGGCCCTAGTGGAATTATGTGGTTCAACAAATGAATGAATTAAAGTGTTTAAATACGGGGTGGCCATTTGTTGTGATAGCAAAAGAGTTGTCGTGTAGTAGGGGCTCAGTGGTAAAGCTTCTGAGTTACTGATCAGAAGGGCTGGGGTTCAAGCCCCAGTACCACCAAGCTACCAGTGTTGGGTCCTTATTCCTTAACGTTCTAGTTGGATAAGTTAGATTAATTAGAGTAAGTTACTTTTGATAAATCTATATACAATTTTTTGAATACAACATAGTGC
>CM045729.1:69556079-69623579 GCA_024760905.1 Plotosus lineatus
GCCAAGTTGGAACAGCCACTTAGTCTACTGTGCATGTTTTTTGACCGTGAGAGGAAACAGGGGTACCCGGAGAAATCCCACACAAGCACGGGGAAAGCATGCAAACTCCACACAGGAACTCCCAAGGCCAGGAATCGAACCCGGGCCTCACATCTAACATGTTTCCACTAATTTCATACTACATTGATAGATCATATATACCCATCGGGGCCATGAAGCGTATCTGGGCAGTGGTGACTGAGTGCTTAAAGCTCCAGGTTACGATCCCAAGCTGAGGGATTTAAGTCTCAGGTTTGAAGGTACTGGGGCTCTGGATAAGGACGTCTGCTAAATGACATGAATGTAAACATTTCACTTTGTCCTCACTGTGTGCATTCCAATCTTCCATACTGCACTTCTTCATTAATTATTCAGATTGTTTGTGTGTCCACATCTAAGCTTGAAAAGTCCTCCCCTACGTCAATGCCACCCGTATGACGTCCTAATTAAGTTCTTTCTGCAGGCTGATTTGACTTCATTTTTCTTTAACATGTCGAACGTTCGGCTACGTCCTCTACGTTCATTAAAACAACATCATGTGATTATTGGTTTCTGCTGCGTTGATTACTGTGTTCAACCTATTTTTTGTGATTCAGTAGGGACATGGTTGAGTGTGATGAGAATTTATGATGTGCTCTGTATATTTAAAAAACACTGAGAAATATTTTTCGTCATGTGATCGACACGCAAGAGCAAATTATTATTAATCAAGTCTTCATATGCAATCTTGTGGATTTTTAGATTTATCTACTTTTATGTGGAGAACCGGTAACTGTACTCACATAACAGTTTTTTATGTTCATTCTAGAATTAAAAAAGTTTACAATAATACAAATAGTCTAAATAGCTTTATTCAGTGTAAAAATAGCACACAAAGAGATGAAATTGGAGATAAATTAAAGATAAAACAGATTTACTAGCAACAAAGCAAAAAAAAAAAAAAAAAAAAGAAAAAGGTGCGGGGAGACGACGACACTTCTCATAGGTCTCTGAAAATAACTGTGTGTGTGTGTGTGTGCGTGTGTGCGTGTATGTGTTTGTGTGTGTGTGTGTGTGTGTGTGTGTGTGTCTCTGTGTGTGTGTGTGTGTGTGTGTATGTGTGTGTGTGTGTGTGTGTGTGTGTGTGTGTGTATGTGTCTCTGTGTGTGTGTGTGTGTGTGTGTGTGTGTGTGTGTGTGTGTGTGTGTCTTCCTTGACTCTGTAGGTGTAATGACTGAATAAAGCCAGAGTTTTGAAAGCTAAATGTCATTGCCTGCAGGCTCTGTTCTTTTGCTCCAGTTCCCAGTGTACTCTGCAGTAATGGACTCATTATTACAATGGGCCTACCGTAAATCAGTCACTGTGACCTCCTTAGCTTGTCAAATCGCTGGTTATAGCCACGACTGCCAGTTTCACTTTTATTTTGTCCTTATCACAGATTACAGTGGATCTCTTGGGCTTTTTTTTTAAAATAATATAAAGTCCAAAGAACTGGAAAAAAAATGAGAAGATGAACCAAAACTATCCCATTCCCACCCCCTCCACTCGCTTTTTGCATTTTATTATAATATTATTACAATATGTAGTGAGCTGTGGTGGCCTGGAGGTAAAAGGTGCTGGATCCCTGATGCTAAGGTTGGGGGTTCGAGTCCCATTCTTCACAAGGTTGTCACTACCCCCCCCCCCCCCCCCCCCCGTGCAGCTAACTGGGTTATCAAAGGCTGGCCATGTCTCTCACTGTCTATGGTGAGAAGTTCATGTAAAAGAACCATTTCTAACTTTCGACAAGAGTAGTTCCATAGCCGTCAGCGTGTTTCTGCCCCTTGCTAAAGGGTTGTGTCAAGAAGGGCATCCGACGTAAAAACCTATGCCAAGTGAAACATGTTATGATTTGCTGTGGTGACCCGTGAAAGAAAGGGCACAGTCGAAAGGAAAAGCAGAAGATTATTAGAATATGCAATGCACAGTGTATATACAATGTGAAATGCAAACCAGGATTGTCCAGCTCATCCCCTTTGGTTTCTGCAACAGCATCATATTATCCGTGCTGCCTTCTGTCTCCGACTCCCTCACACAGGAATTAGCAGTGGTGTATCTCTTGGATAATGAGACATCTGGCCTGGGCATCTGCTGTCGCTCAGTGTATCTGTTGCCTTTTCTCTATTCACCACCCTATTATATTACAGTGGGTTGTATACATGTATCTCAGCTCAACACATTCTTGCCTGCTGTTTGACATTAGAAAAGAGATTTATGGGGTCATGTGGCCACAGATGAACTTTCCTATAAAGAGCAAAAGCGAGACACATTGCTAAGGTCACGGAGAAAAGGAAAAAAAAATTACAAAGGCTACTTGTCCACTCATGCATTTTGTTTGTGGGGTTTTCGGTGTCTGTGATGTAATCTCAGTGGAATGGTTTGTGTGTGTGTGTGTGTGTGTGTGTGTGTGTGTGTGTGTTTCACTGGGGCATGAGGTAACTTCAGAGGAATTGTGTGTGTGTGTGTGTGTGTGTGTGTGTGTGTGTGTGTGTGTGTGTGTGTGTGTGTGTGTGTCTGTTGGGTGTTTGAGTGCAAGTGTATCTCACAGCTCAAATTTCCCATATTGATGGTAGAGATGACAGAGAAGGAAATGATAGAGTATGAATATAGAAGTGTGTGTGTGTGTGTGTGTGTGTGTGTGTGTGTGTGTGTGTGTGTGTTTAAGCTATACTTTCACAACGTAAATGATTATCACCACCATCACCACAACCACCACCATCATCATCATCATCATCATCATGTGTGTGTGTGTGTGTGTGTGTGTGTGTGTGTGTGTGTGTGTGTGTGTGTGTGTGTGTGTGTGTGTGTGTGTGTGTGTGTGTAATCAGGATAAAAATTCATGGTTAGGTGGATGAGTAAGTATCACAACTTTAAAATCAATAGATGACACTGATTTTGTGAAAACACACACGCTTTAACGTGAACTCGTGACTGTGTACGCATCAGCCTGCAGCCATGTTTACTTCTACTAAGTACATGGGACCGGGCTCAGAGTAGGTACTGAGGAATGTCGGAAGCGGGCAGTGGTGAGATAAGAATAGCAAATATAACGATCAGTCTACAGAGGAAAGTTGCACTGTTTCCTCCACACATATCGGTCCGATTGTTCTTTACCTTTTTTCTTTTGTCTTTTTTAAACAAAGTTTTTGGTCATGACCTGCTCAAAGGGGGTGGGGAGGCAGTTGGGTATGTAAAGCAAAGGAACAATTACCTCGCCTCCAAAAGGAAACTAACATGCCTGATTACCATGATTTTTCACTTGGTTATTTGAGACTAAATAACTTTTTGTTTTGCTTGTTTTTATATTTATTTATTTTATTTTTATTTTTTTATTTAAATCTTGCAATAAAACCAAATCCACCACCACCACTGCATCCGAATATACATTATTCCTGTAGCATAATATCCCTCCCAAAGAACTCGATAACAAAGATACAGAGTACAAACAATAGCCCCAGGGCAAGAGCTTCCTGACTAATTTCATCTCTCTCTCTCTCTCTCTCTCTCTCTCTCTCTCTCTCTCTCTCTCTCTCTCTCTCTCT
Organism: Plotosus lineatus; assembly: GCA_024760905.1. NCBI lineage: Eukaryota > Metazoa > Chordata > Actinopteri > Siluriformes > Plotosidae > Plotosus > Plotosus lineatus. Next base: position 69,559,679 of record CM045729.1, read on the forward strand.
CTCTCTCTTAGGTTGACAGTAATTTTGGTGTAATCATAACTTGGTGCCTGCTTCCTGACTTGTGGCCTTTTGGTGGGCAAAACACACAAGCCCTGGACCAATCATAGAAAAGACATAACGTCATCATGGACACAGACTCTGTCCATTCATCCCACTCCCAGCATTCACGAGGGTCAAACAGGCACAGGTAAGAGGAAGAAGCCATAGATATGCACACATGCAGGCATGTACTCACAAATTAATGAGGAGACAGAAAAATGCCTTTGGTACACAATACAGCCTATAAAACAAAATATAATCATTTCCCCCACAACGCAGTTCATCTCTTATTGGAATTAAATGTAATTATGAGTTGTGGCTTGCAATGATTGATCAGTTTGATCAGTTTTTGCAGTATCAAAGTATCCTGATGAGTGAGAGTCCTTAAGGAAAGGTAGTAATTAATTTCATTATAAATACATAATAATTATATACCAGTATGTCTAGGCACATTTAAAATTTATATATGATACATTGTACTTTAGCTTAAGAATGGGTTTTACAAATTAGTTTAATCTTTAAAAAATGCTCTTAGCAAGGACTGTGTGATATAATTGAATTTTCATACCCTGAAATTTTATTAAACCAATAAGGTATTTATTATTAAGAATTTATCAAATTAATTATTTTAATTTAAAGTTGGTGATTTAAAACAAGTGCCCAGGGCACTTTAAAAACTTGAGTGAAGTGGAACAGTAAGTGCTTATTCCCATCGAGGTGGGAAACATGAATAATAACAGAACAATAAAAGAGTTTTACTGGTATTTGTGTTATTCATTTTGTGGTATCAACCAAACTACTGACATGAAAGCTGAAAATAAACAGAAAACATCATATATATATATTTTTTTAAAAAAAGACCCCTTACTTTTCCCCTCCCGGTAAAATGTCCCAAATTGTAAACAATGGCTGCAACCATTTTCCCGGAACGAAAAATCGAGCCATTCAACATAAATGTCAACTTTAGCACATGCCACGTTGAACCAATCAACACGAACATAAACAAAAGCACATATCCAGGAACGTTCGTAAATTTATGAAGTTAGTGATCAGGAGAATCGGATGAAAAATAATCATCACTTTCTGATCGGTCCATATCTGGAACAATCAAATGTGTTGTTACTGATGAACACTATAGACATTCCTCAGTGGCAGGGGGTCTTGAAATACTGTGTAAATTCACTTTTACATGCAGTGAACGCCTCATTTTACGGTTACAGAGACTGATTGAATAAAATTGGTAAGTTTGATCTACGATTTTGCTCCCAGTACACATGGGTGGTTATTAGATATAAGATAAAAAAAATGGGTGTGGGGGGGTGACTATGCAGAGCCAAGCCCAAAGAGCAGACAAACAGGCTACTCCGATCGTCTGTTTGTTTCACAAACTAAACAAAAATGTAATAACTCTCAGAGTGTTTGTTTTATTAATCATGTTAACAAAATTTAAATCATACTGAATCTACAGCTGGCACCTTTGATCTAAATGTAGGATTGTTAAGTGTTAGATTTCTTACATCTAAAGTTCTTATTGTTACTGAATTCATTACTGATCAGGAGTTTAGTGGAGTGTGTTTAACAGGAACATGGGTTAAACCCAATGAGTATGTAGCATTACATGAAGCGAGTCCTTCCGGATACAGTTATATGCACCAACCTCATCTAACTGGAAAAGGAAGAGGCATCGCAGTTATTTATACTGGTAATCTCGGCCTTATACAAAAATTTAGACATGCATTTAATACGTTTGAAATTCTATATACAAACATTACATATGTCCTGGAAAAATATGCGTCTGATTCCTCTAATTATCATTTACAGATCCGCAGTGCCATACTCCGAATTCCTGTATGAATTTGCAGCCTTCATTTCAAACTTGGTTGCTTCTTTAGATATAGCTTTACTTATTGGTGACTTTAATATTTATTTTGATAACCTAGAGGGCCCTTTAAGAACAGCGTTTGTATCAATCCTAGATTCAGTCGGGGTAAATCAGGATTTAATAGGACCCACTCATAAAACCGGCCACGCTCTCGATTTAATACTAACTTTTAGATTAAATGTTGAAAATACAGTCGCAGTTCCACAGTCAGTAACTATTTCAGGTCATTTTCTTTTCTCACTTAAAATGCATCTTAGTACTAATATATACAACTTACCATGTTATTACAAAAGTGACATTTTTACATCAAGCACTGCACAGAGTTTCATTAATAATCTTCCAGATTTATCAATAATGATTGGATCACCCTCAGACCCCACAGAACTCGATCAAGCCATGAGTGTTTTAAGTCAAATATATGCCATATGCTTGACAATGTAGCTTCTTTTAAAAGGAAATCAATCAGAGAGAAAAAATAGCCCCCTGGTATAATGATGAAACACACACTAAAACCGAACACGTGGAAATTAGAGCAAAAATGTTGTCAAACTAAATTAGTGGTGTCCCAACTGCAATGGAAGGAGAGTCTCCTTAATTACAGAGAATCTTTAAGAGATGCTATTTCTCAAATCTAATAGTAAATTACAAAAATAATCCCAAATACTTATTTAATATTGTTAAGGGGGCAGTGGTGGTCTAGTGGTATAGGGCGCTGGATCGCTGATCCAAAGGTTGGGGGTTCGAGTCCCACTCTCCACAAGGTTGTCACTGTACACCCCCAGTGCAGCTAACTGGGTTATCAAAGGCGGGCCATGTCTCTCACTGTCTATGGTGTGAGGCATGTAAAAGAACCATTGCTGACATTCGTAAAGAGTAGGCTGCAAAGTCGTCAGCGTGTTTCTGTCCCTTGTTAAAAGGGTTGTGACAGGAAGGGCATCCGACGTAAAAACCTCTGCCAAATCAAACTTGCGAATCAAATGATTCGCTGTGGCGACTCCCGAGTAAAAGGGAAAAAGCCAAAAGGAAGACAGACTTATTTAATATTGTTGAAAAATTAACTAGAAATAAGACCATAAATAAAATATATAGATCACCTTCTAGCGGTGATGACTTTATGAACTTTTTTAATGTTAAAATTGAAAATATCAAGCAAAAAATAGATTCCCCAAACTGAGACACAGTTATGTCAATAAATAAAACAGTAAATAATAATATATCACTGTCAATCCACAACTAGAGTGTTTTAGCCCCTTTAAAAGACATAACTAATCTCATTAACTTCCTCATCAATCATCAACCTATGTGCTTAATCCAGTATCTACAAGTTTCTTTAAACAAATATTATCAGAAGTGAGCTGTCCAACTATAGACCGATATCAAACCTTCCTTTTATCTATAAGATCTTGGAAACAGCTGTAGTGCAGCAGTTATCTTTATATTTCTATAGGAATAACATTCATAAAATGTATCAGTCAGGTTTTAGGCCTCATCATAGCACAGAGACAGCACTCGTTAAGGTGGTAAATGACCGACTGGTGGCCTCTGACCATGGCTGTGTCTCCCTGCTTGTGTTACTTGAACTTAGTGCAGCCTTTGACACTATTGATCACATGATTCTCCTTGACAGATTAGAAAATGTTGTTGGAGTTAAGGAACGGCCCTCTCCTAGTTTAAATCTTATTTAACTGACCGTTATCAGTTTGTAGATGTAAATGGTGATGTCTCTGTATGTTCCAATGTTAAGTTTGCTGTTCTACAAGATTCTGTCCTAGGCCCATTGCGTTTCTCTCTATACATGCTCCCTTGTCTAATATCATTCATGATTATGGTATTAGCTTTCACTGTTATACTGATTAATACAGTTATACATTTCAGCAAAGCCAGATGAGAGACATCAACTTCATGAAGTTGAGAAATGTGTGACGGACATTAGACACTGGATGCTTATTAACTTCCTCCTTTTAAACTCTGATAAGACAGAAGTACGTGTACATGGATCCCTCACTTTCCGTGGTTAATTTGGACCAAGATCCTCCCGCAACCGCTGAATTCCGCAAAGTAGGATCAAACCTCCTGACTGACGTATACGTGCATGTATATGTGTATGTAATACAGTTAATCCACAGTTAATGGGGACTGAGACCCCCACAAGCACCAATTTCTGCGAAGTAGGATTAACCCCCCTGATTGACGTATACGTACATATATATGTGTATGTAATATCAATAAATACATATTCAATGCTATAAATGCTTATAATAACAATTAAACATTCAAAAAATAATGCATAAGATGTAAATAAAATATAAATACTGTACACACATACAGACATGGGGCGGTGGTGGTCTAGTGGTATAGGGCACTGGATCGCTGATCCAAAGGTTGGGGGTTCAAGTCCCACTCTACACAAGGTTGTCACTGTCCCCCCCCCCAGTGGAGCCAACTGGGTTATCAAAGGCCGGCCATGTCTCTCACTGTCTATGGTGTGAGGCATGTAAAAGAACCATTGCTGACTTTCGACAAGAGTAGGCTGCAAAGCCGTCAGCGTGTTTCCGCCCTGCGATGGCCTGGCGAGCTGTCCAGGGTGTACTCTGCCCTCGCCCGAAGTTGGCTGGGATGGGCGCCAGCCTCCCCGTGACCCAAGTTAGGATTAAGCGGGTACAGAAAATGAACTGAACATACAGACATGTGCGCGCACACACTCAGATGTGCACCTCACACAAAAATGTAAATAGTTTTGATGGGAGGTTTTGGGTTGTTTATTTGTTTTGTGTTGTTTGTTTAGGGTTTTTTTTTTTCATAAATGGCCTTGTTTTGAAGCATTATCCTTAACCATTTCCCCTATTCTTCTTTAATTTCCTTAACTTTTTAATTCGATGAATATTTATAAAAAAAAGAAAATGCAATGAGGCACTGAAGCTGCATGAATTAAAGCGTGAAGTAGCGAGGGATCCCTGTACTTGGATCTCAGGCAGCTAGAAATAAGGTTTCTGATTGTGTATGCCACAATATACAATTGTGAGTGGAAAAAGATCTCAGAATTTACAACATAAAAAATCTTGTGGCAGATGAGCTTACCAACAGAAGACCACATCATTTTTGACTTCTGATATAATTTACTTTCAGTGGAGGCATGGCTATGTTGTAGCCGCACCTGTTTTCAAACAACATATCTTTCAATTGTTCTTGTGAAATAAAGCATATTATATGCTCATTCCTATGAGACATTTAGTAGCTGCTAATTATAAGAAATGTATGTTGTTTTGAAAGTGATGAATGTATGTTTTGTATAACTCATTCTCAGATTTTTTTTTCTTTTACTGAGCTTTATTATCACATGTGGATACATAGCAATGATCTAACTTTCACAGATACCTCAATAAATATAGCTAGGATAAGAAAATTTAAAAATTATAAAGTTTTGTGTAAAAAACAGATCAATAATTCATCAGATGAACACTCTTTGTACATATGTGTTAGTTACGAAAGCTTTTAATTTATCCCTTTAATCTGTCTCTAAGTGTGTCTGATGACTTTTACTGCTCCAATTATCTTCATAGAGCTGCTAAACCACAAGAGAGTGAAGAAATTTGTGTCAGTGTGCTAGTTTTAATCTACACCAGAAACTGTACCACCGGGAGCGATACTGCTCCATTTACAAGGAAAATGGAGAGAAGTTTTACTGCTCTGCTGTCATAAGTTTGGCTGAGTCTAACATGATAAACCTGATTGTGCTTCTGATTTTGCTGTGATGATGGAGTATAATGCTAATGGAAATGTAGCACAGATGCATGGAGTCCAATAATTCAATTTTACATGACCAAACCTGAATACAGACGCCCCCCCGACTTACGTTTTTAATTGGTTCTGGACGGCCGAACGTAAGTTGAAAGTGAACGTAAGTTGTTACAGTGATGTATGACGTATGACGTGTGACGTATGACGCTCATACTGTACTATACATCCATAAATACCATTACCGTATCTCAATAAACACCCCTAAATCAATTGTTATAAACATAACATTGTAAAATAATATCAAATATATCAAATAATATCAACATTAATTTCAAATAAGTCACTTATTTATACCGAGGCACTTTACATGAAGCTTAAAACAGTCAATCAACGCTTACAATATGTGAAGCCCTCAATACCGAAAGTAGTGTACTTGCAAAAGTAGTGTACTTACTGTGGGTTATATGGACTTCCAGTCTTTCAAGTGTATAAGGGTGCTGTTGAACTCGTTTAGAACACAGCCTGCACTGATGTAAATCCCAGCAAAGCGGAGAGTTCTTTCTTTTGTGTAAGTAAGTAAACTTTATTCAAGAGATGCATACAAAGTACAAATCCTAATGAATATTAATATAAAAATAAGTATACACGCTTTTGTGCCAATCTGAGCAGATATTTAATTCATCTCTGTGTATGAGACTTGCACCCATGCTAGTAGGCTTACACTTCTGACCAACCACATTTGCTTAGGGTTACAAAAGTCCACAAAACAGTGTAAACATAAAGATCACAGAGATAACCTCTTAACACAAGGGTAACACGCTATATAAATGAGATATATATACAGTATGTGTGTGTATGTATATATATATATATATATATATATATATATAGTGGGCAGTGGTGGTCTAGTGGTATAGGGCGCTGGATCACTGATCCGAAGGTTGGGGGTTCAAGTACCACTCTCCACAAGGTTGTCACTGTCCTCCCCAGTGCAGCTAACTGGGTTATCAAAGGCGGGCCATGTGTCTCACTGTCTATGGTGTGAGGCATGTAAAAGAACCATTGCTGACTTTCGTAAAGAGTAGGCTGCAAAGTCGTCAGCGTGTTTCTGTCCCTTGCTAAAAAGGGTTGTGACAGGAAGGGCATCCGACATAAAAAAAAACCTCTGCCAAATCAAACGTGCGAATCAGATGATTCGCTGTGGCGACTCCCGAGTAAAAAGGGAAAAGGCCGAAAGGAAGATATATATACATATATATATATATATACACACACACATATATATATATATATATATATATATATATATATATATATATATATATGTGTGTGTGTGTGTGTACACACTCAGTCTGTAGTTTGTAAACAATGAATACAGTGTAATTGCGTCATTACGTCAGCGTACTACGTAGGTACGTCTAAACTCAAAATTTGACTAAAAAAAAAAATGTAAAAACGTAAAACGGATGAACGTAAGTCAGGGAGCGTCTGTATTTATTCCCCTTTGATTAAAAGAAAGAAATGTTTAAAATAATCTCTCTCTCTCTCTCTCTCTCTCGCTCTCTCTCTCTCTCTCTCTCTGTGTGTGTGTGTGTGTGTGTGTGTGTGTGTGCGTTGCAGTGATCGCAGTAAGGACCGGCACAAACCACGCAGTCATGATGGCAGCAATCGTTCAGACAAGAACGTCACCATCAGTAGCCTGTCTGCGCAGACGGGAGCAACAGAACAGACCCCAGCTAGCACAGAGCCTCAGGTCAGTCCACCTTCCACAGTTCTCTCTACAGATGCAATTCTATAATAAACCAGTGTAGCGTTATGACTGCGCAAGGCCAAAACTTTCCGGTTGCCACTTGCTTTTGTGTGCAAACAACATTTTCATACCTGAACAACAGCGGTTAAAGTCCATTTTAAGCCTTAAATTGTCATAATGCCAGGTGTGCATTGTGCTATACTGTATTGAATTGTGGGAACGGCCTGTACCATCTTGAGTGATGGAAAAAGCAAATCTGCAGAAAACATGCCTGTAACTTCAGGACAAGCGTGTATACGACTCACCACCATTCACGTTACAGTATATATTCTTCCAGTTGAGCTAAAGGATTCAGAGGGATTCACACAATCAACTGTGTCTTCCAATTGCGCCAACAATCAGCGATAGGTAGGCCCGGATATTAGCCTGATTAAGCCGACTATAGTATAGATCTATAGACTAGTATATCCCAAGAGTCAGAAAAACAGTCTCTGCACTTGATCTAATATTTAATAGATCTAATAATGATCTCTGCCTATTGTAGGCTTCTTTATATTCTCTTCTGAGTCATGCAAATAAGGGTACTTAGTCTTTTTACAACAAGAAATCTGCTATGAAAGCTTACATACAAGGGAAGGGGGGGACACTTTGACATGGTGTTGACTTTTGTTTCCTAGCATTCCTTAAGTTTCAAGGGATTGGGAATTGTCAGCATTTCACCGTCCACTTCAAACGTCAACAGACTGGCATAGTCACACTGGAACTGCTCGGATTCCTCAGCTACTGACAGGATTATCGGCAAATTCTGTAACATGCAAGCGCAACTAACTCATCCTTATCTCTGCGGGAACAACCGCAAAGGCCCCTACACGTACAATATGCCTCAAGATCTGGAATTTTCCATAAATTAAGCGTATCGATAGATCGTAGAGCACTGTTCATTGACATTCAGGTTAAACTCCGCCTTTTTTGGTAGTTTCTTTGGTAGCCACGATCAAGTGATGCTTTTCTCCAATCAATGCGAAACTGGCTAATTAACATAGTTCTCCGTAGGCACTGGGTGTGTTCATGAAAGAGTGCCCTCATCATGTAGTATGTGTGTGTGTGTGTGTGTGTGTGTGTGTGTGTGTGTGTGAGAGAGAGAGAGAGAGAGAGAGAGGTTGAGGTGGGGTAGGTGCAGAAATCAACAAGAGAAATGCTAAATCCGCACTATGTACACTTCCATAGATTTGCACATACATTACAAAAATTGTTTACATTTTAGAAGTATTTCACTCAATTTTCATACTAATACTGTATGTTAGAGTAAATAAATGAACAAATGATGTTTATTTCGAAAAAGTAAACAAAAATATTTCACAAAAAATTATGAATAGAAAGAAACAATTACAAAATAAACAAATAAAATACACAAAATGGGTAAAAAATAGTGAAAGTAATGATAGTAGGCCCGTTTTTATATTATTTCTTGATTTGCGGATCTGCTGATAATATTTTCAATTTCTAAAAAAATACCCTCAAATTAGGTAAAATTTCTTTTTTTATTTCCTGAAGGTCTTAACTTGATGAGTGTGTGGGGCAGTGATGGTCTAGTGGTATAGGGCGCTGGATCGCTGATCCAAAGGTTGGGGGTTCGAGTCCCACTCTCCACAAGGTTGTCACTGTCCTCCCCCCCAGTGCAGCTAACTGGGTTATCAAAGGCGGGCCATGTCTCTCACTGTCTATGGTGAGAGGCATGTAAAAGTACCATTGCTGACTTTCGTAAAGAGTAGCTGCAAAGTCGTCAGCGTGTTTCTGTCCCTTGCTATGAAGGGTTGTGACAGGAAGGGCATCCGACGTAAAAACCTCTGCCAAATCAAACGTGCGAATCAGATGATTCGCTGTGGTGACTCCCGAGTAAAAGGGAAAAAGCAGAAAGGAAGACAGACAGACTTAACTTGATGAGTGCACAATGAATTTTAATACCGGAATATTATTTTGTGGGGGGAATGATGGTGCAATAGTTCGCACATTTGCCTCACAGTAAGAAGGCCTGAGTTACCGGGCTCGGGACCTTTTTCTGTGGAGTTGGCATGTTCCCTGTGTGCTGTTGTGAGTTTCCTCCAAGTATTCAGTTTCCTCATACAATCCAAAAACATCAGTGTTGGCCATGTGATGGTCTGGTGACTTCACAGTGTACATCACCCAGAGTTGTCTAGATGGGTTCCAGCCTCCTCATGACCCTGACCAGATTAAACAACTTGGGACATTAATGAATGAGCATTATTTTGCACCAAGCTGGTCCTTCTGTCACCCTTTCACAGCAGCTATTGAAAGGGTGTAGGCTGGGGGGGGGGGGGTGTGCACCCCCCACAGCAGGAGTTGAGTTCTGCTGAACAAGAAATTATGTGTATTCACAATCTTATAAATAAACTTAATGACTGTTATTGAAGAGAAAGTCGGAGATAAATTCAGCGTGCAGTAAACCGGAAACCGGAAATTAACGCCGGAAGTTAAAGTGTAACAGGCACTGCGCATGTTCAAGCCCGAGCTGACCAATCAACAATCAACGACAAGTGTTTACTTCGGTGGAGCGCCTCACATATTATCAGTAAGCAATAATAGCTGAACACTGTCAGTCAAACAAAGTGCGAGTGTGAGAATAAAGCACAGTTTGTTCGTACCGCCTCCGGTTCCTGCACATGTGTTAAAACACAAACAATGACGCACAGAGAATGAATGGATAAAATAATCATAAGCCATCCAGCCTGGATCTGCAGCTTAATGGTCAGTACTTTTATAAAATTAATAGTATGTCTTCGTGCTGTAAATATGTATTAATATTTGTTTGTGCCTTGGAATAGACAAATAACTTTAGCTCAATTTGTAAATGTATTTAGCACACGTACTTGCAGATGTTGTTCGAAATATATTTGAGATTTTTTTTGGTTGAACTATAATATTTGATTGCAGTTCACCCCTGTATAGACAGACATTTTTTAAAGTTTATAATTCTACCCACGGGTGTACTTGGCTCCCCCAAAGTGCTTAGTGACATAATAAATAAAATGATAGCCCCTGGGACTCAAGATGTGCCCCCCTCCCCCCATGGTCAGACCAGCCTACGCCCTTGTATTGTACATCCTTTCACTCGTGCGTAGGCGATATCTTTTTATTTTTGTTTTCATATTTCAAAAAAGAAATTTCAGATTTTATTTTACATGCAGCAATTTTCCATCCTGAGTTGAATGCAGCAGCATCAAGGTATACCTGGGCGCCCAGTCAATTTTAATCCCGCCCTCAGAGGAAATGTGAAAAGGGGACGTCTATGAAACTATTTTTGGAGAACAAACCTTTTAAAATGTTATGGAAAACATTGCGACAGTGTGCGTCCCTGGTCTGTTTAAAGCAGTAGTTGCAACAGAATATAGTATGTAGTATGAAAAGAACTACATTGCTCCCTCGCTACTTTGTTCTTCAGTTTCTGCGGCTTTGGTGCATCGCGGGTTTTTAAAAAATATTCATTGAAAAATAAAAAGATAAGTAAATTAAGGAAAAATAGGGGAAATGGTAAGGAAAATGCCACCAAACAAGGCCAATTATGCAAAAAAAAAAAAGCAAAAAACAAAAAAAAAACCCCAAACAAACAAAAACTAAAAACAACCCAAAACCCCCAACAAAACTACTTACATTTTTATGTGAGGTGCACATCTGTGTGTGTGTGCGTGTGTGCGTGTGTGCGTGTGTGTGTGTGTGTGTGTGTGTGTGTGTGTGTGTGTGTGTGTGTGTGTGCACACGTGCGTGTCTCTATGTGTGTGTGTGTATTTATGTTTATATTTTATTTACATCTTATGCATTATCTCTGAATGGTTAATTGTTATTATAGGCATATAGCATTGAAAATGTATGTATTGATATTACATACCCATATACATGTACATATACGTCAATCAGGGGGGGGTCCATCCTACTTCGCAGAAATTGGTGCTCGCGGGGGGTCTCGGTCCCCATTAACTGTGGAAAGTGAGGGATCCCTGTATATGTACACCATCCGCTCAGGACAGACATTACAATTATTACAGTATACTGTATTCAAATTATTAAATGTTTAAATCAAAGCACTAGTTCAGGTTTCTTTAAGAATGCAAGGAAGGACAATATAAATATCTGTTACACTGTTTAAGAACAAATGAAATATCTGTTCTTAAACGGATTTCACCCCTGTTTACTGTCATGGGGTCGCAGATTTTAAAAAGAATAAAATGAATAAAAAACAATATAAATAATTAGTGTTCCCACTGTACTGTCATAACCCCTTTTTTTATAGACTAGAAGACAAATCTGTGCTACTGTGGAAGACTGAAAAAAATTGTTCTTTTGTCTTTCCACTGAGAGAGAGAGAGAGAGAGAGAGAGAGAGAGAGAGAGAGAGAGAGAGAGAGAGAGAGAGATGCTCTAAGCAGTGCACTCCACTCTGACCTAAATGTTTTTCACAGAGGGAGAAGCTGTGCAGTTTTTCTAAGTCTTTATGTCTGTTTGAATGAGTTCATTAGTGTGTGTGTGTGTGTGTGTGTGTGTGTGTGTGTGTGTGTGTGTGTGTGTGTGTGTGTGTGTGTGTGCACGCGTGTGTGTGGCTAGCAAGACAGAAAAAAATAAGCAATTAAGTTAATCCTGTGCTGTATTTTGTGTACTTGCTTCATTTGACAAGATAATGCAGGTACAGATAAAAAGGGTTTTATTGGAAGTGATACCAAGCTATGACAGACATTCCATAAACGCAGCTCCCATGTCAGCCAACTCCGGGTGAGGGCAGAGTACACCCTAGACAATTCACCAGGCCATTACAGAGCAGAAGCACACTGACGGCTATGTAGCCGTCAGCTGTAGCTGGGAAATGTTGTGTATGTATGGTTAAGTACAGTAACAGACAGATGATGTGAGTGGACTACGCATGTGCCGTGCAATATGGTTTAAACCGTAATGTTCTGTTTGGGCTGGAGTGACATTCCAGTTTAAATGTTTAATTTTAAAATAATAAATATTTTGGTGTAATATGTAATACAAAATACCCTTTAAAAATTATGCATATGTTAACATTTTGTTTATTTTGTATTGACTGTAGCATTTAGCATTCAAAGCGCTATTAGAAATAAAGACATTGAAGGGCACATTTTGAGCATCCATGTTTGTATTGCAGTGTGTTAAGATCTCATGTGTTCCTGGCAGTGCTTCAGGGCTATGACTGTAGTCATGTTGGACTGAAGACCTATTCTTCTCAATGTAATGCAGTCTTGTTGACTCACATGTCCTTTATTATATCTGTCATACAGTGATGGTGTGTGAAATCTCTCCAGCCTGCAGAAACTGGAGCCAGGTACAGGAATTCCTTAAAAAAAGTGCTTTAGCCACCACATTTAGACTCACAGAAATGTGCGAATGAGTTTGGTTTAGTAACACACAAGGACACTCGGAATACTGTCAGCGTATATATATATATATATATATATATATATATATATATATATATATATATATATATATATATGTATATATATATGTATATATATGTATATAGTGTCCCAGAAATGTATACTGTACACACTTTAAACAATTTTAAACTAGGTTCAGTTCATTCAGTTCATTTTCTATAGCCACTTAATCCTATTTAAGGTCATGGGGCGGCTGGCACCCATCCCAGCCGACTTCAGGCAAGGGCAGAGTGCACCCATGGCAGCTCACCAGGCCATCACAGGGCAGAAACACACTGATGGCTTTGCAGCCTATTCTTGTCGAAAGTCATGCCTCTCACCGCAGATAGTGAGAGCTATGGTCGGCTTTGATAACCCAGTTAGCTGAGAGCCAGATATATGGCTTTGATAACCCAGTTAGCTCCACTGGGGGTACAGTGACAACCTTGGGGAGAGTGGGACTCAAACCCCCAACCTTAGGATCAATGATCCAGCACCCTTTACCACCAGGCCACCACTGCCTCGTTTAATTTTCAACATGTAAAATAATTTACAAACATCATTCTATTGTTTTGTCACCACCTGTTCTCAAACTGATGTTCGTTCTGGTCCAGACACTGCCGACAACACGAAGCGATGGAATAGTACACATGCGTGCATTCACGTTCAATGGCTGTTCTCAATTCAATGACTGTTGCAGGTTTTATTGCATAGACTTTGACTTTTAGGTATCGCCATAAAAAGAAGTCTCGTGGTGTGAGGTCTGGTGAACATGGACGGTAGTCAACAAAACCCCTCTGTCGGCTCAATCATCTGCCTCTATCTCACCCTGTCCTCTGCATCTTCTACTCTTACGACAGTGACCTTCATGTCCTCCTTCACCACATCGATGAATCTCTTCTTGGTCTTCCTCTAGGCCTTTTGCCTGGCAGTTCCAACCTCAGCATCCTACTACCAATATATTCACTATCCCTCCACTGTACATGTCCAAACCATCTCAATCCAGCCTCTCTGACTTTGTCTCCAATACCTCTAACATGTGCTGTCCCTCTGATGTACTCATTCCTGATCCTATCCATCATTGTTACACCAAAAAGAGAACTTCAACATTTTCATCTCTGCTACCTCCAGGTCTGCCTCCTGTCTTTTCCTCAGTGCCACTGTTTCTAAACCATACAACATCACTGGCCTCATCACCGTCTTGTACACTTTTCCTTTCATTCCTGCCAAAAGCTTCTTATCACATCGGACACTTTTCTCCAACCATTCCAGCCTGCCTGCACATGCTTCTTCACCTCTTTTCCACACTCTCCATTTCTCTGGATTGTTGAGCCTAGGTACTTAAAATCCTCCACCTTCTTCATCTCTGCTCTCTGTAACCTCACTGTTCCTCTTGAGTCCTTTTCATTCACACACATGTATTCTGTCTTACTGAGGCTAACCTTCATTCCTCTCCTTTCCAGGGCATACCTCCACCTCTCTAGGTTTTCCTCCACTTGTTCTCTGCTCTCACTACAGATCACAATGTCATCCGCAAACATCATAGTCCATGGAGATTCTTGTCTAACCTCGTCTGTCAGCCTGTCCATCACCATAGCAAACAAGAAGGGGCTCAGAGCTGATCCTTGATGCAATCCCCACCTCCACCTTGAATTCTTGGGTCATGCCGACAGCACACCTCACCACTTTCTTACATCTCTCATACATGTCCTGCACCAATCTAACATACTTCTCTGCCACTCCAGACTTCCTCATGCAATACCACAGTTCCTCTCTCGTCACACTGTCATATGGTTTCTCCAGATCCAAAAAGGCACAATGCAGCTCCCTCTGACCTTCTCTGTACTTCTCCATTAACATCCTCAAAGCAAACACTGCATCTGTTCTGTGGTGCTCTTTCTTGGCATGATACCAAACTGTTGTTCACAAATGCTGACCTCTTCCCTTAGTCTAGCTTCCACTATTCTTTCCTATAACTTCATCGTATGGCTCATCAACTTTATCCCTCTGTAGTTGCCACAACTCTGCACGTCTCCCTTGTTCTTAAAAATGGGCACCAGCACGCTTCTCCTCTATGTTGAAGGAATTGCTGTAATTGCAAAACTGCTGTAGTTCAGTCAGATTCCTGGGATGTCTGGCATGAATCGCTGTCTTGAGGTCATGCCACAGCACCTCCACAGGTATGTCATCAGGACCAACTGCACTCTTCAATGCCCTCCTCACTTCACCCTTACTAATCTTTGCTACTTCCTGGTCCTCGACGGCCACCTGTTCTACTCTTTTTTCTCTCTCATTTTCCTCATAAATACACGTTCTGGAGTGGCCAAGTCAAAGTTCAGACTTGAACCCCATTGAGATGCTGTGGCATGACCTCAAGACAGTGATTCATGCCAGACATCCCAGGAATCTGACTGAACTACAGCAGTTTTGTAAAGAAGAATGGGCCAAGATCAGTCCTGATCGATGTGCCAGACTGATCTTCAGCTACAGGAAGCGTCTGGTTGAAGTTATTGCTGCCAGGGGGGGGGGCACAAAATATTAAATGTGATGGTTCAGTTACTTATTCCTCCCCCTTCTGTCATTGTTTGCATGGTATCCTCATTAAAATATGAAAACCTATAAATGTTTGTGTGTTTGTGTTACCCTGCCCTCACGCGGAGTCAGCTGAAGTCAGTGCCAGCCTCCCTGCGACCATAATTAGGATAAAGCAGGTCAGAAAATGAATGAACGAGTATATATATTCGGAGATCATGTAACATTTCGAATGCACACAGGACATTTGACCTCTGAAGGTAATTGATAGAAATACTAAAGGTGTTATTATTGGGCTTCACAGTAAAGGGCTGAATACAAATGCACTCATAGCTTTTTTGTAGAATATTTTTATATATGATTCTTTTCCCTGCTCCAACAATTTTGTGTTGGTACATTATATAAAATCCAAGAAAAATCAATTTATAGATCTATTTATAGTGTGAAGGCTGCTTAAGCATATAGATTATGAGTGACTTTATGGATTAATTATTTTCCTGTTTAAGTTAAGAAGCTTTTTTACACCACCAGTGTGTCCTGTTTTTAAAGATAAGGTTGGGAGTTTGTTTATAAGCCTCTTGGGTGTATCTGTATATATTTACACTGGTGTCTCACAAGTCATAAATCATATTGCTTTCTGTAAGACATATATAGGTTATTGTTCCTGTTATTCTGGTTCAGTGGACAGTTTTAAACACTGATTCTCTGGACATTTGTGAATGTGGTCCTCAGATCAGTAATTAAAACCCCCAAGAGGCTTTGCAGCATCTGCATTGTGACATCATGAAAATCCAGTCTGCCTTATTTTAGAGAGCACGAAACAGCAGGGGGAAGAGAGAGAGAGAGAGAGAGAGAGAGAGAGAGAGAGAGAGAGAGAGAGAGAGAGAGAGAGAGAGCCTTTCCTATTTATAGTTTATCACAGTTTAATTTAAATCTTTTGTTTTTCTTAATTTACATTTCTTTTGTCTTGTCTTGTTTTGTTTTGTTTTATTTGGTTTGATTTCGTCTCGTCTCGTCTCATCTCATTTTGTTTTTTTTTGTTTAGTTTTGTTTTTAACTATGTGACCAGTTTTTGGTTAAAGTGAGAAAACATATTTTTTTCTTTGGTTCAATTAATCACGAAATATAATAATGGTATAATAATTATAAAGTGTCTATTGTACTGTAAATTTATTTTGAAAATGTCTTGATGACTATTAGCTTCAAAATTCACGATTCAAGAGTCTTTATTGTGTCATTATGTTCACACATAAGTTTGTTTGAGGCATTAAAAGGTGTAAACAAGTTAAAAAGGTGCAAATAAGACAATAAACTGCAAATAACGCCGTCAAGAGCAGAATATAAACACAAGTAATTCTGTTCACTAAATTTTAAGTAAATATACAACGTAAATGTAAACTCTGTGCCTATGAATGACAACTGAACACTGAGATAGACAGTATGTACATTGAGGCATTGTGAAATGGAATAAATAAATAAATAAATGAATAAATCGTAGTAGCGAAGTGTACAAACTAGACTGTAAATGAGGTAAAGTGTGGCCATGTACTACAGTCGTAGAGTTTGTGGGTTCAAGATCCTTTCAAATGAACTGATATCTGTGTAAGAGTGTGCATGGACATTTGCTCACTGGACAATTGATCACAGCCCTAATGAAAAAAACAGACATTTGCTCACAACATTTGTTCCCCCTCCTCGAATCGCCACCTTATCGTGGTGGAGGGGTTTGCGTGACCTAATGATCCTAGGAGCTATGTTGTCGGGGGCAAATGCCCCTGGTAGGGTCACCCAAGGCAAACAGGTCCGGGGTGAAGGTCCAGACAAAGTGCGATTCAAAACAGACCCCTAAGACATGAGAAAACAACAGAGGAATCAGTCTCCCTTGCCCGGACGCGGGTCACCGGGGTTCCCTCCTGGAGCCAGGCCCAGGGGAGGGGCTCGAAGGCGGGCGCCTGGTGGTCGGGCTTATGCCCATGGAGCCTGGCCGGGCCCAGCCCGAAAAGGAGACATGGGTCCGCCCTCCCATGGACCCACCACCCGTGGGAGGAGTTTTAGGGGTCGGGTGCAGTGTGAGTTGGGTGGCAGCCGAAGGCATGGGTTCTGTCGGACTGATCCTCGGCTGCTTACTCTGACCTTCGGGACATGGAATGTCACCTCTCTGGCGGAAAGGAGCCCGATTTGGTGCGTGAGGTGGAGAGATACCGACTAGATATAGTCGGGCTCACCTCAACGCATAGCTTGGGCTCTGGAACCATCCATCTCGAAAGAGGCTGGACCTTCTTCTATTCTGGAGTTGCTCATGGGGAGAGGCGGCGTGCCGGTGTGGGTATTCTTGTTGCCCCGTCTCGGTGCCCAAATGTTGGGGTTCTCCCGGTTGACGAAAGGGGAGCTTCCCTCCGTCTTCGGGTGGGGGTCCGGGGCCTGACTGTTATTTGTGCTTATGCACCAAATGACAGTTCAGAGTACCCACCCTTTTTGGAGTCTTTGGGGGGGGTGTTGGAGAACGCTCCCTCGGGAGACTCGCTCGTTGTCTTGGGAGACTTCAATGCCCATGTGGGCAACGATAGTGTGACCTGGAAGGGTGTGATCGGTAGGCACGGCCTCTCCAGTCTGAATCCGAATGGTGTGTCGTTGTTGGACTTCTGTGCTCATCATAGTTTGTCTATCACGAACACCATGTTCGAACATAAGGGTGTCCATAAGTGCACTTGGCACCAGGACACCCTAGGTCGCAGTTCGATGATTGACTTTGTAGTCGTGTCATCGGACTTGCGACCATATGTTCTGGACACTCGGGTGAAGAGAGGAGCTGAGCTGTCTACCGATCACTACCTGGTGGTGAGTTGGCTTCGGTGGTGTGGGAGGTTGCCTTCCAGACCTGGCAGGCCCAAGCGTGTAATCAGGGTCTGCTGGGAACGTTTGGCGGAGCCCCTGTCCGAGAGGCCTTTAACTCCCACCTCCGGCAGAGCTACAACCACGTTCGGAGGAGGCGGGGACATGGAATCTGAAAGGGCCATGTTTCGTGCCTCCATTGCTGAGGCGGCAGCCCATTGCTGTGGCCGTAAGGTCGTCGGTGCTTGTCGTGGCGGTAATCCCCGAACCCGGTGGTGGACACCTGCGGTGAAGGGGGCCGTCCAGCTGAAGAAGGAGGCCTATCGGGTTTTATTAGCCTGTGGGACTCCTGAGGCAGCAAACGGGTACCGGCAGGCCAACCGCGCTGCAGCCGAGGCTGTCACAGATGCACAATCCCGGGCGCGGGAGGAGTTCGGTGAGGGCCTGCAGAGTGATTATCGGTTGGCCTCAAAAGGTTCTGGGCCACCATCCGACGCCTCAGGAGGGGGAAGCAGTTCTTCACAAACACTGTTTACGGTGGAGGTGGGGAGCTGCTTACCTTGACTGGGGATGTTGTTGAGAGGTGGAGGGAATACTTTGAGGACCTTCTCAATCCCACCAACACGCCCTCCGTGGAAGAGGAAGACCCTGGGGTTCGGGTGAGGGTCCGCCCATCACTGGAGTGGAGGTCACTGAGGTTGTCAAAAAGCTCCTCGGTGGTCGAGCTCCGGGGTTGGACGAGATCCGCCCGGAATACCTCAGGACTCTGGATGTTGTAGGACTGTCTTGGTTGACACGTCTCTGCAACATCGCGTGGTCATCGGGGGCTGTACCTCTGGATTGGCAAACTGGGGTGGTGGTCCCAATTTTTAAGAAAGGGACCGGAGGGTGTGTTCCAATTATCGGGAATTACACTCCTCAGCCTACCTGGTAAAGTCTATGCAGGGGTACTAGAGAGGAGGATCCGACCGATAGTCGAACCTCGGATTCAGGAGGAACAATGTGGTTTTCGTCCTGGCCGCAGCACTCTTGACCAACTCTATACGCTCCACAGGATTCTGGAGGGCATGGGAGTTTGCCCAATCTGTCCACATGTGCTTTGTGGATTTGGAGAAGGCTTTCGACCGTGTCCCTCGAAAGATCTTGTGGGGCGTGCTCGAGAGTACGGGCGTTCGGATCCGTTGTTACGAGCTATTCGGTCGCTGTATCACCGAGCCAGAGTTTGGTCCGTATTGGTAACAGCAGCTCGGATTCGTTTCCGGTGGGAGTTGGAGTCCGCCAAGGCTGTCCTTTGTCACCGATTCTGTTCATAATTTTTATGGACAGAATTTCTAGGCGCAGTCGAGGCGATGAGGGGTTCTGGTTCGGTGGCCATCGGATATCATCTCTGCTTTTTGCGGATGATGTTGTCCTTTGGCTTCATCAAGTCGGGCCCTCCAGCTCTCATTGGAGCGATTCGCAGCTGAGTGCGAAGCAGCCGGGATGAAGATCAGTACCTCCAAGTCCGAGGCCATGGTTCTCAGTCGGACAATGGTGGAATGCACCCTCTGGGTCGGGGATGAGGTCCTGCCCCAAGTGGAGGAGTTTAAGTATCTTGGGGTCTTGTTTACGAGTGAGGGAAGGATGGAGCGAGAGATCGACAGACGGATCGCTGCAGCCTCTGCTGTTAAGCGGTGCCTGTACCGGTCCGTCGTGGTGAAAAAGGAGCTGAGCCGCAAGGCGAAGCTCTCAATTTACCAGTCGATCTACGTTCCAACCCTCACCTATGGTCACGAGCTTTGGGTAATGACCGAAAGAACAAGATCACGGATACAAGCGGCTGAAATGAGCTTCCTTCGCCGGGTGGCGGGGTTCTCCCTTAGAGATAGGGTGAGAAGCTCCGCCATCCGGGAGAGCTCGAGTAGATCCGCTGCTCCTCCGCATTGAGAGGGGCCAGTTGAGGTGGCTCGGGCATCTGGTTAGAATGCCCCCTGGACGCCTCCCTGGTGTGGTGTTTCGGGCATGTCCAACCGGGAAGAGACCCCGGGGTCGACCTAGAACACGCTGGAGGGACTATGTCTCTCGGCTTGTCTGGGACCGCCTCGGTGTCCCCCCGGGAGAGTTGGAGGAAGTGGCTCGGGAGAGGGATGTCTGGACCTCTTTGCTAAGGTTGCTGCCCCCGCGACCCGACCCCGGACTAAGCGGAAGAAGATGAGATGAGATGAGATGAGATTTGTTTTTCTTTGTTCTAATAAATGCATAATACAAAAAGATCACAATGTGTTATAACAATTCTTTATTTTTATAAATACATAATTCTAAATTAACTATTATACATTAGGGTTAGGGTTTAGGTTTAGGCTTAGGGTTAGGTTTAAGGTTAGGGTTTAGGGTTAGGGTTAGGGTTTAGGGTTTAGGGTTTAGGGTTAGGGTTTAGGGTTAGGGTTTCGGGTTAGGGGTTAGGGTTTAGGGTTAGGGGTTAGGGTTAGGGTTTAGGGTTAGGGTTTAGGGTTAGGGTTAAGCTTCGGCTTTGGGTTAAAATTGAATAAAATGTTTCATGCTGTGAGCAAATGTCCATTTTTTCATTCAGGTTGTGAGCATTTGTCCTGTGAGCAAATGTCCTGGAATCGTGTAAGAGTGTGTGTTCGTGAGTGAGTATTTGTCAATGGAGGAGGGTTTTGTGTGTGTGTGTGTGTGTGTGTGTGTGTGTGTGTGTGTGTGTGTGTGTGTGTGTGTGTGTGTGATTGTGAAAGGGGGGGGTGGTGGTGGGGGTGAAGGGCTGGTGGCTTGCACCACTCTGGGGTAAAAGTTGTTTGTGAGTTTGGTTGTCCTGGTCTTGATATTTCTGTACCACTACCTCAACGTAAGTGGAACAAGCCGTCCATTTCCCAGTTGTGTGGGATCCTTTGCGATGTGGCCAGCTTTCTTCTGGACCCAGAGTGTATTGTGTCCAATTCTGGCAGCCCATGATTCCCTGTGCAGTTCTCACCACCTGGGCCAAGTCCTTTCTGTCCTTAGCGGTACAGCTATCATACCGCACATTTACATTTACAGCATTTGGCAAATTCTCTTATTTAGAGTGATTTCCAATTATAATTGTTTTTATAACTGAGCAGTTAAGGATTAAGGATGCTCAGGAGCCCAACAGTCGGAATTGAATCACTGACCTTTGTATCAGTTCCCCATTGTCCACTCAGCCACCATTGCCCTGTTGCATGGAGACAAAAATTTTCTATTGTAGCACTGTAGAAGTCCTTGAGTAGCTGAGAGGAGAGTCCAGTACATTTCATCTTCCTGAAGAAGAAAAGCCACCGTTGGCCTTCTTCACCAGGTGTGAGGTGTTAACAGACCAGGACAGATCAAATGAAATGTAGATACCCAGGAACTTGATACTGTCGACTGCCTCCCCATGAACACAAAAAGGAGTGCGCTCTGTCTTCCTGGTCTTATTATAGTCCGCCACGACCTCCCTGGTGTTGCTGGTGTTCAGAATGAGGTTATTATTTGAACACCAGTTTATCACGTGCTGAATCTCCTCTTTGTAGTGGGTCTCATCATGGTCTGATATGAGGCCTTTCATGGTGGTGTCATCAGAAAACTTCACAAGCATGCCTGGTTGTGGAGTGGAAAGCAGAGCAGTCATGTGTAAAGATACTGAAGAGGGCCGGGCTGAGCACACAGCCCTGTGGTGTTCCAGTGTTCAGGATCAGGGTGAATGATGTAGAGTTTCCTACCCTCATCACCTGAGATCGGTTGGTGAAGAAGTCCTTGATCCAGTAACACAAAGTGGGTGACAGGCCCAAGTTGTAGAGCTTCAGTACCGGCTTCTCTGGGAGAACAGTGTTGAACGCTGAACTGTCGTCCACAATTAGAATCCTGACATAAGTGTTCGGGTGCTCCATGTGAGTTGTTGTTGTGTGAAGTGCTAGCGAGACAGCATCCTCCATAGATGAGCTCTCCCTGTAGGTAAACTAGAGTGAGCGAGAGAGAGATTACAAGGTAAAACATTAATATACAGTAGCTTCAGAAATTACGGGGAGAGCAAGGCCTTTCTTCTGCTTCTGTCATTTGCTTTGAGGCTATCTGATTCTCTGCTTTTACTTAAATTTATTTTTCAAGTTAACTCATCCAGATAATGTCTAATATTATTCAATATCCAATATCAGGGAATGAAAGCCTGAATTCGGACCATTGTTTCATTTTCACTGATTGATTGTGCTGAGAGAATTGATTGGCAGTTTACCAGCCTGTTTTAGATTTTTCTGCCCTGGCTCATAGTGAATGCTTGATCACACACTATTATTTTAGAAAGAATGAGAGGAAAAGGGATGGAGGGTGGAAAGAGGAGCGGTTCAGGACATTCACACACTTGTTTATCACTCTATCTCTTCCTGCTGTTCTCTCTCACTCTGCTGGACCCCACAGTCTGCTTCTGCTAACCAGGAGAAAACAAGCGCCTGTGTCAGTCAGTCAAGACACACACACACACACACACACACACACACACACACACACACACACACAGAAAGAAAAAGAAAGCTAGAGAGAGATGTGTGTCTACACACTAAATTGTCTCTGTTTTCTTCTTGTCAGCACAGTCGCGGTTGCATGGTGGTTAGCACATCCACCCCATAGCAAGACAGTCTTGAGCTCAAGTCCCGAGTTTGGCGAGGGCGTTTCTGTGTGGAGTTTGCATATTCTCGTCTGAGTACTCCAGTTTCCTCCCAAAGCCCTGAGCATTCGGCAGTATGATTGTTCTAAAGTGCCCCCAGGTGTGAATGAATGTGTGTTGGCCCTGTGATGTCTGGCATTTTGGTCTGAGTGTACCCACCTTCAACTAGATAGGTTCCAGCTTCTCTGTGACAGATGAGTGAGTGCGTATTTTACTTTTTGGCATAGCTACTATTATCATTCATTCTTTTGCCGAACTGCTTAATCTATACTATAAGGGTCATGGGAGGCTGTAGGCTGGTGCACCCTGAAAGCTTACCAGACCATCTTAGGGCCAAAACATGAAACCATCTGCACTTACATTTACACTTCAGAGCAATTTGGGACATCCAGTCGGTGCTTCTCAATTATTTTCTGAGGCGCCCCCTCTAGGAAGAAAAAAAAAAATGTTTCATGCTCCCCCACTGCCCCGAGAGCGACTATAAATAGTATTATTTGTCTATAAAATTGTTATTAGTACACCTCTGCATCGCATTGTATCTTTATTAACATTAAAAACAAAAGAAATGTAGTTCAACTTACAAAGAAAATAAAGAAAAACTTCATTAACATTGATTTTTAATCAGGAACACAAAAGATTTAAAGTGTACCAATGTGACTGAAATGAAAAAAAAAAAAAAAAAAAAAAAAAAAACACCCTTATTTAAACTCATTCAACTTATTTATGTCTTAATATAACCATATCTCTTCATTATTCTATTCATTCCTGTTAGAAATTTTCCCATGTTGTTTCTTGAGGGGATGTTTACTGCACTTCATATCATTTGCTTGTGCGAAAAACCGCTACACCATAGCTCGACAATGAGAGCACCACTGCCAACTACTAGAGTGGAGGTGCAATTACACGTAATTCTCGTATACTCTTCCAGAAAAGAATGTTCCCCAGGGTCATACGTGCTACCCCCATCATCACACCATGCCCTTCTGGCATTATACCACGCCGGGTGGGGCGTGGTATAATGCCCTTCTGGCATTATACCACGCCCCACCCGGCGAGCATGCCCCACTATTAGAGAAGCTCTGAGTTAGCCTAATGTGCATCACTGTACGCTGTAGGAGGAAATTTGCAAATCCCACACAGAAGCACCTAAACCTGAGACTCAAACTCAGGACCTTCTTGCTTTGTGGAGGACTTGCTAACCACTATGCCAACATGCTGCTTGATAGGAATACCTGTATCCATGCTTATGCATGCAGTTATCCAATCAGCTAATCATGTGGCAGCAGTGCAATGCAATAAAAAAAAAAAAATAATAATAATAATAATCATGTAGATCCTTCATTACTGTTTATGATTTTTTTTTGAATAATAAAAGTACATTTATCAGGATGCTTAATCAATGTACAATTAGATATAATTCATATACTGCTTTACTAGATAACACGGAAAACACTGTATACTGTTACGGTTGAGTTGTATGGGCAGCATGATAACGTATTGGTCAGGACGTCTGCTTCACAGATGGGGAAATGTCATCTCTGCACCTAATCCCTGTTTTGGTTCATTTGGTTTGGATGACTGATGAACTTACTGGTACTATAGTAACGGTGGCTAAGTGGTTAGGGCCCTGTGTTACTGATCCGAAAGTTCAAGCCCCGCTGCCACCAATCTGCCAGTGTTGGGCCCTTGAGCAAGACCCTTAACTCTCAACT
The DNA here is from genome assembly GCA_024760905.1 of Plotosus lineatus. Lineage (NCBI taxonomy): Eukaryota > Metazoa > Chordata > Actinopteri > Siluriformes > Plotosidae > Plotosus > Plotosus lineatus. Next base: position 69,584,261 of record CM045729.1, read on the forward strand.
GCTCAGCAGAGGTGTGTCAATGACAAATGTGAGTCACTCTGAATAAGGATAATCTGCCAAATGCTGTTAACGTAAAAGTAAAATATGTAAAATATTTTGTTTCCAGAAAGAAACATGACAATAAGTTTAAAGTGAGTTAAAACAACAGTTTTCTCTGCTATATCATGGTCCCTTTCTCTTCCTCATGCCAGGATGATAACTGGGCTGAGACCACTACAGCGGTGACTGGTACCTCAGACCACAGTCTCTCTCAGGAGGAGCTGGCCAGTTTTGGGAAGGAGACAGTGGGTAGCATGCATAAGCAGAGTTTTGTGCGTTTGCTACCACTAGCCCTAACGCTGCTTCTTGGACTGGTGGTCCTTGTCACACCACTCGCCTTTGTGGTGCTGCCACAGCTGTTGTGGGCCGACCGTGTGCAGGCCTGTGGCACAGCCTGTGAGGGTCTCTTCCTCTCCCTCGCCTTCAAGCTGCTGATCCTGATGTTGGCTGGCTGGGCCCTGTTCCTGCGTCCACCTCGGTCCACCCTGCCCCGTCTGGCTGTTTACAGAGCACTGCTCGCTGTACTGACACTGCTGCTACTGCTGTCCTATTGGCTGTTCTACGGTGTGCGCATCCTTGACACACAGGTGTGTAAGTGTGTGTGTGGTGTGTGTGGTGTGTGTGTGTGTGTGTGTGTGTGTGTGTGTGTGTGTGTGTGTGTTTAAGCTATACTCTCACAACGTAAATGATTATCATCACCACCACCATCATCATCATCATCATCATCATCATCATCATCATCATCATCACATTCATCATCATCATCATCATCATCATCATCATCATCATCATCATCATCATCATCTCTCTTTTCAGGTGTTTGTTTAATAAATTATGGTTGAAGCTAAACTATGAATAAAACATGCATGGTGAGATCAACCACATGGCAATATATTCCATTACAAACACAAACTGGAATATTTTCTAAAGCAGCATGTCCAAAAGAGTGCTGTCCTGCTCATACTACAGCTATGAGTTCCTGTTGTCAATACTTTAAAGCCCCCAGTTCCAAAAGAATGGTGGGATGCTGTGTTAAAATGTAAAATCGAAACTGTAAGTATCTCAGAAATGTATATTCATTCATCAGTTCATTTATTAGCCGAAATTCTTAGTCCTACTAGGGTCATGGGGAGGCTGGACCTAATCACAGATGACTCTGGGTGAAGGTGGGGTACACCCTGATCATGTCACCAGCCCATTACACACACACACACACACACACACACACACACACACACACACACACAATTTGGAACAGCCAATACTGATGTGCATGTGTTTGGACTGTGGGAGGAGACTCACACAAGCATATGGAGAACTCGCTGTGTCCAGACTCAAATCCAGGACTATCTTGCTGTGAAAGTCGCATGTTCATTCGTTCATTTTCTGTAACCGCTTAATCCTAATTAGGGTCGCGGGGAGGCTAGCGCCCATCCCAGCTGACTCTGGATGAGGGCAGACAAAACATGAACCTCTCACTATAGACAGTGGGAGACATGGCTGGCCATTGATAACCCAGTCACCTGCACTGGGGACAATGACAACCCAGGGAGGGTGGGGCTTGAACCCCCATCTTTTAGATCAGTGATCCAGCACCTTTACCACCAGGCCACCACTGCCCTGAAAGATGCATGTTTTCCTGCTTATTAGATGTAATAAAAGTCCCCGTGCACGAGGTGTTACAATAAATAAATAAATAATTAAAATATATTGCAACTGTTGCATGAATTTGATGAAATGCTGTTATAAAAATTGGATTTGAGAACTGAATGCACAGGAGGATGTGGAAAGCTTGTGTGATTGGAAAGCTCATTCAATTCAAATTCAAGTAGTTCTGTAAAGACAGAAAGAATACCTTTGGTTATGTGTGCTCATTGTTTTTGCTGTGGGTGTGTTAATGTGTGTGGGTGACAGGATGAGAATTATCAGGGGATAGTACAGTTTGCCGTTTCACTGGTCGACACTCTGCTGTTTACACACTACCTGGCTGTAGTGCTGCTGGAGGTGCGGCAGCTGCAGCCGTGCTTCTCTCTGTGCGTCACACGTTCAACCGATGGGGAGACACGACACTACAACCTGGGCCAACTCAGGTAACCTGTAATGTGTATCAGGAAATATTAGAGAATAAAGCCATGTTTACACAGGAAACCACACGTGACCGCACAAAGGCAGTGATCACCAGATCGGTGAGTGAGTGGCTAGAGGAAATTTTCTAATCAACATGAAGTGGGTGGGGACTGTCATGCAAGCCATTGATGCTATTACCAATCAGAGCTTAAGGATACCATTGATTGACAGATGTCCCAAAACCTTTCCTATTCGCTTCCATAGATGGTGTAAAATAAGCGATTTCTTGTGCAGTTCGGTGGCAAAGCGACTTATACATCACTTCCTGTGTGACTGTGGCTACAGTACAGGAATACTGTAAACCCTTTCAATGCTGGACCTGGTTGATTCCTGATTGTAATGTTTCACTGAACAGCATGTATTCCAGATGCAGTTTATATTCTAGTCTACACTGTTATTGTGATTGTTTGTTGGCTATTTTTCTCGTTCACTGAATCAGTCATTGTATATAGATCTGCTATAGATCTGTTCTAGATCTGCTATAGATCTGTTATAGATCTGCTATAGATCTGCTATAGATCTGTTATAGATCTGTTATAGATCTGCTATAGATCTGCTATAGATCTGCTATAGATCTGTTATAGATCTGTTATAGATCTGCTATAGATCTGCTATAGATCTGTTATAGATCTGCAGTAGTGCTGTGTGTGTGCTGAACCAAAACTAAATCATTTACTCAGCTCCGGGTAAACATGAACAAGAGTATTACTCATGCAGTTATTCTCTCTCTCTCTCTCTCTCTCTCTCTCTCTCTCTCTCTCTCTCTCTCTCTCTCTCCCTCATTTTCTCTCTCTCTCTCTCACTCTGTCTTTCCCTCATTCTCTCTCTCTCTCTCTCTCTCTCTCTCTCTCTCTCTCTCTCTCTCTCTCTCTCTTCCCTCATTCTCTCTCTCTCACTCTGTCTTTCCCTCATTCTATCTCTCTCTCTCTCTCTCTCTCTCTCTCTCTCTCTCTCTCTCCCTCATTTTCTCTCTCTCTCTCACTCTGTCTTTCCCTCATTCTCTCTCTCTCTCTCTCTCTCTCTCTCTCTCTCTCTCTCTCTCTTTCCCTCATTCTATCTCTCTCTCTCTCTCTCTCTCATTCTCTCTCTCCCTCATTCTCTCTCTTTCTCATTCTCTCTCTTTCTCCTCTTTCTCTCTCTCTCATTCTCTCTCTCCCTCATTCTCTCTCTTTCTCATTCTCTCTCTTTCTCCTCTTTCTCTCTCTCTCTATCCCTCATTCTCTCTCTCTCTCTCTCTCTCTCTCTCTCTCTCTCTCTCCCTCATTTCTCTCTCTCTCTCTCACTCTGTCTTTCCCTCATTCTCTCTCTCTCTCTCTCTCTCTCTCTCTCTCTCTCTCTCTCTCTCTCTCCCTCATTCTCTCTCTCTCACTCTGTCTTTCCCTCATTCTATCTCTCTCTCTCTCTCTCTCTCTCTCTCTCTCTCTCTCTCTCTCTCTCCTCATTTTCTCTCTCTCTCTCACTCTGTCTTTCCCTCATTCTCTCTCTCTCTCTCTCTCTCTCTCTCTCTCTCTCTCTCTCTCTCTTTCCCTCATTCTATCTCTCTCTCTCTCTCTCTCTCTCTCATTCTCTCTCTCCCTCATTCTCTCTCTTTCTCATTCTCTCTCTTTCTCCTCTTTCTCTCTCTCTCATTCTCTCTCTCCCTCATTCTCTCTCTTTCTCATTCTCTCTCTTTCTCCTCTTTCTCTCTCTCTCTATCCCTCATTCTCTCTCTCTCTCTCTCTCTCTCTCTCTCTCTCTCTCTCTCTCTCTCTCTCTCTCTCTCTCTCTCACTCTCTCTTTTCTCTCTCTCTCTCTCTCTCTCTCTCTCTCTCTCTCTCTCTCTCTCTCTCTCTCTCCTCCCTCTCTCTTCCACCTGTGTAGCTTCTTTATTCTTTTTTTCCCAGTGGTTTGAACGTTTGGTTCTCCATTCACTGTGTGCACACTGAAAAGATCAACATTGACCAAATCGCTGCCTTTTCTTTCCCCCCGGCTTCTCCTCTCACATTAGGACTCGTGCGGACCGTGAATTCGCATGTGTATTGTGTGCATGGCTTCGGAGGAAACACTGTTCATGTTCACTGCAGCTTTAATAAATGTACCTCTGACTGTATACTCATTCCAACAGTAATTATTGTTCCTGCTTTTCGTCCTTTGATAGTATTCAGAGGGCTGCGCTGGTGGTTCTGGAGAACTACTACAAGGATTTCTCAGTACATAATGCCGCACTGCTAACTGCTGCTAAAACCCGGACAGCCAAGCACCTGGCTGCTCTAAAGGTCTACAATGTGGATGGTGGGTTCTGCACTTTTCTTTCTTCACTCCACTGTGTTCTTCTTGGAAATATGGGAAACGTTCATGGTGAAAGTCACAGCATGTATACATTACAAATGTACGAGAATCTTTCAGAAAGAACTGAGAGATTGTCTCTGATTGAAACTGGAGCACACATAGCCAACGTGCAGCAGGGAGACGGAGCAGCTACAGCAAAGCAAACATCACTGAGACTTTCACATACGTTCATCGGCTTAAAAGTTCAACATGATTTCTCAACCGGTTTAAAGCTCCGAACATTTACGTTGCCGTATACATAGCAGACTGTGATGGATACACGGTGTTAATAATAAAAGAAATATTTGTTTAAGTGTAGAATAACATCAGGGATTCTTTCCATTCCTGTGGTTGGAGGTTTACTGAATATTAGGAATATTATCTAGTCTGTCATTTGATATTTGAGTGTGTGTGTGTGTGTGTGTGTGTGTGTGTGTGTGTGTGTGTGTGTGTGTGTTTCGCTGTGTTCTTTGAAACAGTTAAAGTTAATCCCAAAAGCTTTCTTTTGGACTGTAATTTAAAGCCCTGGAATGCACTGACTGAGTGTCCACACAGAGAGCGAGAGAGTGAGTGAGTCCTGGGGGCAAATTCACCTATTAGATTAGAAGTTTATATAAAATTTATTTCAGTTACAATAACACACGTTCCTCCACAGTATATTCTTTAGTGCTGTTTCTATAGAAGAGGGTAAATTGTATTATCTGAGGTAATCTGATTTTTTATTTTTTTTTTAACAAACTGGTATTTGGCTCATACGGAGAACATTATTTCACCACTATGTGCCTGGATGTAACCCTTGTATCTCAAATCGTGCCTATTTTATTCATCCATTCATTCATTTCCTGAGCCGTTTGATCCCAAATAGTGTCGCGGTGAGGCTGGCGCCCATCTCAGCCGACTCTGGGCAAGGACAGAGTACACCTTGTACAGCTCGCCAGGCCATCACACGGCAGAAACACGCTGACGGCTATGCAGCTACTCTTGACGAAAGCCAGCAATGGTTCTTTTACAGTCTCTCACCATAGACAGTGAGAGGCATAGCCGGCCTTTGATAACCCAGTTAGCTGCACTGGCATGCGTATTGTATTGAAAGAATGTGTTTGAAATGGGGAGGTATTCTTATAGGTGAGAAGTGATCATTATAATACTGTTATGACAGACACTTCTCGAGCGCATAGTTAAACTCCTGTGGCAACCAAAAAATGCAGTAAACGCATCAAACTAGTTTACATTCTAAAGAGGGCGGCAAGGTGGCGTAGTGGTGAGTCTCCCTCATCGCAAGAGGGTACAAAGTCCGAGTCTCGGGATCGGTGAGGATGTTTGCATGTTCTCGTTGAGCTTGTGTGGGTTTCCTTCAGGTACTCTGGTTTCCTCCCACTGTCCACAGGCACACACATAAGGCAAACTGGCTGTTCCAAATTCCCTGGATTTGTGAGTGTAATTGTGAATCCCTGTGGGTGTTGACCCTGTGATGGACGACCAAGCTGTTCATGGTGTGTCCCGCCTTTTCCCAGAATTGGCTCAGATGGGCTGCAGCCTTCCATAGTAGCATTAAGTGGTTCCGCAGTGAATGAATGCACTATAAACAGAACGTAAAAGAGATGTCTGATGAACTATTGCATGTTCCAGACAAATTTCCCATCAAGAGTTTCTTGAAGGAACCTTACCAAGAAGGTTTTCCTGAAGTTCGCATATAGGCTGAGCATTTGCTGTTTATTTCTCTGATTTGCTCTGAGGAACTCATCATGATTTGCCAAACTAACTCACTCCGACTAGAGTTTCAGTAAGAATACTAGAGTTTCTGACACGAGGCATGGAACACCCTGATTGGCTTACCAGACCATCACAGCAACCACAAACACAACCATTTACACTCACACTTACACATCGGGCAATTCAAAACAGCCAATTAAACTAATGTGCAAGTCTTTGGACTATGGGAAGAAACTGGGGTACCTGGAGGAAACCTACACAGAAACGCCTGAGCCTGAAACCCAGTAGCTTCTTGGCGTGAGATACAAATGCTAATCACTACACATTAATGCCACCTCTGAAGAGAAAAAGAGTGAAAGCCAACTATTGAAATACATTTTGATCCAAAAATTAAAATCGACATCTGCTTTTTATTTACATTTATTTTTCCAAAACATTTAAAGTAGTTGATTGAATTCCATAGTGTATGCAGAATACTGACTTTTTAATCACATACCCCATGTGGCTTAAAATTGTTTTTTGCGAGGTGACGGTTTTCGAGGACTGCTCATGACACAAATTCAATTTTTTTTTTTTTTTTTTATAACAACATCAGAATCAAAGCTTTGTTTCTTTTATGCTCATGTTTTATTATGCATTAGCACTCATGAATATAAGCACAGTGCTGCCCTCATGTGTTCATCTGATTAAATTCAACTTTCTCATTTCCTTTCAGCTGTTCCCTTTTTCCATAACAACCTCTAACAGAACTCAATAGAATATATTCATTTTATATATATATATATATATATATATATATATATATATATATATATATATATATATATATATATATATATATATATATATATATCTTCTTCTTCTTCTTCTTGAGGAACAGGCAGGAGGCAGAGCTAGAGGTAGCGGAGATGAAAATGCTGAGGTTCTCTCTGGGAGTAACGAGGATGGATAGGATCAGAAATGAGTACATCAGAGGGACAGCCCATGTAAGATGTTTTGGAGACAAAGTCAGAGAGGCTAGATTGAGATGGTTTGGACATGTACAGAGGAGGGATAGTGAGTATATTGGCAGTAGGATGCTGAGGTTGGAACTACCAGGCAGAAGGCCTAGAGGAAGCCCAAAGAAGAGATTTATGGATGTGGTGAAGGAAGACATGAAGGTCGTTGGAGTCAAAAAAGAAGATGCAGAGGATAGGGTGAGGTGGAGACGGATGATTTGCTGTGGCGACCCCTGAAGGGAGCCGCCAAAAGGCAAAGAAGAAGAAGAAGAAGATATATATATATATATATATATATATATATATATATATATATATATATATATATATATATATATATGTGTGTGTATATAAAACTGTTACAATAAATAATGCCTCTTCTTCAGTTATACTAGATCGCCTATCAATCAGAGTCAGGTAATAACTATTTATTATGACCGTACTATGTTTGTACTTACTATCCCAAATTCTAAATGTATGATTTTAACACCTGTTTTGGTGATAGTGTGTAGTGGAATGATTTTTATCCGAAATTTCTCCTGGGAGCATATGTACCCACATTCATATGTTCATTCAGTTCAGTTCATTTTCTGTAACCGCTTCATCCTAATTAGGGTCACGGGGAGGCTGGTGCCCATCCCAGCCAACTCAGGGCGAGGGCAGAGTACACCCTGGACAGCTCGCCAGGCCATCGCAGGGCGGAAACACGCTGACGGCTTTGCAGCCTACTCTTGTCGAAAGTCAGCAATGGTTCTTTTACATGCCTCACACCATAGACAGTGAGAGACATGGCCGGCCTTTGATAACCCAGTTAGCTGCACTGGGGGGGACAGTGACAACCTTGTGTAGAGTGGGACTAACTTTTCATATGTAATGTACGTATATGTCAATTTTGTTCCAATCCTACATCGTGAAAATCGGTGGTCGTGGGTGTCTTGGTCCCCATTAACCGTGGAACCCTGTAAATAGTTTTATGAACTTTAAAAATAAATGTTTTAAAAGCTCTTTTCTCCAAAAAAAGACAAAACATTAAAAAATTTGGTGTCACATTAGAGCTGAAGATATTAAAATTACAATATCAGCAACAGCACCAATAACATAAATTTTTTCCAACTTAATACAGTTTGGCACAAATATAACTAAAAAAAAGTTAGTTACTCATTCATATGTAATAATTTAATTTTAAAGATACGTGTAATAGTTGAAGATTTTGGAATGGTGGCGTAGTGGTTAGCACGTCCACGTCACAGCAAGAAGGTCCTGGGTTTAGTTCCCAGCGCAGGTGTTTCTGTGTGGAGTCTGCATGTTCTCCTCATGCTTGCATGGGTTTTCTGCTGGTACTCTGGTTTTGTCCCACAGTCTAAAAACATGCACAGTAGCCTAGTTGGCTGTTCCAAATCACCCATGGATGTGAGCGTGAGTATGAATGGTTGTGTGTTGGCCCATATGATGGTCTGATTAGCCGTTCAGGGTATACCCCGCACTCGCCCAGAGTTAGCCGAGATGTGCACTATCCCCCACAACCCCAAATAGTAGAAGCAACCTAGAAAATGATTGCATGTAATAGTTGAAGTTTTCAGTAAGAGGATTCCAGTGTCAGCAGTTTATAACAGTTATCGGTAAAGTATCTTAAAGTTCACTGACACCGAAAAGTCATGAACAGAGGTGTTTGCATTGTCTTGGTGACATATTGGCTTTATGGGGTTTTTTTCTATTTCGATAATTTCAGAAGACCCCAGTGCAGCTAGCTGGGTGTTCATAGGCCAACCATGTCTCTCACTGTCTATGGTGTGAGGTTCATGTAAAAGAACCATCGCTGGCTTTCGTCAAGAGTAGCTGCATACGTCAGCGTGTTTCTACCCCGTGATAGCCTGGCGAGCTTTCCAGGGTGTACTCTGCCCCCTCTGGAGTCGGCTGAGATGGGCACCAGCCTCCCCGTGACCCTAATTAGGATTAAGTGGTTGTAGAAAATGAAATTAAATGAAATTTCAGAAGAGGGAAACAATGCACATGATAAAGATTTGCAAGTACAGGAACTACAGCGCCTGACTCTGCATACATCCCACAATTTTATATGTGACTATAAATGGATGTAAAGTAAGAGGAATCCTTCTTAAATTATTAAAAGAAAATGTTGACTGTTGGCAACTTTCAGCGGGACAAGAGTAATAAAATAATTGGGGAGTGTAGGTTATTTATCTGAAATGTTCTCTTTCTTCTCGAGTTATCCTTGCAGTGTGATTTGTGATTTCTGGACAGAGAAGATTTTTTGATCTCATGCTGTAAGATCCCATCATGCTGTTCTTCATCCTCGCAGGTCCTGGAAGTGATGGGGCAGCGAGTCAGTCTCGAGCCAAGATGGCTGCTGCAGCAAGACACAAAGATGCCGGCCACAGTGAACTTTATTACGAGGAGGCTGATTATGAAAGAAGAGTCCGCAAACGCAGAGCACGGTAATAGAAAGATGGAGAGCGGTCCAAACAGAAGTGTCAGTGAGCTATTTATTACTGAGATAATCCTGATAAAGCAGAGCAGACAAATTATGGAGTTTCTCGAGGACTATTCAGTGTACAGACGCTTCCCGACTTACGTTTTTAATTGGTTCCGGATGGCCGAATGTAAGTTGAAAGTGAACGTAAGTTGTTACAGTGACGTATGACATGTGAGGTATGACGCTCATACTGTGCTATACATCCATAAATACCATTACTGTATCTCATAAAACACCCCTGAATCAATTATTATAAACGTAACATTGTAAAATAATATCAAATATATCAAATAATATCAACATTAATTTCAAATAAGTCACTAATTTATACTGAGTCACTTTACATGAAGCTTAAAACAGCCAATCAACGCTTACAATATGTGAGGCGCTCAAAACCGAAAGTAATGAACTTGCGAAAGAAGTGTACTTGCTGTGGGTTAGACGGACTTCCGGTCTTTCAAGTGTGCAAGGGTGCCGTTGAACCCGTTTAGAACACAGCCTGCACTGATGTGATTCACCAGCAAAGCAGAGAGTTCCTGGATTCGGGTTTTCATTAATTTTACAACTCTTTTTGCTTAACTGAGTATGCATGGTAGATTGTGCCAATCCGAGCAGATAGTTAATTCATCTCTGTGTATGAGACTTGCACCCATGCTAGTAGGCTTACACTTCTGACCAACCATGTTTGCTTAGGGTTACAAAAGTCCGCAAAACAGTGTAAACACAAAGATCACAGAGACGACGTCTTAACACAACGGTAACATGCTATATATATATATATATATATATATATATATATATATATATATATATATATATATATATATATATATATATATATATATATTTATATATAACTGAACGGGGAAGAAGGAGGGGCACGTTCAGTCTGTCATTTGTAAACAATGGATGCAGCATTATTATGTCAGCGTACTACGTAGGTACGTCTAAACTCAAAATTTGACTTTTTTTTTTTTGAAAAAAAAAACTCCGTAAAATCAAAAAAAAAAAAAAACTGTAAAATGGATGAACGTAAGTTGAGGAGCGTCTGTATCATTATATTGCTAATTCTACCTGATGCCTGCTTCAGCTGTGAATGAATGTACAGGACTTCTCAAAGATTAATATTTGTCTTCATATCATTTCTCAAGACTGGTGGTGGCAGTAGAGGAGGCTTTTACTCACGTGCGACGATTGCAGGAGGAGGAAAAAAAGAAGCCACCAGGAGATGTGATGGAGGCACGTGAGGCAGCGCAGGCTATTTTCCCCTCAATGGCACGTGCACTTCAGAAGTACCTGCGCACAACACGTCAGCAGCACTGCCACAGCATGGACAGCATCCAGAGCCATCTTGCTTTCTGTATTATAAATAACATGAGCCCCAAGGTATACACACACAGGCATGCATGCACGCACGAACACACACAAACACACACTGACAGATTTGCCCAAAGGACAGTCTCTGCTGTTCGAGAAAGTAAGGATGAAGTCTGTTGAGCTTTTACACCTGAGTCTGGTGGCTCATCACAGCTGGAGTTTATATCGGTTTCTGTAGCGTTAAGCAACAAGCAGTTCAACTTCGTTGAGATGGGATGCTAATCCATCACAGGTTACCGTCCACCTATTTTCATTGGAACCCATTTACACAGATGGGTAGACAAAAGGGTTCACAATGTGAGTCTAACAGGGATTCACACTCAAGTCCGCTTGATTATGAGCCCAGCACCCTATACCACGACACCACCAGCCCCACTTTGCTGAAGATAAATGCTGCTTTTTTGGTATATACGAGAAAAGCATCATTTTTTGCTCATAATTATTAACAGCTGGTAGATAATACAGGGATCCCACACTTTTCGTGGTTAATGGGGACCGAGATCCCCCTGCGGCCACCAATTTCTGCAAAGTAGGCTCAACCCCCTCACTGACGTATACGTTCATGTATATGTGTATATAATATTAATAAATACATATTCACCACTATAAAGGCTTATAATATCAGTTAAACATTCAGAAATAATGCATAAGATGTAAATAAAATATAAATACACACAAATACAAACGCACGCACACGCACATAGATGCGCACCTCACATAAAAATATACGTAATTTTGTTGGGGGGGGTTGTTTTTTGTTTTTTTGGTTTTTTTTATTTATTTATTATTATTTATTTATTTATTTATTTTGCACAATTGGCCTTGTTTTGCAGCATTTTCCTTATCTTGTCCCCTATTTTTTCTTAATTTACTTATTTTTTTATTTTTCGGCGAATATTTTTGAAAAACCCGCGATGCACTGAAGCCGCAGAAACTAAAGTTAGAAGTAGTGAGCGATCACTGTATTATTGTTTTAATAGAAAAAAAAATGCTGCTTACTGTATGTGAATGAAATTTGGTTGTCTTTAACATCTTTAAAAAATCTTTTTATTATTCCTGCCAAACAAAAACATTATTTGCTCACACAGAACACTAATTCACTCATCAAAACGTGCATGTATGCGTTTAAAAAGATTTTGCACCGATTTGCTTTTTCACACGATCCTGTATTGCTTTTCTGAGAGAAATTACAAGAAAAATCTACAAATAAGTACAACTACTGTATGTGGGGTTTTTTCAGTTGCATAAAGCCATAAAGTCAGATAGATTGAGATTATTATGATTATACATATTATTATTATTATTATTATTATTATTATTATTATTATTATTATTATTATGGGCCCGGTGGCGTGGTTAGGGTGCTGCACTCATGATTGGAAGGTGGTGTTATCAAATCCCAGTTAGACCCCCACTGTGCTCAGAACCCTGGGCAAGGTCTCAACCACAAGTGTGCCTCTGTTCACCCAGCAGTATAAATGGGTACCAGTAAAAATATACTGGGAAGGTAACCTGCCATGGACTAGCGTCCCATCCAGGAGGAGCTGTCGCTTCACGCTATGGAAACCGGGGATAAGCACCGGCCTGACGAACCACTACGCTCAGGTGTAAAAAGCCCAAAGGACTTATTATTATTATTATTATTATTATTATTATTATTATTATTATTATTATTATTATTTTCGAGTTTGTTCTTGGCTATGTTTTGTCAATAGGCATTTCTAGAGAGCTACCTGACTCCTGGTCCGACTCTGCAGTACAACAGTGAGTGCTCAAGGGTTCTGCAGTGGACATTGGTTAGCGAGGCAGCCGTCACCAGTCCACTGCGTCATGGCACCGAGTTCCAGCTGAAAACCAGCCACTTCTGCTTGGTGGTGCGCAGTAAGGCTATCCCACAGCTCAGAATCAGCGAGGAGTACGTCCATCCCAAATCACACAAGTTTGTGCTGCAAGTGCAGTCAGAGACCTCAGTCTGACCTGCTACTGTGTCTGTTGCTTTTATACGGAAACAGTGTTTCTTTTTTTACTTTTTTTTAAAAAAAAAGTCACGTTTCTCATATTGGACATATTTTGATACGCAGCAGTGTGTTTCTTTTTGAAATGAAAAGTATTTATGTACGAGACCGATAATTGTATTTTCAAGCGTGAGAGTACGTTTTATGTGTCTAGGTATGCGTGCTGTGCAGTGTTCAAGAAATAAAGGCTGTTCAAGCAGAAACGTGATCAGTACGAAGTGTTGTCCTACATGTAACCTGCCTGCCAATTCAACAAAATAGACACTAATGAAGGAAGCGGGACCACAGAAACATTGCCTCCAGTTAAAGAAATCTTTAGATTTTATTCAATAAACCATTTTATGGAGAACACGCGATACACCTTAATTATCCTTGAGCACAAGAACTCCTCAAAACATTTCAAATGCCGTAATGTCTCATTTGTGAATTAATCGCTGAAGTAAAACCACAAACCATGTAGGACGCACAACCCAGGAGTGCCGCCCAAGCCTTTTCATTTAAGAGGGCTTAACACTTTTCACCGAAAGGGTTCATTCATCATTGAAATGCAGCAGAAAACTACCTAATAAACTTTTTTACAGCCAATAAAATCTCTTTTTATACATGTATTTATAGGATAAAATATGAATTTGCTTTGTTCTCCATGTCCCTCTGTGTGATGATATACAGTACTGTATGATGTGTCCATGTGAACTTGACAAACAAAATTGTGGTTTCCCATTTATGAAGAATCTGGCAACCATCACTTTTGCCTACCATTTTTGGCATATACTAAAAAAAAAATCAAGGTCATCCTGTATATTTTATATTGTTTACATTGATATTTTATATGTACATACGTCTGTGAATTTTATTTATATGTATGGACATCATGTATACCTTTGCATGTATATATTCATATAAACTTTTTTCTACTGTTGTAGTTATTTCCTTTGTCAGTACTTTGGAGATCATCATATGGATGGAAATTTATCCATTTTCTGATTAGAAATATAAGAACATCATCCTTTTTTAAAAAATAAAACTTAATGTCTGAGACAAATATGTGAAATATAATGTGTTTTGTTAGACAGGTCAGCATCATGAGGACATTTAATTCATTGTTAATTTCAAAAGTGACAAAGAGAATACTGTGAGTGTGTTCAATAGTGATGAAGGGGTTTACCTTATGCAGGACATCCCTTTGAAAAATATTTTCACTGTAAAACTGAGATATACACTCATTTATTACATTATACTTTTAAAGGACATGGCCTTTTTAAGTTCTTAAAACAGACGTAATACTTCATGGCATGGATTCCACCAAGTTTTGGAAGCATTGCTTGGAGATTCTGCTCCTTGTTGATATGACCATATCAAGTGATTCCTGCAAAATGTTCACGAGTACTTGAGTGTGATGAATTTCCTAATGGATCCTATTGGGATTCAGGTACAGTGTCTGGGAATGTTATTGAAGAACAACAAATGAATTATCATGTTCAGCTTTGTCAGCTTTTGCTTTGAGACTTGGTGCAGTCATTATGTTGGAAGAAACCATTTGAAATTGTGGCCATGAAGCAGTGTGCATGGTCACATGATCAGCAACAAACGTGCTGTGGCATTCATATAGTTTGAAATCATGTCCACTCCTTCATGGCCACAATTTACCGATGTTCAAATGGTTACTTCTAGCATTTTACAATCAGAAAACTTTATTGATCCAGTAGAAAATTGAATTTAAAAAGTGAGATAAAATCTTGATGAAGAAAGTTTAAGAAACACACACACACACACACACACACACACACACACATATATATATATATATATATATATATATATATATATATATATATATATATATATATATATATATATATATATATATATGTATGTATGTATGTGTGTGTGTGTGTGTGTGTGTGTGTGTATGAGAGTAGGGACTTTGTGACTTTTGTCAGCTGACGAGAGCTGGCTGACATGATGCAGAAGAGGAAGGTGGGCATACTGTGTGTTCAGGAGACCAGGTGGAAAGGTAGCAAGGCTAGAAGCTTAGGAGCAGGGTTTAAGCTGTTTTATCATGGTGTGGATGGGAAGAGAACTTGAGTAGGAGTCAACTTGAAGTAGGGGTTGGTCAGGAATGTTCTAGAAATGAAAAGAGTGTCAGCCAGAGTGATGAGTCTCAAGTTACAAATTGAAGGTGTGATGTTCAATGTTGTTAGTGCTTATGCCCCACAGGCAGGATGTGAGCAAGAAGAGAAGGTGAGATTCTGGAGTGAGTTAGATGAAGTGATGCAGAGTACCCCCAGAGGTGAAAGAGTGGTCATTGGAGCAGACTTCAATGGACATGTTGGTGCAGGCAACAGAGGGAACGAGGAAGTGATGGGCAGGTTTGGTATCCAGGACAGGAACACAGTACAGCTGTTGATAGATTTTGCAAAAAGGATGGAAATGGCTGTGGTCAATACTTTCTTCCAGAAGAGAGAGGAGCATAGGGTGACTTATAAAAGTGGAGGTAGGAGCACACAGGTAGACTACATCTTGTGTAGGCGATGTAATTTGAAGGAAGTCAGTGACTGCAAAGTAGTAGTGGGTGAGAGTGTTGCCAAACAGCATAGGATGGTGGTGTGCAGGATGATGCTGATGGTGAGGAAGGTGAAGAAGGCAAAGGCAGAGCAGAAGGCAAAGTGGTGGAATCTGAAAAAGGAAGAGTGTCGTGTTGTCCTCAAGGAGGAGTTGAAACAGGCGTTGAGTGGTCAGGAAGTGCTTCCAGATGACTGGAAAACTACAGCTAATGTGATCAGGGAGACAGGTAGGAGAGTTCTTGGTGTGTCCTCTGGAAGGGCAGTAGATAAGGAGACTTGGTGGAATGAGAAAGTGCAGGAGTGTGTATAAAGAACAAGGTTGGCGACGAAGAAGTGGGACATTGAGAGGACTGAAGAGAGTAAACAGGAGTACAGGGAGACAGTGTAAGGCGAAGGTAGCAGTGTCAAAGGCCAAACAGAAGGCGTATGATGACTTGTATGATAGGCTGGACAGTAAGGAGAGAGAAAATGATTTATACAGGTTGGCACAGCAGAGAAATAGAGATGGGAAGGACATGCAGCAACTTAGAGTAATTAAGAACAGAGTGGGAAATGTATTGACTGATGACAGAAGTGTGCTAGGAAGATGGAAAGAGGACTTTGAAGAGCTGATGAATGAAGAAAATGAGAGAGAAAAAAAGAGTAGAAGAGATGACAGTTGAGGACCAGGAAGTAGCAAGGATTAGTAAGGGTGAAGTGAGCAGGGTATTGAAAAGGATGAAGAGTGGAAAGGCGGTTGGTCCTCAGGACAGACCGGTGTAGGTATGGAAGTGTCTTGCAGAGGTAGCAGTAGATTTTCTGACAAGAACTTTCAACAAGGTCTTAGAGAGTGAGCGGATACCGGAGAAATGGAGGAGAAGTGTGCTTGTGCCCATTTGTAAGAACAAGGGAGAAGTGCATTGTTTTGGCAACTACAGAGGGATAAAGTAGACGAGCCATACGATGAAGTTATGGGAAAGAATAGTGGAAGCTCAACTAAGGGCAGAGGTCAACATTTGTGAACAACAGTTTGGTATCATGCCAAGAAAGAGCATCACAGATGGAGTGTTTGCTTTGAGGATTTTAATAGAGAAGTGCAGAGAAGTCCAGAGGGAGCTGCATTGTGCCTTTGTGGGTCTGGAGAAAGCATATGATAGGGTGCCGAGAGAGGAACTGTGGTATTGCATGAGGAAGTCTGGAGTGGCAGAGAAGTATGTTAGAGTGGTGCAGGACATGTATGAGAGATGCAAGGCAGTGGTGAGGTGTGCTGTCGGTGTGACAGAAGAATTCAAGGTGGAGGTGGGACTGCATCAAGGGTCAGCTCTGAGCCCCTTCTTGCTTGCTATGGTGATGGACAGGCTGACAGACAAGGTTAGACAAGAATCTCCATGGACTATGATGTTTTCAGACGACATTGTGATCTGTAATGAGAGCAGAGAACAAGTGCAGGAAAATCTAGAGCGGTGGAGGTATGCCCTGGAAAGGAGAGGAATGAAGGTTAGACGCAGTAAGACAGAATACATGTGTGTGAACGACAAGGACCCAAGAGGAACGGTGAGGTTACAGGGAGCAGAGATAAAGAAGGTGGAGGATTTTAAGGACTGAGGCTCGATAATCCAGAGCAATGGAGAGTGTGGAAAATAGGTGAAGAAGCGTTTGCAGGCAGATGAAATGGTTGGAGAAAAGTGTCTAGTGTGATGTGTGATAGGAAAATATCAGCAAGAATGAAAGGAAAAGTGTACAAGACGGTGTTGAGGCCAGAGATGTTGTATGGTTTAGAAACAGTGGCACTGAGGAAAAGACAGGAGGCAGAGCTGGATACAGCAGGGATGAAAATGTTGAGGTTCTCTCTGGGAGTAATGAGGATGGATAGGATCAGAAATTAGTACACCAGAGGGACAATCCATGTAAGATGTTTCGGAGACAAAGTCAGAGAGGCTAGATTGAGATGGTTTGGACATGTACAGAGGAGGGATAGTGAGTATATTGACAGTAGGATGCTGAGGTTGGAACTACCAGGAAGAAGGCCTAGAGGAAGACCAAAGAGAAGATGTATGGATGTTTTGAAGGAGGACATGATGGTAGTTGGAGTAAGAGAAGAAGATGCAGAGGAAAGGGTGAGATGGAGGCAGATGATTCGCTGTGGCGACCCCTAAAGGGAAAAGCCAAAAGGAAAATATATACTAGTCCTTCTCAAAAAATTAGCATATTGTGATAAAGTTCATTATTTTCTGTAATGTACTGATAAACATTAGACTTTCATATATTTTAGATTCATTACACACAACTGAGGTAGTTCAAGCATTTTATTGTTTTAATATTGATAATTTTGGCAAAAAAAGTAAAGAAAAACCAAAAATCCCTATCTCAAAAAAAATGGCATATTTCATCCGACCAATAAAAAAAGTGTTTTTAATACAAAAAAGTCCACCTTCAAATAATTATGTTCAGTTATGCATTCAATACTTGGTCGGGAATCCTTTTGCAGAAATGACTGCTTCAATGCGGCGTGGCATGGAGGCTATCAACCTGTGGCACTGCTGAGGTGTTATGGAGGCACAGGATGCTTCGATAGCGGCCTTAAACTCATCCACAGTGTTGGGTCTGGTGTCTCTCAACTTTCTCTTCACAATATCCCACAGATTCTCTATGGGGTTCAGGTCAGGACACTTGTCAGACTAATTGAGCACAGTAATACCATGGTCAGTAAACCATTTAGCAGTGGTTTTGGCACTGTGAGCAGGTGCCAGGTCGTGCTGAAAAATGAAATCTTCATCTCTACAAAGCTTTTCAGCAGATGGAAGCATGAAGTGCTCCAAAATCTCCTGATAGCTAGCTGCATTGACCCTGACCTTGATAAAACACAGTGGACCAACACCAGCAGCTGACATGGCACCCCAGACCATCACTGGCTGTGGGTACTTGACACTGGACTTCAGGTATCTCTTTCTCCCCAGTCTTCCTCCAGACTCTGGCACCTTGATTTCCAAATGACATGCAAAATTTGCTTTCATCCAAAAAAGTACTTTCTTCTGCCGCTGTTTCTGGTTCAAAAGTGGCTTGACCTGAGGAATGCGGCACCTATAGCCCAGTCCACTGCTTCCACAGGTCCCCCAAGGTCTGGAATCGGCCCTTCTCCACAATCTTCCTCAGGGTCCGGTCACCTCTTCTGGTTGTGCAGCGTTTTCTGCCACACTTTTTCATTCCCACAGACGTCCCACTGAGGTGTCTTGATACAGCACTCTGGGAACAGCCTATTCGCTCAGAGATTTCTTTCTGTGTCTTCCCCTCTTGCTTGAGGGTGTCAGTGATGGCCTTCTGGACAGCAGTCAGGTCGGCAGTCTTATCCATGATTGCGGTTTTGAGTAATGAACCAGGCTGGGAGTTTTTAAAAGCCTCAGGAATCTTTTGCAGGTGTTTAGAGTTAATTGGTTGATTCAGATGATTAGGTTAATAGCTCGTTTAGAGTACCTTTTCATGATATGCTAATTTTTTGAGTTAGGAATTCGGGGTTTTCATGAGCTGTATGTCAAAATCATCAGTATTAAAACAATAAAAGACCTGAAATATTTCAGTTGGTGTGCAATGAATCTAAAATATATGAAAGTTTAATTTTTATCAGTACATTACAGAAAATAATGAACTTCATCACAATATGCTAATTTTTTAGAAGGATCTACTGTAAATACACACACACACACACACACACACACACACACACACACACACACACACACAGGGATCTCTCACTTTTTGCGGTTAATGGGGACCGAGACCCCCCCCCACGTTGTTTTTGTATTTTTCGATGAATATTTTTGAAAAACCAGCAATGCACTGAAGCCACAGAAACTGAAGCATGAAGTAGCGAGAGATCACCGCACACACACACACACACACACACACACACACACACACACACACACACACACACACACACACACACACACACACACACACACAATACACATCCAGAGTCTACATATCAATTTCTCAGTATGTAGGTCTGAAATTAGAAGTTACTAATACTGTATCTATAAACAGACACAGAATGAAACCTGTTGGTGAGAGATATGTGGAGTGTTATTAATATGACAAACATCAGAATGTAAATGGATTACAGTGGATGTTGTTGCTATATGAAGCAGTTGAACAGTGTAATGTTCACAGGGCGGAATTATTTCCTGTGTCATTCAGTAGAGCATTTCGGTGGTACCAGTCTCTCACTGAACGTCCTCCTGTGACTGATCAGCACATTGTGAAGCGGGTGGGAGGTGTTGTTCAATATTGCCTTTATTTTGGAGAATATTCACCTCCCTGATACTACCATCATGTCTGCAACCCTTACCCTGCTGCTCCAGCATGACATAGTATAGAGCAGATGTGAAATGGCTTTAACTTTCTCAAAAAATAGAGACGGTTCTCGCCCTTCTTGTGAAGTGTAGTATTGTTCTTAACCCAGTTCAGTTCATTGTCAATATGAACTCCAAGGTATTTGTAACCCTCCACCATTTCAACATTGATCCCGTGGATGGAACCAGGGATTGCTGCTGTTATGGATCTCCAAAAATCTACCATCTGTTCCTTGGTCTTCATCACATTAAGCTGCAGATGATTCTGCTCACACCATGTGATGAAGGAATCCACCGCAGCATGAAATTCCGCCTCCTTAGCTTGACTGATACATCTAACAGCAGCAGAGTCATCAGAAAACTTCTGAAGATGGCAGGTCTCTGTGCAGTAGCTGAAGTCCATTGTGCAGAAGGTAAAGAGGAAAGGGGAGAGGACGGTCCCCTGTGCTGCTCTACTGTTGCTGACCATTGTGTCCGACATGCAGTGCTGGGGTTGCACATACTGCGGTCTTCTGCACAAGTAGCCCACAATCCAGGACACAAGAGAGGCGTCCACTTGCATCAATGTCAGCTTCTCACCCAGGAGGGTAGGCCTAATAGTGTTGAATCTAGTGGAAAAGTAAAAAAAAAAAAAAAAACATGACCCTCACAGTACTCGCCAGCTGGTCCAAGTGGGTGTAGAAACAATTTAGCAAGTAGGTGATGGTGTCATCGACTCTGAGGCGAGGATGGTAGGTAAACTGAAGGGGGTCACATATGTTGTCTAACTGTGGGTCGAAGTTGATCCAGTATTAGTCTCTTGAGGGTCTTCATATCATGTGAAATCAGTGCCATAAGTCTGAAATCCTGGGGCCCACTGGCATGTGGGGTCTTTGGTACAGGAACAAGGAATGACATCTTCCACTGTACTCGGACTCTCTGTAGACTCAGGCTCATGTAAAGGAAGATGTAGTGAAAGACTCCACAGGGCTGGGACGAACAGGCCTTAAGGACATGAGGGCTCACCCCATCCGGTCCAGGTGCCTTGTCTGAGTGGAGTCTTTTCAGTTGTTTCTCGACCTGATAAGGGAAATTGACAGGTGAGAGAGGAGTGTCGGGTCTATCACAGAAGGCAGAGGTGCAGTGAGGAGCTGGAGGAAGCGATGACACTGTGGCAGGGGGGTTCAGGCTTAATCCTGACGAGTTAGAGGGATGCTGTGCAGCAGTAGCAGTGTCGAATCAGATAAGGAACATCATCAGCTCGTTAGTCCTGGCCTCACCGCCCTCAGCTCCTCTGCTGCCTGAAACCAGTGATGGTCTTCATATCACTCTAAACCTCTCTCATGTTATTCTGGTGGAGTTTCCACTCCAGTTTTCTCCTGTAGTTATACTGTACAGTGAACTTTGGATCGTTCCCACATCCTCTCTGTTGCCAGCCCTGAATGCCCCTTCTAGTCATTGAGGAGGGATTTAATGTCTTTAGTCACCAACAGCTTATCATTTGAGAAACAAAAGACTGTCTGAGCTGGAACAATGGTGTCGATGCAGAAATTAATGTAGGGTGAAATGCACTCAGTAAGCCCATCAATGTCATCATTGTGTGGCTCACAGAGCACGATTTTGAAACGTGTGTTGGTGTTCCTCCATGGCCTCCTCCGACCATCTCCTAACTTCTAGTTGTGAGCAGCCTCTTCACAACATGCAAATAGCTTGAAGAATAGTAAATTAAGTTGTGGGCTGATCTTCCCAGTGGGGGGAGGAACTGTAGGAATCTTTAGTGTTTGAAAACAGTCGATCAAAAGTTCTCTCCTCTGTGGTGAGACAGTCCACATACTGCACAAAGTTCAGCAGTGTATTGTCCATGGTGACATGGATGAAGTCACCGGGATCACAATGTAAGCACAGTGCTGAGTCCATAACTGGGCTCTGGTAGCATAAACAGTGTCAAAGGCAGCTGTGGGGTTGGTAGAGGGAGGAACATAAACAACCACTAAGATGACATGGGAACTGTCCAGTCCACAACTCCGCTCTTTGATGGTTATGTGGGCGGGATTACAACACAAGTTATTGACGAGAACGGCAAGCCCCACCTCCTTTCCTCTGATCGCTTGTGGTGCAGTCTCTGTTGGCCCGAACAGTGTGGAAACCAGGGATGGCGACGTTGTCATCGGGAATATCCTGATTCAGTCATGTCGCCATGAAGTACAGTACATAAAACTGCACTCCCGATACGTCATCTGACAGCGGGCTATGCGCCATCACCACGTCACCTTATTCCCAGTGACTTCACGTTCCTCATTAAAATAGACGGAATACTCAGCTTGTACCTTTTTTCTCTGTAAGCCTCCGCTGTCTCACAACCTCCTTATCTTCTCTTCTACTATTTTACACCTCTGCATCCACTGTGTGTTTTCCCCGCCGCTAATCTGGCCAGTTTCAGAGCGACCAGCTGATCCCTGAGGTAAATAATGTGCGCGCGTCGTTGCTGTGCTGCGGTCCATTAAAATAAAAGTTCCGCAGTGATAAAAAAAAGATAATAATAATAAATAACAAAAAAACCCGGTGTCAATGCACACAATGAGAGAGCATCAACTTATAAACAATAAAATCATAAATATAAGAGGAAAAATGTTATTCGGGAAAGGCAGGAGCAGCTGTTGTAAGGAAACTCGTACAATGGCGGGCGTTGCGGATATGTTTAATAAGTAACAACTTTCTGTTTAGGCTACCTCGAGTGTATAATGCAGTACACGGTGTAAGGGAGGCAACTCCACTTAGCTTACCTCACATCTCCCTTTGAGCTACTCAAAATGTTATATTCATGACATTAAACCTGGAAAACTAACTTTTAAACAACATTAAATAATAAATCTAAATTAGAATTTGTTGTTATTTTCTGGTCCAAACAACAGTGTCTGAAAATAAACTTAGTACTTTTTAACTGTAGTTATTAGCACATTTTCACTTTAAAGTCACATTCGCTTTGAAATTTCACTGTGCTCTTGAACATTAATCTTGGAAATATTGATCCTAACAAATTAGAGTCCCTCTTAAATAAAACACAACTAAATAAATTAACACCATTCTAGCTTTAAGCAATTAAGGTTCAGTTCTCCGAGACATCACAGTTCAGTCCTGGTATCGGTGTGGCACTTTAACCTCTCTGAACCTCTCTGCCTGATCTCGATCTTCAGACATCCTGTTCAACGCTGATGTTAGTCGCATTGTTTGTTGACTGCTCTACAGCCTGAAGATGTGAGACAACATCAGGAACATAGGTAAGTTCCACTGGTGGAACAATGGGACTGAAAATCTCTGGTGTAGATCTGAGATGTCTACGGTTGAGTCTCAGTACCCTACCATCTGCATTCATTACCACATAGGACCTTGGACACTGGTCAACCTCTAACTGTGGCAGGATTCCACCTATTCCCCTCCTGGATTCTCACAGAATCTCCCTTAGCAAGGTTGTACCTGGTCTATCATAGAAGTATTTTTGAGTGTTCTGCTGGTCAGCGGCAGCGACTTTGACGTTGGCAACAGGGTTTTCAATTGTCTGCCCATTCACATTTGAGCTGGCGACAGGTTCACACCATCAATTAGTGAATACCTGTATTCACTCCGCCTTTCTCAGCATGTTTTTAAGTGTCTGAACAGTTCTTTCAGCTTGGCCGTTGGATTGTGAGTATGTTGGACTCAACGTTTGGGACCAAACTCCCATGCCATGTCCTCAAACCAGTCATCACTAGCTGGTGGAAATGCTCTGCTCAAAGCATCAGGAACAACAAGTTCTTTACCAGGCCGGTTTGAAACATGCAGGTCATATTTCTGCAATTGCAACAACATCCGTTGTAGATGAGAGGGTACTTGACACAAGGGTTTGCGAAAGATGACCTTCAGTCCTTTATGATCTGTCTCGACTTCCAGTGATTTTCCATAGATGTATTGATGAAATTTTTCACATCCATGAAGAATACAAGCATTTCCTTCTCGGTTTGAGCATAGTTTTTTTGTGTCTGTGAGTGCTCTCAACGTGAAAGCCACTGGTCTGTCATTTTGAGACAACATCACACCAAGCCCTTCTGAACTTGCATCAACCGACAGCGTCACTGGTTGGTTGACATTGTAGAACTGGAGGACGTGAACGTCAGTCACTCTATTCTTCAGTTTCTCGAGGCACTGCTTATGCCTCTCTGTCCAATGCCACACGATGTCATGGCCCAGGAGCTCTCTCAATACTGCAGTCTCTTGTGAGAGATTTGGTATGAGCTTGCCAAAGTATTGTATCATACCAAGGAATCTCATCAAGTCTTGTTTATTTTCAGGTTCAGGCATTGCTTTGACCTTTTCCGGGTCCGGTTTGATTTCGTCCTTCGTCAACAAGTGACATACATATGATACTTCAGACATGCAGAGTTTGCACTTAGACTTGTTCAACGTGATACCTTTTTGCGTCAGTCTCTTCAGAACTTGAACAAGTCTTGCGTCGTGTTCATGAACATTTGGGCCCAACACCAGCAAATCATGAACAATGCACTCAAGTCCTTCCAAAATCTGTGTGATAGCTTTCTGAAACACTTCTGGTGCAGATTTTATGACAAAAGGTAAACGTAAAAACCTATAGCGTCCAAATGGTGTACTGAACGTGCACAATTTGGAACTTTCATCATCAAGTCTGTCTGTCTTCCTTTCAGCTTTTTCCCTTTTAGTCAGGAGTCGCCACAGCGAATAATCTGATTTGCACTTTTGATTTGGCAGAGGTTTTTACATCAGATGCCCTTCCTGTCACAACCCTTTTTAGCAAGGGACAGAAACACGCTGATGGCTTTGCAGCCTACTCTTTACGAAAGTCAGCAATGGTTCTTTTACATGCCTCACACCATAGACGGTGACAGACATGGCCCGCCTTTGATAACCCAGTTAGCCGCACTGGGGGGGACAGTGACAACCTTGTGGAGAGTGGGCCTCGAACCACCAACCTTTGGATCAGCGATCCAGCGCCCTATACCACTAGACCACCACTGCCCCCTTCATCATCAAGTCTGATCTGCCTAATAATGGTTATTGAGCGCAGTTCTCCTTTTTAACTCTCTAGACTTAATAAGCAGAACCCAGATGTTCTAGATAAATATATATATATAAATATACATCTTCTTTCACCACTTGGAAAGGCACTTTGTGAACAGGATCATCACCTTTCAGTTTGCATTTGAGTTCAATCAGTCCAAATGTTGCAGTTTTATCATCAGAATAAGAGATTAACCTGGCACGTGAAATTGACAAACTGTATTGACCTAGTTTGAGACTGTCCAGCACTGACTGAGAAATCACATTACACTGGGCACCATTATCAAGTTTGAAAGAAACTTCTTGTCCTTCAATGAATAGAGGCACATACCAATCATCCTCGTCATCATCAGTTTCCACTATGTCAATGAATAAATCTTCATATTCACTCTGTGAATCAGTCTGCTCTAAAGTGTGCACTGACTTCCGGCCTTTACCACGTGAATCTCTTCTGTCAGATCTTGAGAGTCTAGTCCTATACATTTTGGCGAAATGATGCTTTTCACCACACTTATCACATGTCTGTCCAATTGCGAGGCACCTGTCCTTCATGTGTTGATATCCACGTGTACGGCACTGAGGATACTGCTGATAGTGTTGGCGTGTTTGTGGTTTTTATTTACTGTCTCTGCTTGAACTAGCTTCATGATGTTTTGGCTTAGGTTTCTTCTGATTTTCTCTAGACTGACATCTTTTGTTGATTGCATGAATGTTTTTCTGTTCAGTTGCTTCATCACTCAATACTTTAACTTGCTGTGCACTTACTTCACTAACCCTACACAGATCAACTGCACGGCCTAGCTTTAGGTCAGGTTCTCTCAAAAGTCGCACTCTCATGGCATCATTATTCACACCACAGACAATTCGGTCCTTCAGCAAGCTCTCTGTTAAGTCTCCAAATTCACAACTTTTCACCTTGTTCTTCAAATTGGTGGCATACTGGTCAATCGTCTCACCTGTTTTCTGAGATCGTGTGAAAAATGCATGTCTCTCAATAGTAATGTTCTTCTTTGGTTCACAGTACTCTTTAAACTTCTAATTAACTTTGTCTAACTTCTTGTCATCGCCGCCCATTCAAACTAATTGAAGACTTGCAGTGCCGTCTCTCCGGCCACGTGCAGTAATGTTGCGCACTTGACAGCATCGGATTTTGCAGCGCTTTTCGCGAGCAACGAGGTATAAATCAAACCCCTGACTCCATCTTCGCCAGTTTTCGGCTAAGTTTCCTTCGAAACTGAGTTCATGCGGGGGTTTTAATTGCTCCATTCGGATCAAATCCTGACTCTGACACCATGTAATGAAACTTGTGCAATGGTGGGCGTTCCAAATATGTTTAATAAGTCAAAACTTTCTGTTTAGGCTACCTCGAGTGTGTTACGCAGTATATGGTGTAAGGGAGGTTACTCCACTTAGCTTACCTTACAGCTGCACGTCAGTTGACGCATGTGCACTATTTGCCAAATTTCCGAACATTTGAAAGTGGGAAAAGAGATTAAAGCAGAAGTCTGTTATTTAAGAACTGCTATTTAAGTACACTAATAGTTTAAATCTTAAATTACCAATTAAATTTACCATGAAAAGCATTTACTCCTTTCAAAGAATCCTGAAACAAATGGTTTAGTTTCAAATATTTTTAATTTATGTAGAGCAGGTTTTGTTATTTATGTTATATAAATTAATACTGCAAGTAGTTTTACAAGGAGTTCTGTTCATTTATGAGCATTAACGTTTGAAGTTTATAGAGATTCTTCAAAGTTATTACTGTTTTAAAATGCTCATACAGGATCTAGTTGTCCCTGAGCAAATAAAAGCCCCTTAAGTTTTGGTTCCTGAGAATTCAAGTTTATAGGTCACTCATCATCATTGTCATCATCATCATCATCATCATCATCGTCGTCGTCGTCATCATCATCGTCGTCATCGTCATCATCGTCGTCATCATCATCATCATCATCATCATCATCATCATCATCATCATCATCATCATCTTCAGTGTTGACCTTTCCAGAAAGTACATCCTCAATCCAGTCTTCAAGTTCTTCAGCAGAGGGCAAATCCTCATCGCTATCTATCTGCATCCACACACTGTCAGCCTAGCAATGGATCACAGAAAAAATCAAAGATCACAAAACAATTTAAAACTATTCTGTGTCCTTATACTTTAATGTATTTATATATTACAAGGTTCCATTACTTGTGATGAGATTGATTTGCAGTGCAGTTTACATTCAATAACACCCATCTATCTTATTTTCTAAACTAATGGATATTATCAAAAATATTACAGTATATCGACACATCATATACATCTGTGATCTATGATCATAAACTCCCAGAGTCCTCCAGTCTAAAAATCATATCAAACCTACCTACTGTGGAGCAGTGATTGCCCGGTGGTAAGGTGCTGGATCCTAAGATTGGGGGTTCCAGCCCCACTGTCAACAGTTGTAACTGCTGTCACCCCAAAACAGCTAACTGAGTTATCCAAGGCCGGCCATGTCTCTCATTGTCTCTGGTGAGTGGTTGTAAAAGAACCATTGCTGACTTTCGACAAGAGAAGGCTGCATAGCCATCAGCATGTTTCTGGCCTGGCGAGCTGTCTAGGGTGTACTTTGCCCTCACATAGATTTGGCTGAGATGGGTGCCAGCCTCCATGTGACCCTAATTCATTCATTTTCTGAACCGCTTTAGCCCAATTAGGGCCACGGGGAGGCCGGTGCCCATCTCAGCTGACTCTGAGAGATGAAAGAGTACATCCTGGACAGCCCGTCAGACCTTCACAGGGCAGAAACATGTTGAGGGCTATGCAGGTACTCTAAAAGAAAGCCATGAATGTTTCTTTTACATGAACCTCACACCATAGACAGTGAGAGACATGGCCGGCCTTTGATAACCCACTTAGCTACACTAGCAGTGACAACCTGTTGACAGTGGGCCTGAATCCCCAACTTGAATGCAATACATCAGGGATCTTCAACCATATCTGAAACAATCCGGTATAATTGCAGGGATTCATTCCAACCAAAGAATAACCACTTCTTCATTCTGTTTTAATCACTTGATATTCGCCAATTTCCTGCTTGGTTGGAATGAAAATCTGAGCCCACACCAGCCCTTTGCAGAAAAGATGAAATAGCCTGAATGTAAATAGTTAGGATTGATTAACACCCTTTTTGGAAGATATGACAGTCGGCATATTTTGTAGCCAGATAGGAGGTGTTGGTGTTTGTGGAGATTTTATCCACTTTCCCTTGCAGAACATTCCTGACTGAGGTTGAATGATCTTGCCCTCACAGCATTCTGAAGATAGCCCATAGACTCCCATTGCCTTACTGAAACTTCTTGAAGTAGTTTGTGGTGACTTTTTTCCACGTTTGATTGAGATCACTTTCTTCTTAAAAACACAGATTTGTTTCCAGTAACAGGTAAGGTTTCCTTTTGATGAATATCTAGATCATGTTTTGCGACGATGCTCTTCAGCAGAATGGTGTACCACCATTTTAGTGCCAGCTTAACTTGCCTGCAGTTCCTTGCTGACATTTGTGGATTTTGTTTTGCTCTCAGAGTAAGCATGCAGATCTATCTCGATAGAGATCTCAGAGATTTCTTCAGCTTCCTGACAGTGCCCTGACTTTCACTGCTCTCCTTAACAGCCATTTCTTTAATAAAATCCATAACTCAAATACTGTACTTTTAAATTTTCTCACTGCATTGCAGGCATCACTTAGATTCATTTTCAGGTTCCCAGTCAGATGTTTACGTGAACCAGTGGCTTTTTAAAGCTTTAGCACCAGATTTGAAGTGACAGAATTTAGGAAACAGGCAGTGGTGGCCCAGTGGTAAGGTGCTGGGTTACTGATCTCAAAGTTTCAAAAGCTGGCCATGTCAGCACTGTCTGTGGAGAGAAGCATGTAGAAGAACTAATGCTGACTTTCATAAAAAGTACGCTGAATAGCTGTCCGTGTGTTCCTGCCCTGGAATGGCCTAGCAAGCTGTCCAGGGTGTACTCTCCCTTCGATCAGAGTCTGCTGAGATGGGCACCAGCTTCCAAGTGACCCTAATTAGAATTCAGCGATTCAGAAAATGAATGAATAAACAAATGAAAATGTATAAAGAAAATTCTTGAAACTTTTGAAAAATAATGAATAAATTGAACAATTTGAATATGTGTTCATTTTAAAGATTAACAGAATATGTAATTTGGCCAAATTTTGTAATATTTGTAATACGCAAATCAATATCCTTCTTCCCATGCTTGCATGGGTTTCCTCTGGGTACTCCGGTTTTCTCCAATAGCCCAAAAAAACATGAACAGTGGGCTGCTTGGTGGTTCCAAATTGACCTTAGGTGTGAGAGTGAGTGTAATTAATTATATGTGTGTTGGCCCTTGCAATGGCAAGGCGAACTGTTCAAGGTTTATCCTGAATTGGCTGAGATGGGCGCCAGCCTCCCTACAACCCAAATTATAAGTAAGTGGCTTTAAAAAATGAATGAATGAAATCAATATACGTACTTATTGAACAATTTCCTATTGTATATCTTGCTATACTTACATCTGTTACATTGACTATTCCAATCTGAGGCCTGAAAAGGTCAACTTTAAATGTCTTCTCCCAGTAAGGAAGCAGCTGAGGATAGAAAAATGAAAAACAGTGTGAATAGTTCTACGTTTATTCCATTGGACATATTGAGATGTTGAATGAATAAGAAGTTGTGGTACTGACTAGAGGGAAATTATCAGGATCAATCCAGACAATACTCAAGTTAGGATTCTGGGTGTTGTCTCGAGCAACTTCTTTCAGTATTTCCAAGAACTCAAAACCATCTGCGAAATAAAATCTATAATGAGCATCATAAGGCCCAGGTATTATATCTGCAGCTAAAAGTGTAACACGGTATTTACATTTACAGCATTTGGCAGATGCGGTCATCCAGAGCAATTTATAATTATCTTTTTTTTATACAATTGAGCAATTCAGGGTTCAGGGCCTTGCTCAAGGGCCCAACAGTGATGACAGTGGGGATTGAACCGCTGATCATATAACATGTTTTGTATGTACCTGGGTCCTCCTCTTCTGCAAAGGCTACAATGTGAAAGCCATCCAGGTCATCCTCCTGCAGAATAAGATTTTACTTTATCAATTACGTAAATAATCCTATTTGTGTTACTGCCGGTGAGAAGGTTCTGTTTAAGATTCGTTCACCATAAACACAAACTGCTGTATGAGAGATCACGATGAACACAGTTTCCTCCTACATGTTTCTTTAAACAGATATTACCAGAAGTGATCAACCCATTATATGTTGAAGCAGATCTTCATGGACTTGGACGAGACGTACACTCGTGGACTGTAAAGATGACTTTTCACTGCTGGTGATATAAATTCTTCTTCTGACAATTATTTCGGACTTACAGTTGCTGTGCTACATTTTTGACTGTGATGAAGTTTCTCTTATATGGTTTGTAGTCTTATGTTTCACCCAAATGAGGATGGGTTTTCCTTTTCGGCCTGCTTTCTCGCAAGGTTATTCCCTCATGTCAATTGTGAGAGTTTTCCCTTGCCACCGTCGCCATGGGCTTGCTCTTTAGGGGTGTGTAGGGGTTATAGAAAAATGTTTAAATTTCTTTGTAAATTATTTTTACTATGTACAGCTGCTGTGTGACAATGTTAATTGTAAAAACGCTTTCCAATTAAAACTGAATTGATTTGAATTATTGTCCTGCTGCTTGACCAATTTTCGCCTTACCACCGTCACCATGTGCTTGCTCATTATGGATGTGTAGGGGTTGTAGAAGATGTTTAAACTCCTTTGTACTTTGTAAACTCCTACTTTTACTGTGTAAAGCTGCTTTGTGACAATGTCAATTGTAAAAAGCGCTATACAGGAAGTCGTCAACTTACGACCACCCATGACTAAAAAACCATGAATACATATACTATATACTTGGGTATCATGTATGTAAATCAACCTAGCCCAGCTGCTTCTCACCTATTTGTGAGGATAAAATGGGATAAACCATCGACATGTATTTAATAAGAAAAAGATGAGAGAGAGAGAGAGAGAGAGAGAGAGAGAGAGAGAGAGAGAGAGAGAGAGAGAGAGAGAGAGATTCAAACATTCATCACAAGAAAAAAACTAAACTACCATTATTCACAGGTTGTTCTCAAATGTTCACATTATATACAAACGGTAAACAAATTTATGTTAATGCAGAATAAATAAAATTATTAGAGGGAGACAAAAAAAATCAATTGTATGTGTGTGTATGAGTTATTGTAGATATAAACACACATACAAAAACATGAGAGAGAATTCAAACAAGAACAAAAACAGTAACATTATTATTATTATTATTATTATTATTATTATTATTACTATTATTATTATTATTATTATTACTACTACTACTACTACTACAGGTATTATTATCATCATCATCATCATCATCATCATCATCATCATTGTTATTATTGTTATTATTGTAAATATTATTATTTTTTAAAATATTATAAAGCATTTAAGGATAGGCTGATTGCTTCTTGGTGGGAATATTGTGGGGTTTTTGACATGAACTTATAGAAAGGTACTGTATACAGTACATACTAGTAGTAATACATGTACAGACCCGACTTACGTCCAAACAGTCTTACAACCTGTTGGTCAAAACCAAAAGCCGTAAGTAAGTAAGTCGGACATTACCTGTACAAATAAAACCAAACGTAATTGAATTAAATACATTCCGGGTTAACCCCTTTTAAGTTGTCACTGTATTTTTCACATTAATAATTTCAATAAGTAAAAAAGCAAGTTGGTTTCTACAAAATAAATGTAATTGGCTTTAACACGCTATCCGGGTGTAACTAAAATACTTTATGTATCCAAGAAAAAGCTTACAAAATATACAAATAGTTGGATTGTGCTATGTTATAAACAAATGTGCAAAATACATGTTATGCCAACAAAACAATTTTATATAGAGTTATTTATTATTTTCACTCTCAGAAAATTTTACATTTGAAGACTCTTACCCAAGTCTCAAACATGTCCTCAGCTCTCAGTTTTCTCAGTGTTGGCCTGTTTAAAAAAAAAAAAAAAAAAAAAAAAAACGAGATACAACACTATCAGAGGGCTGTCCTTCTAACTTAATAATAATAATCTTGAATGAGCATTTTATGTGCATTGTTAATGGACATCCATTTTACCCATCCATCACTCAAGTTATTTACCCATTCTCACTTACAAAAACATTTTTATGCATTCATCTATCCATCCTTCCAATCAATGACACCAGTTACCTCCTGTGCTCAGTAATAAAAGCCACAAGTTCCTCCTCAGTATAGGGTTTGTCTGGAATGGTGACTGCTTCCTCCATAAATGGTTCATAAAAGTCCACTTCATTCATCTTGAGTGTCAACTCTTTTGCTACCTGAAAAAATAATAATGCAATAATTCTACACACAGAGCCATAATTTTCTAAGATGCTTAATCCTAATTAAGGTGGTGGGATTGGGGATTGTGGTGCCTATAAGCGAGGACAGTATGGTCTGGACAGCTTGGACACCACAGAAGAGGTGTAAGTAGATGTTTTGATGAACTCATGTGTGTTAAATTTCCACATTAAGTTGTACATAGTAGTGGGTAAAAATTGATAAAATAAATTTCTCTTTTCATGGAGAAAACTCATGAAGTGTGTAATAGGTCAATATGTTGGCACAGTGGAGCAGAAGGAAAATGTTGTCAGGTACATACGGTATAGCACTTACAGATTTATCAAAAGTAGCAAAAAATTTTATAAAAGGCTGGAAGTGTTCAGCAGCTTCGTGGAAAGCCACAAAATCTGAACAGAGAAGAGAAGGAAAGAGATACGTTAGCTCAGTGCAGTTCTAAGTATGCAGCCAACCTTAAATTTCTTTGTTGTTTCTGTGTTGGGCTTCTGTAACTTTACGCAGACTGTAGACACTCACGCTCTGACTCAAGACCCTTGAAGTAGCCAATTACTCTTATGTCCTCTTCCAAGCGGTCAAAAGCCTGGAGCTCCAAAGCATTGTCAATGACCTCAACGGGATCATCCAACAACTACAAAAAAAGCAGAGTACAATTACGTTCATCATTGCACTCAATCAACACTTGGCACAGAACGTCTACTAAATGAAGTGATGGAATGACAGCAAAAGTAAGAAATAACTGGAATCCTTACATCCAGCAGAAACTCTACAAGGATGTCTGCAGAAAGTAGTCCATCATACTCAATCACACGATCGGCCTTAAAAACATAGACACTGCCTTCTTCTCGTAGACCTGAAAATAAATGCCCATCAATGTGACTACTTGAACGAATCCACCATTATTTCCACTGTCTATACGGCTTACACTTAATTATGTCACTCAGTTTCTGAGCCTCCTAGGGTCACAGGGAGGCTGAAGCTAGTCTCAACTGACTGGGCACAGGTGATGTACACCCTGAACAGCTAGCCAGATTTTTTGTGGGGAACTACAAACCAGGGTTGGGTTAATAAAAATACTCAATACTTTGAAAATCCCATAAAGAACTATTAAATTCTTCTAAAATGTAAAGAATAAGACAGCACAACTAACCTGCCTTAAGATGGTCAGTCAGAGACCATGCAAAGAGAGCATTAATAAGAAAGGCAACAACGAGACCAAAGGTAACCCTCAAGCAGTTGGAAAACTCCATTGAGGAGATGAATGTATCTGTCCATAGGGCCACTCAAAGCCGTACACGCCACATAGCTGGACTTTAAGGAAGAATGGCAAGTTTTTAAGAAATGAAAGAAAGAATACAGTACTGGCTCTTGAGTGGCACATCGACAAGGTGTGTGGCTATCAGTCAGGATTGCAAGTTTGAATCCAGACTGATCTCACAACCATCCGTGACTGGGAGTCCATGGAAGCTAATTGTCTGAGCTCTCATGGGAGGGCGGGATGGAATACATTCAGTTCCCTGTCACTCACCGTGATCACTAGCCAATCATGGACTTCTGTGAGCTCATTCGTACAAAGGGGCGGCTAGCACTTTCCCTCCAAGCGTGTTAGGTTGCCCCAAATTTCACATAGGTAGCAGTTCATAAAGAGGCAGGTGGCAGAGTAGCATGTCATAGAGGAGGCATGCGCATGTTTATAGACCTCCGGTTCCAAAAATGTAAAAAAAAAAAAATGCTATCCCCCAAAAATGAAGCATCACAATATCACCTTTGGGTTTTCCATACAGTAAAGCATATGTCATAAGGAGCAGATATTTAATTTGCATTTCTTTTGTTTCCCTGCAAGCCAGCATCATGGCGAAGTTCCAGGGTTGGAGTCCAGTGCCAGGGCATTTCTGTGTGGATTTTGCATGTTCCCCTTGTGTTTCCATGGTTTTCCTGTCTGTGCTTTGGTTGGCACCCACAGTCCAAAGACACGCACATTAGGTTAATTGAATATTCTCAGTCAGATCTATATGTGAATGAAATCATGAATGGTTGTGTGTAGAGGGTCTGCAGTGATGGCTTTTTACCCTTTGTCCAGTGTTGGCTGCTAGGATAGGTTCCACAGTTCATAAAAAAAAAAAAAAAACTAATAATAATAATGATAAAGTGAAAATGATAAAGTGTTTTTTTATCTCCACATTTCCACCATTTGATAAACAGTTTAATCTCTGTTTAACTTCTCCTAACCTCCTTCGGTGATTTATCAACATGGCCAGGTTTTCCTTACCTCAGCTCAGGGAGCAACTGACTGAATAATTTGACTTTTGTAACTATTGAACACAATGTCGCCAATGTTTTGTAAACCCTTGGATGCTGTCTGTGATTGGTTCCAGGATTATATCACACTGTCCAACTTAAAAAGACTTAATGTGAAGCTTTTCGTAGCTTTGGTGAGTGATTACACCGCCTGCCTGCATGCTTCTCTCAGTCTCACCTAGTTTCTTGGCGACCTTGGCATCCTTCTCAGCGTCAACCATTCCAAATCCAATGTCTTTTTCCTGTAGAACCTGAGCAGCCACCTGCAGGTCAAAATGGCAGGATGTGTTACTTAGGAAAGAGATTTTAGTACAATGTTTTTTTCTTTTTAATTGGATGTCATTTTCTTTTAAAATGTATGCTGTTGCTACCTTTTTCAGCCCTTACCCTTTTTTATTATTATTATTATTTTTTTAGTTTTACTTTAAAACGTGCTTATGTCTACAGTATTTTGCAAATGAAGTTATTTATGCTCTGAAGTACTGAGCAAAAATTAAAACATTTATAAAATTTATTTAATGAGAAAATGTATAAGATATAGCATTATCTATGGGGCAGTGGTGGCCTGGTGGTAAGGTGCTGGATCACTGATCCCAAGGTTGGGGGTTCAAGCCCCACACTCAACATGTTATCACTGTCCCTCCAGTGCAGCTAACCTTTGAAGGCAGCAAGATACTGCAATGGTTAGCACATCTGCCTCACAACATGAAGATCTTGGGCTTGGATGTTTCTATATGGAGTTTGCATGTTCTTTGGGTGCTTGTGTGGGTGTTCTGCTATCCTTCCATAGTCATGCACATTAGGCTAATTTGCTGTTGCCAAATTGCCTCTAGGTTTAAGTGTGATTGGTTGTGTGCTGCTCTGCAGTGGTTTTGGTTAGTTTTCAGGTTGTACCCAGCCTTCTGTTGGGGGTTTGAGTCCCCACAAGGTTGTCCCCGTCCCACCAGTGCAGCTAACTAGGTTATCAAAGGCAGGCCATGTCTCTCACTGTCTATGGTGAGAGGCATGTAAAAGAACCATTGCTGACTTTCGTAAAGAGTAGCTGCAAAGTCGTCAGCGTGTTTCTACGACCTGGAGAGGGATGGGCTCCGCCAGGCAAATCAGCCCAAGTCTCGCCATGAAGGCGCCCCAAGGACATCCCCGGATGTTAAGGGATAAGTGAAGTGACCCTGCCTTCTCCAAGTATTAGCTGAGATAGGCTCCAGCCTCCTATCAGGACCCAAGCAGGATTAAGTGGTTCAGCAAGTGAGTGAGAACTTCTAAGCAGTGATGAAATAACGGTTTTAACTAGTAGATGACAAATTCGCCTCTGTTTGACACCCCCCCCCCCCCTTCTTCCTAATTTAATGTATACAATTTCCACTCATGCTGAGGTTGGAACTACCAACTACTGGTGAACGAGGACATGAAGGTAGTCGGTGTAAAAGAAAAAAAAATGCAGAGGATAGGGTGAGATGGAGGCAGAAGATTCGCTGTGGCGACCCTTGAGGGGAACAGCTGAAAGGAAAAGAAGAAGACAATTCCCACTCATCAGGTACTGCCTTTCCTATCACATGACTACCACTGTCCTATGAGAAAGTATGCAGATGACATATAAGCCTAGCTGCCCACCTATTTTTGAGCTGGAGCATCATGCATATTTGGGGCGGTCTAACACACTCGAAAATTCCCTCGTAGGAATGAGCTTGCAGACAATCATGATTGGCTGCTGATCACTGTGAGTGACAGTGAAGTCAGCATATGTCATCTCTCCCTTCTGTGGCATTAACCCTGATTCGAACTTCTGATCTCTGGGTTAATAGTCGTGCACCTTGTCGATGCACCACTCGGGAGGTCCCTGTTTGAGATTTTGATGCAATCACCAGTCCTCAACATAGGAGCACGTAGAATGCACATGAGTTAACTTTTTGAAGTCATGCAGAAAGTATTGCAAAGTACACAAGGTAAAGGCCAGTAAGTGTCTCCAGTGTTAATTGTATTTAAGTGTGGAAAATGAAAGGCAATGTAGTAGCTAGTTATAATTTTTATTATTACTCAAGCCTTGAGTGACAAAAGACATTAAATCCCTCCTCAACTACAAAAAGGGGGAATTCAAGGCTGACAATAGAGAGGAAGTGAAGGGGGAGGAAGGAGCATTACAGGAGAAAGCTGGAGTGGAAACTCCAGCAGAGTAACATGAGAGAGGTTTGGAGTGATATAAAGACCATCACTGGTTTCAGGCCATCCATCTACAGGGAGCTGAGGGTGGTGAGGACAGGGCCAACGAGCTGATGATGTTCTTTAACTGATTTGGCACTGCGACCACTGCGCAGCACCCCTCTAACTCATCAGGAGTAAGCCTAAACCCCCCTGCCGTGCCAGTCTCTCTCCCTCCCTCTCCTCACTGCACCTTTGTCTTCTGCGATAGACCTGACACCCCTCACCTACCTGTCAATTTCACTTATCAGGTTGAGAAAAAATTGAAAAGACCCCACTCGGGCAAGGCAGCTGGACTGGATGGGGTGAGCACCTATGTCTTTATGGCCTGTGCTTCAAGCTCTACTGAGGGCCCCAGTACAGTGGAACATGTCATGCCTTGTTCCTGTACCAAAGACCCCATGAGCCAGTGGCCCGTAGGATCACAGACCCCGCGGCACTGACTTCACATGTCATGAAGACCCTCGAG
Source organism: Plotosus lineatus (assembly GCA_024760905.1). Lineage (NCBI taxonomy): Eukaryota > Metazoa > Chordata > Actinopteri > Siluriformes > Plotosidae > Plotosus > Plotosus lineatus. The sequence goes on from CM045729.1 coordinate 69,621,677, forward strand.
AAACTAATACCGGATCAACTCCAATCCATGGTTATGTAACATATCGACCCCTGCAGTTCGCTAACCATTCTCATCCTGCAGTCAAGGATGCCATCATCCACCTGCTTAATTGTGTCTACACCCACCTGCACCAGCAAAATGAGCACTGTGAGGGTACTTTTTCAGCACCTTTAACACCATCAGGCCATCCCTCCTGGGTCAGAAGATGATAGCTGCAGGTGGACACCTCTCTTGTGTTGTATACTACCTGACTGACAGAATACAGTTTACGTGCCTGCAGCATTGCATGTCTGACGCAGTGGTCAGCAACACTGGAGCACCACAAGTGACTGTCCTCTCCCCTCTCCTATTCACCCTCTCCACAACTGACTTTAGTTACTGCAAAGAGACCTGCAATCTTCAGATGTTTTCTGAAGACTCTGCTATAGTCGGATGTATTAGTGGAGATGATGAGATGGCGTCACATGGTGTGAGCAGAATCATTTGCAGCTTAATGTGACAAAGACCGAGGAATAGATTATGGATTTTAGGAGATCTAAAACACCAGCGACCCCTGTTTCCATCCAGGGCATCAATGTTGAAATGGTGAAGGATTACAAATACCTTGGAGTTCATATTGACAATGAACTGAACTGGGTTAAGAATAAGACTGCACTTCACAAGAAGGGGCGAGAAACATCTCTTTTTTTTTTGAGGAGGTTAAACTTTTTTTTGATCTGTTGGACACTACTCAGGATGTTATATTTGTCTGTTGTGGCCAGCGCTATCCTCTATACTGTTTCATGCTGGGGCAGCAGGCTGAGGGTTGCAGATGCTGATAGACTGAACAAACTGGTCCGCAAGACTGATAATGTTGCTGGGATGGAACTGGACTCTCTGATGGTAGTGTCGGGGAGGCGAATGGTGTCCAAAATAAAGACAATATTGAACAACACCTCCCATCAACTTCATAACCTGCTGATCAGTCACAGGAAGACATTTAGTGAGAGACTGATACCACAGAAATGCTCTACTGCAGTGTTTCCCAACCCCTGTTCCGCGGCACATTAGTGTGCCGTGAGAAATCATCAGGTGTGCCGCGGAAGATTAACCAATTTCACTTAACGTGTAGTAACAGTGCTGTTCTGCTAGAGGGCAGTATCATTTTTGTTCCGTGGTGTCCTCGTGATTTTTCTAATGTAAAAGGTGTGCCTTGGCCCAAAAAGGTTGGGAAACACTGTTCTACTGAACAACACAGGAAATCAGTCCTACCTGTGAACATTACACTGTACAACTGCTCCATATAGCAACAACATCTCCTTTCGGCTTTTCCCTTTTTCAGAGGTCACCACAGCAAATCTCTGATTTGCATGTTTGATTTGACATTTTTATGTCGGATGCGCTTCCTAACAACCCTTTTATCAAGGGACAGAAACACGCTGATGGCTTTGCAGCCTACGCTTTACGAAAGTCAGCAATGGTTCTTTTACATGAATCTCTCACCATAGACAGTGATGGACATGGCCAGCTTTTGATAACCCAGTTAGCTGCACTGGGGGCTCTATATAGCAACAACATCCACTGTAATGGATTTACATTCTGATGTTTATCATATTAATAATAATGTACATATCCCTCATCGACAGGATTCATTCTGTATATGTTTATATAGTTATTGTTTACTTCATCATTTCCTGAATGACTTAATCCGAATTAGGGTCATGGAGAGGCTGGCGCCAATCTATATAGATATTTGTAACTACTAATTTCGGACTTATATATACAGTAACTTAAAGCTCCCACATTTCAAAGCTCAGTGAGGGGAAAGTTAAAGATCATCTTATTAGAATTTAGCACACGAAAGTTCATTCAGTTTTTCTTCATCATTGTTCACATGGAGCTTAAGGGGGCGGTAGAGGTGGCG
>CM045729.1:69628579-69773579 GCA_024760905.1 Plotosus lineatus
TGTGTATACGCTAATTTTTGATGAGATTACACTCAGCTCCCATAAAAAAAAATAAATAAAATAAAAAAAAAAATGGGTTCAATTTGGCCCCTCTCCATCTCACTAAGCTTTCTCTTTGACCTACATTAGGGATTCAAGCTGTTTGTGGCTGTGTCTGTTGTTAAATTTACTACACAGAGAGCACTGAATGGAATTGAACTAATGTTATCTCAATTTCTCAAACTTTTTATCCTCTATTATGGTGATAAGAAGACTGGGGCAGTGGTGCTGGGTTACTGATTCCAATGTCGAGGCTTCAAGCCCCAATGTCAACGGTTGTCACTGCTGTACCCTCAGTGCAGCTAATTAGGTTAATAAAGGCCAGCCATGTCTTCCGTTGTCTATGGTGAGAGGCATGTAAAGGAACCATTACTTACTTATGTCGAGATAGGCTGCATAGTCGTCAGCATGTTTCTCTCCTGCGATGGCCTGGCAAGCTGTTCAAGATGTACTCTTCATTCACCCAGAGTCAGCTGAGATGGGTGCCAGCCTCCCCGCCACCCTAAATAGGATTACGCAGTTCAGAAAATGAATGAATGAATGAATAAGAAGACTGGAGCAGACTGGCGGATTACATGCTGAACAGCTCATTTAAAAGCCAAAACACACACATACACACCTAGGGGCAGTTAAGAACATATTTCATATATTACCCTTGTTGGGTATGATAATTATTACATCATCATGCCATCTTTCAATTTGTACCTAGTATTGTAACTATACTTGATTGCATTATATTTTACCCCAAAAAATAATAATAAGCAAAATTTTTATGAATGAGAAAACACTAGTTTACAATACATACATACATACATCTTCTTCTTGTTCTTTTTCTTTCGGCTTTTCCCTTCAGGGGTCACCACAGCGAATCATCTGCCTCCATCTCACCCTATCCTCTACATCTTCTTCTCTTACACCAACTGCCTTCATGTCCTCCTTCACCATGTCCATGAATCGTCTCTTTGGTCTTCCTCTAAGCCTTCTGCCTGGTAGTTCCAACCTCAGCATCCTACTACCAATATACTCACTATCCCTCCTCTCTACATGTCCAAACCATCTCAATCTAGCCTCTCTGACTTTGTCTCCAAAACGTCTTACATGTGCTGCCCCTCTGATGTGCTCATTCCTGATCCTATCCATCCTCGTTACTCCCAAAGAGAACCTCAACATTTTCATCTCTGCTACCTCCAGCTCAGCCTCCTATTGTTCACACACACATGTATTCTGATATATATATATATATATATATATATATATATATTCTGTATAATGTTTATATAAAAGTTTTTCTTAATCATTACTACATTTTATGACATTAATACTGTATTAATGAGTAAGACTGTCTATAGAATGTGTTTAAGAAGAATATTTTAGCGCATGTAATAGATACGTAGTATTTTACTTCCGGCTGATCGTTCGCGCATGTAATATAATACATGGGGCTTTACTTCCGGTACAGAACTCGTGGATTATCTTCATTCGCAGGAGGAGCCGGAACCAAACCCCGGCGAATAATGAGGGCCTATTGTATTCTTATGTTTATTTTAATTCTGTTATGTAAAACAGGGGTCCCCAACCATGGAAAAAATAATTAAATATTTCTGGTTTATTAATTATTTCAGTCTGAACGATCTTTTATTTTTAAAATGTTTTATTTTGAAAAATGACCAGATCCTCTCTCTGACATATAGGTCATTTGCGAGCTAGAATGTAACCCACATGGGGACACTATGTGAACGGAGGTGAGTTGGACATGTTTCAAACAATAGTGGGGATTTTGGGTGAGACTGAGCCTGAGCCTTCATTCTCCCAGCTGGTGCACCATCACCTGTGTTTTTTTGTTTGTTTTTTTTAGAAAAGTTTTAGCTCTACTTCCCCACCAACTTTATTTCAGCTGTTGAAAAGTTACATTTATGGAGTGTTTTTTATTATTATTATTATTATTATTATTATTATTATTATTATTATTATTACTGTTTTTGTTGTTGTTATTATTATTATTAATAATAATAATAATAATAATAATAATAATAATAATAATTTATATAAATAAATAACATTATATTTACAATATAAACAATCTATGATATAAAGTGAGAAAAATGCCCTGTATGTGGATGAATGACAATAAATTTGAGTATGAGTTTAATTATGTGCTTTACTGTAAAGTTGTTCCATAATCTGTATTTAAAATCTTACACTTTTACACATTTTATGCACATTTTCTTTATAAATTAATATTTTGTACTGATCCTTTATCTTGTATTGACTTTGAGTCAAAACTCTTCCCAATGTTTACACAGCAATACTCTTTGTGTACCAATGGCCTTAACCAGGATCTAGGAACTGGCTGGATATATCAGCAGACCCACTACCCGTTTCCCCAACATGTATCTTATTTAACTATATTTTTCTTATTTTTGGCACATCATAAGTTTTTCCAATTAAAAAAAAAAATGTTTAGATAAGTGTTACATATGCATTACACGAAGTGGAACCTTCCTGCTTAATCCTGCTCCTCATGTCCCCTGTCATTCCATACACATCGTAAGGTTTAAGAATGAGATCACGATCCAAATAATATTTAAATAGTAGAGAGCTTTATAACATAAGGTAAAGTCCTTTGGGCTTTTTACACCCGAGCCATAGTGGCTCATCAGGCCGGTGTTTATCCCGGGTTTCCGTAGTGTGAAACGACTAGGAGTACAACTTCTCCTGGATGAGACGCTAGTCCTATCATAATTGGAGAAAAAATCTATAAATACCAAGTTTGGGTTTGTTTTTCTTGTGTTTTCAAATGGTAGATACTAAAACACCTTTGAGCACATCATTTACATTTGTTTCTATGAACTATGCACTAAACTATGAATTAATTAGGTCAAACCAAGTTCTTTAACTCTACAGTGTCACTGCTTTCCCCTCAGTGCAACTCATTGGGTTATCAAAGACTGGTCATATCTCTCACTGTCTGTGGTGAGAAACATATAAAAGAACCATTTCTGACTTTTGTCACAAGTAGCTGCATTGCTGTCACCGTTCTTCTGTCCTGCGATGACCTGGCGAGCTGTCCAGGGTGTACTCTTCCCTCACCCAAGCAGTTCAAAAAATGAATTATGAATGTAAATCTGCTTCACGACAATGTCAATTGTAATAAATAAAACTAAATTGATTTGAATCATTGTCTTCTTGCATGACCAATTTTCTCTTAAGAGAATGTTCTGTATATTTTAGCATTTTCCTTCGGAATTGTTTCTAAAAGTGTATTATTCAGAATTCATTGTTCCATTAATGATGGCGTTCTTCCCATATTACAACAAAACAGGTGCAACACATTTTAATACCACCAGCATATTTCACAAAAGGAACAATGCAGTGTTTAAACTAAAGTATTCTATTTTGGCCCTGCAATGTCCTGGTGAGCTGTCCAGGATGTACTCCAGCCTCACCCAGAGTCAGCTGAGATGGGCGCCAGCCTCCCGGTGATCCTAATTAGGCTTAAGTGGCTTAGAAAATGAATGGTAGGTAGGTAAAGTCTGTTGGGTTTTTACACCCGAGCCTAGTGGCTCATCAGGCCGATGCTTATCCCCGGTTTCTGTAGCGTGAAGCGACCAGGAGTCCAATTCCTCCTGTGGGTCTCAGTGGGATTTGAGCTCACAACCCCCCAATCATGAGCACAGCACTCTAACCACTACACCACCGGCCCCAGAAAATGAATGAATGAATGATTATTCTATTTTGGTCGTGTTAATCCATTCTCATCGATTGCTGTTATTCAAATAAAACAACACTTAACAGTTTTATTCTCACTGACAAAAAAAACCCCTTCGATTTCAGCTTCAACTTAACTGATATACCTTGAGGTTCACATAATATTCCCACTACAGCTGTTTTGGATTAATTTCATTAATAAATATATGACTTAATATTACTATTTTGTCTCATTTGTTTAATTCCAGGTCCCCAATCACCGGGCCACAGCTCGGTACCAGTGAATAACAATATTATATTAATTAGCAGAATCTGAAATATCTTTAATTTTGAAAAAAAAAAAAAAAACTTGTCTCAGTCATCCGTTATGTACCCGTTACATCAAAAAATAAAGTACAAATGAGTAAAAAACAAATGTGTTTGGAGAGCTTCTTTGGAAAAGGAAAAGGGCCCAATGAGGACAGAAGAGCCTTCAACTTCTATTAAAAAGAATGCTGCATTGAATAGGGCAATGCAGATTCCTATTTAAAATATGGATTTATTGCAACGGGTGATTCTCACACTCCAAGTCTGCTCTGCATAATATGTGGCGACAGGCTGGCAAATGAAACTCTTTCGTGGGATGGTGAGTTGTATTTTTTTCGCACTTTGTTTTTGGTATTATTTATACTGGTCCCTGAAAATACTGTTTCACTTGAAACTGGTCCGTGGTTGGTGACTGTTGGTTTAATGGGTTTTGAATAATCTATGTTTAGGAATTGTCTGAAAATTTGATATGTAGGTCACATTTATGCACAAGTCTAGAAATTCTAATATTTACACAAAAATTTCAGGCATCACTGTGTATTGAAAGGGCCCAGCACTTTTCAGATGTTTGGTCTTTCTTTCTAGCTTTTTACAACCAAGAGACACGGCATTTATTTCCAAGTAAAACCTTGCCAACTCAAATGTCAATGTATACTGGAAGGCTATTGTCATGAATCGTGTATATTTGGTTGTCTTTCTTATATTAATTTGTTATTGTTATTCTAGTTCCTTACACTAATGACCATTTACCATCTCGAACAGATGTGTCTTCTGTCCTGTATCAAGTAACCAATTGAGCTCATCAACAAGTATTGTGATTGAATCGAACCTAAAATAATTCATGGATCAATTATTAATACAACGTAGGGGGGCAGCCGCAACCTAATGGTTACAGAACCGGTTTTGGAACCAAAAGGTTGCTAATTTGATTCCCGGACCAGCAGGGAAAACGCGTGGTGGTGGGGAGTGAGCCGCACCTTCCCTTTCTCCACATAAATGGTTGAAGTGCCTTTGAGCAAGGCACCTAACCCCAACATTAGGTGTGTCCGTAGGCAGAGAGAGAGGAGGAAAAGCATGAGTCTAGGACAGAGAGTAGGGACTTTGAATGTTGGAACTATGACAGGAAAAGGTAGAGAGCTGGCTGACAAGATGCAGAGAAGGAAGGTGGACGTACTGTGTTGTGTGTTCAGGAGACCAGGTGGAAAGGTAGCCAGGCTAGAAGCTTAGGAGCAGGTTTAAGCTGTTTTTTTCATGCTGTGGATGGGAAGAGAAATGGAGTAGGAGTCATCTTGAAGGAGGGGTTGGTCAGGAATGTTCTAGAAGTGAAAAGAGTGACAGACAGAGTGATGAGTCTCAAGTTAGAAATTGAAGGCGTGATGTTCAATGTTGTTAGTGCTTATGCCCCAAAGGCAGGATGTGAGCTAGAAGAGAAGGAGAGATTCTGGAGCGAGTTAGATGAAGTGAGGCAGAGTACCCCCAGAAGTGAAAGAGTGGTCATTGGTGTAGACTTCAATGGACATGTTGGTGCAGGCAACAGAGGGGACAAGGAAGTGATGGGCAGGTTTGGTATCCAGGACAGGAACACAGAAGGACAGATGTTGGTAGATTTTGCAAAAAGGATGGAAATGTCTGCGGTTGAATACTTTCTTCCAGAAGAAACAGGAGCATAGGGTGACTTATAAAATTGGAGGTAGGAGCACACAGGTAGACTACATCTTGCGTAGATGATGTAATTTGAAGGAAGTCAGTGACTGCAAAGTAGTAGTGGGTGACAGTGTTGCCAGACAACATAGGATGGTGGTGTGCAGGATGATGCTGAAGAAGGTGAAGAAGGCAAAGACAGAGCAGAAGACAAATTGGTGGAAGCTGAAAAAGTAAGAGCATCATGCTGTCTTCAAGGAGGAGTTGAAACAGGCTTTGGGTATTCAGGAAGTGTTTCCAGATGACTGGACAACTACAGTTAATGTGATCAGGGAGACAGGTAGGAGAGTACTTGGCATATCCTCTGGAAGGACAGTAGATAAAGAGACTTGGTGGTGGAATGAGGAAGTGCAGGAATGTGTACAAAAGAAGAGATTAGCTAAGAAGAAGTGAGACATAGTGAGGACCAAAGAGAGTAAACAGGAGTACAGAGAGACACAACATAAGGTGAAGGTAGCGGTGTCAAAGGCCAAACAGAGGGCGTATGATGACTTGTATGATAGGTTGGACAGTAAGGAGGGAGAAAATGATTTATACAGGTTGGCACAGCACAGAAATAGAGATGGGAAGAACGTGCAGCAAGTTTGAGTGATGAAGGACATAGTGGGAAACATGTTGACTGATGACAGAAGTGTGCTGGGAAGATGGAAAGAGTACTTTGAAGAGCTGATGAATGAGTAAAATGAGAGAGAAAAAAGAGTAGAAGAGGTGACTGTTGAGGACCAGGAAGTAGCAAAGATTAGTAAGGGTGAAGTGAGGAGGGCATTGAAGAGGATGAAGAATGGAAAGGCAGTTGGTTTTGATGACACACCGGTGGAGGTATGGAAGTGTCTAGGAGAGGTAGCAGTAGATTTTCTGACAGGAACATTCAACAAGGTCTCAGAGAGTGAGAGGATGCCAGAGGAATGGAGAAGTGTGCTGGTGCCCATTTTTAAGAACAAGTGAGATGTGCAGAGTTGTGGCAACTACAGAGGGATAAAGTTGATGAGCCATACGATGAAGTTATGGGAAAGAATAGTGGAAGCTAGACTAAGGGCAGAGGTCAGCATTTGTGAACAACAGTTTAGTTTCAGGCCAAGAAAAGCACCACAGATACAGTGTTTGCCTTGAGGATGTTAATAGAGAAGTACAGAGAAGGTCAGAAGGAGCCGCATTGTGCTTTTGTGGATCTGGAGAAAGCTATATATATATACTATATACTATATACTAGAACTATATATATATATATATATATATATATATATATATATATATATATATATATATATATATATATACACACACACATATATACATACATACATACATACATTATATCATATAAGTAAATAAATAGATACATAAAGAGTATAAAAATAATATACAATAAAAAACTTTGTAGACTGGCTGATATACAAGTGTATATGTATCTGAGTGCAGAGTAGATGGGTTGATATGGTTCACAGTCAGTGGGGTAGATGTGGTTGATTTAAAGTGCACGGGGGTTTTTATTGCATATAACCGGTATTTTCACAGACAGTTACAAAGTGGCGTTGTACAGTCTGACAGCGGTGGGAATGAAAGACCTGCGGTAGCGCTCCTTCCTGCACTGAGGATGTCTCAGTCGTCCACTGAAGGAGCTGCTCAGCTTCTCTACAGTCTGGTGCAGTGGGTGAGAGCTGTTGACCATGATGGAGGTGAGCTTGGCTGAAATCCTCCTCTCACCCACCTCCTCCACAGAGTCCAGTGGGCAGCCCAGGACAGCGCTGGCCCTCCTGACCAGCTTGTTCAGTCTCTTTCTGTCCCACTCTGTGCTGCCCGGGGCCCAGCAGATGGCAGCGTAGAGGATTGCAGAGGCTACCACAGAGTCATAAAATGTCCTGAGCAGAGGTCTGCATACTCCGAAGGACCTGAGTCTCCTCAGAAGGTGGAGGCGACTCTGGCCCTTCTTGTACAGGGTGCTAGTGTTGTGGGACCAGTCCAGTTTATTGTTGAGGTGAACGCCCAGGTACTTGAAACTGTCCACTGTCTCAATGTCCTGTCCCCGGATGTTCGCCAGTGAGTGTGTGTGTGTGTGTGTGTGTGTGTGTGTGTGTGTGTGTGTGTGTGTGTGTTAGTGTGCTTCTCCTGAAGTCGGCCACCATCTCCTTCGTCTTACTAGTGTTCAAGCACAGTTGGTTGCGCTCACACCAGTCCACAAAGTCAACGATGACCAATCGGTACTCCAGTTCGTTCCCCTCTGACACATGGCCCACGATGGCGGAGTCGTCAGAGAGCTTCTAGAGGTGGCAGCTGTCCGTGTTATATGTGAAGTCTGAGGTGTAGATGGTGAAGAGGAAAGGTGAGAGGACGGTGCCCTGGGGTGCCCCCGTGCTGCAGACTACCACCTTTGACTCACAGCCTCGCAGCCGCACATACTGTGGACGGTCAGTGAGGTAGTTAATGATCCAGGCAGCAAGATGTCCATCCACTCCCACGTCCTCAAGTTTCCCCCGCAGAAGCGTCGGCCTGATGGTGTTGAAGGCGCTGGAGAAGTCAAAGAACATGACCCTCACAGCGCTACCGGCGAGCTCCAGGTGGGTGAGCGCCTGCTGCAGAAGGTAGATGACGGCGTCTTCTACCCCGATGTTGGGCCTGTAGGCAAACTGCAGCGGGTCTAGTGTGGAGCACACCACAGAGCGGTGGTGGTCGAGGAGGAGCCTTTCCATGGTCTTCATGAGGTGGGAGGTCAGGGTCTGTAGTGGGCCGGTTCCTTGGCTTGGGCTGTTTTAGGAACCGGGACCACACAGTAGGTGTTCCACAGGGCAGGAACCTTCTCCAGGCTGAGGCTCAGGTTGTAGAGTTGGCATAGGACCTCACAGAGCTGGTCCACACAAGTCCTCAGCAGCCTGGGACTGATGCCATCTGGTCCTGCAGATTTCCTCTGATTTAGCCTCAACTGTCTCCTCACCTGGTCCGACGTGAGGGAGGGGGGGACTGGGGTGGGCTGCAAAGGGAGGGGGATGTGTCTGTGGGGATGCTGCAGTCAGGTGAAGTCGGCCTGGGGAGGGGAGAGGTGTCCGGTGGTCTGGAGACGTGTGAAGAGGGGGGAACAGGGAGGGGGGGAAGAGGGGGAGGGGGGAGAATCAAACCTGTTGAAGTAACAGTTTAATTCATCCGTCCAGCGCTGATCACCATCAGCTGTCCCTCTTACACTCTGCCCAAATCCAGACATAGTTTTTAGTCCTCTCCAGACGTCCCGCACGTTGTTCTGAGCCAGCTTCTCCTCCATCTTCTTCCCATAATCAAGATCAAAGAAAAGATTTATGGATGTGGTGAAGGTGGACATGAAGGTAGTTGGAGTAAGAGTAGAAGATACAGAGGATAGGGTGAGATGGAGGCGGATGGTTTGCTGTGGCGACCCCTGAAGGGAAAAACCGAAAGGAAAAGGAGAAAAAGAAGAAGAAGAAGAAGACTTTTCAACATGGCAAAGACAAAGGAACACACCATTCAAGTAAGGCAGATGTGTGTCGACCTTCACAAGTCAGGCAACGACTACAAGAAACTCGCCCCTCACCTGCATCTACCTGTATCTATTGTCAGAGGAATCATTAAAAGGTTTAAAACAACTGGACTGGTGATAAAGAAACTAGACAAGGACACATTTTCATGGTGTATTTTTACAAGTTTTAATTACAGCATGTCAAAGCCAGGTCCGGTCAGTTATGAGATCTTCTCATAGCATCTTTTTAAACTCATTCATAAATAAATTGCACTCTTGACAATTAAAATGACACCATTTTCTTCATGTGCTGTAACAAACCATCATTTTGATTCAAACATTATCAAATTAAGATGTTTTTTATTATTTAAATTGCACCGTACCTGTGTAGTACACTAACTTATCTTAGCTGCTCGTCCACTTGCACGCATGTTTTTTTGAGAGATGGGAGAAAACCTTACACCTTACACAAGTTATTACATGAAAAGAAAATCTGGTCAGCATCACTGTGATGTAGCAACACTATCCAATATACCACAATAGTTCCTGCTCACAAACCAGCCTTCTCCGGGAGCTCTGGGTGTGCACTGGTGGAGAGAATGTGACTTTTGTATAAATGAGTTATATTAATATTAGTCTGTTCATCCATTCAACTAGAGGACATTGCAAAAAGAAAAATAATGTTTGTATTTGTACAGAGCTGCAAGGAGAGGCTTTGAAAGGGTGAGTCAGTTAGTACTAGTTTCACCACCAGGTAGAGACATATTCAAAGAAGCAGAGGATATGATATACGTACTGTATTTCCTCGGCTATGTGTTGATGTTAGGGTTATCAGCAAATGGGTGAAAAATGGTATTCAAGCCCATATTTTGCATAAAAAGAGAAAATTAATAAAAGAATAATAGTTGATACATTAATAAGTTTTTTTTTTCTTCAAATGTAGTTGAAAGGGGTCAATTCAATTATCAGTCATAGTATACAAAGATGAACTACAGTATTATATCTTGGAAATAAAATGTAATTGACCACAATGTCTTTCTGAAATCATTTGTTCACTCATGTACATAATATGGGCAGTGGTGGTCTAGTGGGTAGGGTGCAGGATCCCTGATCCTAAGGTTGGGGGTTCGAGTCTCCACAGGGCTGTCACTGTCCCCCCAGTGCGGCTAACTGGGTTATAAAAGGCAGGCCATGTCTCTCATTGTCTATGGTGAGATGCATGTAAAAGAACAATTGCTGACTTTTGTAAAGAATAGGATGCAAAGCCGTCAGCATGTTTCCACGACCTGGAGAGGGATGGGCGCCGCCAGGCCAAATCAGCCCAAGTCTCACCATGAAGGCGCCCCAACGACATCCCCGGATGTTAAGGGATAAGTGAAGTGAAGAAGTGCATAATATTGATTGATAATGACCACTGCAACGGGGACAATGATATAAATAAACATGGCTACGTTTTATATCGTTTAATCTTTTATTTGTGAGATTGTTTGCCTTCCTCTAACATTGAGCACTTGATTCCAGACCTTTCCACTTACTATTAATTGGTGTTGCACTGCCACGATGTCGTGCACGCACAAGCTTATTCCTTTCCTCTTGGGGTCTTGTTATTGCTATAGTAAACATACACAGAACCAAAACAAGATGTAAAACAGGTGAATTAGAGATGGGGTACATTCACCAGGAAACTTTTGTATTCAACACAATTATAAACTGCTCATTGGTGATTACTCATCAGTGAATGGTACGGTTTAAGTTGACTAATTTACACGTATCAAAAATTCAAATATTTAACAATATGAGCCAGGTCAGCAAAGGTGGACGTCCATCCCCAGAAATAAGAACTAAACATCACAGTTTCAGGCAGTCTATGGGAAAAGAGTGGCTTGACAGACCTATAGTTAGCCGAAATAGCAGAACATAAAATACTTTTGGTGATATTGTTCAGCAGTTACTATTTCATTTGAAACAACAGCCATTCAAAAAAAAAATACTATATAAACAAACAAAATAATAAAAATTAAATTGAGGGCATGCATTCAGTGGGGCACAAATGTATTATGTTGACAGATTCACTGATTAACATAAAAAATTGATGAGTAAGATTGAAGATTTTCCTAACTTGTTATAATGAAATGTATCCCCCTGTTGGTTTTCTGATGAACATCTTGCCCTATGGTAAACAATAGAGAGAGGTTTTTTTGGGACTTTTTACCTCTAAAGGTGAACGATTAATTACTTGTGCCACACACTACTCTAGAAAAAAAAAAATCAATGCATAATGTGTGGCTCAAAAACTTTTACTTTTACGACATAATTTTGAGAAACAAGTACAGTACATACGCTACACTCACTTCTGAGGATTTCTTATAACATAGATCAGACCACTGGCAATCATGGTGAAGGTGATTTTTTTTTTTTAAAGCGACAAAATCTGAGTGTAATGTAGAAATGGTGCAATAATATATCGGGGGGGGGGGGGGGGGGAGCCCATGTAAAGTAATACAAATTCATCATAGGTACCCGTTAAGAAACCATCACTGAAGATAAATTTTTACTTGCACATAACTTTATGCAGTACAGTTCTTTTTAACAAAAGTATGTTTTAAAGATGAAATCCTTCAAATGGTGGACATCATTGTCTATACATTCTTCGTCTATATACTTTTGGAAGGCTGCGAGTTATCTCCTACTGAACAGCAGCCTTAGTGTTACGAGGCAAACAGGTTGGGTAGGACGCAAATGCAGGATAACCAAGGCCAAGAGAAGGTGAAGAAAACAAGATCTTTATTAGGCCAAGAGAAAATAAGGAAACAGGAAAACAACTAAACACTGGCAGCAGGCTGGTAGAACTTGTTGATGCAGGGCAAGCAGGTAGACAGACAAACTGAGTGATTGCAGACCTAGTCTAGACAGGATCACCAGCAGTGAAAACATCAATGAACCAACACTGGGAACAGGGTCTGCAGGACAAGTGAATGGGACTGCAGATGACTAACCGGTGTGTGGAGATAATTGGGAGCAAGGCAAGGCCAGACCAATCAGCCTGGAGATACGCATGGAAAAAATAGGAAAAGAAAACCCAGAACAGCAGCTCCTTTAGTGGTGAGACATATGTAGAATCATTACCACTCAAGGGCTTCAAAAGTCAAAGACAACCCACCAACCATCTCCAAAGATCTACAACAGTGTTTTGCTGCAGATGTTGTCACTGTGCATCATTCAAAAACTCTGCACACATTATGCAAGGAGAAGCTGTTCAGGAGAGTGAGGCTGAAGAAACCTTTCTTGCACACATGAGAGAGTTGCTTGAGGTATGCAAAAGCACACCTGGACAAGCCAGTATCTTTTTGGAATAGGGTGCTGTGGATTGATTATGTTATTTGGTCATAACAAGGGGCGTTATGCATGGAGGTGATAGTAAAGTGCATTTCAGGACTTATTACCCAGAGGAAGATTTGGTGGAGGTTCAATTTGGCTGTGTGACCAGTGCTAGTACTGGAAATCTTGTAAAAGTTGAGGGTCACATGGGTTCCACTGGAATTGCATTCGGATCCCACAGGGAATCAGCAGATTCTTGAGAATAATATTCAAGAATTAGTCACAAAGTTGAAGCTATGTTGGGATAGGATATTGCAACAAGACAATGACCTAAAACACTGCTCAAAATCTACTGGGTCATTCATGCAGAGGAACAAGTACAGCATTCTGCATTTGCCATCTCAGTTGCAAGACCTGAATACCACTGAATATCGGTGGGATGATTTGAAACAAGCTGTCCATGCTTGGCAACCATCAAGCCTGAACTGGAGATGTTTTGCAAGGAAAAATATTCCAAAATACCTACATCCAGATATTGATTTTGGAGGATATTGGAAATGTCTAGAGGCTGTTTTTTGGAAACGGAGACTCTACTAAATATTTATGTATGGGTTTTTTCCCCAGCCCAAGATTTATTCTCCAGCCTAATTGTTTTTAATATTACACTGTTTTTGTTTTGGTTTTTTTGTTGGTTTTTTTTTTGGGAAATCCAATAAACTTCATTTCACTACTGAAATATTACTGTGCCCATCAGGACAGATATTTGATGGGTTAAAATGAAATTGCTCATCACCTAATGATTTATTAAGATTGTCAGAGGTGCCCTAATTTTTTCAAATAACTGTAATCCCAATTTAAATTACATGAAAAAAAAAATCCCATGGATAACAATATACTGTTCTGAAAGCTTTTTGAGAATTAAGCAGACATGAGAAAAATGAGAGACATGGAAAACAAAATGGGTGATTAAAAATGCCTAAAAAATGACAGTGGCTCTTCTGTACAATATGTAAGTAGAAAAGGAAAAGAACACGGCTATTACTGCAAAACTTAAACTGTGTCCACTTCATTTCCCTCAGCAGAACAACTTACCTACTTTGAGCTAAATGACAAGCTTAAAGTCTCAGTTGTCTGACAGGAATTCCTCTGTCTTCTGTCATGTTATGTTTTGGGGGGAAATATTTAAGAAATCTCACATTACGAAATACCCCCAGTGCAGCTAACTGGGTTATCAAAGGCCAGCCATGTCTCTCACTGCCTATGGTGTGAGGTGTAAAAGAACCATTGTTGACTTTCGACAAGAGTAGCTGCCTAGCTGTCAGCCTGTTTCCGCCCTGTGATGGCCTGGCGAGCTGTCCTGGTTGTACCCTGCCCTGGCCCAGAGTTCGCTGGGATGCGCACCAGCCTCCCCGCGACCCTAATTAGGATTATGCGGTTGCAGAAAATGAACGAATGGTGAACATTCGGAAATAAAACTAATGTTGTAGTCATGAGAGCACTGGCAACCCTTTAAAAATTAAAATGGATGGCATGGTGATCCTAGGTTTGAATCTTGAGCTCATTTCTATGTACGATTTGTTCTCCATATACTTGCTTGAGTTTTTTACAGTTTACCCCCACAGTCCAAGACCATGCACATTAGGCTAACTGACTGATCCAAATTTCCCCTAGATGTGAATGTGAATGGTGGCAAATGTATTAGCCAAGCGACAGCCTGGTGAGTTGTTCAGGGTGTACCCCGTCTTCACATAGTGTTGGCTAAGATTCTGAACCCTCCTCACAACCCTAGTAGGATTACTCAGTTTGGCAAATGAGTGAGATGGCAAAAAAAAAAAAAAATGTTATTCAAACGAATGCTGAGAGTTTGTAGTAATTAATTCTTGCAGTGATAATATCGTGGGTGGAATTTTTATAGAACTGGAAATAATTGTGTTTTTTCTGTGAGGAACAGAGGTCACAAAAAATAAGAAAAACTGACACTGCCCACAAAGCCCACTGGGAAATCAGACTGCTCCAAAAAGCTATTTATATTTGAGTAGGAATGCAAAGAGCTTCTCGAGAGTCCTTCTGTGTCTTGTCCAAAAACATCCCCAAACAGAAATCCAGGAGTCCAACTTGATCTGAAAACATATCTTTTTCCTCTAGCATGTGTGCATGTGTGCAGTAATCATGCTGTGACAGTAAGACTGCTATCGTTATTTAATTTCATTTCATTTTCTGAGCCACTTAATCCAGGGCAGTGGTGGCCTGGTGGCAAAGGTGCTGGATCACTGCCCCACTCTCCACAGGGTGTAACTGTCCCCCCAATGCAGCTAACTAGATTACCAAAGGCCAGCCATGTCTCTCACTGTCTATGGTGTGAAGCTGATGTAAAAGAACCATTGCTGACTTTCGACAAGAGTAGCTGCATAGCCGTCAGCTTGTTTCTGCCCTGTGATGGCCTGGTGAGCTGTCCAGGGTGTACTCTGCCCTCGCCCGGAGTTGGCTGGGATGGGCACCAGCCTGCCTGCGACCCTAACTAGGATTAAGAAGTTCATTCATTTTCTGTAACTGCTTAATACTAATTAGGGTTACAAGGAGGCTGGCACCCATTGACAACCCATTGAGAATGGGGCTTGAACTCCCAACCTTAGGATTGGTGATCCAGCACATGTATCACACCAGGCCATCACTGTCTGCTATCATTATTAAACACCTAAATACACATTATGAATACCATGTGTATAGTACAGAAAAATTCATTAAATTAAACTTAATTATTAACTCTGTATTTTATACACACTCATTACTTCATCTGCAGCAGTAGCACAGATTTTATTTGTGAAACCAATCTGATCAAACTATAGCTAACCAGGAGCAGAGGAGTCGCCAGATTTTGATCTGAATCTGGAATTATACCATAACAGACTACAAAAACCTTGGGATTTTTCTTTCTACAGTCAACAGAGTGATTATACAATTCACCAGCAAAGGTAAGGAATCAAGAGCATCCCTCTCCGGTTGACCTGGACCCTCTGATAGGTGTCTTCAGACTGTCAACTAATTTTGCAGAGAAACTTCAAGTAGGAGTACTGCTGTAAGGTAACTCAATCAACTTAATAATTTGTTTACATCTTTTTTTAAAAAATTATGGTGTCTTCTTACTTTTATGTCACTATAATCTCTTGAGTTCCCAGCATGAATGCACCAAAGTCTCCCTGCTGATCAAAATCTTGCACAATTGCATCACTGAACTGGAGTTCAATGTGAGAATATGATAGAATAATGGGAACATTGTCGAACACAATCCCTATATATGTACTTATTTACTGCACAAAACCTTTTCTTCAACTCATTAGGAAAACCTTCACCTTTAATCAGGGAATAGCTTCAAACACAATTACAAAAATTTAGACATTTTGATCGGAAAAAAAATCCAGAATACATGGCTCACAAAAATCGAAGAAAAACCCCCAGCAGGAACAGGGAAAGTAACACACAGCAGTACACACTGAAATAGAAAACTTTAAAATATACAGGTACGTATAAATATCCCAAAGCAAATAAAGGTTACAAGGAAACAGATGAGTTCATTCTACAGGTGAGTGAGATTCATTCATTCATTTTCTGAACCGCTTAATCCTAATTAGGGTGCGGGGAGGCTGGCACACATCCCAGCCGACTCCATTAGAGGACAGAGTACACCCTGGACAGCTCGCCAGGCTATTGCAGGGCAGAAACATTCTGACGGCTGTGCAGCTCCTCTTGATGAAAGTCAGCGATGGTTCTTTTACATGAACCTCTCACCACAGACAGTGAGAGACATGGCCGGCCTTTGATAACCCAGTTAGCTGCACTGGGAAAGGTGAGTGAGATTACATCTGGATTGAACTGTACTGGACTGGACTACATGCTGCTGCTGATGCTTTGGATAGATCTGCTCTTTACTACCTACATAAAATTGTTTGAATTTCACAATGTTCATTTTTCAGATTAGAAGAGCGTCGTTACTTGAGATTCTAATAAACACAATCAGAAAAGTTAGTGTTTAAACTGAAATTATACATTATATAATATTGTAGTGCAAGAAAGCTTATAAAGCACTGTTTGACATTGAGTAATCCATTAATAATAATAATAATAATAATAATAATAATAATAATAATAATAATAATAATAATAATAATAATAATAATAATAATTTAATAGATAGCAAGGTGGCACAGTGGTTAGCACGTCCGCCTCACAGCAAGAAGGTCCTGGGTTCAATTCCCAGCTCAGGCATTTCTGTGTAGAGTTTGCTGTTTTCCCAATGTTTGCATGGGTTTCTTTTGGGTACTCTGGTTTCTTCCTAAAGTCCAAAAACATGCACAGAAGGTTAATTGGCTGTTCCAAATCACCTGTATGTGTGAGAGTGAGTATGAATGGTTGTGTAATTGTTGGCCCTGCTATGACCTGTTAAGCTGTCCATGGTGCACACCATTCTCACCTAGTCAGCTGAGATGAGCGCCAGCCTGCCCATGATGCTAATTAGGATTAAGTGATTCAGAAAATGAATTAATGAATGAATAATAATAATAATGATATTACAAGTTATAAGGGGCAGTGATGGCTGGGTGGTAAGGTGCTGGATTACTGATCCCAAGGTCAAGAATTCAAGCCCCACTGTTAATAGTTGTCACTAAATTGCCCCCCCCCAGTGCAACTAACTGGGTTATCAAAGGCAGGCTGTGTCTCTCACTGTCTGTGGTGAGGGCCATGTAAAAGAACCATTGCTGACCTTCGTAAAAAGAATAGATGCACAGCTGTCAGTGTTCTTCTGCCCTGAAATGGCCTGGAGAGCTATCTAGGGTGTACTCTGCCCTCACCCTTAGTTGATGAGATGGACACCAGCCTTCCTGAGGCCCTAATTACGATTAAGCATTTCAGAAAACGAATGAATGAAAGTACCCTTACATCATCATAACAAAAAATAGTGTGACATTTTTACTAATATTTTAACCAGTAACCTGAAGTCCCATTTTTTTCTCAGTCTTTTTTTGACATGATGTTTCTTTTTTTGGACACCCAGTACACTGTGTATGCAACTGCTGTGCTAATGATCTGCAGCTATTTAAAGGCAAACTCTTATTGTTAAAATAGTTTTAACAGCAGTTTAGTGACAGGGTGCAAATGTCGAAATGTTAAGACACTATGCTGTAGTCATTAAGCATGTGGTGGTATCAGACTGAGTCAAAACTTTGCGATTTGATTTTAGTGATTTCTCTCTCCCTCTCTCTCTCTCTCTCTCTCTCACATACACACACACACACACACACACACACACACACACACACACACACACACACACACACACACACACACACACACACATGCTCACACCATTACCCTAGGACAGGTGTTTAGTGTAGCTACTTTCCATAAATCTTGTTTATATAACAGATAAGAGCGAGGTGATGGCATATAATAAGTTGGATATTATAAAAATATTTTTTCCAACCACCCTTGATAAATATACCACATTCGATATGAAAAGCACCCAGGGTGCTTAAAAAATTGGAGGGGGGGGGGTCTTATTAAAATGTTACCAGCGGAGTGTAAGGGTAAGTGCTTGCATCGAGATGGAAAACATGAATATAACAGAATAATTAAAGAGTTTTACTGGTATTTGTATTATTCATTTTGTGGTATCAATCAAATTACTTACATGAAAGCTGAAAATAAACAGCAAACAGCATAAATTAAAAAAAAAAAAAAAAGACTTTTCCTGCCCTTACTTTTCCCTCCTGGTGCTGTTCCTTTAAACATTTCCTTTAAACATTTCCCCAAGGAAAATGAGCCAATCAATGTCAACTTTAGCACATGGCAAGAACCAATCAACACAAACATAAACAAAAGCACATGAAGTTAGTTAGCAGGAGAATCAGGTGAAAAATACTCATCACTTTCTGATAGGTCCATATCTGGCTCATTGCTCCATCCATTCAGGGCATCCCATAGTTTTGCTGTAGCAGTTTCTAAAGGTTCATGTTGGACATTTACCAAGAGAACTCAGCAAAATATTTTCCTGTTTTTTAAAGCAGGGGAACAATCAAATGTGTTGTTACTGATGAACATTATAAACCACTCCCCAGTGGCAACAGGTCTTGAAATACCGTGTAAACTCACTTTTACAGGCAGTGAACGCCTCATTTTAGGGTTACAGAGACTGATCGAATAAAATTGGGAAGTTTGATCTACGATTTTGCTCCCAGTACACATGGGCGGTTATTAGACATAAGATCAAAATCTTGGGGATGGGCTTGGAGCAGGACACTTATTACGTCGAATACTTTAATGGTGTTTTATCAATATATTTCATTTAATAAATCGAATTTGATTGCTTGAGTCAGTACAAGAATGTAAGACGAAAGAAGAACATACATTCATTCATATTTTTTTGTTCATCTTCCACTTCCGGGGTCGGGTCGTGTGGGCAGCAGGTTAAGCAGTGAGGTCCAGACATCCTTCTTCCCAGTCATTTCCTCCAGCTATTTCGGGGGGACACTGAGGTGTTCCCAAACCAGCTGAGAGACATACAGTGAGAGTGTTATTCTGTGCAAATCAAGACAAGATTGAATAGATCATGATTCATTACACCTTGTGGTCAAAGACCCTTCTTTTCCTTTTGCTGTCAAAATGATGACACAAAATATAATAATTTATATATTAATCACACACACACACACACACACACACACACACACACACACACACACACACACACACACACACACACAATAAGTGATTTTTTTTTTCTTCTCCATATATAACCTGGACAATAGGCTACATACTGTGGTCCTTGAGGTGATCTCTTGTCTGTATTTAAAGGGACATGTTATACAGGAAAAACAGGACATTCAGTTTAAACCACGTCACAACTTAAAAGCAGTATAAGCTCTCATAGGATTTTAGCTGTCACTGGCAAAGTTTGCAGAACAGGCGAAATGAAGGCTGAAAGTTCACTTTCAACACGGAATGACTGAGGAATGACTGAGGAGTACCCGGAGTAACCACGTTTCAACAAAGAAAAATTGGCAAAGATCAAAGGATTTGCTCCTGATTCCACCTATAAATACACGGATTCGACCAAGGAAGCTCATTCTCTCATTCATACGATATGTTTATCATGTATCATATGGTTATAATGTACAATAAATTTAAAATTTAACATATGTTTGTAATTTACCATATGTTTCTAATGTGCAATATGTTTATAATTTACAATAAATTTACATTTTAACATATGTTAATATGTTTAATATCAATAATGTCAATATGTTCCTTTTATTTGCACCTTAATCATTCCAGACTAAAAACCATGCACACAAGTCCAAACCACAGTTATTATAACTTTAAAAGTTTATTACATGAACAGGAAAACAGAGAAAAATAAAGTGAATGAACTGGAATAATTTATAGTGGAAGTAACTTCCTTGAGTGCTCCCCAAGTCTTCCGTTTTATCCGCAACCATTCCGCAAACGTTCCACATGTATTCCACAAACTTTCTGTGAGTATTCCATGGGGATTTCGTGACTGCTTTTGACCATCTAGAAGAAGGAGGAATGTTCGCGGAATGTTCACGGAAGACTTGCGGAATAAAAGGAATGATCACGGAACGTTTGTGGAAAGGATGGAACGTTTGCGGAAGGACTGTGGAACGTGAGGGAACACTGTCGGAAATTTTTTCCATTCGCAGAATATTTTGGCCTGACGGAAGAGGAGGAATACCTTCGGGATCATATGAAAGGTGACGGAATGACTGAGGAATGACTGAGGAACGTTGGAGGATGACTACGGTTTTGCTTCCGCGAGTCTGCTGTGCTCCAGTGAAATGGGAGTATTATACCCCATGTCACTGGAGCGCAGCAGACTCACGGAAGCAAAAATGTCATCATCCTCCAGCGTTCCTCAGTCATTCCGTCATCTTCCATGTCCTTCAGTATGATTCCGAATGTATTCTTCCGCTTCCAGCAGGCCAAAATTTTCCACGGACGTGCTTTGAACATGTTCAAAAGCACGTTCACGGAAAAGTTTTCTGACAGTGTTCCCTTAGGTTCCTCAGTCATTCCGCAAACGTTACGTAATTTCCTCAAATGTTCCGTGATCATTCCTTTTATTCCACAAGTGTTCCCTGATCGTTCCGCGAGCCTCCCCCCCCCCCCCTTCCGGATGGCCAAAAGCGGCCACAGAATCCCCACGGTATACTCATGGAAGGTTTGCAGAATACATGCAGAACATTTGTGGAATGGTTGTGGATAACATAGAAGACTTTCGGAACACTCAAGGAAGTCACTTCCACTATAAATTATTTCAGTTCATTCACTTTATTTTTTTCTGATTTCCTGTTCATGTAATAAAGTTTTAAAGTTATAATCACTGTGGTTTGGATTTGTTTGCATGGTTTTTAGTCTAGAATGATTTATGGAGGTGCGAATATAAGGAATGTATTGACATTATTGTAAATTATAAACATGTTGCACATTAGAAACATATGGTAAATTACAAACATATGTTAAACTTTTACATTTATTGTACATAATAAACATATTATAAATTATAAACATATAGTATGAATGAGAGACTGAGCTTCCTTGGTCGAATCCATGTATTCATAGGTGGCATCAGGAGCAAATCCTTTGATCTTTGCAGATTTTTCCTTGTTGAAACGTTGTTACGCCGGGTATTCCTCAGTCATTCCTTAGTCATTCCATGTTGAACGTGAACGTTCTGCCTTCATTCCGCCTGTTCCACAATCATTCCATGGGTCTTCCGTCTAAAATGGAGTAGTTCCATAGTCGGTCCTCGAGTATTCCTTGCTTTCCGTGAACGTTCCTTGAATTATCTGAAGGTCTTCCTTTGCAATCTGCACTGGTTCCGAAGGTAATCTGAGCGCTTTTATGCATGTATTCCGACATTGTACCACGGTCTTTTCGTGTCTTTTCCGCACATTCCGTGAACGTTCCGAAGGTGTTCCAAAGGTGCAATTTTCCGTAGGTTTTTTACCCATTTTCTGTGTAAAAATGCCAAAGCTTCTCCAGAGAGTGCGTTCTGCACCTTTCTGCCATGATTATTGCATTCCGCGCTACAGTGAAATGTGGCTATTATGGAGAAAAAAAATAGCTAGGAAGCTAGTATTGCCCCTTCGATAGAAATAACTTCTTTATTCTTCTTTATTCTGTATCTCCCTTTTTATTGCCTACATTCCTGTGGGGTTTTAAGCTGGACCTTTTTTATCTTATTTCGTTACCCTCCGTTTCTTCGCGGTTAATCCTCCTGCTGAAAGGTCTAGTTTTAGTTCATTTTCATCTTTTAGACCGTTGACCTCACAAGCACTCATTCATTCATTAATATGATGCAGAATTCATAGTTAAATTAGCCTGGGAAACAAGAGAAGTACTACATCATAAAATTTGTCAATTATGTTATTTCTAAAAAAAAAAAAAAGAAAAAAAGTATACCCTATTAGAGTTAATGTTAGCAAAATTAACAAAAAAAAAAACAAAAACAGTTTTGACTAAACATCCTGAGATGATTGAAATAAAACACATTTTTCCTTAAAATAGCATTCCAATTCTGAGTCCAAACTACTATTCACCAGACTATTGCACAATGTCCTGACCAGTCTGCTTCCCACTGACACCCAGAGAAGCTCAGTTTCCAGAGTCGGAACGTTTTACAAGCGTTTGTTCAATGAACATCTCTCTTTGCTCTACTCAGAACAGCAAATCCAAAATGCCATAAGAATCCAGAGAGGCTGTGTGACAATGTAATATACTAGGAATCAATTTGTGACCTTCCCTCACACTATGAGGAACTCTTACTGATTCTGAATGAAGTAGTCAAAAAGTTAAAACAGTGCTTCACTCTCCTTGTGATATTATCATAAGTACAATGGTACACACTTGACTAAATATTTAGGGACATTTTAGAAGCACAGCTCTCCATGTAGTTTTTGAACAACCAACACTGCAGCATGCCCAGTCCCTGAGACGGCAAAGCAACCTTAAACCATAATTTTCCTTCACTATGCTTCACAGTGGGCATGAAGTTCCCCTTCATATGTACTGTGAACAACTTTATCACTGATTAAATGAAATAGTACTTGTTTGTTGAAAGCATCTTATTTGAAAAGGCCTGTGCGACTTTTGTCTATACAGACGCTCCCCGACTTACGTTCATCCGTTTTACATTTTTTCGCCTGAACGTGCCCCTCCTTCCCAGTTCAGTTACATATATATCCCAGTTATATAGCGTGTTACTCTTTTGTTCAGACATCATCTCTGTGATCTTTGTGTTTACACTGTTTTGAGGATTTTTGTAACCCGAAGCAAATAGGGTTGGTCAGAAGCATAAGCCTACTAGCATGGGTGCAAGTCTCATACACAGAGATGAATTAACTATCTGCTCAGATCGGCACAATCTACCATGCATACTCAGCTAAGCAAAGAGAGTTGTAAAATATGAAAACCCGAATCCAGGAAAGAGAGAGGTCTCTGCTCTGCTAGTGATTCACATCAGCGCGGGCTGAGTACTAAACGAGTTCAACGAAACCCTTGCTCACTTGAAAGCCGGAAGTCAGCATAACGCACGTTAAACTACTTTCAGCAAGTGCACTACTTTCGGTATTGAGCACCTCACATATTGTCAGCGTTGACTGGCTGTTTTAAGCTTCATGTAAAGTGAGTTGGCTTGGCTTCATGTCATGTGATTCAGCTCAGCTTCGTGTCATGTGACCATCCGTTGACCATCGGAACCATTTACAAGCAGAAAGATCGCATCATTGAGAATGTTAAAGGTTATATTTGATACGGTATTTGATAGTTAATGAGTGAATTTGATTAAAATGTATCAATTTGAAATTACTTTGCTTGAATTTAATTTATTTGAAATTAATGTTCACATTTGATGTATTTGATATTATTTTACAATGTTGTTTATAATAATTGATTTAGGGGTGTTTTATGAGATATGGTAATTATGGATGTATAGTACAGTATGAGCGTCATACATCACACGTCATATGTCATATGTCACTGTAACAACTTGCGTTTACATTCAACTTATGTTTAGCCGTCTGGAACCAATTAAAAATGTAAGTCAGGGAGCGTCTGTAATCACACTGTAGCCCATGCCTGAATGTATGGTTCTGTTCTTAATGTATCTATGAACCTGCATCTCTGCCTTTGTTGTAATGTGAAGTTGTGTGTAAATATAAATAATAGGTGAACTATGAGTCTGAATATGCACTTGAAGGTGTTAGGATCCCTGGTGGAATTCATGCTTCAATCTATTCCTGAATTTGAGTATTAGTCTGAGCTTGAATCTAAGGAGTTTCATTATAAACCTGTTTGATGATGAACTCGCGTATGATAATGACCTTGTGTTTGATCAGGAATCTGTGTGTAACAGTGAACCAGTGTTTGATGATGACCTTGAAACTATATATCGACATCAGTCCTTGTGTGAGATATGCACAGTAGGCTACTTGGCTGTTCCAAATTGCCCTGGGACAGTCTGGCAAACAGTTCAGGGTGTACCCTCCCAACGCACAGAGAGATGGTATCTAACCTTCTGAGTTTTTCACTGTACATGCAGGTCATAATGAAGACAAAATAATATGTCAGTGGGAAAAAGGAAAAACTCACAACGCTGAAGAAAATGGTTATTTGCTTCTTTTTCTCCTAGAACATATATGCTAGAAACAGGAAACGTGTCTATATTCTTGATCTGGTAAATCCAGAATGTCCACATATCTTTGTTAATTTGCTTTGATATATGCACATGCATTCATGTCATTATAGGGATTTTTTAGTGTCTTTGGGGGAAAGGTGAGTCTTTTTTGAAAGACTGAAAATATAGGAAAAGAAACAATAAAGGAGAGGTTGTTTTTATTTGAAGTTGGTGTTTGGTTTGAGTGCTGTTGGCCCTTAAAAAAGTTATTGACTGACTCACTAGCGAATAGTGATTGGTGATTCATGAGCACATCATTCAAAAGAATAAATTAATTTCAGCTCATCATCAGTTCATTTTCTGTAACCACTTAATCCTAATTAGGGTCGCAGGGAGGCTGGCACCCATCCCAGCTGACTCTGGGCAAGGGCAGAGTACACCCTGGACAGCTCACCAGGCCATCGCATGACAACCTTGTGGAGAGTGGGATTTGAACCCCCAAGCTTAGGATCAGTGATCTAGCACCTATACCACGAGGTCACCACTGCCCCGGATTCATTTAATAATCATTTCTTAAAGATGCATCTATTATCACATAAAGTAGCCAAAATCACTAATTAATTCTTAAAGCCAGAGGAGGTGGACGTGCTGTGTGATGCACTGAGCAGCACGCAGTCTCTACAGAAAGATTTCTGATTGTATAGGATAGTGAACCGCTGAATCACTGAACAACTGAGCCGGCCGATTTGCTGAATCATTCAGCGAATCACTAACTAGCTGAATTTTTCAGCAAACCAAACCACTAACCCGTTTAATCATTTGCGAACCGTTAAGTTGCTGAATTGCTCTGTAAACCGGTCACTGAATCGCTCAGTGAAGTGCTCACTGAATTTTTCACAAACCATGAACTTCCTGTATTGTTCAGAAAACATTCATATGGGTCTCTTCATGAAACTAGTACATTTTCCAACTACCCAACTTCAAACTTGAATAAATATTTCCATGTCCAATTTTATTTCTGAATCAATGCATGGAAATCTTTAGGGCATGCCTTGGAGACAATATCAAAAAACATACATATAGTGAACAGCTTTTGAAATATAATTAGTCCCTTCCTTGTTTACATCTGCTCAATATGTCTCTTCCTTGTCTCATGCTCAATTTTGTGACAAGAGACATTAGTTTCACGTCCCGCTGAGCCTTTGCTGAGATCTCCACAGGTCCAATAACCACATAAATCAGAGTGCAGGTGTCATGGCATTTGTATGTGCGTTGCAAAATTGGTAAATAAACATCAGACTTTAAATAGGATCGATGATATACATAACGTTTCTTGTCCATGTTACATGGTGTATCTCGTCCTACTGATCACTGATGGATTGTCATTTATTGACTTTAGACAATAAGGAAAAGTTAATGTTGGAACTATGCACAGAAAAGGTAGAGAGCTGGTTGACATGATGCAGAGGAGGAAGGTGGACATACTGTGTGTTCAGGAGACCAGGTGGAAAGGTAGCAAAGCTAAAAGCTTAGGAGCAGGGTTTAAGCTATTTTATCATGGTGTGGATGGGAAGAGAAATGGAGTCGGAGTCATCTTGAAGGAGGAGTTTGTCAGGAATGTTCTAAAAGTGAAAAGAGTGTCAGACAGAGTGATGAATCTCAAGTTAGAAATTGAAGGTGTAATGCTCAATGTTGTTAGTGCTTATGCCCCACAGGCAGGATGTGAGCGAGAAGAGAAGGAGAGATTCTGGAGTGACTTAGATGAAGTGATGCAGAGTACCCCCAGAGGTGCAGACTTCAATGGACATGTTGGGGCAGGCAACAGAGGGGACGAGGAAGTGATGGGCAGGTTTGGTATCCAGGACAGGAACGCAGAAGGACAGATGTTGATAGATTTTGCAAAAGGATGGAAATGGCTGTGGTGAATACTTTCTTTGAGAAGAAACAGGAGCATAGGGTGACTTATGAAAGCGGAGGTAGGCGCACACAGGTAGACTACATCTTGTGTAGGCGATGTAATTTGAAGGAAGTCAGTGACTGCAAAGTCATCGTGGGTGAGAGTGTTGCCAAACAGCATAGGATGGTGGTGTGCAGGATGACTCTGATGGTGAGAAAGGTGAAAAGGCAAAGGCAGAGCAGAAGACAAAGTGGTGGAAGCTGAAAAAGGAAGAGTGTCGTGTTGTCTTCAAGGAGGAGTTGAAACAGGCTTTGGGTGGCCAGGAAGTGCTTCCAAATGACTGGACAACCACAGCAAATGTGATCAGGGACACAGGTAGGAGAGTACTTGGTGTGTCCTCTGGAAGGAAAGTAGATAAGGAGACTTGGTGGTGGAATGAGGAAGTGCAGGAGTGTGTACAAAGGAAAAGGTGAGCCAAGAAGAAGTGGGACATTGAGAGGACCGAAGAGAGTAAACAGGAGTACAGGGAGACACAGCGTAAGGCGAAAGTAGCAGTGGCTAAGGCCAAACAGAGGGCGTATGATGACTTGTATGATAGGTTGGATAGTAAAGAGGGAGAAAATGATCTATACAGGTTGGCACAGCAGAGAAATAGAGATGGGAAGGACGTGCAGCAAGTTAGATTGATAAAGGACAGAGAGGAAATGTATTGACTGATGACAGAAGTGTGCTGGGAAGATGGAAAGAGTATTTTGAAGAGCTGATGAATGAGGAAAAAGAGAGAAAAAAGAGTAGAAGAGGTAACCATTGAGGAGCAGGATGTAGCAAAGATCAGTAAGGGTGAAGTGAGAAGGGCATTGAAGAGGATGAAGAATGGAAAGGCAGTTGGTCCTGATGATATACCTGTGGAGGTATGGAAGTGTCTAGGAGAGGTAGCAGTAGATTTTCTGACAAGAACATTCAACAAGGTACTAGAGAGTGAGCAGATGCCGGAGGAGTGGAGGAGAAGTGTGCTGGTGCCCATTTTTAAGAACAAGGGAGACGTGCAGAGTTGTGGCAACTACAGAGGGATAAAGTTGATGAGCTATACGATGAAGTTATGGGAAAGAATAGTGGAAGCTAGACTAAGGGCAGAGGTCAGCATTTGTGAACAACAGTTTGGATTAATGCCAAGAAAGAGCACCACAGATGCAATGTTTGCCTTGAGGATGTTAATGGAGAAGTACAGAGAAGGTCAGACGGAGCTACATTGTGCCTTTGTGGATCTGGAAAAAGCATATGACAGGGTGCCAAGAGAAGAACTGTGGTATTGCATGAGGAAGTCTGGAGTGGCAGAGAAGTATGATAGAGTGGTGCAGGACATGTATGAGAGATGTAAGACAGTGGTGAGGTGTGCTGTCGGTGTGACCGACGAATTCAAGGTGGAGGTGGGACTGCATCAAGGGTCAGCTCTGAGCCCCTTCTTGTTTGCTATGGTGATGGACAGGCTGACAGACGAGGTGAGACAAGAATCTCCATGGACTATGATGTTTGCAGATGACATCGTGATCTGTAGTGAGAGCAGAGAACAAGTGCAGGAAAATCTAGAGAGGTGGAGGTATGCCCTGGAAAGGAGAGGAATGAAGGTTAGCCTCAGAAAATCAGAATACATGTGTGTGAATGAGAAGGACCCAGGAGGAACGGTGATGTTACAGGGAGCAGAGATAACGAAGGTGGAGGATTTTAAGTACTTAGGCTCAACAATCCAGAGCAATGGAGAGTGTGGAAAAGAGGTGAAGAAGCGTGTGCAGGCAGGCTGGAATGGTTGGAGAAAAGTATCCGGTGTGATGTGCGATAGGAGAGTGTCAGCAAGAATGAAGGGAAAAGTGTACAAGATGGTGGTGAGGCCAGCGATGTTGTATGGCTTAGAAACAGTGGCGCTGAGGAAAAGGCAGGAGGCAGAGCTGGAGGTAGCGGAGATGAAAATGTTGAGGTTCTCCCTGGGAGTAACGAGGATGGATAGGATCAGAAATGAGTATATCAGAGGGACAGCACATGTAAGATGTTTTGGAGACAAAGTCAGAGAGGCTAGATTGAGATGGTTTGGACATGTACAGAGGAGGGATAGTGAGTATATTGGCAGTAGGATGCTGAGGTTGGAACTACCAGGCAAGAGGCCTCGAGGAAGACCGAAGAAGAGATTTATGGATGTGGTGAAGGAAGACATGAAGGTCGTTGGAGTCAGAAAAGAAGATGCGGAGGACAGGGTGAGGTGGAGGCGGATGATTTGCTGTGGCGACCCCTGAAGGGAGCAGCCGAAAGTAAAAGAAGAAGAAGAAGAAGGAACAATAAGGAAAAGTTGAACATGTAAAGCACTAACAATTGGCATAATGTAACTAAGTACATAAGTATTATCTAAAGCTATTATTCGTTAATAGAGGCCATTCATTTTGTCTATGTTACACATTGACTTTTTGAGTCAGTTTTTGAGAATTTTTTTCTAAATATGCACAAAATATTAACGATCAGTGTCACACACTTCGTGATCAGATTAATATACTACTGGAAAATCTTCAAGTTTTATAATTTGGAAAATCGATTATTCATGTTTGAAAAAGGAAAAAAGAAATGTAATGGCTGTCTGTTTAATGTGATATCTCTTCTTCAGGCAGTGTAAATAGCTCATAGAGTTAACACTATAACTTATAACTCAGTAATACAAGTTTGAACATGGCAGCATTTGCTTTTTGGGTGTATTGAACTACAGCTAGTTTAACAAACTGAGAATTGCATTAGTTCAAAAGAATCAAACTTCTCATCACTAATTAGGAAATATGGTTCACTTGACAGCCAATCAGACTGCGCAGACTGTGGTTGCCATATAATAAAAAGACATATTCTTTCCAACATAATAACTCAGCACAAATCCAAGTCGATGGAGAAATGGATTTAAAAGAGATTAACATAAAGGGCCCAGATTTAAATCCAAATGAATTCAGGTGAAATGAGGAACAGGGCTGCATGATGATTCAATTTAATAGATTTTGTGTATTTTTGTAAGAAAAACTGGAGGAAAAATTTCCAACTTGAGATGTAGAACACTGGTAGACACACAAAAAAGACTAAATGTTCTATGGCAAGCAAAAGTTGCTTTAACAAACCTAATTAAGATATGTTCAATTTTATGCAACCATTTACTGTTACTCTGGTTTTTTGAACAAAATCATGACTACTGTATTTGGTTTTCACTAGAATTTGTTGGTTGTTATAAAACCTTAAATTTGAGGAGCTGGGAACAATCCTTGGAAGAGAGGAGAAATATGGAAATGTCTTCAAAAAACTCAAGCAAATCCAGTTGCCCTTGTTTATGCCATGGCGCTATACAGACCTGGATGAGAGATTCTACACAGGCATGAGTTGACATGAATTATCTTTTTTCTTTTTTTCCCTGTTTACCTAACAACCCTGGGAAAGCATTCGTGGAGCAATAATACATTTTAATGACATGGCAATGAGGCGCCACAAGAAATTAATACCAACTTATTGAACTAACGGTGTGTTTAAGAATAATGTTGAAAAATGTGTTTTTTGAGAATAAACAATATATCTAGTGTTTCACCATATTACCGTAATTAGCTTAAATTTAATATTACATAGAATCTATAGATCAGTTGGTTAAACTGTGTGTGTGTGTGTGTGTGTGTGTGTGTGTGTGTGTGTGTGTGTGTGTGTGTGTGTGTGTGTGTGTACAGCATAGTGCTAAACTATGTACTGCCTAAAAATGTAGGTTTTCAGCTGTCGTTTGAAGACACGTAGTGACTCAGCTGTCCCGACATCCAAAGGAAGTTCATTCCACCACCTTGCAGCCAGAACAGAGAAGAGTTTTTATGCATTTTTTCCTTGTCTCTTGGTAGAAGGTGTGAGTGACCATTTTAGCAGTGCTAGGGGATCAGAGAGCATGTGGTGCAATGCAGGGTGTGATAACTGCTTTGAAGTAGGAGGGTGCAAGTCCATTTTTGGCTTTGTAGCCAAGCATTAGTGTTTTAAATCTAATGTGAAGATATAGCAGTGGACTGGTGTGGGAAATTTTGGGAAAGTTGAAAACAAGTTGGGCAGCTGCACTCTGGATAAGTTGCAGATGCTGTTGCAGATTTTAGCCACTTGTTTCATCGATTTAGTGGAAAGAAATGAACAAATCCTTCAGATGTGAAAAAGGAGAAAATGACAGAATCAAGAAAGATTAATGATATGAGAAGAGAAGGACAGCCAATTGGCCATGGATACTCCAAAGCTTTGTGGAGTGTATGAAAGAGATGTGACAGGCTGGCAGGTGTCACAGAAATATCTCGAATAATCCAAGTCAGGCAGGGTCGGTGAGTCTAACAATTTATTGAAGCAAAGAGTTGAAGGGAATGGACGAAGGTTGGCAGTGACACGTGGTGCATAATGTTTTGGTTTTGCAGGGTTCCGTGCAGTCTGACGCATAAAGGCTGATGAAGTGCAAAGTACTCTTCTCTTTTATACCCTTGTTTGCATCATGGTTAGCATATATCTCATAGCAG
This sequence comes from Plotosus lineatus, assembly GCA_024760905.1. NCBI lineage: Eukaryota > Metazoa > Chordata > Actinopteri > Siluriformes > Plotosidae > Plotosus > Plotosus lineatus. Next base: position 69,659,242 of record CM045729.1, read on the forward strand.
ACAGCCATCACAGCTGACCTGTGTGTCACACTGACTTACCATCATAACCACTGCGGTGCATCTCCGCCACGTCACAGAGATCAGAGTTGTCCAAGGAGATTGAAAGATCTTCATGTGGCAATGAGTCAGCTGGGATGAACAGCAGTTCAGTCTTGCTGGGATTAAGCTTCATCCATGAGGGAGATATTTGCCAGACATGCAGAGATTTTGGCAGAAACATTGGTGTCTGAGGGAAGAAATGAGATAAAAATGAGAGAAAAAATTGAGTATCATTTGAATTGCAGTGGTATGAGAATCCAGCTGAGGATATGACCACTGAGGGACCTAATATAAAGAGAGAACAGAAGTGGTCCAAGAACTGAGCCCTGGGGAAGCACCAGTGGAAAGTCGGTATTGAGAAGATGTGGATCTCCTCCATGATATGCGCTACCTTCCAGGTAGGAAGCAAACCATTGCCATGCTGAATCATAAATTCCTAAACTCCTGAGATTGGACAAGAGAGTCTTCTGGTTGACCGTGCTGCTGAAAGGGAGAGGAGGATGTGGACTGATGACATGTTGACTGATCTTGCAGCAGTGGCTTCTTAGTGACAGGCAAAAGTGCAGGCGCCTTTGAATCTGCAGATGTAAATCCAGCTTGTTTAGGGTCGAGGAGGTTACTCTGCAAAAGATAGAAAGACATTTGGTTATACATAATCCAATCAAGAATTTTAGAAAGGAAAAAAAAGGTACCAGTCCATAGTTGCTGATATCTGATGAATCCAGGTAAGGTTTCTTGAAGATGGGTATAACACTGGCTCTTTTGAGTACTGTTGGTACCTGAACAGATGATATGGAGTTATTGATGATAGGGAAGAAGGTCTTGGAACAAGTGATTAGGTTGGATTGCATGATATGACTCTACTGGATGTCTTCAATTGTGAGATTGGAAAATTGTGCAAGAGAAGGGGACATGGAATCCTTCAAAAATCCTTCAGAAATTTGTTTATTCTTCTCATCAACGAACTCAGCAAAGGGTTCATCAGTCAGGGAGACGAAGGTGGAGCAGATGGATTGAGTAAGGATGAAAAAATGTTGTGGAGTTTGCATAGGCCTTGTGTGGCAGTGCCCAACTTTTTCTTGGAGAAAGCTGCCGTAGCAGAAATAACATCAGAAGAAAATGTGAATAGGAGAGCATGGTAAGCCAGATCTGATTCAAGTTGAAACTTTTTCGACTTTCTCTCTGCTGCTCTGAGTTTTCTACGATTGTTTTGCAGCACCTCCGAGAGCCAAGGAGCACACAACAAGACGTCTTCTTGGATTTTATAGATAATGGGAAGAAGAAATCCATAAATACAGAGAGTGAAGAGAGGAGTGTCAGTTGCAGATTCTACAAAATTCTGGTAGGGAAGAAAATGAGACTGGGTTAGGAAAATAAGATAAAGTACAGGAAGCAACAGATGAAGGTGATAACAGTGTGCAGGTTTTGAAAAGTGGGGAAGAAAACTTAAAGCTGGTGTTTGATAGAGTCGCGAAGTTAAGATAAGATACAGCTTTATTAATCTCAAAATGGAGAAATTCACTGTTACAGGCTCTTGAGGTACTATCAGTAGGGGGTGCAAAAATAGATACAAGTACGAACATACACACATACATATATATTATATAAGTAAATAAATAAATAGATACATAAATAGTATAAATTACTAAACAATAAAAGAAAAGAATGGAGCAACTTTATAGATTGGCCTATATTAAAGTGTAATGTATCTGAGTGCAGAGTAGATGGGTTGATATGGTTCACAGTGGGGTAGATGTGGTTGATTAAAGTGCACGGGGTTTTTATTGCACATAACCGGTATTTTCACAGACAGTTACAAAGTGGCGTTGTACAGTCTGATAGCGGTGGGAATGAACGACCTGCGATAGCGCTCCTTCCTGCACTGAGGATGCCTCAGTCGTACACTGAAGGAGCTGCTTAGCTCCTCGACAGTCTGGTGCAGTGGGTGAGAGCTGTTGGACAGGATGGATGTGAGCTTTGCTACCATCCTCCTCTCACTCACCTCCTCCACAGAGTCCAGTGGGCAGCCGAGGACAGAGCTGGCCCTCCTGACCAGCTTGTTCAGTCTCTTTCTGTCCCGCTCTGTGCTGCCCGGGGCCCAGCAGATGGCAGCGTAGAGGATTGCAGAGGCTACCACAGAGTCATAAAATAAAATAAAATAAAAAAGTTGATAGTAAAGAAAACCAAGTGGTGGTCTGAGATGTGTAGTGGAGTGCATTAATGTCTGTGACTGTGGAGAGATGACTGAAAGCAGCATCCAGGAGATTCGCTTTTTTGTGTGTGTGGTAGAGCAGTTGTTAAAGTTAAAGAAAAAGAATAAAGAAGAGGGAAAAGGCAAGAGGCCTGGAGCTTGTCAAAGGGGTCTTAAAGTCTTAAAGTCTCCCAGATGAGTAAGAGGGGTGCTGTCAGTGGGGAAAGTGCTGCGTGTGTCTATTTCTTCTAGGAAGTGTCCTCAAGATCCAGGAGGGTGGTAAATGACAATAATGAGGAGCTTGAATGGACAAGAGACTTTTACTGCATGAAGGAGTAAACTCAAAGGAGGAAATGCCTAGATGAGACAGAAAGTTGTGTGAAGCACCAGATCCGAGACAGAAGTAGAGCTGTACCACCACCTCTCCCAGTTGCTCATGGAGTATGAAAGAAAGTATAAGCAGGGGAAAGAGATGCCTGTGTATCAGAGTTTTGTGAGGGAAAACCAGGCTTCAGTTAGTTGTACTGATATGCTTTGTTCATTCATGCTTGGATTTAGACATGATCACACAAGAGATGCCTAAGGTGACTGATTGAAAAAACCCTACAAGTTTGTCAGGTTCACATCATCTAATTAAGCAATAAAATTCACATACAAGTTCAACATTAAAAAACATGGAAGTTGGAGTCACACTGAACTGTAATATAGCTATGTCCGTTGCTGGGGACTTAACAGAAAGGTGTACAGGGATCCCTCGCTACTTCGCGCTTCAATTTCTGCGGCTTCAGTTTACCGGTTTTTTTTTTTGTTTTTTTTTTAAATATTCATCAAAATAAAAAATAAGGAACTTAAGGAGGAAAAGGGGAAAAGGTTAAGGAAAATGCCACAAAAACAAGGTCAATTATGCAAAAAAAAAAAAAAAAAAAAACCCTAAACAAACACAAAACAAAAAACAACCCAAAATCTCCCCTCAAAACTACATTTTTGTGAGGTGTGCATTTGCGTGCGGGAGTATTTATATTTTATTTACATCTTATGCATTATTTTTTTAATGTTTAATTGATATTATAAGCATTTATAGCATTGAATATGTATTTATTGATATTATATACACATACAGTATACATGTATGTATACGTCAGTCAGGGGGGTGTTGATCCTACTTTGCAAATTTCAGTTATCTCTTGGGGATCTCGGTCCGAATTACCAGCGGAAAGTGGGAAAGTGAGGGATCCCTGTATTGTATTTCTCACATGGGGCATTGAAAATGTCCTCTCAAGTACTATATACAGCAGTGCACTGTATATTAAATCAGCCATTTTGTAGTGCTCTTAGAACTTTCAACTATAAATCTCATTCACTATACACCGATTAGCCATAATATTAAAGCATTATGGCCACTGAGAGGTCAAGTGAATATTATTACAGTGATTTTTCGTTAATCCGTGCTTCAGTTTCTGCGGCTTCAGTGCATCGCTGGTTTTTCAAAAATATTCAATGAAAAAATTTTAAAATAAGGAAATTAAGAAAAAATAGGGGGGAAAGTTAGGGAAAATGCCGCAAAACAAGGCCAATTATGCAAAACAATACCCTAAACAAACAATGTATCTGTGTGTATTTATGTTTTATTTACATCTTATGCATTATTTTTGAATGTTTAATTGTTATTGTGAGCATTTATAGCAGTGAATATGTATTCATTGATATTATATACACATATACATGTAGGTATATGTCAGTCAGGAGGGTCGATAATATTTTGCAGAAATCGGTGGCTGGGGGGGCGGGGGGGGGGGGGGGGCTCAGTCCCCATTAACCACAGAAAGTGAGGGATCCCTGTAATTATCTTATTACAGTCACACCTGCCAAGGAGTAGAATGGTTTTCTAGAACTGCACAGTCAGTTGGGAAATCAATCTGTTGGAAGTAGAAAAAATAAGCATAATTATCTGAGCGAGTCACATTAGACATATTGTAACAACTAAACAAATGAGTCTATTCAACTCCAAAGTAGCAGGTCTTGTGAGGTGTTTCTGGTATAAGTGGTAAGTACTTCCCAGATGTGGTCCACAGGAGGACAACCAGTGAACTGTTAAGAGTGTCATGAGTGCCCAAGGTTCACTGATGCACACGGGGTGCAAAGACTATACATCTGGTCTAATCCCACAAAAGAGCTTCTGTACAAATGGCTGAAACTATTAATGCTGGCTGTGAGAGGAAGGTGTCAGAACACACAGTGCATTGTTGCTTCTTGTGTATGGGGATGCCTAGCTGAACACCAATCGGGTGGTGTTATAGACTATCATGGGTTGCAGCTCGTGATGTGAATTGTAGAGTTTTATTGATGGATGTACTGTTTAAAATGTTTATGTAATGTTTTTGTGAAGAGATAAACTTTAGTCCAAAAATAGCAACACTGATTCCATGCTCTGGCATTTTTATTATTATTATTATTTTTATTATGACTATTATTAAATATTTAAATGTAATTGCACATTGAAGAATACAGAAAAAAAGAATAGCAAACATATTGGGGAGATAAAACACGTTAAATATTTAAACAGTTAACGATTAAACCTTAGGGCAGTGGTGGTCTAGTGGTATAAGGTGCTGGATTGCTGATTCAAAGATGGGGGTTTGAGTCCCATTCTCCACAAGGTTGTCACTGCTCCACCCCCCTGGGATATCAAAGGCCGGCCATGTCTCTCACTGTCTATGATGTGAGGCCGTAAAAGAACTGCTGACTTTCGACAAGAGTAGCTGCAAAGCCATCAGCGTGTTTCCACTGCGATGGCTGGGCGAGCTGTCCAGGGTGTACTCTACCCTCGCCCTGAATCGGCTGGGATGGGCGCCAGCCTTCCTGTGATCCTAATTAGGATTAAGCGGTTACAGAAAATGAACTGAACTGATTAAACCTTGACTATGAAGTTATCTTATCAAATCGTGTAATGAGTTCAAATATGGCTTAAATTCCTTTAATGGTTTTGGTGTTTATTGGCGTGACAGAGATCATCATTTCAATTTGTCTGCCCTTAGCCCCAACAGAGTGTTCTATTTAGTAAAAAAGACTGTATATAACTAACTGGTGGCACAGTGACACAGTGGTTAGCACGTCGGCCTGACAAGGTCATGGGTTCAATTCCCAGGCTCAGGGTGCTTTTGTGTGCATGTTATCCCTGTTTTGTGTAGGTTTCCTCCTATAGTCCAAAAGATTAAGAGACTAAATGACTGTTCCAAATTGCCCATAGGTGTGTGAGTGTGATTGGTTGTGAGTGTTGGCCCTGTGATGACCTGGCGAGCTGTGTAGTGTGTACCCCACCTTCACCCAGAGTTGGCTGAGATCGATGCCATCCACCCTGTGACCCTAATTAGGATTAAGTGGTTTTGAAAATGAATGACTATATAGTCAGTGAGAGCCTTGATTTTTGATTCACGGATCATATCCACCCATAACTTGACATTACTTGTCTCCTTAGCATGTCTCCTGCTTTTAGATTGTTTTTGTATTTAAGTCCAAATTCTGTGTAAAGTAACACTTTACTTTTACAGTGCTATAAATATTAAAAAGAATGACTCTTTCATCACATTGAGGTAGCCTCTTCTTGTGTAGTCTCCTCGCAGCACCAAAAATTTGAATACACAATACTTGTACTTCAATACATAATTCACATAGCAAGCCCCAGGGAGACACAGCCAAAGTTACGTAGTGCTACTACTTCTGTTTGCAATATAGTCAGACTGCAAGGCTAGCCGTTCTCCCTAATACAAGTCAGTATATCATGATAATTATTTTGAAGGTGATATCTTAGGGTCTTAAGGTAAACCTTCAATGCAGCCATGGGGGGGGGCACAAACAAGTGCCCACCCTCACGCCAGTCCCAAGCCCAGATAAATGCAGAGGGTTGCGACAGAAGAAATGCAAACCGTAAAGACAAATTTTATACTGGATCGGTCGAGGTCTGGGTTAACAACAATCGCCATCAGTGCTGTTAACCAACAGGGTGCTGGTGGAAATTGAACTATTGTTGGTTGAAAAAGTCGAAGAAGGAGAAACGGGAGGCATGTCCATAGGCAGAGAGAGAAGAGGAAAGGCATGAGTTTAGGACTGAGAGTAGGGAATTTGAATGTTGGAACTATGACAGGAAAAAGTAGAGAGCTGGCTGATATGATGCAGAGGAGGAAGGTGGACATACTGTGTGTTCAGGAGACCAGGTGGAAAGGTAGCAAGGCTGGAAGCTTAGCAGGGTTTAAGCTGTTTTTTCATGGTGTGGATAGGAAGAGAAATGGAGTAGGAGTCATCTTGAAGGAGGGGTTTGTCAGGAATGTTCTAGAAGTGAAAAGAGTGTCAGACAGAGTGATGAGTCTCAAGTTAGAAATTGAAGGCATGATGTTCAATGTTGTTAGTGCTTATGCCCCACAGGCAGGATGTGAGCTAGAAGAGAAGGAGAGATTCTGGAGTGACTTAGATGAAGTGATGCAGAGTACCGTCAGAGGTGAAAGAGTGGTCATTGGAGCAGACTTCAATGGACATGTTGGTGCAGGCAACAGAGGGGACGAGGAAGTGATGGGCAGGTTTGGTATCCAGGACAGGAACACAGGACACATGTTGATCAATTTTGCAAAAAGGATGGAAATGTCTGTGGTGAATACTTTCTTCCAGAAGCGAGAGGAGCATAGGGTGACTTATAAAAGTGGAGGTAGGAGCACACAGGTAGACTACATCTTGTGTGGGCAATGTAATTTGAAGGAAGTCAGTGACTGCAAAGTCATAGTGGGTGAGAGTGTTGCCAAACAGCATAGGATGGTGGTGTGCAGGATGATGCTGATGGTGAGGAAGGTGAAGAAGGCAAAGGCAGAGCAGAAGGCAAAGTGGTGGAAGCTGAAAAAGGAAGAGTGTTGTGTTGTCTTCAAGGAGGAGTTGAAACAGGTTTTTGGTGGTCAGGAAGTGCTTCCAGATGACTGGACTACTACAGCTAATGTGATTAGGGAGACAGGTAGGAGAGTACTTGGTGTGTCCTCTGGAAGGACAGTAGATAAGGAAATTTGTTGGTGGAATGAGGAGGTGCAGGAGTGTGTAAAAAAGAAGAGGTTAGCTAAGAAGAAATGGGATATAGAGAAGACCGAAGAGAGTAAACAGCAGTACAGGGAGACACAGTGTAAGGCGAAGGTAGCAGTGTCAAAGGCCAAAAAGAGGGCGAATGATGACTTGTATGTTGGTTGGAAAGTAAGGAAGGAGAAAATGATTTATACAGGTTGGCACAGCAGAGAAATAGAGATGGGAAGGACGTGCAGCAAGTTAGAGTGATTAAGGACAGAGTGGGAAACGTGTTGACTGATGACAGAAGTGTGCTGGGAAGATGGAAAGAGTACTTTGAAGAGCTGATGAATGAGGAAAATGAGAGAGAAAAGAGTAGAAGAGGTGACTGTTGAGGACCAGAAAGTAGCAAAGATTAGTAAGGGTGAAGTGAGGAGGGCACTGAAGAGGATGAAGAGTGGAAAAGCAGTTGGTCCTGATGATATACCGGTGGAGGTATGGAAGTGTCTAGGAGCGGTAGCAGTAGATTTCCTGACAAGAACATTCAACAAGGTCTCAGAGAGTGAGAGGATGCCAGAGGCATGGAGGAGAAGTGTGCTATTGTCCATTTTTAAGAACAGGGGAGATGTGCAGAGTTGTGGCAAGTACAGAGGGATAAAGTTGATGAGCCATACGATGAAGTTATGGGAAAAAATAGTGGAAGCTAGACCAAGGGCAGAGGTCAGCATTTGTGAACAACAGTTTGGTTTCATGCCAAGAAAGAGCACCACAGATGCAGTGTTTGCCTTGAGGATGTTAATAGAGAAGTACAGAGAAGGTCAGAAGGAGCTGCATTGTGCCTTTGTGGATCTGGAGAAAGCATATGACAGGGTGTCGAGAGAGGAACTGTGGTATTGAATGAGGAAGTCTGGAGTGGCAGAGAAGTATGATAGAGTGGTGCAGGACATGTATGAGAGATGTAAGACAGTGGTGAGGTGTGCTGTCGGTGTGATAGAAAAGTTCAAGGTGGAGGTGGGACTGCATCAAGGGTCAGCTCTGAGCCCCTTCTTGTTTGCTTGGTGATGGACAGGCTGACAGACGAGGTTAGACAAGAATCTCCATGGACTATAATGTTTGCAGATGACATTGTGATCTGCAGTGAGAGCAGAGAACAAGTGCAGGAAAATCTAGAGAGGTGTAGGTATACCCTGGAAAGGAGAGGAATGAAGGTTCGCCTCAGTAAATCAGAATACATGTGTGTGAACGACAGGAGGCTGAGCTGGAGGTAGCAGAGATGAAAATGTTGAGGTTCTCTTTGGAAGTAATGAGGATGGATAGGATCAGGAACGAGTACATCATAGGGACAGCACATGTAAGAGGTTTTGGAGACAAAGTCAGAGAGGCTCGATTGAGATGGTTTGGACATGTACAGAGGAGGGATAGTGAGTATATTGGTAGTAGGATGCTGAGGTTGGAACTACCAGGCAGAAGGTCTAGAGGAAGACCAAGAGAAGATTTATGGATGTGGGGAAGGAGGACATGAAGGTAGTTGGAGTAAGAGTAGAAGATGCAGAGGTTAGGGTGAGCTGGAGGCGGATGGTTTGCTGTGGCGACCCCTGAAGGGAAAAGCCGAAAGGAAAAGAAGAATCTTAAGGTAAACCTTCAACACAATTTTAAGCAAATGTATATAGGAAACACTTATTTATGACTGCTGACAGTGGCGGAAAATGTCCAGGGACATTGTAAGAGTAAACTTTCTGGATGTATGTGGAAATTCACAAGTTACCACTAAATGTGTATTGCTGCACATCTACCTAGTATCAGACTTATGAGAGAATATGCCGTGGAATATTTCAGGCATGACATTTAATATATATTAAATTATCTGTCTGTTGATTTTGTAACTTTAGCACAGTTTAAGGAAAGACTTTGCTGAAATTCAGGAATGGTGAGATAGCAACAGTAGTACGTGGGAAAATTTTGAAAGAGGTGTTTGTATCATTACAATTGGATGGAAGATCACTTTGTTCACACAGTACTTTTCCACTTGATACACCCTTGTATCCTTTCTCCCTGTAGCCTTCTGAATTGTTTGATAAGTTGTCAGTGTTGTGACTGCAGTTTTTACAAGCTGTCTGATAGCAATGCCACCCATCTCGAGTAATTAAGCATAAATGACATCAATAATCCTTATTTTTTTTCTCAATATCAAGATCTCAAAATGATACCCAAGAAGGTGACATATGATGACTCACACTGTTGACGTAAATTAGACATGTGAACAAGTGAATATATTCTTCTTTTCCTTTTGGCTGTTCCCTTCAGGGGTCGCCACAGCGAATCATCTGCCTCCATCTCACCCTATCCTCTGCATCTTCTCTTACACCAACTGCCTTTATGTCCTCCTTCACCACATCCATGAATCTTCTCTTTGGTCTTCCTTTGGGCCTTCTGCCTGGTAGTTCCAACCTCAGCATCCTACTACCAATATACTCACTATCCCTCCTCTGTACATGTCCAAACCATCTCAATCTAGCCTCTCTGACTTTGTCTCCAAAACATCTTACATGTGCTGTCCCTCTGATGTGCTCATTCCTGATCCTATCCAACCTCGTTACTCCCAGAGAGAACCTCAACAAGTGAATTTCACATTTGAAATATTCCTCTTACTGTGTCTACTGTGGCGTAGTGGTTCACATTAAGAAGGTCCTGGGTTGGATTCCACTGCTCAAGGCATTTCTGTATGCAGTTGACATGTTCTCCCTGTGCGGGGTACTCTGGTTTCCTCTCACAGTTCAAAAACATTCATAGTCGGTTGATTTGGCAATTTCAAATATCTCATGGTGCAAGAATGAATGCTTGTGTGTTGGCCCTGTAATGGCCTGTTGAGCTATTTAGGGTGTACCCACCCTTGCCAGGCTTCCCCACAAACCTAATTCGGATTAAGTGGCATAGAAAATGAATGAATGAATGACGAGACAGACAGAGCCATACGCTAATGGAAGACTTTAACTAAACTAATTTGTCAAGCCACTTAATCCAGCTCGGTTTGCAAGGAGTTGGAACCTATCTCAGTCTGCACTGGAAGAAGGTGGGGTACTCCCTGAACAGCTCAACAAACCATCATAGGACCAACACACAACCATTCACACTCACACCTCGGGGTAATTTGGAATCGTCAATTAGCCTAATGTTCATGTTTTTGGACTGTGAAAGAAAATCAGAGTACATGGAGGAAACCTAAACAAGCAAACTCCACACAGCAATGCCCCGAGCCGAGGAATTGAACCTGGGACTTTCTTGCTGTGAGGCGAACGTGCATGCAAACTCTACATAGAAGCACCCTTGCCAAGCCCGGGACTCAAACCCAGAATCTTCATGTTGTGAAGTGCACATGGTAATTACTACGTATGCCACTGTGCCAGTCCAAGAATTTCAACGTTATCTATTTTCTGTTTTCTGATCCTTCTGATTATAATAAAGATTTGTTCTTTAGTGAGAATCAAGGAGTATCATGAAATAAGTACATCCTGGGTTTAAGTCCCAGGCCCAGGCATTTTTGTGTGGAGCGTGCATGTTCTATTTGTGCTTGGGTATGTTTCATCCGGGTACTCTGGTTTCATCTCACAGTTCAAAGACATGCACATCAGGAAAATTTGTTCAGTTCAGTTCATTTTCTGTAACCACTTAATCCTAATTAGGGTCGCAGGGAGGCTGGCGTCCATCCCAGCCAACTTTGGGCGAGGGCAGAGTACACCCTGAACGGCTCACCAGGCCATCGTAGGGCGGAAACATGCTGACGGCTTTTCAGCCTACTCTTGTCGAAAGTCAGCAATGGTTCTTTTACATGCCTCACACCATAGACAGTGAGAGACATGGCCGGCCTTTGATAACAAAGTTAGCTGCACTGGGGGGGACAGTGACAACCTTATGGAGAGTGGTACTCAAACCCTCAACCTTTGTATCAGCGATCCAGCACCCTATACCACCAGACCACCACTGCCCGACCAGGAAAATTTGCTGTTTCAAATTACTCCTAGGTGTAAGTATGAGTGTGTGTGTGTGTGTGTGTGTGTGTGTGTGTGTGTGTGTGTGTGTGTGTGTGTGTGTGTGTGTGTATGTAGTGGCCCTGCAGTGGTTTGGTGATTGATTCAGCATGTTGGCTAAGACAGGCTCCAGTCTAGTTCCATAAAGCAATTTGTTAAATAAATCAATAAAATAAACATACGAAAGCACTACCGCTGATAGACAGGGAAGGGGTTGTCATTAATAATATGCTTGGAGTGAAAATAACCAGACGCTCACATTACAGTCAACAGTATTTAATTCTGGCAAAATTATAGCAAGATCCATTGCATAAACATGCTCACTGGACACTCACAGCTCTGCATAACTTTAATCTGTGTTAAAGTCTATTAAATGTAGACCCTTAGCAGTTCAGCAGAAACTCCACTCTGCCTCATTTTGCAGTCACATCTATATTACGATTATAAACAGGCTTTCGAACCTGCTATGTTTTTCCAAGCGTGCAAAATATGGTCCCCATTCATTTTATTTTCTGGGAAATGATTGACTTAACAGTGGAATCTTAAGCCTGTCAGGATGCAGATTTACCAGACACCCACATGGAATGCTGGGAATGAGAGGAATCCATGTTTGGTTAATTTAGTGGAGTGTAATTGTTAAGCACAGTGTAGTGTAACTCAGTGATTATGGCCAAGGGATTGTTCACAAGCTCAATGCAAGTACTTTCAAAGTCATAGTATATTTACAATCAGGATTCGAACCCAGGACCGTCTAGTTGTGAAGCAAGCATACTAACCAACACACTACCATGCAGCTGAACTGTTCCTCATTCACAGTTATTACTGATATACTAGTAGATTGATGAAGATATTGACATATGCATGCTCACTACATATTAAATTGCATTGTTAAAAGCCATTATATTCATTTTAAATTACCAAGGCTTTATTTTCTGCATTTGTTTTGAACATTTAATTTCATAGATTTAATTTATTATTTGAAATGTTCAAGAACTGTCTTGATTGATGGATAAATTGTCTCAGTACTCTATGTTCTCTTTGCGGTTTAATGAAGTATTTGCAAAAGCCTTTACCACATGCTTTCTGCTACTGTTCACTTAGTCTTGGTCCTACGGTAAGCACAATAGGACGAACCTGTTACACAACGCTCATGGAAGTTGAAGAAGCAAGCTGGTACTTGTTCACTGGTGGTTCATTTACTGAAATCAAAATTGTTTCTGTTCAAGACACACTCTCTTATCTTGACTTTAAGGGGTTTTTGTTTTTTAAGCATTGATGTCCCCCAGTGCAGCTAACTGGGTTATCAGAGGCCGGCTATGTGTCTCACTGTCTATGGTGTGAGGCTGTAAAGGAACCATTGCTGACTCTTGTCAAGAGTAGCTGCATAGCTGTTAGCGTGTTTCTGCCCTTCAAGGGCTTGGCAACCTGTCCACGGTGTACTCTGCCCTCACCCAGAGTCAGCTGAGATGGGCGCCAACCTCCCTGTGACCCTAATTAGGATTAAGTGGATCATAAAATGAATGAGTGAATGAAGCATTGTTGTTCTTTTGCTGCTAAATGACACATGACATCAAGAAAGGTGAATCGGTTTACCTCTCAGCTTTCATGTGACTCCCGTGCCTGCTTCCTGTTTTAAAATCTCACAGCGCTTAAGTAGCAGATCTGTGAGACCTTTTATTATCATTTTATATTGTTTGCTTGAGGGGCAGTGGTGGCCTGGTGGTAAAGGGCGCTGGAGCGCTGATCCTAAGTTTGGGGGTTCAAGTTCCACTCTCCACAGGGTTGCCACTGTCCCCCAGTGCAGCTAACTGGGTTATCAAAGGCCGGACATGTCGCTCACTGTCTATGGTGAGAGGTTCATGTGAAAGAACCATTGTTGACTTTTGTAAAGAGTAGCTGCATGGCCGTCAGCGTGTTTCTGTCCTTTGCTAAAGGGTTGTGTCAGGAAGGGCATCTGATGTAAAAACCTATGCCAAATTAAACATGCGAATCAGATGATTCACTGTGGCGACCCCTGAGAAAGGGAAAAGGCCAAAAGGAAAAGAAAAGAAATAAGATTTTATATTGTTACAATTTATTTTAGCTGATAGTACACCCCCTTTGATCAGAATCAGCTGACACCCCATGACCCTAGTAAGATTACATAGTTCAGCGAATGTAGCAATGATTTTTATATGTAGCTGACATAAGTGTAACCCATATAAATACATGGTTACTAATTTTATTGGAAAAAACCCTAATTTCCAACGCTCCCTGAAAGCACTATAGTTTCCTAGTCCCCTTGAACGCATCATAGCACATGCGGCATGCACCTAGCTAAGCACAGCAGAGCGTGCAGCAGAGTGTGCTGAGGAGCAGGACGCATACAGAGCACTCGAAAAGCTACACAAAGCCTTGTATGTGTTTTGTTCTCTCTGAATCAAACCGGGTGGAGAATGTTTGTTTTCTTGGAAACTCCGACTGGATTTTTAGTGGATCTGGATCTGATCTTGAAGCTGGTTTCGGACACGGATGGCGAGCTAAATCCAGTGAGAACTCTTGGCGGATCCAGAAGCAGTGTGGCCAACTGTTCTCTGGATGCGAGAGTAGATCTACAGACCCAACCACTTCAAATCACAGGATCCCAGATAAGAACAAATAAAGACACCTTGATCCCAAACGGATCACAATCCAGGAAAAGACCTCCAGAATTCACACAAATCGAACCTTAGAGACTTAAGCTTATTTTATTTTTATTTCTATTTTGTAAAGATCGTTCTACAACATTGTTTGCACTGTTTCTTGTGATATTGTTAATTGTAATAAATCTGCCGGCTGTTCAACTTTAAATCTCCACAATTCATTTTACTCCTCTAGAACCTAGTATATAATCTAGCACAGCTATATCAAGCTGGTGTTACATAAGCATGCCCAAGTAACAGACAATTTTTTTTTTTTTTTTACCCCAAAACATCTTAAGGCAGCAGCAATGTAATAACTGATAAGACATTTCCAATAAACAAGTTTATAAGAGTTGGCCTTGACCACCCAGAGTGCTTCAGACCAGAAATTCTCAAATTTCTGAACCCAAAAGGGATATATATGCTAGAAATTGGTTGGGCAGCTTTCTATTAATTTTTCTGCAGTATTCTAATTGACAGAATGAACAGATACTAGTATAATTATAACAGGAACTGGGTGATTGCAAGAGGGACTAATCAACAAATTGCTGTGAGATCATTTATAAAACACAAACCAGTCACTGGTAGTGAACTGACCAGTTTACTTTTCTTTGCTAGCAATAAAACTAGCTGTTCTTTAAGGAAAGGCTTTGCTCCTTAATGAGTCACTTAGCAATGAGGATAGTCACACTGCTATGATGTTTTACTTTTTGTTTGTTTTTTTTATTAACACATCTGTAATATATTCACAAATTTCAGAGTAGGAGCCAATGCTGTTCATATTCAGAACCACATGCTGCCATTCTAAGCAGTGTTCAACTGTTTTTTTTTTTACACCCAAGCCTAGTGGCTCATCAGGCCGGTGCTTATTTTCCAGTTTCCATAGCCTGAAGTGACCAGGAGTTCAACTCCTCCTGGATGGGACACTAGTCCATCACAGGTTACCTTCCCATTATATTTTTACTGGTACCCATTTACTAGTATACTGCTGGGTGAACAGAGGCATACTTGTGGTTCAGGCTTTGGCCATGGGTCTTAGCACAGTGAGGGTCTAACTGGGATTTGAACACACAACCTCCCGATCATGAGCCCAGCACTCTAACCACTACGCTACCAGCCTCATGTGTAGTCAAGTGTTGCTTATGCGTAATACCTAAAATAGGAGAATCATGAACAAGAGTCACACTATAACATAGCCATAGTCAGTGGACTTTAATTTTTTGCTATTTTTGACCAAATACAGGAGGAATTTTCAAACAAATTCCCAGAATGAGTTTTATTATTCAATTCATACCATGTTCATTGATTGTTAATGTTGTTAAAGATTGACTTTGAAGCTGCACATATGTCACAGCTAAAATGGAGACCATCCCAACTGGCTTTGAGCAAAGACTGGACAGACCTTTAAAAGCTTGTAGGCCACCGCAGGGTCGCCACAAATCCACAACGATTCACTTTCACATTCACATGTTGGGGGACAGTGGTGGTCTAGTGGTATAGGGCGCAGGATCGCTGATCCAAAGGTTTGGGGTTCGAGTCCCACTCTCCACAAGGTTGTCACTGTCCCCCCCAGTGCAGCTAACTGGGTTAGCAAAGGCCGGCCATGTCTCTCACTGTCTATGGTGAGAGTCATGTAAAAGAACCATTGCTGACTTTCGTAAAGAGTAGGCTGCAAAGCCGTCGGCGTGTTTCCGCCCTGCGATGGCCTGGCGAGCTGTCCAGGGTGTACTCTGCCCTCGCCCGAAGTTGGCTGGGATGGGCACCAGCCTCCCCGTGACCCAAATTAGGATTAAGCGGGTACAGAAAATGAACTGAATTCACATGTTGGGATGTGTTTGAAACAGTCTACTAACCAGATGCACATGCTTTTCTACTGTGGACATAAACCCAGGTGGCTGTCCTCAATAGGGATTTCCATTTGGCCCAAATGTAGCAAGAATGTTCCCTGATTTTCCTTATTTTCATATCTTCCTTTATTGACTCTAACCATATTTTTCTTGGACTTCCACCAAGCTGTTGTCCTTCTATTGAAAACATTATGCTTTCATAAATCCATAATTTGCTGCACATTATATGGCCAAATCAGCAAAAACGGTTGAATATTAGTAGCCAGCCTGCAAAGTCATACCCTCGAAAGAAGTAATGTTTGTGAATTCCTGCTTTTTTGATGTTGAACATCTCCATCAGCATAGTTCACTCGTTCCTTTCTAAGTGCTTCTTAGGAATCTTATCCTATAAGGGCCTAGCCCTCCGAGGCAAAAGGCATGGTACTGCTTGAATAGCTACTGTAGATTTTCCCTCTGGTGTGAACTGCTTACAAAACTTCTCCAAAGTCATTGAAGTCCATCAAATATTCTGTCCATTTGCATTTTTTTCTGATTAAGATATTGTTAGGTGACATTGTTAGGCACCTTTTTTTCTTTTTTTTTTTTATTGTCTTATTTTCTGCTATTTTGTAAACAAAGGATCACGTGCAGTAAATAGAAAGACTGCACCTGTGCATAATCAATACCACTGAAAGTAGTTAAATTTATAAAGCAGTTTATACACTATTTATTTATTGATTTTATTTATTTATTTATTTATTTATTTTGTTAAACTGATTCCTGTGTGCTGTACTCAAATGACTATTAATAAATGTCATAAACCCTTAAAAATGAGAAATAAATGGGAAAAAAATAATGCTTGAGCCACATGCGAGCTGTGCTTCTGTTTCTCAGGCTTGGTGTGGTGAGGTAACCTATGAGCAGGGGCATGGAGCCGAAAACTGAGGGCGTGGGAGAGCTCTTTGTCTAAAATGCAATAACATCTTTCCTTTTAATATTCAATGTACTCAAAATCAAAAATGTAAAACTTAACAGACCTAAATTTTTGAGTAACACACAATTTTCTCAACAGGTCAGTAACATGACAGTATAAAAAGTACATCTGGGCTGAGGTTCAGAAATTTGCAACAGAAATTTCAGTATAACATTTTTTAACATAAAATTGCTCTGACTTTGACTATCCTATCGTCCACAGTACACAATAGCTTCAAAGGCTTTAAAGAATCAAAGGAAAGCACTGTGGACAAGGAGCAAGGCTGACAATCCATATTGGATGTCCATGATCTTTGGGACATCTGGCAGCACTGCATTAAAAATAGGTATGGCATAGTGGTTAACATGTCACTTTACAGCAGGTCCGTTCAATTACTGGGCTCAGGTGCTTCTGTGTAGAATTTGCATGTTTTCCCTGTGCCTACTTGGGTTTCCTCCAGGGACTCTGTCTTCCTCCTGCAGTGCAAGGACATGCACATTAGGCCAATTGGCTGCTTTCAATTGACCCTGTGAGTGTAAATGTTTTTTTGTGTGTGCGTGTGTGCGTGTGTGTGTGTGTGTGTGTGTGTGTGTGTGTGTGTGTGTGTGTGTGTGTGTGTGTGTGTTGGTCCTGTAATAGTCAGTCCAGCGATTCAGGGTATATCTCACCTTCACCCAGTATTGGATGAGATAGAGATTTTTCCATTTTGAAGAATTACAATGATGACATTGCCTGATCTTCGTGACCACGGCAAACTGAGTTATTATCTAAATATTATCCACTTATCAAATTGTGCCGTTCCTGTGCAGTATGTACTAATGCATAATAAATTCGAACACTGTGTAATATAATAAACACACACTATGGGGTACATGGTGGCTCAGTGGTTAGCAAGCTTGACTCAAAGCATGAAAGTCCTGGGTTTGACCCCCACAGTCAGCAATGGTGTTTCTGCGGAGATTGCATGTTTTGTTTGGAGACTTGCACATTAGACTAATAGGCTGTTCTGGATCATCTCTAGGTTAGAATGAATGTGTGAGTGGTTGTCTCTGAATTGCCCTACAATGGACTGAAGGTGTACGCTGAACTGTAAGGTGTACAGGGTGTGCCCTGTCTTTTGCCCAGTATCAGCTGAGATTGGCAGAAGTACCAGTAGTATGGATAATGAATGAATGCACAGTCTGCACAGTTTTTGTACTAAATAAAAAAGCACAAAAACATACCTGCGTAGGCCTAGCAAACAAACAAACAAACAAAAAAATGCAAGCTGCCTTTTTCTACATAAATCCACAGTTGGTCAGTGTTATAGGCAAAGATGATCAGACAGGGATAGGCATGTTCAGAAATTTTAAAAATATACTTTCCATTGGCTCCATTAAAAACAAAATGCTTACTGGACTTTTTTATAGCCTAGGAAAGTGAAATGTAGCTATTTGTAAATGAATGTGTATAGATGTGTGGAGAATCTGTGGCAACTTCACATGTGGGATGAGAGGTACTTGCCAAGAGTAATAAGAACTAAGAATTATGGGTAATCATTTACAGCCACCATATATGGGATAATCCATTCATTCATTTCTTGAACCACGTAATCCTAATTAGAGTCGTGGGGAGACTGGTACCCATTTCAGCTGACTCTGAGTGAGGGCAAAGGACACCCTGGACAGCTCGCCAGGCCATTGCAGGGCCATATGGGATGATGTGCCATTAATTATAGACACATTCCATTTACTATTCTCCAAAAAGTAACACACACACACACACACACACACACACACACACACACACACACACACACACACACACACACACACACACGTTTTATTTTCTCCTGTATTCTGTTGAGATGCTGTCTTACTTTTAGGAATTAGGTTGTTAAAATCCATAAAGGACATTTGTGGAATGGTGAGGGGGAAAAAAAACAATATGTAGGTGGAAAGTGTTTACAAGCTTGCTCCACAGATATGGATGCTGGATTTTGAAAAAGAGCTGCTGCAGTTACTTGTGGTACAGCCACAATGAACAGAGGGCAGCCCACTGCAGCTTTCTGACTGCCAGTACTTTTCCACTGTCTGAAATAGCAGCTCCTCCCATGAAAACATTCAAAGACACATGGTGAGAGACTGACAGAAAGAGAGAAAGAGATCAACTTAGCACAATTGCCTTGAAGCAAAACAACCCTATGATCCAATGAGGTGTAGATGATTTTATCTCTAGATAATATTCACTGCCTACATGGAATTAACCAGTGTCATCAACTAATTGAGGAGTTGAAAGATTGAGTGATATGTTGACTCTTATGTGACACATTTTATTACAAACCCGATTACAAAAAGTAGGGGCACTATACAAATTGTGAATAAAAACTGAATGCAATGATGTGGGAGTACCAAATTACAATATTTTATTCCAAATATAACATACTACTAGATGACAGGTCAAATTTTTAAAAGGAGAAAATGTATCATTTTAAGGGAAAATATGTTGATTTTAAAGTTCATGGTGTCAACAAACCTTAAAAAAGTTGGGACAGGTAGCAATAAGCGGCTGGGAAAGTCAATTGCACTTATAACAAACAGTTGGAAGACCAGTTACCACTAATGAGGTTCATTGGCAACATGACTGAGTATAAAAAGAGCTTCTCAGAGTGGCAGTGTCGCTCAAAAGGGAAGATGGGTAGAGACTCACCAATTCCCCCATTGTTGTGCAGAAAGATAAAGGAGCAATATTAGAAAGGTGGTTCCCAGCAAAAAATTGCAAAGACTTTGAAGTTATCATCATGTACACTGCATAACATCATCCAAAGATTCAGAATATCTGGAACATTCTCTGTGCGTAAGGGTCAAGGCCAAAAAAACGTACTGGATGCCCATGATCTTCGGACACTTAAAAGGCACTTCAAAACAAACAGGAATGCCATTGTAAGGGAAATCACAGAATGGGCTCAGCAACAATTCCAGAAACCATTGTCGGTGAACACAATCCACCGAGCCATCCGCTGTTGCCAGCTGAAACTCTACAGTACAAAGAAGCCATTTCTAAACAGGACCCCAGAAGCACAGGCATTTTCTCTGAGACAGGGGTCATTTAAAATGGAGTGTGGCAAAGTAGAAAACTGTTCTGTGGTCAGACGAATCCCGATTCAAAGTTCTCTATGGAAAATTGAGACAGCACTCAGTTCAGAAGCCGGCATCTGTGATGGTAAGGGGTTGCATGAGTGCATGTGGCATGGGCAGGTTGCACATCTGGAAAGCCACCGTCAATGCAGAAAGGTGTATTCAGGTTCTAAAACAACATTTGCTCCCATCCAGACGTCATCTCTTTCAGAGAATTTTCATTTTTCAACATGATACTGCAGCATTAATCACAATATCATGGCTGCGTAGGAAAAGGATCCGGGTATTGAAATGGCCAGCCTGCAGTCCAGATCTTTCACCTATAGAGAACTTTTGGCGCATGAAAAAGAGGAAGGTGCAACAAAGAAGGCCCAAGAAAATTGAACAGTTAGAGGCCTGTATTAGACAAGAATGGGACAGCATTCCTATTTCTAAATTTGAGAAACTTGTCTCCTCGGTCCCTAGACGTTTGCAGACTGTTTTAAGAAGAAGAGGAGATGTCTCACAGTGGTGAAAATGGCCTTTTCTGAACTTTTTAAAGATTTGTTGACACTATGAATTTTAAAATCAACATAATTTTCCTTTAAAATTATACATTTTCTCAGTTTAAACTTTTGACTCGGTTATCTATGTTCTATTCAGATACTGAAATTTGGCATTTCCACATTATTGCATTCAGTTTTTATTTACAATTTGCATAGTGTGCCTACTTTTTTGGAAACTGGTTTGTACAAATATGATCACCCGAAGCTCACACTGATGTTTACCAGTACTACTCCAGCCAGATCAACAGGTTCTCTTCAACGACATAAACACACACACACACACACACACACACACACACACACACACACACACACACACACACACACACACACACTATCTATATATATATATATATATATATGGCCTATATATGGCCTATATAGTGTATATACTAGTATATTAGTGTCTTTAATAAATTCTCCGTGATACGAGCTCCGATCAAACCAAAACTCTGCTCTAACCAATGAGCATATTTTTGATTTACGAGCTTTGCTGGGGAAAATGGCTTTTTCGGGCCGATTAGCCTCTTATTCTTCCACGTGTATTCCTCCACGCTCCGAGAATACCTTGTGCAGTGTTTCTCAATTATTTTCTGTGATGCCTGCCATAGGAAGAAAAAAAAAAAAAAAAATTCACCCCGTGACAATTATTCCCATAGGAAATAACAAAAAAACAATTCATCCTTTCCAATCTCCTCCCAATCTCATATAACCTGCTACAAACACATATATTTGACCTAATATACTGAAGATATACATGTAAAAACAATTAATATTTCATAAAAATAGATGTACATTAACATTAATAATAATAATAAATCAGAATAAACCATAAGTCAACTAACCCTTCTGATCATCGACTGCGCAAAGATGTCACATGGGCAGTCATGAGAGAGGAGGAGCATTTTGTGCATGTGCAAGCTACAAATGCCCGCGAGGAAAGTGTAAATGCACATCCTCTACAATAGGTGGCAGTGGCACTCTCACTGTGTTCCCTATACCAAGGGGGAGGGCACCCACTGGCTTTGTGGGAGCTCACCACGAGCCTTTCCTCGCTAGCATTTGTAACATTACGCACCACCTCATGTCTGCCCATGTGACATCTTCGCGCCCACACGACAGCTTCACCGCAGTTGATGATAGGAAGGGTGAGTTGACTTATTGTTTATTCTTATTTTATTATTATTTATTATAGTTTATTATTAATGTTAATATGCATGTATGATTATTATGAAATATTTTATTTAATATTTTTATCTTTAATATATTAGGTCAAATAAATATGTTTGTATCAGGTTATATGAGTTTGGGAAGGGGTTGAAACAGATTAAGTGGTTTTATATTATTTCCTATGGATATTTTTGTTTTATCTAACCAATGTGTGTGTGTGTGTGTGTGTGTGTGTGTGTGTGTGTGTGTGTGTGTGTGTGTGTGTGTGTGTGAAAAAAAAAAAAAGTTGTAATGAGCGCATTTCATAACGTGAATTTGTTTCATATCCAGAGACTGAAATTTTAGTTAAATGCTTTTCGTAACCTGGATTTTAGTTTTGTTGGGTCTTTCGTAAAGTGAGGTACCACTGTATATATATTTGTTCTTTTCCTTTCAGCTTTTTCCCTTTTACTCAGGAGTCGCCACAGCGAATCATCTGATTCGCACGTTTAATTTGGCAGAGATTTTTACGTCGGATGCCCTTCCTGTCACAACCCTTTTTAGCAAGGGACAGAAACACACTGACGACTTTGCAGCCTACTCTTTACGAAAGCTATGGTTCTTTTACATGCCTCTCACCATAGACAGTGAGAGACATGGCCTGCCTTTGATAACCCAGTTAGCCGCACTGTATATATGTATATATATATATACATACAGGATCTCTCATTTTCCGCAGTTAATGGGGCCAAGATACCCGCCCGACCATCGAATTACATGAAGAAGGATTGACACCCCCCAACTGACATATAAAAGCATGTATATGTGTATATAATATCAATAAATACATATTCAACGTTATAAATGCTTATAATAACAAGTAAACATTTTAAAATAATGCATAAGATGTAAATAATATATAAATACACATACATTTTTATGTGAGGTGCCCATCTGAATGTGTGCACGTGCATGTGTGTGCGCGCGCACACACACACACACACACACACACACACACACACACACACACACACACACACACACACAGATGCATGTGCACACACTCAGATGCGCACCTCACCTAAAAATATAAGTAGCTTTGATTGGGTGTTTTAGGTTGTTTTTTTTTGCTTGTTTGGGGGTTTTTTGTTTGTTTGTTTTTTGTTTGTTTGTTTTTTGGGGGGGGGGGTTGTTGCATAATTAGCCTTGTTTTGTGGCATTGTCTTTAACATTTTTAAATTTGATTAATTAAAAAAAAAAACACACACACAATGTACTGAAGCCGCTTGAACTGAAGCGCAAAGTCTCTATCCTAATTATGGTTTTGGAGAGGCTGGTGCCTGTGGAAAGGCAGAGAGCTGACTTTGGCAATTGCAGAATGCACCTGGACAGCTCATCAGGCCATCACAGGGATGAAACACACTGATGGCAATGCAGCCTACTTAGATTTTTTTTGTAGTATAGTGAGCTGTTCAGGGTGTACCCCAGTCTTGTCCAAGCTGAGATGAGTGCCAACTTCCCCACGACCCTAATTAGGAATAAGCAACTTATAAAACAAATGATCGAATGAATGAAAGAAGATATAGTACAGAGAGAGTGAGTAGGGAAGAACATTTAAAACTTGATGTGAATGTTCCTGAAACAAGCAGATTTTTCTTTTCTACCAATAAAACAGTATAGCAGCGTTGGAGACATTCACAGAACTGCTGCCAAACTTTAAAGACTTGAGTGAACATTCTCAGAAACAAAGCACTGAGAAACATAATGGAAACCAAACATTTAAATATTTTAACTTGTGATAGCACCAGACAACAACTGAAACATTATAGGTAGCAAGACGATACGTATTTCTGAGAAGGACCAGTGAATTAATAATCACACCCAACAGAAGAATTCAGCTTCCTCTAAGCTACTTCCATATATGAGAGATTCAGTTCAAAACATTATGCACAACACGTATACATGTAGTTATCTGTGTACAATTCAAGCTCACATATACACAGTTATTTTACAGACATATATAAACTATAAACAATGGGACAAAATAAAGTAAAATGGTGTACAGGCTGGAAGCAACAACGGAAAATAGAGGGATTAAAAATGAACGTGGGCAGCGCAATGGTGTAGTGGTTAGCACATCTGCCTCACAGCAAGAAGGCCTGGGTTTAATTCCCAGCCTGGGCATTTCTATGTGGAGTTTGCATGTTCTCCCGGTGTTTGGGTGGGTTTCTTCCAGGTACTCTGGTTTCTCCGGAGTTAAAATGTATTAAATGCCACATGAACCACTGTTTGAACAAAGACTTCCTGCTTTTGGGCTCATTGGGTAATCGTGCCTTAATTTGGACTATTTCAGACTACATACAAAGTGAGTCAAGTAATTTTCCACTTGTACCAGAAAAGGAGTACACAGAAAAAAACATGGCTTTGTTCCATTAATTTAGTGTAATTACACATTCCTTCATTTAAGGAACTGCCATGACAATACAGCAGGTGTGCCATGTACTGTAAATAAATATAAAAGTACTTTTTTATGTTGTTTCTACATGATTCCCAACTCAGGCGTTTCTGTGTGGAGTTTGCATATCCTCCCCGTGCTTGTGTGGGTTTTCCCTGGGCACTCAGCCCCCCACACACACACACACACACACACACACACACACACACACACACACACACACACACATACCCCACAGTCCAAAAATATGCACAGTATGCTAATTGGCTGTTCCAAATCACCCTAGGTGTGAATGTGAGTGTGATTGATTTTCTGAGTGTTCACCCTGTGACGGCGTGGCGAGCTGTCCAGAGTGTACCCATCCCTTGCCCAGAGTCGGCTGAGATGGGTGCTTGCCTACCTGTGGCCCTAATTAGGATTAAGCAGCTTATAAAATGAATGAATTAATGTTTCTACATGAATGGGGACAACAGTGATTTGAATTTCAAGTACAGTACTGTAATTATGTAATTGACAACTAGGAATAAATTTGAAAATTTTTCATTTCATTTGTATGAAAATGTTTGATGTAAGAGATGGTGGTAATACTTACCCAAAAATCTTCCAATATTAACAGAATTCAATTTGAAAATATCTAGAATTTTTAGCCTGAAAAATATAGGGGCAGAATCGGCCTAAAAATTTCAATTAGCTATTGCCCTTCCAATTTTTTTGTTAAGTAAAAATATTCTGTCCAGAATGCATTATGCCCTTGCCCAGAATCGGCTGAGATGGGCACCAGCTTCCCCGTGACCCTAATTAGGATTAAGCATTTCAGAAAATAAAGAATAGGTTGTGATCGATCTATTCTTTTTAGCGTTGATAAAAACAAATGTAATTTGTCCTGCTGGTATGAACAGAAAGCTGATTTGCTCATAGGTATTGCCTTACATTATCCAGCTTATAATTAAGAGCATCAGTAATATTACCCAAATCCACATGAGAGAAAAAAAATACTGTCATCATCTGCAAATAGCAAAAACTTGGCTAAAGTAGATGCATGGGAAAGATCTAAAGCCCAAAGATATAAGCCCAAGATATAAAGCCCAAAAAATAGAGGGCAAAGGGTAGAGCCTTGAGGAATCCCACATCTTAAACTCTACAAGGGCAGGTGTTATTGATCAAGATACATTGTAAATGGTTTGTGAAATATGATACAATAAATAACGTAGTGATTTAATGATTTTTTTTAGGGCATTTGGGGGTAAAATAGCCCACAACATGAAAGAACCTCTGCTATATTTTACAGTTAGAACAAAGTTCTTTTTTTAAAGCCATCTTTCTTTGATACAAAAATTCAGCTTCCGAGTGTTTATTGGAGAAAAAAAGGATTGTTTTTTTTTTTTTTTTTTTTTTTTGGGGGGGGGGGGGGGGGTAGCAGACCAGAGAGCATGTAGTCCATAAGCAGTCCAGTAATAACATAGTAACATAGTCCAGTCAGACTCCAAGTGCTTAACTGAAAGAAAAGACTTTTCTGGGAAATCTTACAGATGATTTATTGGCATCTGATGGTGTTAGAGACTTAGTAAACCCTAGATGTCACTTTTCTGTAATTCACCAACAGTGATTCTTGGGAATTTTTTAGTTTCTTTTACCATCCTCCTTGTCTTTAGCACAAAATAAACTTGCTTCATCTTACAGGCAAATTTGTAACACTTGTAGTTACAGTTTGTATATTAGGAGGCACTAAAAACTAATAACGGAGTATTGACGCGAGCTTCATTGTGTCTTCGACCTATGAAGATTTCTTCTGTTGCGCTTCATTATGCAGGCCGAAAGATGTTATTCTTGCTGTTGTTTGGGTCAGGTAACACTCTGAAACATGCTTAGGGTACACTTTACTGCTGAAGATGGTCAGCAGAATTGAGCATGTGCATTTGTCAGTGGTTGTCAGACTCAATGTAAATTTCCTCCTATCAACACGTGAAATTTTGTTTTTTGTCAGAACAGAATTCAAACCTGACTTTAAACTAGCTTAAAATTCATTAATAAAAGCTAGAACTGCATTAGTTTTTCAGTTGTCATTGGTTTGGCATTGGCATGCCAGCTGTTCTGAAAACTCATTGACACAGCTCTAAATAACATATCAAGGCTTAAGTTTTATACTTCCTTGAGAGACACTATAAAAAAGATTATATGCCACAGTCTTTGAAGAACTATATTCTTAAAAGTACCAGTTCAAAAAGTGTTTTTAGTGTTACAGAAAAACAATACCACTAAAAAACCATGCATTAAACAGCATAATGCATTAAATCTTAAACTAGATTTAAGAACTAAATCTAACTAAAAGTTAAATAATGTTCTAATGGGAAAAACATAGTTACACTTTCAGTGTATGTTCAAAAAGTCCGTCTTTCACCCTTGAAATATTCCTTTCACACTCCAGGCATTAGCAATTGATATTAATAAATCAATCACATGTCACCACCATTTCTGCAGCTTTAAGGATTCACTACCCTTCCCAGAATCCCATTCACCTATTTCAGTCACAGAAGTCATGTCACATTTTCACAGTGCACCACAACTGTTAATTGCATCTGCTATTAACTCTGCTATGTGATATGACAAAATATTTTGCTTGACCATGGATGTAGCAGAATGGAAAGAGTTGTACAGCACTACCCTTCCCAGGCCCACAATAGAGAGGAACACATTCCTCCAGCAAGCTCCTCCAACGTGAATTCTCTCCCTACAAATGGCAAGACTTTGCACTGAATGGCTTCCACTTCCAGCGTCAAGTCTTCTACAAAACCCTGTTGGATTTCAAACCCCTGGAGCAAATGTGGGTCTTTTGCTCAACGGCTCACAGGACCAGCATGCCAGAGGGATTAATTTCTCATCCATGTGAAACAACCATGCATAAAAATAAAGAGGCTTTTTATGCACACTGGAAAAAGCCATCCTTAGAAAAAACAATTGTGAGCACTAGGCAAAGGCCAACAAAACAGGCTTCAACCCAGAGCACCATGCAAAGGTCAACAAAGTGGCTTCCATCCCAGAGCATCTTTTGGAGGTCAACAAGGCAGCCTCTTCATTAGAGTGCCCTCCAAAATGCTACAAAATGTCATCTGGAGGCCACCAGTGATGGTGCACTCCAGATAATCTTCCAGAGCACCAACCAGAGGTCAATAGGTGGCTTGTGCTCCAGAGTGTTCTTCAGGTGACAGGTGAATGACAGGTGACCGGTGCTTGCAGGTGTCTGGTCCCTCCTATTCGATTTAGGACAACTGAGGACATCAACCAGGCCATCACAGGACACTCAGCTGTAATGTCCCCACTGGGCATCCTTCAGTCCAGACCTATGTGCCTCTATGCCTGTGCAAATATCCCCTCACCTCAGCTCACATCTCATGTGCAACACAGCACCCAGGACTCATCAATAACAAGTACTGGTTGCAGCAAATGCTCAGATTTTCAGATTTGTGTTGTTATGCACAGAGTAGACTTCTTTCAAAGCACCCCAGACAATAAATCTTTGTTAATTTATCTATCTGAGTATGCCTAAGAATATGGGTTGGACATGTACAAACGAGGAATAGTGAGTATATTGGTAGTAGGATGCTGAGGTTGGAACTACCAGGCAGAAGGCCTAGAGGAAGACCAAAGAGAAGATTTATGGATGTGGTGAAGGAGGACATGAAGGTAATTGGAGTAAGAGTGGAAGATGAAGAGGATAGGGTGAGATGCAGGCAGATCATTTGCTGTGGCGTCCCCTGAAGGGAACAGCCGAAAGAAAACGAAGAAGAGCATGCCTATGACCCAGAGATTAATTGTGTATTTGAGTTGAAAGCTGAAAGAATATTTCTAAGTCTGTCAATGAACTTGCTTTGAAAGTGTCTATGAGCCTACACTTGAATTGGTTATCTATAAGGAGGTCGTATATAAGCATGAATACTCAAATCTTTCTATCAAACTAAATTTTGTGATTTGATGATGTTAAGACCCGTGTCACCACCTCAATTTCTGAATTTTTGCAAATGCTGTTATTTATCAGTCATTTTCTGATCTGACTTCTTCGTCTGTTTCTGAGTTGCTGAGAATGCTTCTAGGCCCATGTCCCTTACAAAATCTGTACCTGAATCAGTGGCAAGATCAAAGTCTGTGCCTGGACTTTATCACGTGCTTGATGCTTTACTTGGTTCTCCTTGAGCAGTATAGATAATGAGTCCAGAAAATTGATCAAACATCTACTCACTAGAGAACAGCTGATCAGGGTGAGTGAAGGAGGAGAGGTGGTGAAACACAAACCAACATTCAGAAATGTGGTGACCAGGACATTTTGAGGTACAGCAGAGGCAGCACTCTTGTGACAGTATTCATTGCACGATAACTTCTCAGGTGAGGAGTCGGACAGTCCATCTGTGCCTGATGGAACTCAGGACATGTCGTACTGGTAAACAGCTCCTCTCCTCATGTCCAGAACCCTCCTTATGCATCAAGTACTGGATATGGCAATGCCGCACCCTGTAGTCCAGTACTCGGCTTATGCTGTGGATAGGTGTACCCTTGACCTTCACAGCTGGACATTCTGGTTTCATATCTCCTTGGTCCAATGGCCCTGGACTGCAAGCCTGAGCAAGAAAACATGAAACGGAGTGTGAGTGTGCATGTGAGAAGGCTAACTAAGCTTATAAGAAAATGGGTTCACTTGTAATTCTACACAGAATGAAGCCAAAAACTTGGGAATGGTTTCTTGCAAGAATTCCCAAGGTATAGATCCTGGTCAACAGCCACAGCCAGTCATTGTATGTCAGTGGCCACCTCATGCACTTATTGGCTTGCACTTTGGACAAGCGAAATGCTTGATGTTTGTATGTGCTTCCTTGCACACCACCTCAACACAATCTACCCACTCATCTACACTGGGTACATTCTGAAGTCCCAAGAATAGGACAGGCTGAAGTCCAAGCACCCATTCAAAGGGCATTCAGCAAGAAGGTGAGTGACTTAGCCCAAACAAGGTTCTCTGCTTTGACATGCTGTTGGCAATTCAATAATCTGGAGCAATGTGCTAAACTACTGGATGTATTGCTCAATCTGGCTGTTAGACTGAAGGTGCTAGCCCAATATAAGGCTGATCATGGAACCCAAAATATGTAAAAATGTCTTACACACATTTGAGACAAAACTGGGGTTCATAATCAAAAGGAATGTCCTCTTAAAGATCATAATGCCCAAACACAGACTGAAGTAGAGTCTCAGCTATCAGAAAAGAATAAATGATCAAGCAGAATGGGATGAAACAGAAGCCAAGAGAAAGCAATTAACGCTAAGAAAAATAGTAGTATGTCCTTTTGACCCTGCCAGATCATGGAGAAATCTTACAGCAATGTGGGACCGTGTTCTGTTGAGTATTGGTACTGATAATAGTTTCTCAGCAGGCACATTTATTAAATTGCATATTAACATAAAAGTAAAAAAAAATACCTGGTCCTTTCATAAAAAGCACACGGAAAGCCTATGTCCACTGCCTTTGTAGTATAGGCAAAGCGAAATAAAATTTTCTATAGTTTATTTTTACACATTTTATTCATCACAAAGAATAGGTTACAGAGCAAATATAAGCTGTTAGAGACAGAGCATAACTAACCCTAAGTTTACAGTAGGCCGTCGACATTCGCGGGGGTTCGGTTCCGAGCCCTCCCGCGAATCGAGATAATCCGCGACTTCTGTACCCGGAAGTAAAACCCCATGTAACACGTCACATGCGTGAATGAGCAGCCGGAAGTAAAATACTATGTATCTATTACATGTGCTAAAATATGCTTCTTAAACACATTCTATAGACAGTCTTACTCATTCATACAGTATTAATGTAGTAAAATATATTAATGATTAAGAAAAACTTTTCAATTTTTACTCTTATTTTTATTGATAAAATATAAACATTATACAGCATATACTGTTGTAAAGCGGGGCAGTGATGGTCTAGTGGTATAGGGCGCTGGATCGCTGATCCAAAGGTTGGGGGTTCGAGTCCCACTCTGCACAAGGTTGTCACTGTCCCCCCCAGTGGAGCTAACTGGGTTATCAAAGGCGGGCCATGTCTCTCACTGTCTATGGTGTGAGGCTGGTAAAAGAACCATTGCTGACTTTCGACAAGAGTAGGCTGCAAAGCCGTCAGCGTGTTTCCGCCCTGTGATGGCCTGGCAAGCTGTCCAGGGTGTACTCTGCCCTCGCCCGAAGTTGGCTGGGATGGGCGCCAGCCTCCTCGCGACCCAAGTTAGGATTAAGCGGGTACAGAAAATGAACTGAAATGAACTGTTGTAAAGCACTCATTTTAAAGTCTTTTTCAATCATTATTCCAGTACAGTACCCACGTTAATTCTGATGTTTGTGCGTGAGATTTTATGTTCTGTAGCATGTTTAACAAATGATACCAAAAGGATAAACTTTATTACGCTTCATGTCCTTTTACATTGAACTTGCAGTGACGTCTTGGAGTGACGTCTCCAAGATGGTGCTGCCCAGAGGGCGACGTTGTGGAGTTCTCAGAGTCAAGTTTTGCACTATGCTCATCTATGATCGGTCGACCCTACTACAGCTATGAGCAGCTTCAGCTTCAGGCAACTAAGCACGCAACTTCTATCGTGAGCTGCTATACTATGCTATGCTGTGGGAGCTCAATGCTAACAATAAGCCCAGGCAGAGTTCTCAGAGTCTCCGGTGCTTGGTTAGCACTTCCGGCCATACTGCTTGAAAATGTTCAGTCCCTGCGAAATAATATGGACGAGCTTCATGCTCAGATTGCAGCACAGATGGATCTACAGGACTGTGTTTCTGTGAAACATGGCTCAAGGAGAGTACACCCGATAAGGCAATTACACCAGCCGGCTACACAGCCTACATCCCCTGCAATCCCAAGCGCCGGAGTCGTCGTTCAGCCCCTTCCCGCCTGGGCTTATTGCTAGCTGTGATACGGCTCACATTGAGCTGCCTACCATAGCATGTTATCTCTGCTAATAGCATGTTAGCTCTGCTTAGTTATACACGCCCGAAGATACTCCGATCTTATAGCCATAGTAGAGTCAACCGGTCATAGACGAGCATAGTGCAAAACATGAACAAACAAAACAACAAATAAAACAAATTAAAACGAACAAAGAAACAATTTGACTCTGAGAACTCCGCGACGTCGCCCTCTGGGCAGTGCCATCTTGGAAACGTCACTCCAACTTCAATGTAAAAGGACATGAATAGTACTGTAATAAAGTTTATCCTTTTGGTATCGTTTGTTAAACATGCTACAGAACATAAAATCTCATGCATAAACATGAACTTAGGTACTGTACTGGAATAATAATTGAAAAAGATTTTAATACAACAGTTCAGAGAAAACTGTCGTTTCTCAGGAGAAATCTATGCGTCTGAGTGGTATCATAGAGCGTAACTGGTAATTAAAACAAAAAAAGAGGCTCATTGTCAACTTGTGCGTGAATGAGGAAAAAGGGGCAGGACATCAGGAGAAAGGAGTTCCATTGGCTGAATTTGAATCATGTGCCGGTTGCTCGGCAGTCAGTGAATACTCAAACTGTGGGTGCAAAACCGCGAATAGTCAAGGGCATACTGTACACTGGGGCATGATATCCAAAATCTCCACGATTTGAGAGAATAGTGTTTTGTGGGGTCAAATCATGATGATTTTGAGGGAACTTGGTTCATTGTGTTGATCATGGAAACATTTTTGATAGCCAAAAGTAGCAATTGTTACAAGGTATTACAATTTCACGCCAATTGTGATAGAACATATTAATAGAATTAGAGAATATTAGAGCAGAGTGTAATAAGACCTTTATGCGGCATCATACCGAACCTGGAAACATAAGCCCCCTTTTTATACCCCAAGCATGCTAATAGATTGTGGAGCTCCACGATTTTTTGAATTGCAGAGATGTGTTATGGTCTGTGCTGGCTGGCGGCATTAACTCTCTCTTCATTCATTGCAGGCGCTGGCGAGGGGCATGGCTGTTGCCTGTAGGCGAGGTCCAGAAAGCGCACCTGTTTCCACTCAGCAATCAGAAATCAGCGAGCTATAAATGGGAGCGGCGCGCTTCCCTCCGATGTCAGAAGATTGTCCTTCCCAGCAATTCCGTTTCCCTGCTATCTCTCTGACTCCTGGTTTCCTGCTTTGTGCTCGACCAGTTTCCCTCGATTAAATTTCCAGTGATTTAGATTTCCCAAAAGTGCAAAATAAAATAGTTGAATCTTCTTACATGGTCTCCTGCATCTTTGGGTCCGACGTTTATGCTCCAGGCACAACCAGATGGACGACATTGTGTTCCAATGTAAGCACTGTATAACTAATGGAAGCGCTTATGAGCTTAGTCATTCAGAGTTTCGCACATACATCACGGAAATGCAAGTAAACTGTACTTCATCTACATGTATGTTATAATAATTCAAAGTTTACTATATTTACCATTCAGAGACACTAAATAAGATTTTCATAACTATTCTGATCTTATGTTAAATCCACGTTAAATGTATGTTAAAAATAAATGACAAATGAGATAACAGCAATAAGAACCTGAGGCACATGCCACGTTGAACCAATCAACACGAACATAAACAAAAGCACATGTTCTGGAACGTCCTTAAATTGATGAAGTTAGTGAGCAGGAGAATCGGGTTGTTTACATGGCTAACAAAAATAACTATTCCATTAGAATTCCCAATTACATGCAAATTACTGGTAAGAAGTTTAAGAACACTTCCATTTTTAAAAAATTAAATGTATGTAGTTTAATATCAGAATGAACTCTGAAATAAAAGTATAAAATATTTTGTGTTTTAAAAAAGTTGAAATTTTTAAGTTCATCATCATTGAGACCGTAGTCGATTAGACCGTTGGCACACCCACTGTTTGATTCTTCTTTGCCATTTCACTGTTTTCCGTCAGGTGATATAGTCTGGTCATGCTGACAATTCCAGACCAATCCTGGATATCATCCAGCCAGGTTCGCTGTGGTCTCCCCTGGTACCTCATTCCATTGATGGATTCCTGCATAAGCCATTTTGTTAGAGCATCTTGTCTCACTTGGTGACCAAAGAAAATAATCTTTCTGCGCATTACGACTTCCATGAATCTCTCTGGATGGCTATTGGCATTAATTTCACAGATCTTGTTCCAAGATTCCAAATTTTAATGAGCTAGTGGCATTATTTACTATAATTAGTGCATGTGGCCTGTATCAAATTCCAAATATTGTCGTACAGTAGTGTTTGAAAGTTTGTGTACCTTTTGAATTTTCTATTTTTTGCATAACTTTGATTATCATCATATTTGTTACGTTATATTAGTTTCACTAAAGTCCTAAAAACAGGAAAGGACAACTTAATTGAATGAGACAAGCATATTTCACTTCATTAATTATTTATTGAACAAAGAGTTCCAATATGACAGGTCAGGCAGAACGTCTTCAGTGGTGACCTGCTGGAATAGACCACCTGACAGCAAAGTACCAGGAAGAGACAGCTATGGGACACAACAATGCGCACTTGTAAAATATCATTTTATATGATAAATATCACATAAGCATAAGTATATGTGTATATAACTGTGCTCGGTAAGGGTACGTGAAGCTTTGGTTTTAGACTCCTCTTGTGTAGTAACAGCTGTAAATATAAGTTGTGGTAACTGTCAGTCATGCACACTGACTTTTAGTCCATTCCTCTATACAGAACAGCTTCACGTTTGGGATGTTCATGGGTTTTCTTACATGAAGACGATGGAAAGCACTGAACTCCTGTCAAGTTGATGTGTAGAACTGACCCACAGTTACCACAAACATTTATTTATTATTTACACATTCATTACTGAAGTGGATCTCAGAGCAATGGTTCAAAGGCTCAATAAATAAATGGTTGGAGCCTATCTTAGCTGACACTGGATGAAAAGAGGGAACTCCCTGAACAGTTTTCCAGACCATTTCACTGCAACAAACACTCAACCATTCACACTCGCACAGCCTATTAGTGAAATACACGTCCTTGGACTGTGGGAGTAAACTAGAGCACACAAAGGAACCTCCCACAAACATGGGGAGGACATCAAAACTACACATAGTAACAAGTGAACCTGAGAATAAAACACAGGACCTTCTTGCTGTGAGGTAGATGTGGTGACCACTACACCGCCCCACAAGAGTAATCTCTTGATTTACTTTTAAGAATTGCGTACAAGTCTGATTGTGCATATTAGAATATTATGTGCATGTACAGTATAATATATATGGATATTAATGTAGATGTAATGATACTGCCTGATGTATCGACATGAAGTTCATTCATTCATTTTCTTACCACTTAATCCTAATTAGGGTTGTGGGGAGGCTCTCACCTATGTCAGCCGACTGCGCAAAGGCGGGTTACATCCTGGACAGCTCAACAGGCCATCACAGGACCTCTGACTGAAGTTGCACAAATGTAAACTCTTTGGTGAGGTTAAAGCAAAACAGATGGATGTTGACAGACACACACATGAGCACAAACACTGTGAAGGCTGGTGAGAGAAGCAAAAAAAAAAAAAAAATCCAAAATCTTAGTTTTGCAGTTTATTGGGATTTCACTAGTTTTAGAGTTTAAGAATAAACTGTTTGGAAAGGTTGAACAAAAACTTTTGGCTAAATTAATTCAACATGTTTTAGATGATGAACACAGTGATCACACCACCACACGTTAACAAAAAGGGTAGTGAAATGCATGTGGCAAAACACATGACACTCAGTGTTAAATATTGTAAATGGATCATTGTTGCTTTGAGCATTTGTGGTGCAACAGCATTGTAAAAATGTTCTGCTCATCTCTGGGTTTTGTATATAAAAACCATGCCTTGATGCAATAGGCCTTTCCAAGTTCCACCACAACTTTCACTAAAAAAGTGTTTTATATGTCCTTGACGGGTCTATCCATGAGCTCAGGTTACTGGCTGAGTGGAGTCTGTGTGCATGTTGTTGCTCCCAAAAATGATAGTTTGAATAGTATGTGGGGAGAAAAAAATGCATATATGGTAGACTGCAATAAACTGTCTGAGATCCAGTATCCCTGCCTGAGTCCAGTATTCCCAGATTCCTGATCTACAGTGAGCATGACAGGGACAATTCAGCTACTGATGGATGGATGGATGGATGGATGGATGGATGGATACAGAGACAAATAAGAAACCTTCAACATGTGGTTCTGCCAGAACAGGACTTTCTTTATTTAGTCATAAAAAATTCAAAGTAGCAAATGGATAAATCTGTTCTTTTACAACTAGCTGAGAAGTGATTAACATATTGAGCTAATTGAAGCAACATATACATCCAGTTGGTAAGGAGAGTTTCATGAATATTCACTGAGGTCACTTGGCCAAAATTTTTTTTACAGTGCTTTTGTCATTAAAACAGAAATGCAACAACCTGGAATGATAGTATTGTCTTGTCGAAAAGAAAGATTGGTCCTGGGAGGACCAATGAGAATAGCATTTAAAAATTAACTAGCACAGTTTAGATCATGTCAGGAACCAAGGAATTTCACATGTACACATAACTTTGCACAACGCTATTCAGATTTCCTTTATGGAAAGAAGGTGTGCTCCATCGCTACAATTGCCTTTCCAATTCTGGACCTCATCAGGCCATTTATTAACACATTTATAAATACTGTATTTATAAATAAATACATTCATATAGTATCAGAGTATCTCATTAAATGAAACACTGACCATTCAACCTAATGTTCTCAGGGACATTTCAAGGAATTTCCTTCAATGAAACGGGTCAGTATGACATTAAATGGAACCCTTACGATGGACTGAGCCTCTAGGAGTCTCATTTTTCCCCATTTCTGTGATTTTATTATACAAATTCCAAAGCCATTTTCAATAATAGCAGTAACATCGGTAAAGATTACATAATTAGTAATTGAAAATCAACATTGGAAAAGCATCCCACATTCAGAAGAATATTCACAATTTTAAATGTTACGTACAAAACTATTATGAGAAGACAATTACCAAACAGGACTTGCTAAAGATATATAAAAATATATATGCTGAGCTCTGTAAAAGACAGAATACATGTAATGTAAGGATTAAAATAAGATTTGCAGATTTATTCTAGTGTTGATGATTCCACTAGTTTTAATCCAAATCACTAACTGGAAATAACTAAATTTGCAAATTACAGAATCTACATTTGGTTTCAGACTTTCTGAAGCATAAACATCTTAAAACAGATAAGTGTAGAAGCAGATGTCTGACTCTGGGCCAAAATTCAATAACTGAATTGAAAATATTTAAAATGTGACAACTGTACTATCTAAAATTTCACTGATTCAGAAAGATATATGGGTAGCTTGATCAACATACAGTATTTATATAGCATGTAACTGTCCAGTTTCTTTACTAATTCACTGCCAAATAAGCCCACATCCAGAAAATTCCAAAAGGTAAGCTTTATTTTGAAATTCACAGAAATTTTAAACATTTTTCTGGATCCAAAAAGAAAAAAAAAAAGGCATGAATAACCCCAAACCTTAACCAATCCAGCTGTGCCTATTTCTGGCCTAGCAATGCCAGCAAACATGGCAGAGCCTTGACCTTTTAATTAATTAAACACGACTAGGGGAGAATACCAACGATGTTAGAACACCCTCTGTACGCAAACTAGAATCATATTTGTTGCCAGCATCAACAGACATTACATGGTGTTTATTGTCTAAACAATAATATTCCATCTAATGCTGTGATCCATTTACTCACTACAACAATACTAATTAATAATGTTCCTGGCATACATATGGCCTTCCAGGGTTTTCAGACTTGACTCAACACAAGAATAGCAAAATATCAGCAAAGGTTTAACCAGCGATATGACACCACCTTGACTTAAAAAAAAGCCAATTTTGGTAAATTGCCCTTCGTATTTGCATTTACCTAAAATCAATCATTCGTTTCCATCTTTACTGAACAGTATCCCACAGACACCTGTTCCCACATCCACAAGAGGATATTCTTCTTCAAGAAGAACTATATATTTTGCACAGCAATCAAAATTGGACATCCCAGGCTTAGTGGACCTGGCATGGGATAGGCGATATGCTTTCACATATACTGACCTCAGATTGAAGTTTCACTGCAATTTAAGCAGATCTATTATTATTTTTTGGTTGTTGTTTTTTTTAGCTGGTGTTTGTCCTGTGGTGGCCAATCAATTGACATTTCCACGAAAACAGGCTGTGCTTACATGGTTCATGTTTCAGTAGTGAAACTTTTGAGACACTCGTCCCCAGAATCTGTCGTGATTTTGAAAAATCCCCCATTCAGGGAATTTCTACTTAAAAAGGCATTTGGCGGTGAATAATACACATGTACATGTGTGCGCTAAAGATTGCTCTTTGAATTAAATTATTGAAGTGACATATCAAATAATACATTAGCAAACAGAGTCTACTAAAGATGCAATGACTGAACAATTACTTGCACTTGGAATGATAATTATGTTTAGACAGTTTTACAAATTGAGCAGGAGTGAAAAGCATAACTGAACATAAAACATGTTTTTCCTTTTAAATCATCTATGGTTCAAATTGATTAAATATTTCTGAATTAAATAAAATATTGGTGTAATCATGTTGGCTTGCTAATGTTTCAGAATCCGAACTAATTAGACAATACATGTGGGAAATATACTAATTCAGTTGAGTTTTACGCAAGTGTATGGCTTCAATAATGGAACAAAAAATGGCTCCCAAATGTGACAAACCCAGAAACAATACTTTTGTAGGCTAGATTTATAACCTACATTTTACAGTTTCATAAACTACTGTTGTTGGCCGATTTAATTAAATAACACACTCGGTATCTGCATGTTATTGCAATCACTAATGCATGAAAGATTTACAATGAAACAAAACAGGAAATGAATTGCGAGTTTCTTTTTTTGTGTGTCTGCTCATTGAGACATTAAAGCAGGCATGCCTTGGGATTAAGCACAGACTTTCAAAAATTATTTAGTTTTGTAAACATTAAAATATTCTCCCCTTATAAACATTACTTACATAAGAACCATGAAATCTTGGAAGAGTTGGCATCTATGAATTTCACAAATGTTTAGGGTTTTTTTATGGTGTAAACTATAAAACCGTATCAATATCACTTCCATTTATGGATTACAATAGAACATTAATATTCAGGCAACACAAGCAGTGTTTAACAGCGCATTACAAATGTGAAACAACTTTTTTCAATTCGGATTATGCCGCTTTTCTGAGTTTTGGTGTCTGGGGAAAAATACCCACCCTCTAAATCTATTACTTTGGAGA
Organism: Plotosus lineatus; assembly: GCA_024760905.1. Taxonomy (NCBI): domain Eukaryota; kingdom Metazoa; phylum Chordata; class Actinopteri; order Siluriformes; family Plotosidae; genus Plotosus; species Plotosus lineatus. Next base: position 69,697,598 of record CM045729.1, read on the forward strand.
TGGGATTTAGGACTTTGCACATGCTACATAATACTTCTCGCAGACCTGACAAATTTCAAATCTGTTCCACATTCGCATGTCCCAAAATTGTGTGCTTTCCAAAGTCCTTCGTGCAGCAGTTGGACACTCAAAATTTTTTTATCTGACTAACTTACGAAGTCTGCCAATTTTAAGTTCAGCCATAAAACCTGTTTAGAGGGATGGTTTTGACTATCTAACGGCATGACTTGTCCCTTATTTAACCTGAAAAGTTAGATTAGGTGTCTGAATGTGTGGTTCCATTAGCAAAGCCATACACATAGTATTATACATTGTAATGGATAAACAACAATTACAGTTGAATATACAAGACACGGCCATCCCCAACATACCCCAATCCCAACACATTTGATGGTTTGATGAGAGAGTGCTTACAATAAATAAGGCAAAATTCACAGATTTTACAGTTATTACATATTAATAATGTTCACTGTATCAGTAGTGTTTTTGGTCTTAATATACTCACACAATTGCTGATTTAATTTGAGGACAATGGAACAATATCCAGGAAGTCCTCTTATAAAAAAAGTTTTTTAAAAAGTATATTTTCAGAACACAGACAGCTGTTGTAGTAATAGCTCGTACAGATGTCTGAGGAGTGAAAGATCAGCATGTTACAGGGAAAAGTAGGTAAACATGATGACACCCACCAAACAGACTATTACCAAGCAAAGGTTTAGCAGAAGTTTGATTTTAGGGGGTTCATAAAGCATTTCCTGAATGATATGTTCATTTACTTCAGTGGCTTTTGTTGTTGATGCTTCTGTCCCTTCCTTATTTCTACAAAACCAATCAATTAGGCGCAACACCCCTGACTTGCTCCTCCCTTCATCCTTCTGCTCGATAAACTCTGCATGCCCATTGCTGTATGTCTCCACTGGGGTTGTTGCCTCTGTGCTGGGTGTTGTAGGATCTTGATCACCAGGGCAAGGCATGAGGAGTTTAATATCAGCTCCATCAAGACACGGTTCCTTGTGGACCTCTGGAGGCAGGTCTTTCTGGCGAGTGCCATTGCTATTGCAGTGTGAATGGCTCCTGCTGGCCAGCTTGTACATCTCCTTCTGATCAGTTGCCGGTAGCTTTTTCATATTACGTACCCCCCACACGGTGGTGCGCTCAATCTTCTCCTTGGTTGGAGGAGGAGTACAAAGACTGACCACCACGGCAACCAGGCCTGAGATCCAGAAGAGTCCAGCAGCTATGTACATATAATGAACATGTGTGATGAAGGCTGGTCGCTCATCCGGCTGATCGCAGTGGGGCTCACGATAGATAAAACCAAGGACAAGACGTATGGTACCCAAAACAAAGCCTGTCATGCCACCCCAGAAGGCACCTGTCTCATTGCAACGGTTCCAGAAGATACCAAGCAGAAAAAGAGCAGCAATGGGTGGAGTAAGGTATCCTGCAATTTCTTGGATGTACAAATACATTTGGCCTCCCTGCATCTCAATGATAACGGGTACCCAAGCAATGCTGATGCCTACCATGACGATCACAAACACTCGGCCCACAATCACCAGCTCTCTGGAGGAGGCACACTTGCGCATCATCTTGTAAATGTCTAGAGTGAAGATGGTACTGGCACTGTTGAAGATAGAGTCCAAGTCACTCATGAGTGCAGCAATCATAACAGCCATCATCAGTCCACGCAAGCCCACTGGCATTATATTCATGACCAATCGAGGGTAGGCAATGTTAGAACAGCCAGCTTGGCTGTGGCACACTGCCATGCAGTGCTCAGGCCCAATACATGCCAGCTCATCTGCAAACAGTATTCTAGAGATCATACCTGGAATGACTATGAGGAACATGGGAAGAATTTTCAGCATGCCTGCCATTAGGGTGGAGCCCTTTGCATGAGCAATGTTCTTAGCTGCGAGCACCCTCTGTACAATGACCTGGTCAGTACACCAGTACCAAAGAGATGCTGGAGTCTGACCGAACAGGAACCCAGGCCAGGGAATGTCCTCATCAAGGGGCCCACGTAAGAGCTTAAGGGAATTTGGCTTTGGGTAAATGCGACAGGAATTGGTGTATTCAAAACTAAAATTGTGCTTGGCAATAATGGCAGAGACATTTGGAACAGCCTGCATGTATTTCTCCCTAACACCATCTAGTCCACCCACCTTGATCATGCTGATGATTGTAAGGCTTAAAGCACCACAGATCATGAGTATAGCCTGTATAGTGTCAGTATAGATGACGGCAACCAGCCCACCTGTTACTGTAAGCAGTGCTGTCATGGTGATGAGCAGGATGATTGACAGGTAGAGATTCCAGCCTAAGGACTCATGGATGAACAGAGCTCCTGCATACAAGTCCACTGACAGTTTGGTGAAGATGTACAGTAAAAGGGAAAGGCCAGCAATATAAACTTTTAGCCGTTTTCCTCCAAAGCGCTTCGAGAGGTATTCTGGCATTGTGTACACCCCAGAGTACATGTAGACTGGGATGAACACCCAGCCAAGAACTTGAAGGAGAAGGATGGCATTGAATTCCCAGGCACCTACGGCAAAGCCACTCGCTGCCCCTGAACCAGCTAGGCCGATAAAGTGCTCGCTGCCGATGTTACTGACAAACAGTGATGCTCCAATCACCACCCAGTTCATATTTCGACCAGCCAGGAAGTAACCACTTACACTGCTGCGGTTTGCCTTCCACATGGCAAAAAAGCCAATGCCAAGCACAAGGATGAAATAAAGTGCAACAACTGCAATGTCTGCAATCTCCATTGATGCTGCCATGTTTGGATGTTTCCTGGTAAAGTTTAAAGCAATACGAATACGTTTTCTTGATTTAACAAAAGACACAATCTACACAGAAACAAAAATAATCTTTAAATTCTTCGGTTTGGTCTTTTTAGATGAGAACAGGTGCAGCCACAATCTCTCAGGGGATTTTCTATTTGGTTTAAGCATTTAGGTTTAGATAATCCTTCTGATGCCCTTCATGAAGGGGACATTTTGTGGAAGATGACTCAGGCTTCTCATCTACTAAAGGCTAGACTTTACATTCCTGTAAGACAGAAAAGAAAAAGACAGAGAGAAACAAGAGAAAGAACATGCATTAGATCAAGTGCTGCATGTACAGTCATGAATGGAATGGTACTAATAATGTAAACGAATATAGACAGGCAAAGTACATACACACCCTGACGGAGGGGACTAAACTGTCTTAACCCCAGTTACAATTGAATAGTCCATCATTCTGTCATTAGCAGATTTATCATCTAAATGTTACCCACAGAAATCAACTGGGATAATCTGAAGTGGTTTCTTAAAGTATCCCCATTCAGAGGTGTATGACAAAAATCCCCAGGCCCAGCACTGTAAATCTAACCCATTCAACTGACCTATTTATGTAAAGTTATTAACCATGTTACGAATAAACATTATTTTCCTGAATTCCATTCACGAAGTTAAATTACTGTTGTCAACCTAATAAGCACCCTGCTCCAATAGCTTCAATACCACCACCACCACCCCCACCCCCACCACCCATGTTTTTGATCTTACGCCCAATAACCGCCAATGTGTCCTGGTAGCAAAATTGTAGATCAAGCTTACCAATTTGATTCGATCAGTCTCTGTAAAAGTGAGTTTACACGGTATTTCAAGACCCCCTGCCACTGGGGAATGTCTATAATGTTCATCAATAACAACACATTTGATTGTTCTGTCGTGCTTTAAAAAACAGGAAAATATTTTGCTGTGTTCTCTTGGTAAATGTCCAACAACCGATGAACCATTACAAACTGCCACAGCAAAACTATGGGATGCTCTGAATGAATGGAGCGATGAGCCAGATGTGGACCTATCAGAAAGTGATATTTTTCACCCGATTCTCCTGCTCACTAACTTCATAAATTTAAGGACGTTCCGGGACTTGTGTTTTTGTTTATGTTCGTGTTGTTGGTTCAATGGGGAATGTGCTACGGTTGACATTTGTGTTGATTTGCTCGATTTTACTTCCGGAAAAATCTTTCAGGGAATAGCCGAAAGGAAAAGGAAGCAGACTGGGAGAGAAAAGTAAGGGGTCTTTTTTTAATAAAAAATTATGCAGTTTTCTGTTTACTTTCAGCTTTCCTGTAAGTAGTTTGGTTGATAACACAAAATGAATAACACAAATACCAGTAAAACTATTTTATTATTCTGTTATTATTCATGTTTTTCACCTCGATGGTAATAAACGCTTACTGTTCCACTCCGCTGGTAACATTTTAATAAGCGCCCACCCAATCCAATTTTTAAAGCACCGTTGGTGCGTATCACGTCAAATACGGTGTACATATATATATATATATATATATATATATATATATATATAGATAGATAGATAGATAGATAGATAGATAGATATATATATATATATATATATATATATATATAGATATATATATATAGATATGTAAATCTATTTCTCCCTCCAACACGCCTCCACTTTAAATTTTAATGCACATACGCACATACACAGCGCTAAAACTGACCACAAATCAGAAGCCAGATTATTCAAATGCACATGATTCCTCAAAATATTATCAATTCCTTTAATGTTAAGTATAAGATAAAATACATTCCAAACTTTCAGCATTCAAACAGTGCAAATGTCCACCAAAAACAAGGGTGGATTTTCCCTACTCATTTATGTTTATACTAAATATTATTTTTACCATTTCTTTTTGTCAACACCATGATAACTTTCTTTACAATTGATAACATTTTTCTTAATCTTAGTTTTCAGTGAGGACACAATGTTCCCGATCTCCGAGATCTGACAGAATTGTGCTGGGGGCGGGGTCATGTGATCAAATTATGATGACCGTGACAAAGTTTTTGAATGACGAAAATTTCACCATGATTATCACAATTTGACGCCAATTGTGATAGAACGTGGGAATCCTCGTACAGCTTAACAGATGCACTGGGAAACAATTCCTTCAGGTTTCAGCTCTTGGAAGGAATCCTTGTATTAATACCCCAGGCATGCTCATAAAGAGTGATGTATTGTGCTTTTTTTTTTTTTTGAACCAAGTGAATCCCACAATGGTAAAGAACACCTTTAAAAAATGATAGCCCTTGTGCTGAATCACCAACAAAATGTAGTGGATCATACTCCACCCCTTAAAAAGTTTTTGCACAAAGCTGCTAACCAACAAAGAAACAAAAAGACAAACAAAGACAAAAACTCAACCTTCTTGGCAGAGGAAATAACTAATAAAAATGACAGGCTTATGGTTACTCAAGAGCAGAATCCATTTGTACTGCTGCCCTCTCTTGGTAAAATATTATCAAAAAGGAGGCTTTGATTCACACACACTTGCCCGAGCTTAACTCTGGGATATAAAAAGCAGCAGGGACTGCAAGGTCTCCATTTCTGGCTCTTGCCTCCATACAATGCTTTGCTACACTTCATTGTTCCTGGTGCACAAACATCAGATACTCTTCTTCTGCTCTTTTACCAAGATCTACCAAGCATACACATGTTGCACAAACAGTGATGAACTACGCAGATTCTCGTTTCTTGCCTGATTCTCAATCCAAATGCTTCTGATATTACACCAGTCATTCAATGCCAAAATACGATGATGAAGACAGGTATGCAAATCTACATTCCCATGAATGGTTTGTGAATACCCCAGCTGATATAATCCCTGTTGAGGATTTACCTCCTTCTTTTCCTTTCGGCTGTTCTCTTTTTTCTCAGGGGTCGCCACAGTGAATCGTCGCATATTTGATTTGGCATAGGTTTTTACGTTGGATGCCCTTCCTGACACAACCCTTTAGCAAGGGGCAGAAACATGCAGACGGCGATGCAACTACTCTTTGTGAAAGTCAGCAATGGTTATATTACATGAACCATAGACAGTGAGAGACGTGGCCGGCCTTTGACAACCCAGTTAGCTGCACTGGGGGGGGGGGGGGGGCAGTGACAAACTTGTGGAGAGTGGGACTCGAACCCCCAACCTTAGGATCAGCGTTCCGGTACCTTTTACCACTAGGTCACCATTGCCCGCCGTCAGACAAAATAATGAAAAGAAGATTATTTATAAAAAATTTAAAAAAAAGGATGGAGGGAGGAATGGATGAAGAGTCGTAAATTCTGAATATTGTGTCCATGCTCCTCACTTTGTATGTGCTCTGGTAAGTCTTGGCAAGGGATCAGTTAAAGACAGAAGACAACATCAAGGTCATGGACACATATGTCTTCTCTGTGAGTTGAACCCCAGATTGATTGATTGATTCATTCATTATGTTTACAGCTGCTCATCAACATCAACACAAACATTGAGCTCGAGCTCACGACACGTTTAAAGTGACTTTCATGCTAAATAAAATCTAAAAGGAATATCCACAATGTATTATTTTCCGGGAATACACATATAGATGAAAAACAGCGTGGTTACAAGAGATTTTAAATGTTGAAAGGGGGCGTGACACGGTTTTATCCCACTCACTGCTCGGAACACGTCCACAGATAAACACGAGGACGAAGCAAGTGCGTGGAAATTTCCAGAACTGCGACCTGCGCTCGCTCGCTCGCTTTCTCTCTCTCTCTCTTTCTCTCTCTCTCTCTCTCTCTCTCTCTCTCCCTCTAAGACAATACATCCTCGAATAACATGAATACTGTATTAGGTCACCTGTAAACATCACCTGAATTGCAAAACAATCCAAATCGAAAACAGTGGAATTTTCTGAGGAAACACAATTCGAGAAGCTGAGAGACACGCCTCCATCAGTCCTGTCGAGCTGATTGTAATCAAAACACAACTATGAACATAATCAGTGCTCCTTCTTTCTGTCTCCTTTCAGTCTCTACCACACACACACACACACACACACACACACAGTCAAATACGACTCACCGTTCACTTCAAACTGTAAACTACAGCTGCTTCTGAATGAAAATAACGACTCCGGAAGTGATCTGTTTACTATTTCTATGGCAGAAGCTCACGCGCACAGGCACGTTTCCCGACACGCAGTCGTTGTAATCAACTAAAACCCAGTAGATTATACTTTCGAAGCCCCCTCTTCTGTTTGCAGCCCCCAGTGCTGCTTCTGTAGGAACAAAACACAATCCCCTCTACAGCTGCTTTTAAAACACTCAGCACTCAGCACTGTTCTTGCGGCCCCGCCCCACTGGCAGGAGGGGGCGGGGCACGCACACACGCCAAGCTTCCGTGAAAATCTTTCTTACTGGAATCCCTAGGGCAGCATGTGCCCTTTAAACTGAGCCATACCACAATCATTTCATCTGCGTTTTAATCCGTTTCAGTTTTCACATCTGATTTATCATTCATTAGGGCCAGGGCTGGGGTGGGCTGGGGTGGGGTGGGGTGGGGTGAGTGGAGGCTTTTCTTGATCCCTGAGCAGCCAACACTGGGTGTTAACACAAAAATAACCTCTCACTCTAACCTAATATGCCTCCACCCACCCACCCCCATTATTCTGTTTTTCAGTCTGGGCAGTGGTGGCCTGGTCGTTGTTAACCCGGGCCTCGACCGATCTGGTATGAGTTTAGTCTTTCCGATTTGCATTTTGTGTTTTGGCAAAAGTTTTACGCCGGACGCCCTTCCTGTCGCAACCCTCTTGCATTTGTCCGGGCTCGGGACTGGCATAAGGGGGAGAGACACTGGTTAGTGCTCCCCCCACCTCATGGCTGCATTAGAGGAGGGATAGTAGGATGCTGAGGTTGGAACTACCAGGCAGAAGGCCTAGAGGAAGACCAAAGACGAGATTTATGGATGTGGTGAAGGAAGACATGAAGGTCATTGGAGTAAGAGAAGAAGATGCAGAGGACAGGGCGAGATGGAGGCGGATGGTTTGCTGTGGCGACCCCTGAAGTGAACAGCCGAAAGGAAAAGAAGAAGCAGTGGTGGCCTGGTGGTAAAAGATGCTGAATTGCTGATCCTAAGGTTGGGGGCCCGAGTCCCACTCTCCGCAAGGTTTTCACTGCCCCGTGTGCCGCTAATTGGGTTGTCAGAGGCCAGCCATGTCTCTCACTGTCTACAGTTTCATGTAAAAGAACCATTGCTGACTTTCGTAAAGAGTAGCTTGTATAGCCATCATCAGCGTGTTTCTGACCCTTGCTAAAGGGTTGTCAGGAAGGGCATCCAACATAAAAAAAAGTATACACCAAATCAAGTGTGGCGACCCCTGAAAAAGGGAAAAAGACGAAAGGAAAAGAAGAAGATTCACTCATTCATTCACTCGTGGGGAGGCTGCCTCCCATCTCAGCCAGCTCTGAGTGAGGGCGGGGTACACCTTGGACAGCTCATCATCGCAGGGCATTAATTATATATTTTAATTCATTTAAAATCTGATTTGTTTATATGAATTTACTTTAAATAAAGTGCTGAAAAATCATGAGGACAGAGACATCACATGACTGTAAGGATAAAAAAACAATTCTCCAGGCATTGGGATGGGTCTTAACTTTTTAAGGCTCCTTTACATTCAAAAGGGTTAACACAAAAACACAAACAAGCTGAGAAATTAAATAATTAATAAGGGTTTTGTGATAATGCAAAGGAGGTGTGTGTGTGTGTGTGTGTGTGTGTGTGTGTGTGTGTGTGTGTGTGTGTGTGTGTGTGTGTGTGTGTGTGTGTGTGTGTGTGTGTGTGTGTGTGAAAGAGAGAGAGAGAGATTGGACCTTTAAAAATATCCATAAATAGATTTTTTTTAAGAAAATAGAAAAAATCCTCTTTTCATTGCATACAGGAAGGCATATTTATTTCCTACATTGACAAAAACTGTCTTTGTGGTATTTTACGTTTAATTAAATAAAATAATGAAAATTATTATATCCACTAACTTTGCTTAATTTTTTAAATAAAAAAGGTGACATTCTTTATAAGGACACACCCCCTCAGACACACACACACACACACACACACACATTTGTACATTCTAAAGTGGACATGCCCTTTTCTATTCATTCTTACAGAGGGCTGAAACTCTCTATGGGTTAAACTGTAGAATCATCCCTTTCTCGCCTACACATGTTCATGAGTCAGGCTTTGGGACAGCTAAAGTCTAAAGGTTAGAGAAGCGGCTTTGGGATCGAAAGGTCGCTGGTTTGATTTCCGAACCATCGGGGAAAATGTGTGATGGTGGGGGAGTGAGCAGCCTCTTCTTTTCCTCCACATAAGGGGCTGAAGTGTCCTTGAGCAAAGCAACTCAAACCCACCTGCTCTCCAGGCACCCACAACGTGTGTGGCAGCCCACTGATCCGAGTGTGTGTGTGTGTGTGTGCTCACTTTGGATGGGTTCAAGAGGAAATAATTTCCCTTACATGATTAATAACAAATGTCTTGTCTTCCTTTCGGCTTTTTCCCTTTTACTCGGGAGTCGCCACAGCGATTCATCTGATTCGCACATTTGATTTGGTAGAGGTTGTTACGTCGGATGCCCTTCCTGTCACAACACGCTGACGACTTTGCAGCTACTCTTTACAAAAGTCAGCAATGGTTCTTTTACATGCCTCTCACCATAGACAGTGAGTGACATGGCCCAACTTTGATAACCCAGTTAGCTGCACTGGGGGGGACAGTGACAACCTTGTGGAGAGTGGGACTCGAACCCCCAACCTTGGGATCAGCGATCCAGCGGCCTCTACCACTAGACCACCACTGCCAGTAATAGCAAATCCCAGAAGGGAAATATTAAGTAGTATATCAAAATGAAAAATAAAACAGCAACAAAAACAATCTGTCTTTACAATAAACATCTAGTGCTTATTGAATAATCATTATCTTTATAATGGTGGTGTTTTGTTGTAAAGTTACAACACTTGCCCTTTTCCTCTAATCAAATCAGAGAACAGAATCAAAAATAACCGACACACCATTTCTGACCCTGTAGAAATGCATAGAGGTGTCTAGCATTGCAGGTTTTAAAAAAAGTGTGGAATATCACCCTGGTTCTGAGTTTAAATCCACTCTGCCAAATGCAACTTTTGGCATCACCAACTGTTATCCAAATCCACCATAATACTATTTAGATAATCACAGAGCAATGTACACCTGTCCACTATGATTCATCCACTTAGGTCTCAAATGTCAGAGATTATAACAGCAAGTCTTCATCACCAAAATTAGATGTTGTTGTTTTGTGTTTTTTGTTTTTTTTTAATACCCCATTTGATGGCATGGTGGCATAGTTGTTGTGTCCACCTCACAGCAAGAAGGTCCTGGGTTCGAGTATGAGGTTCAAATGGTATTTCTGTGTGTAGTTTGCATGTTTTTCCAAGGCTTGCATAGGTTTCCTCCAGTTTCCTTTCACACTCCAAAGACATGCACAGTAAATGAATTAGTTTCTAAACTGCCCTTTGATATAATTTGTTCTCTGTGTTGGCCCTGCAATGGTTTGGCAAGCTGTTCGGTTCCAGCTAAGATAGGCTCCAGCCTCCCTGCAAACCTACAGTAATAGGATTAAGCAGTTTTGAAAATGTTTGAATGAGTGAATGAATCTCACTTCTTGTATTAATACAATGTAAAAAAAAAAAAAAAAAAAAAAAAAAACAGGAGTAAAATTAGGATGGACAAAAATCTATTATTCATCCATTCTGAGTTCAGCTCCGTGATTTATTAAGAAGTGTAATGTACTCATGCAAGTTTTGACAAATGAAGTGAGACTACTACTGTAGCTACAGTGTTAATGCATTTAAATTCAGAACTAGAAACAAGCCTCGACAATTGCCGTGACCTGACAGTTGGTTTTGCGACCGGTCGGCGGTCTTTTGAAATATGCGAACGACTAAATAGTCGCGTACATATTTCACTTTTGTAATGCAGTACGTGGTACCGAGCACTGCCGAAAACGGATTCACATGTCGTAAACAAAAACAAAAACGTCCGACACGGCGGATACACGCCAAAACGTTCATATTATTAGTTTAAAGACGACTTCGAAATGCAAAACATCACTGATGATGGCTGTTACCAGCATAAGTGCAAGATTTGCTTCAAGTATATCGTACAAATTAGGAAAGAAGCTATTCTAAATTTATTAATTAATACCTTGTGATTTATCAAAATAATGTTATAGTGACAAAACGGAGTTATATGTATTAATGTTAGCAATTATTTAATATTCCAGTTAAACCAACTAAAGGTTCAAGTTGGTACTTCTGTTGCTTGACATTTATGCTGACTGATGAAACTTTGCATATTCATGTATTGAAAGTATTCCAGCAGTTTTATGAGAACACTGATGATTGTATTAAAACGTAATGTTTCAAAATAATTAGTTGTGTTGTCAATAATTTAATCCTTTAATGTTAGAAAATTCAACAGAACATACAATATTATACACACATCTACTGAACTTAAAAGCACAATTCTAATTGAGTCAATAACAGGTTTGTTAAATTTCTTTGTACTTCAGGTAACCATTTTGCGCAACCTGTGGGTTACGCAACTCATTTTCAGCTGAACGAACGTTGAGTCATTTACTCAGAAACCATAAACTGGTTCCCAAATTTTTTGAAACGTCAAGCCCTGTAGACCTATAGTTTTATCACAGACAGTAGGTGTTTCCTCCGCGGCACGGTGGCGTAGTGGTTAGCACGTCCGCCTCACAGCAAGAAGGCCCGGGTTCGATTCCCGGCCTGGGCGTTTCTGTGTGGAGTTTGCATGTTCTCCCCGTGCTTGTGTGGGTTTCCTCCGGGTGCTCCGGTTCCCCCCGCAATCCAAAGACGTGCACTGTAGGTTAATTGGCCGTTCTAAATTGACCGTAGTTTCTCTCCTGCAGCGGCACTGGAACCCAGTCGTATCGGCACTTGCCTTTCCATTGGATCCATCCGGTGGCGCCGAGACAGGGGGGGACTTGCTGCTTGGGTAACAGCCTGTCCCTCATTACTCCCTACCCAGGCTCTGTGCACTGGGGAGTATCACCAGTCGGGATACTGGCCAGAGCGCAGCCATAGTCCTTCGGGACTGACGGAGGCCTACGCTAGGTGTTTCCTCCATGTAGTCATGTACACATTTAGTATCACCATGTTTTTATTTTACAAGGTTAACACGAATGTGCATAGGGATATCTGGTATAAACAAGAAACAGTGCTGTGCTTAATTTTACTTTTCACATGACCACGTGCATATTTCATGTGGACCCTGTGACCTTGAAATTAGGTCTGTTTCTGTAGGGTTGAAGACCTTGACACTAAGTATAACTGGTACGAAGTGGAAACCTATCCAATATAAACTGAGAGTGTTAATGGTTATATTTGATGAATTGACCAAGATGACCCATCATCATCATCATCATCATCATCATCATCATCATCATCTTCCGCTTAGTCCAGGGTCGGGTCGCGGGGGCAGCAACCTAAGCAAAGAGGTCCAGACGTCCCTCTCCCGAGCCACTTCCTCCAACTCTCCCGGGGGGACACCGAGGCAGTCCCAGACAAGCCGAGAGACATAGTCCCTCCAGCGTGTTCTAGGTCGACCCCGGGGTCTACGTTCCAACCCTCACCTATGGTCCCGAGCTTTGGGTAATGACCGAAAGAACAAGATCACGAATACAAGCGGCTGAAATGAGCTTCCTTCGCTGGGTGGTGGGGTTCTCCCTTAGAGATAAGGTGAGAAGCTCCACCATCCGGGGAGAGCTCGGAGTAGATCCGCTGCTCCTCCGCATTGAGAGGGGCCAGTTGAGGTGGCTCGGGCATCTGGTCAGAATGCCCCCCGGACGCCTCCCTGGTGTGGTGTTTCGGGCATGTCCAACCTGGCAAGATGACCCAGTTTTGATAAACTGGTAGAGCGTGCCATACCATTCAACAAATATAAACATGAGAATATAAAATAAATCCATAAATTATAAGCACTGCTAGAGTGCTAACAAGAACTGTCTTCGACAGGTGCAGTGGCGAATGTGTTGGTGGTGGCAATGGACAGCCTGTGAAAACATAGTATCTCCTATGCTTCGTGGGCGATATAATAATATAAGTATTATTGTAATTATTGTCGGGGCAAGATTTCCTATAGTAGTTACCTTTTAAGTCCGCCATACAACACCGACTAGATGTCCGAGACTGGTCTTCTGGGTGCCATTTGATGTGCAATTTAAGGTCGATTTACCAGTTTCTCACATGCAGAAGAAGTCCATCCGTTGTGCCCCTACATGGTTGCTCATTTTGTGCAGAACATTGCGGAACTAGGGGACAGAGAGCACCGATAAAAATTCCGACACACTATTGGATGTCCTCACTTTGTGAAAACTATGTGCAGAGATACAGATAAAGATAAATGTGTAAATGAACCTGGACAACATGAGCTCGCCAGCAATGATGGTGTGCATGGGCAGGCTCTACTTGGTCATCAACAAGCAACATATAAAGTGGAGCAATGCATTGTATCAAGTGGTAATGGAGTGTGTGACATAACAGGCACATCCCGTAACAATGGTATATCCATTATGACATCAAACTTAATGAATATGTATCTATTGTGTTGTGATGTTATCTAAGCTATATAATTGTGAAGAGTACTCTATTGAAACCAAACTATGCCGAAAGCTGGACGACTGAGGATGCTGCTGGCAGATTCAAGATACTATGCATTACCAACCTTTGCCAACTTCACTGACCATCTCTGAACCTCACTACAACCAGTCTAGAACTGTCTCTCCTGATCAAGACCTAGTTAAGCTCTTGTGTAATTGCTATATCCACTGGCTCAACTTCCATCAATTGTCATACTGACTTTTTATACCTAACCTGGATCGTTCCAAACATTTCTGGAACACGCATCGGTCCGTCAAAAGGGCTTTTGAGAGTAAACCAGGAACCACATTGTATAGAAAAAGTGTCCGAATTACAAATAACAATCGACTGTTGGCAGTTTTACAAATTTCAAATCTTGAAATATTGAAGACCTCTGAAAGAGGCAGGAAGACATTCTAAATAACAATAAGTTGGCAAAAGAAGAAGAAGAGGCAGAATAGCTGAGGTCTTTGAAAGATCTGGAGAGAAAGAAGCTCTGAGAAGTGGTTCTGGTAGTGAATAATATACTAGCCTCATCCAATGATACTAAATATAACTAAAATCAATCAGCCTAATATGTGCGACAGCTACTGTTGTCATGTAGAACCTCGACAGAAGAAAACAAAACCACCGAGGAAAGAACAGAAACCGTCTGAAGAAAAGAATTATCAGCAAGATTGACTCTTTGAGGAGTGATATCAGGCAGCCAGAAAAGTATTAATTGGAGTAAATGTAATTCTCTGTGTGAAAGATCAACCAGTCCGAACTTCTGGGGAAATTTTCAGACAAAAATGCGATATCACCAAATTACACACTTCAAAGCATTACTTTCAACATGACCAAGTTCAAATATTCATAAACACAATCAATCTATGCTAAAGTGCTTGTCTAAGAAAGGGTTCCATGATCATGTTGTTGCAAAACAATAGAAATATCCACTTGTTTTTGTAGATTTTCAAACGGCTTTTGTGATTGCTCAGGATATTTCCTTATTATTTTCACTACCAGAATATTCTTCCTACTTATGGAATCCCAGGATTCTCTGAATTGAATATCTAAATCAATGAGAGTCCTCAAAACAGACGACTCTGTTTTTTTGCTAGGAGGCTGGTACGATCGTGCTGATTGGTTGAGAGCCAAATTTATTCAGTTGATGGATGTAAGGGAGTTTCAAATGCAGACATACAGAAACTGGTTATGTAACCGTAATGTCTCTTCTCAAAAAGACATTACATTTGCTGATTAGCAACATACAAAGTGATGTAGCTCAATCCATTTTCATGATGCAATCATGTATTAATCGTATCTTCATTTTAACACAGATTACATTGCAAAAATATCAATATGTCAAATTTCCTACTTAATCTATATTATGTTTACATGGTAAAATCTGTTGGGTTTTTACACCCGAGCCTCATGGCTCATCAGGCCGGTGCTTATCCCCGGTTTTCATAGTGTGAAGCGACCAGGAGTTCAAGTCCCCCTGGATGGGACGTTAGCCCATCGCAGGTTACCTTTCCAGTATATTTTTACTGGTACCCATTTATACTGCTGGGTGAACGGAGGCACACTTGTGGTTGAGACCTTGCCCACTGGTCTTAGCACAGTGAGGGTCTCAGTGGGATTCGAACTCACAACCTCCCGATCATGAGCGCAGCACCCTGACCACTACACTACCGGCCCCACATTATACTTACATATTTACCTTTAATAAGGAAGTTGTTGAATGGTGTTCTCTGTCCAAGAAGATACACAACCACATCAAGACAAAACAGTTGCTTCCGGAGAATCTGGAAGGATGCCACAAAGGCTCATTGGGGAATAAAAGACCAATTCCACATTAATAAAATGGTACAGTGAAATTTCAAGCAGAGAAAATTAAGCCTGGCATTGGCTTGGAGTGGTTATCATAAGGCTTATGATACAGTGCCACTTTGTCAGACAATGAAGATGCTGAAACTAACAGATCTAGCTTAAAAGCATGGAAAACTGGAAAACAGTGATGACATCAACTGGATGAAATCAAGGAAAAGTCAGAATCAGGTCGGCATCTTCCAGGGTGATGGTTCCCCTTGTTTCTCTCTTTTTCTATGGTTAATAATACTACAAAGGAGGACAAATGGAGGATTTTTTTTTTTTTCATTTTATTTTCCGAGCTGTATCCTTTTTTAGGATCACGGATCATCCCAGCTGTCTTGAGGCAAAGCAGGATACACTACGAACAGCTCCCCAGGCCATTGCAATGCCAACACTGACACACAACTATTCCAGCTCAGGTGCTGGTCAAAATGCACCAATGCTCCAATGCACCACGGTCCGAATGCACCAGTCCTAGTCTGAATGCACCAGTCCTAGTCTGAATGCACCACTCCTTAGTCCCAATGCACCACTTTATTTCACATTAATTGTTCATTATTTATATTTAATTTTTTTAACCTGTGATGGGAATAAAACATATTACATGTTCAGTTTATATTTGTGGATTCGTGATCTATTTATTCTCACCTGCTGCTAGCCTACTGACCTGTATTCATTATATGTTTATTTCTAGTCTAAAGGTGTATAACATTCACAGTATCCAGCCCACCACCACCACCACCACCAGCAGCAGCAGCTTGTTGACATGTTTTCATTATACTGTATATGTTTCTTCCTAGAGCATTCACACTAGGGGAGCAGCCATACACAAAGGTGAATTCACAATTGGGCAGTTGGACAGTAATACAACTGTACCAATTGGGACTAATTGCCTAGTGCATTGGGACTAGGTGGCTGGTACATTGGGACTAGCTGGGGTGGTGAATTGGGACTAGCTGGGTGGTCCATTCTGACTGGTGCATTCGGATTAGTGACCATATTCAAGATCACATTTATGCCCAGGGGCAATCGAGAATATTTAATTAGCCTTTTAACTGTGGGAAGAAACCTGCATGAAGGGATGAACAAAACAAGGAGCAAGTATTTCTGTAGACTGGGATAAGTGGTAGAATCAAAGCTAAATTGAACAAATGTGATGTTGGTGATAAACATGGTCTGTTCAAATGTATGGAGAGGAGGTAAACCACTCAAGTAGACTTAGGAAGCATTGGCAATAAAATTAGGACGTGCTGGATCATTTGGGGAATGTTATACTCACACCCATATTTTGACTGGCTATCTCTTTCCAAAGAGCGTAGGAGTTGTGGGCTCATTGCTGTTTGGATTATGTATGGATGAAGTAAACCAATTTGGCAATCTAGGTGCAGACAAGCACAAAATTTCTGATTGTGGAAGTCAAGAATGAGGAGTTACCCATGAAGAGTAGGGTCATGACTCTACTCTCTAGAATGTGCAGAGCGGAAGAGGAATTAGTATCTTGCTAATATGCAAGTGCACAGGTGGAATATAAACATCAGAAAAAGTAAAAAGAATTTTACACTTGGATATTGTAGTGCGATCCTACACAGACTTGAGGCAGCATACAAGTTGTATGAGCATAATCCAGAAAGAGTAAAGGAAAGTGATGAAGTGATATTGTTCTGGGATTTTATCATCCCAGCAGACATAGTATTGCAATCCAAAAGGTCAGATTCAGTGCTGGTAAACAGGAAGAAAAACAATGCTTTATCACTGACGCTACCCTACCAGGAGAAGCAGGGGTTGTTGAAAAGTAAAAATAAACATCAAGATTTGTGAAGATAGGTGGAAAAGCTTTGGAACAATAAGGCAAACTTGGTTGCAGTGATTGATGGCTTTTTTGTTACAGAAGACCTAACAAAACTACACCACAAAGATTGAGTTTATACAGATGGCAGTTCTCTCCTGGTACAGTGTATCTTCTCAGAAAAATACTTGAGGCCTAAGACTTTGAGGCATAGCTTGCCCTCAGTATCCAGTGGAACAATGTCCTGTCGTCATCTTAAATTGCGAAAAATTACCAAAAAAACAAGTATTACCGTATTTTCTGGACTATACTTCACTCCGGAGTACAAGTTGAATTAGCCAAAAAATACATAATAAAGAAGAAAAAACATAAGTTGCACTAGACTACAAGTCACATTTTGGGGGAAACTTATGGAAACTGTCTACTCTGGCTTGGAAATCTGCTGGCAGGCTTTGTGACACTGTGGTCCTTGCTCTGATAGCGAGGCGGTTGCATTGCCTGAAATGGTGAAACCAAGACGGTCCACCCGCAAAGCCATTTATATTTATCTCCTTGACAACTACTTGGGTATATAGCCATAACTGTTGACAAGCCTCTCCCTGCAGCACGTTGCTCAAGCATCCATGTTTGAACTCGTTCCTCCATCTGTGGCCACCCAGCTTTTAGCCCTTAATTAGTTTTTTGTTTTCTTCATTGCAGTAATAGTAATCTCCACTTTTCGCCAGTCCCTCACAAGTTTCTTGTTCACTCCAACTTTCTTTCTGTTGCTCGATTACCATTTTCTGCTGCATATTTCACTAATAGCTTGTAATCTGAAGAGTATGATTTTCAGTTTTGTTCAGTCCAGTTGTCTTTTTAAGTTACTGTTTATGTTGAAATTTTGAATTTTCAGCTGTATGGATTAGCAGGTACTGACTGGTACACAAGCATAGAGTGCCCTCTTGAGGTTCTGAGTGTGAAAATAACAAACGTGAAATTATGTTCATTATTATTATAACAAACTTCTTATATAACAAATTCTAATTTCACATATAAGTCGCTCTGGAATATAAGTCATACCCTCAGCCAAACTATGATAAAAAAGGAGCGACTTATAGTCTGGAAAATACATTATTATTATTATTATTATTATTATTATTATTTCACATAATCTCTTTCATGTGTCCCATCCAACTCCAGAAATTAAAGTTGTCTGTACTTTGGAACAGATTTCTTTTCTGTGTGAAACTAATTCAGAACTATGTGCACAAGATGAATGTTGCAGAATCAGTAGTCAGTAATCCAGCACCCAACCACCTGGCCACCACTGCTCCTATTAGACATGGAAATAAATTAAACATAAAAGTACACAAAAATGTTTAATGAAAGTGCACAATCAATAAATTTTTGTTAAATTATAAAGTGTACTGCAAAGGGCCTTAGCCAAGTATACACTAATTGGTAACTTGGGAAAGACAAATTGCTTTAAAACATCCCATGATCTTTTTCAGTACACTGAGAATCACACACAACAGAAAGTTTTGTATTTCAAACTGTTTTGCAATCCTGATTTTTGTGCTTGGCACAATGGCTTACTGTGACATCAGGCTTTAGAATGTGTGCTGTAAAACAAGAGGGATACAGATGCAGAGTCTAACTCTGTGTCTCTGTCCTTGTGCTTTGTTTTCACTGTACCTGATTTTGATCTAACATTGAAAATCTGTACTGTAGTCATTAAGAGACCAACTAAATGTATCAGCCTATAATTGACGTTCTTGCTGTGAGGTGGCAGGGTTAAACACTGAGGCATGTCCCTGGATGTTAGCAATAATTTTAAATCTACCAATGTATCTTGTAAATGTACAAGATCGATGTAATTATTGTACATATTGTATGTGTAATTGGCACATTTTGGAGCAGTGGACAGCTGGAATTTCATGGGTCATAAAACTGACAAACATCTGTAATCTTAAGTCTGAAATGCAGCACAAGAAAACATGCCCGTCAGCTGGGTTCACTCATTGCTCTAAAGGTTACATGCAATTTCTTTACATTTCATTAATAACTAATTTCAGCTTAGCCTATTCATGTCAAGGTTCAGCACGTTGTGTATACTGATAGGCTTTTACATTCACTGCTATTGTAGTCAGTATAGTCTCCCTGCTAACTCAATCCATTTTAGCCCGTTCTCTCAACCTCTCTTTTCAGCATGGGCAGTGGTGGTCTAGTGGTATAGGGCACTGGATCGCTGATCCAAAGGATTGAAGCCCACTCTCCACGGGGTTGTCACTATCCTCCCCAGTGCAGCTAACTGGGTTATCAAAGGCCCGCCATGTCTCTCACTGTCTAGAACCATTGCTGACTTTCGACAAGAGTAGGCTGCAAAGCCGTCAGTGTGTTTCCGCCCTGCGATGGCCTGGCGAGCTGTCCAGGGTGTACTCTGCCCTTGCCCGAAGTTGGCTTGTGTGCCAGCCTCCCCGCGACCATGGTTGGGATTAGGCGGTTACAGAAAATGAACTGAACTGAACTCTCTTTTCAGCAAGGTGGTTTCCACATGCAGAATTTCCTCGGGCTAAATGTTTTGATTTTTATCTAATTTGTTTAAGCTATAAACAATCCCAGTTAAAAAGGGAAAAGAAAAATGTTTTTTTTGCATTAAAATATAGTTGTGTTCAAAATAATATTAGTATGTTTAAAAAAGTGAATCAAGCTCAAAATCCTTATAATAGCTTTTATTTCCATACACAAAAATGCTTTTCCTTTAAAAAAAATTGAGAAAACTGAATATTCGACTGTTAAAAAAATAGTGTCTGCATTCTTCTTTTATAAACCCAAACACTCATTGTATAAACTGAAAAATTGTTTAATATTTTGCTTTCCTTTGAATCACTGAACTAATATTTAGTCATATAACCCCTGTTTGAGAACTGCTGTCCAGCTGTGTTGCATGGATCAACCAACTTCTGGTACCTGTGAACAGTTATTCCAGCCCAGGATGACTGGACAACATTCCACAGTTTTTTTGGATTTCATGGTTTTGCCTCAGAAACCCAACAAGTTTTCTATTGGATTAAAGTCCATGGATGGGCCACTGCTCCATAATGTCAATGTTGTTGGTGTGGAATCAAGTTGTTGCCCATTTACTGGTGTGTCTGTTTGTTTTTTTGTCTTTTTGGAACATCCAGTTCAAGAGCATTTCCTCTTCGGCGCATGGCAACATGACGTCTTCAAGTATTCTAATGTATTGAAACTGATCCATGATCCCTGATATGTGATAAATAGGCCAGACACCGTAGTAGGCGAAACATCCCCATATCATGATGCTTGTGCCACCCTGCTTCACTGTCTTCACAGTGTACTGTGGCTTGAATTCACTGTTTGGGGGTCGTCTGACAAACTGTCTCCGGACAGGACACTAGACCCAAAAAGAACAATCTTACTTTCATCAGGCCACAAAATCTTGCCACATTTCTCTTTAGGAAAGTCAATGCGCTCTTTGGCAAATTGTAACCTCTTCAGTACATGTCTTTTATTCAACAGTGGAGCCTTGCAGGAGCTTCTTTCTGATAGTTTGGCTTCACATACACATGTTCTAATTGTAACAGGACTCACAGGTAACTTTAGACCTTCTTTGATCTTCCGAGAGCTGATTGGTGTCTGAGTCCTTGCCATTTTGGCTCTTCTTTTGTCCATTCAAATGGTAGTTGTTCGTTTTCTTACACATCTGTGGTCAGGTTTTGTTTGCCATTTTAAATCATTTGTGATCACTTTAGCTGAGCAGCCTATCATTTTCTGCACTTTATATGTTTGCCAATGTCCAATCAGGGTTTTCATCATTCATGCATTCTTCTGAACAATGTCTGGAACGACCTATTTTCCGCAGAATATCGGAGAGAAATGTTCTATAAACAGCATGTACAATATTTGCTGCTTTTCTTCCTTAAATAAGGGAAAAAACTGGGACTTGCTTTTCAAAGAATAAATGACCTCACTAATTTAACGCTACACTGCACATTATTACATTATTTTGAACACACCCCTTTCAATTAGTGATTCAATCACACAGACTCAGCAACATGCATGTCATGACTGTTCATTTTCTGTACCCGCTTAATCCTAATTTGGGTCGCAAGGAGGCTGGCACCCATCCCAGCCAACTTCAGGCAAGGGCAGAGTACACCCTGGACAGCTCGCCAGGCCATCGCAGGGCGGAAACACGCTGACGGCTTTGCAGCCTACTCTTGTCGAAAGTCAGCAATGGGTCTTTTACATGCCTCACACCATAGACAGTGAGAGACATGGCCGGCCTTTGATAACCCAGTTAGCTCCACTGGGGGGGGACAGTGACAACCTTGTGGAGAGTGGGACTCGAACCCCCAACCTTTGGATCAGCGATCCAGCACCCTATACCACTAGACCACCACTGCCCCATGTCATGACTGTTGGATTTTTATTCTACTACACATTTTTTAAATCCCTGTTTCTTATATTTCATTTGATATTTGAGCATTAACCAAAGTTCTTGATTAAATATCCGTATGATTTTGAAGTGCATTACAATACTACTACATTCTCGGCTTATTGGATCGAATCAGAACATTTAGCACAGATTTTCTCCATTATTCCCCAGTGCAGCTAACTGGGTTATCAAAGGCCGGCATGTTTCTGCCCTGCAATAGCCTGATGAGCTGTCCAAGGTGTACTCTGCCCTCGCCCGTGGTCAGCTAGGATTGGTGCCAGCCTCCCTGTGACCCTAATTAGGATTAAGCGGTTCAGAAAATGAATGATGAATGAATGAATGTTCTTCATCACCTATGCAAGTAAATATGTACACAAAGTTTCTTGAGAGACATTAATTCAGATGGATGTTTACTTGCACAGCTAATTAAGGATATTTATGTCAACCTGTTTCTCTGGAAAACTTTGTAAATTTATTGTATTTTGTAGTTACTTGCAACCAACATATCTTGCAGGGGGGAAAGAGTCAATGGTTGCAATAGAACTGCTGTCCTCAGTAACCATTGGGGTAATGTAGGGGTCTCCTGTATTTATTCTTTCACTTGCACAACTGATTTATCTTATCAGGGGCATGGAAAGAATGGAACCTATGTCAGCCAAATCTGAGAGGATCTTGCAGGGCCAACACACACACACACACACACACACACACACACACACACACACACACACACACACACAATCATTCACACTGGCCTAGGGGTAATCTGGAGTAACTAGTTATCCAAATATGAATGTGGAAGGAAAATAGAGTGCCTGGAGAAAGCCCACACACACACATGGGGGAGCCGCACACTCTGCTCACAGAAACAACCAGGCCAAGGCCAGGACTTTTTGAAGTGAGGATGTGCTACCCACTACACCAGGTGTGGCCAACCCGTGGCTTCCGAGCCGCATGTGGCTCTGCCTAGTTTTATGCGGCTCTTATGTTCATATCGAAGTTTGTGTTTTTTGAATGTGTGTGAGATGAAAATACTGCAAAGCTTCCCAGTATGCACGAGAACATTTCAGTAAACAATCTGTCAAATTTGCTCTTAAAATGTCTGTCTTCCTTTCGGCTTTTTCCCTTTCACCTGGGAGTCGCCACAGCGACTGAATCTGATTCGCATGTTTTGAGTTGGCAGAGGTTTTTACGTCGGATGGCCTTCCTGACACAACCTTTTTAGCAAGGGACAGAAACACGCTGACGACTTTGCAGCTACTCTTTACGAAAGTCAGCAATGGTTCTTTTACATGCCTCTCACCATAGACAGTGAGAGACATGGCCACAGTTATTAAGTCTCCCGATTCAATCGGGAGTCTCCCGATTTAAAAGCATAAATCCAATCTCCCGCCCGGAGATTAATTTCTCCCAATTTCCAGACAACCTCCCGAAAAAAAAAGTCACACTTTGAACACACCGTAGAATTTTTCAGTCTTAATCTTCTGCATATTGCACTTTGGAGACACCGTAGAAATGTATAGCCAGTCTCTATCTTCCGTTTGTTTATGCACACACGAGTTGGCAGTTCACTGATACAGGCTAGCGACTTCAAGTCACGTGATCATTCAGTGCCGTGCAGTTCAGAAACAAGGGTGTGGAAGAAGATAAGCTGGTTGAGGAATTACAGGATTTTCAATTAATGCGTGAAAATGAAATGCCAGTGTTGAGAGAAAAGATGAGGTGTGATGAGTGGTGGCATCAAGTGATGACAATGTCAACTGTGATGGGAGTGAAGAGATTTCCTCTTTTCACAAAACTGTTGCAGGCAGTGCTGACTATACCAAACAGCAATTGTGACAGTGAAAGGGTATTTTCTATTGTAAAGAAAATCCACACTGATGCCAGGTCAGAATTGATCAATGAAACTGTTTTGTGCCCTCTTGGCTACAAAATTGAACTCAGACTTTGTTTGTTACAAATGCCATCCAAGTCCTGAAATTTGTAAAATTGGAAAGCAAGCAACATACAAGTATGTGCAGGAACATACCTAAACATCTGGTGTAATTATTAAGCAAGCAGCATTAGTATATGTCACAATATTTTTAAACAGTTGTTTTTATCAGCTGATTCATAAAACTGTATACATCCATGAATAAATAATAAAAAAAAAAAACTTGTTTATTGAGCAATGTTCCTTTATAAAAAAATATGCATCAATTCTTGGGGCCACAGCCCGGCCGCGCAGGGGGTGCGGTGTCTCTGGTGAAAATTCTCCCTATTTCAAAATGTTGAAACTTAATAAGTATGCATGGCCCGCCTTTGATAACCCAGTTAGCCGCACTGGGGGGACAGTGACAACCTTGTGGAGAGTGGAACTCGAAATGTCAGTAAAAAAATGCACAGCAAATGAAAATATGAAGATGAACAAAGGGCATTTTAACAGAATGGGAGAAGTTTTTTTTT
The DNA here is from genome assembly GCA_024760905.1 of Plotosus lineatus. Lineage (NCBI taxonomy): Eukaryota > Metazoa > Chordata > Actinopteri > Siluriformes > Plotosidae > Plotosus > Plotosus lineatus. The sequence goes on from CM045729.1 coordinate 69,721,648, forward strand.
TTATTCTTGAATGTAATGGAAAGCCATTCTGCCTTACATGTCAGGCATCACTGTTGCATTTCAAAGCTTCAAAGCTTCAGCGCCACTTCAGCTCACTGCATGCTAACTTTAACCAGGAATTTCCAAAAGAGACTGAACTTCACAAGCACAAGTTGTTCACTTTGAAAAGTCGGGCAGAAAAGCAGATAGTTTTTCCGAAAATTTATGACATGCTCAGAGACCGTAATGCTTGCATGGTGTCAACTGGCTTGGAACATTACCCCGGCCAAAACGCCATACAGTGAAGGACTTACTTTTCCCTTCAGAGCTCACCACAGCGAATCATCTGCCTCCATCTTCATGTGAGTCATATTAATAATTTGCATGTTTGATTTGGTATAGGTTTTTACATCGGAGCAGGGGTGTGTGTGTGTGTGTGTGTGTGTGAGAGAGAGAGAGAGAGATGGGTGATGTTCATGTGTGCCCATGTGTTTGATGTGGCTCTTTGCAGTGTCTGTCTTCCTTTCGGCTTTTTCCCTTTTCCTCGGGAGTCGCCACAGCAAATCATCTGATTCGCACGTTTGATTTGGCAGAGGTTTTTACGTCGGATGCTCTTCCTGTCACAACCCTTTTTAGTAAGGGACAGAAACACGCTGACGGCTTTGCAGCTACTCTTTACGAAAGTCAGCAATGGTTCTTTTACCATAGACAGTGAGAGACATGGCCGGCCTTTGATAACCCAGTTAGCCGCACTGGGGGGGGGGGGGGGGGAGGGACAACCTTGTGGAGAGTGGGACTCGAACCCCAACCTTTGGATCAGCGATCCAGCGCCCTGTACCACTAGACCACCACTGCCCCACGATGTGGCTCTTTGCAGTAACAGTAAAAAATGTGGCTCTTGGTCGCTGACTGGTTGGCCACCCCTACACTACGCCGTCAATAAAAAAAATTCAGCATGCTGAGGAATTATAGACACCTGAAGGAGACAGAATCTTCATTAAATCGCAAACTGCTGCAGGACATTTTTGTAACCTGACAGCAGTCAACAGGTTAAATTCTTCGGTTTGTTAATTTTCAGGGCCCTGTTTCATAATTCTGCTGTAAGTGGGTGTGTCATGTGGCCTTGCTGCAGTTCAACAAACAGTTCATAATTCCTGGGGTTGAACTATTGTGCACCAACCATCTTCATGACTCAATTCGTCCTCGAGGTGTCTGAATGGAATTTTCCATGCCCCGACCTCGTAAATAACTACGTTACCCACAACGCACTGCTGCAGCCTCGGTGCCTTCGTAATTCGCAGGAGACCTTCGCGCATGCGCAGTTGTTTTGACCTACACAGTTGCAGGAGAAAATGGCAGCGCTTGGACTGGGGCTGCAGGTATGACATTCTGACAACTTTTGAATATATTTTATTTACACAAGCTCGGGCAATACCACAGGACAAGTGCAAAACATTATGTCAGTGCAAAACACATCTGAAAAGTCTTTTATTATTGAATGTAAAAATACGACTTAAGATCTCTCTCACACACACACCGGCTAATCATGTTAGCAGCAACCGCTTTGCTAGCCATATTCATCTTTTAAATTATCGAATTATATAAACACAATCCATGGTTTATTAACAATATCGAAATTCGCGTCACTGAATGATCCTTGTTTTTTTTTTTTTAAGGGGGGGGGGGTTTATTGTAAACTTCGGACTAGTAGTGTGTTTATTGAGGGTTATCCGTTAGCATAATGATTCGGATTTGTGACAGTAACATGGCAAGCATCGATGCACTTGAGCACTGAAGGTTATGAATCAGGGAAGTTTAGTCATATGTATTGCTTTTTATTTCAAGCAAGTAAAGTTGTTAATAATTAAAGAAAAACATTTATTATTGTAACATTCCAACCTATTTGTCTCGTTTCTCTCTCCAGGTGCGACAGTTGAGTACGTCGGTGGTCCGACCTGCAGCAAAGCTGATTAAGGTGTTACACAGACCACTGTTATGTCTTTTCCAATTGTGATCTTAATGTAAAGTGTACACATTAAGAATACCTGTTCATCATTCATTTTCTGAACCACTTAATCCGAATTAGGGTCACGGGGAGGCTGACGCCCATCCCAGCCGACTTTCGGGCAAGGGCAGAGTACACCCTGGACGGCTCGCCAGCCATCACAGAGAGGAAACATGCTCAAGTCAGCAATGGTTCTTTTACATGCCTCACACCACAGACAGTGAGAGACATGGCGGGTCTTTGATAACCCAGTTAGCTGCACTGGGGGACAGCAGTGACAACCTGTTGAGAGTGGGGCTTGAACCCCCAACCTTAGGATCAGTGATCCAGCACCTACACCGCCAGGCCACCACTGCCTTAAGAATACCCACCTGCACGAATTTGTGTAACCACCAGCCTTTGGGTATTAATCGCATCACTAGCCAATAGTTATTTCATCACTGACTGAAGTTCACCCAAAATTAATGACCTCTTTCCTTGGGTTTCTACACTGGGCTACGATGCCTGCAATCTCCACGATTTGAGAGAATTGTGGGTGGTAGTGGGGTTAAATCATGATCTTGAGGGAACTTAGTGGATTTGTGATGATCTTGAGGGAACTTGGTGGATCCGTGATGATTGCACTGATTGTGGCAAATCTCTTAACTGTCGTCGTCTTTTCCTTTTGTTTTTTTCCCGTTTTCAGGGGTCGCCACAGCGAATCATCTGATTCTCAGATTTGCTATGGAGTCGGTTTTTACGTCTGATGCCCTTCCTGACACAACCCTTTAGCAAGGGACAGAAACATGCTGACGGCTTGTTTGATGGCAAAGATCTTAACTGTAAAAAAAAAAAAAAACAAGAAAAGAAACCTTTGCCACAATTACAGTGATCCCGTGCTACTTCATGCTTCAGTTTCTGCCGCTTCAGTGCACCGTGGGTTTTTCAAAAATATTCATTGAAAAATAAGGAAAAATAGGGGAAAAGTTAAGGAAAATGCTGCAAAACAAAGCCAATTATGCAAAAAAAAAAAAACCCCAAACAAAAACGAAAAAACAACCCAACAAAATTAACATTTTTATGTGAGGTGCGCATCTGAGTGTGGCGCATTTGTGTGTTATATTTTATTTACATCTTATCCATTTTTTGGTATGCTGCGATGGCCTGGTGAGCTGTCCAGAGTGTACTCTAACCTCACCCGGAGGCGGCTGCGATGGGTGCCAGGGTACCCTAATTACGATTTAGCGTTTACAGAAAATTAACGGAACTGAACATTATTTTGACTGTTTGTTATTATAAGCATTTATAGCATTGAGTATGTATTTATTTATATTATATACACATAGACATGTACGTATACGTCAGTCATGGGGGGGGGGGGTGTATCAATCCTACTTCGTAGAAATCGGTGGTCGTGTGTGTGTGTGTGTGTGGGGGGGGGGTCCTCTGTCCCCATTAACCACGGAAAGTGAGGGATCCCTGTATTATGATTTGATGCCAATTGCAATAGAATGTGGGAATCAGAGTGGAACTTGGAGCAGAATAGACCATGCACCATTGTAAAGGATATTGATGAACTTGGAGAAACCATTACTTCAAGTTTCATATCTTGTATGCACCGTGCCTCAAATTTATACCCAAATTGTGCTCCAAGCATGCCCATAAATTGAGGGGCTCCACTCTGTTTTGAACCTTTGTCATCATCGGTCAGTTCACATGGGCAGCTCATTATATTTCCCACTAATTAAAAGTATCTACAATCTCTATACACATTAAATTATGGCGTGTGCTGACGATTAGAAGTTTAAAAAAAAATAGAAAAGTGTGGTACATCTGCAAAAAAAGTTGGTTTCAGTTATCACTTGGGTTATAGCACAGTCATTTACATTAATAAGAGACCATGTGACAAGCTCTTTTTTTGTTGTTGTTGGAATGGTTGGAGAAAAGTGTCCGGTGTGATAGGAGGGTATCGGCAAGGATGAAAGGAAAAGTGTACAAGACGGTGATGAGGCCAGCGATGTTGTATAGTTTAGAAACCGTGGCCCTGGGGAAAACACAGAAGGCAGAGCTGGAGGTAGGCGAGATGAAAATGTTGAGGTTCTCTTTAGGAGTAACGAGGATGGATAGGATCAGAAATGAGTACATCAGAGGGACAGCCCATGTAAGATGTTTTGGAGACAAAGTCAGAGAGGCTAGATTGAGATGGTTTGGACACGTACAGAGGAGGGATAGTGAATATATTGGTAGTAGAATGCTGAGGTTGGAACTACCAGGCAGAAGGCCTAGAGGAAGACCAAAGAGAAGATTTATGGATGTGGTGAAGGAGGACATGAAGGTAGTCTGTGTAGGAGAAGATGATGCAGAGGATATGGTGAGATGGAGGCAGATGATTTGCTGTGGCGACCCCTGAAGGGAACAGCCGAAAGGAAAAGAAGATGACAAGTTATTTATTTTAACATAATTAAAAAAACATCTCAGCATCATGTTGAGTTTTTGACATGAATTCAAAAATGCAATGCAAACATAAGGTGTTGTGCTGAAAATCTTCACTGCCAGTTGCAAATGTAATACTGGCTTCATAGACCTATTTTTACGCATAAATATGAATAGGTCTTCAATTTTATCAAGTTATTTTTAATCTTGTAACCCCAAAGCTTTGTGTATTACAGATATGACTAAACTGTAATTTCCTTGATGTTGGGTATACAGTAATTGGTGTACTCGGACCAAGAGTGGTATTTTAGTAAGAATCTAAACGCTAAGCTTCTGTGTCTCCAGCCCCCCATCCAGGTGTATGGCGTGGAGGGTCGTTATGCCACAGCTCTGTTTTCTGCAGCCAGCAAGCAGAAGAACTTGGAAAAGGTGGAGCAAGAGCTGGGCCGTGTTGCTGTAAGTAGACCTCTCTTCAATGCTGTTGCATTTCATGTACAGTAGGCTCTTGACCATTCGCGGTTCAGCGCTCGCGCCCCCGCTTACGACAAACCCGGAAGTAAGTGGCACGTGATTCAAATTTAGCCAGTGGCTGAGAGATTTTGTTTCTCCCTCCTGCTGATTGGTTGCAGATGATGTGTACACCTCTTTTTTCCTCTTTTGTGCACAAGTTATCAACGTGATTGCCTGAATTGCAGAGGAAAAAATTGTAGTGTGTTTTTAATGATTAATAAGTCCTATGATGTCACTCAAACAACCTGCAGCTTCTTTAACTTATGGTAAAGAGCCGAAGCGCTTTATTCATGAATAAATATTACCACAGTACAAAATTAAACAGGTTTTTACTTAATCATTACTACTGTCTGTCTGTCTGTCTTCCTTTCGGCTTTTTCCCTTTCACTCGGGAGTCGCCATAGCGAATCATCTGATTCGCACGTTTGATTTGGCAGAGGTTTTTACGTCGGATGCCCTTCCTGTCACAACCCTTTTAGCAAGGGACAGATTATTCCTGTATTAATGAGTAAGATTGTCTATAGAATGTGTTTAAGAAGCATATTTTAGCACATGTAATATCATACATGGGGTTTCAAAACCACATCAATAACTTGCGGATTTTCATGATCCGCAGGAAGGGCCAGAACTGAACCATCGCGAAAAACGGTCGCCTACTATACTTGGATACTTCGGACTTTCTAATTTGAGTGCATGAGTGCATTTGCACTTTGAAATGTCAAAGCATGCGGTACACTGTTAGTACCTGAATAATTTACTTGAAACAGTAAAAAATGTGTATAATTCTAGTTCTCATCCTCAATGGTCATGGGCTGAAGTACACCTACAAGGGGTGGGATTTTTATAACTTCAAAAAAGGTCAGCTGAGGAATAAAAACTTTTCATTTTAAAAAGAATAAAAGGCAACAAACAAGTTGGCAAATTCTGCGGCTCATGTGGTCAAATCTTCAGTTTGTCATATCTTTTTTAATATACAAGTTATAGAGCTTAATTTGAGACTGAACTGATAAGACTAATGCATGACACAAGTACTACAGTAATATATCATAGTATTTTCAGCGCATCATCACATTTAATGGGTGCAATAGCGCTCGCGCCCCTTCACACTCCCAAAACTAGATGTAGGTGAGCCCAAAAAAAAAAAAAAAAATCACTCCTTGCATTGACCAACCGTGTTTTTCCTGACAATCCACAAAGCTGATTTTGCAAGGTCCGACACAGTTTGATCCGAATACCCATTGACAAGGTCATCTCTATCTCAACAAGCTCTGTGATTGGTTCATCTCGAGTTTGTAATCCAATCAGCATTGGTGTTGTACGGTTGCAGTCTTGAGCGCTGCTCACACAGGAGATGTACCTCATAAACACTTTCTGATTAAACAAAGTAGAAAATCTCATGCAGCATGCCTGTAAAACTTGGCTGAACTCCTCATAAATTGAAGGGGATGCAATTCACATTCCTCGAATTAAGAGTTGAGAAAGTTGCACCCTGCTATTTTTTTTCCAGTGAAGCACTGGATTTAGGTCCAAAAGTGTAACTACCAAGTAGATGTTTACATTGATTGATTTTTTTTATTGCTTCTAGTATATGTAATATAAAGTAATTTAAATGTGTGATTGTTATTTTGGTGTGTGTGTGTGTGTGTGTGTGAAATTAAGTCAGTGGTTTAAGTAGGATGCTCCACTCACATAGGTCATCAGCTCTGATAATAACAAAAGTGGCAGTGACTGTGATGCAGCACATCCTTTTAGTAAGCAGGACTCCTGTATCTCAGAGTCGCTCTTAAAATATACATTTACATCCGTGGCATTTGGCTTTCCTGAAGAACTTACATTTATAAACTTTATACGTTTATCAATTGAGCAATCAAGGGTTTAGGGCCTTGACCAAGGGCTCAACAGTGGGAGTTTGGTGGTACTTGAATCCTCAACCTCTGGATCAGTAAGCTGGATCTTTAACCCTGCCCATTATGTCAGCATGTCTTTCTACCTTGGTATGGTATTCTCACATTGTTTCATTTCTCGTTCCAGACCCTGATTAAGGATGCCAAGTTGTCCAGTATTGTTATGAATCCCCATGTCAAGCGCAGCATTAAGCAAAAGACTTTCAATGATGCTTTGACCAAGGCCAAGCTCTCTCCGATCACAATCAATCTCATCAGTGAGTATCTGTCTTTCTACAAACCCAGGAACACAAATTTTAAATATCCATGCAGAGGAATTGTTTACATGCAGGTAGATTGTGAATTTGCTTGCAGAGGTTTTGTGTAATCGGATGGTAAGAAAATGTCAGATTCGCTCGAGTCCATGAGGAATAGGGCGTTATATTTTGCAGTGGAGATGTTGCCTTTCCAAGTCGCTTAAACGAGAAGATATTTATTTAAAATTGGTGTGCAGATGTATGTGGTTCCTTTGAAATGCATCCTTTTCAGGCTGCTGTTGGAGCATATATTTCTATTTTTTCATTTGCTGATTTAGTAAATATGCCATCCAAATATTTGTACAGTCCATCAGATTGTTAAATGTGTGCATTGTCTGGTTATTGGTCATCACTGAAGCCTTTCTAAACCCACTGGGAATTTCTCTTGGCAACTCTGACCATTAAAACGTTCATGCTGTGAATGTAATTTATTTATCGTATTTAGCGGACTATAAGTCGCACCTTTTTTCGAACTCTGGCTGAAGGTGTGACTTGTACTCCAGAGTGACTTATATGTGAAAGCATTACATATAATTCTGTTCATCATAATAATAAGACATAATTTCACATGTTTATTTTTACACTCACAACCACAAGAGGGCACTCGAGGCTTGGGTACCAGTACCTGCTCATCCACCACTGAAGTAATGGCCCCCAAAAAGAAAATCCTATTTTGTAGATTACAAGCTGCAAGTAGTGAACTATGCAGCAGAAAATGGAAAGAAAGATTGGAGTGAACGAGAAACTTGTCAGAGACCGGAGAAAAGTGGAGATGACTATTTCTGCAATGAAGAAAACAAAAAAAGCTAACTGCGGGCTAAAAGCTAGATGGCCACAGCTAGAGGAAAGAGCTCAAGCACCCATGTTCGAGCAGCGTGCTGCAGGGAGGGGCTTGGCAACAGTGCAGTTGCATCTCCACGTCCAGGTAGTTGTTAAGGAGATGAATATAAATAACTTTGTGTGAGGGCTTTCTTGGTGTTACCGCTTCATGCAACACAGCCTCCTCTCTATCAGAGCGAGGACCACAACGTCACAAAAACTGCCACCAGATTTCCAAGCCAAGGTAGACAGGTTGTATGAGTTTGCAACTTATAGTCCAGTGCGACTTGTATATGTTTTTTCTTCTGTATTATGCATTTTTTGGCCAATGCGACTTGTACTCAGGAGTAACGTATAGTCTGGAAAATACGGTATTTTTCTGTTTAACATCCCCAGTGTATTTACCCTGTAATCAGAACTGTTATTCACAGAAAAATGCAGTTCCAGCAAAAGGTATTCATTTGTGGAAGAGTTTAAATTTGTTGGAAGAAATGTTCATTAATGTTTTTTCTTATTAAATATTTATAAGAATTTCTTTATTTATACATCCACAACTGTGAACGTTTTTACCTCGGACAGATCAATTCATGTAATTTCTCCAATGTAGACGTGCTGGCTGATAATGGTCGTCTAACACTGACCTCAGATGTCATTTCTGCTTTTGGCAAAATGATGAGCGCTCACAGAGGAGAGGTCACCTGCTCAGTCACCACCGCCCAGGTCAGACTTCGTATATTTCAACTGTTCCAGCAAACACACTTATTTTGGCAACTTGAGACAGGGGAAAAGACAATGTATATGAGCTGTGCACGATAGTTTCTTTTTATTTATTTATTTGTTTTTATGGCGTTTTGTGATTTCAGCCCCTGGATGAGGCTAGCCTTGCCGAGTTGAAGGTAGCACTTAACGGATTCTTGGGAAAGGGTGAGACCATTAAGCTTGAGACTAAGGTAAGTGTTGTAGCAGTGTTATCATAATGTTTTGGTTCTTTGCTTTCTGTAGTAGTAGAGGACAGTTGATCATGAGTCGAAGAAAAGGAATGTCAAAACAAAAATGCGTAGTGTTCACAGCTTATTTTAGATATTTTATTCAGTTTTTTTTTTTTTTCCTTTTTTAATCTTTGTGCCATTGTGCTTCTTCTGGGGCCCAGACATTATAAAATATACATGTTCCAGGAAGACTCTTAACTGGGAATTTTGCAAAATCCTTGAACTTTTGAGGATAGAAAAGTTAATAGAAAGTTTTCATTTTGGGATTTCATTAAATCCCTGCAAGTAGCACCGTAATGTTCCACAGTGTTACTGTACAGGTTTTAGGGGTTTGTGTAATCACACATTTTATGACCACTGTTTTATACAATCCTTGAAACTTACGACACCCCTTTTTATATAGTCTGACAGTAATGTCTTTTTACCAGCTGTGATATCGGAGCTGGTATTGGTTTTCACGTCTGTCAGTTTGTGGTTTTGGGGCTAGGCACTAGGGTTTTGACTAATTCTACATTTTTAATCCTGCGGTTGTAAATGATGAACTTTAGTCTAAAACTCACAAAAATAACTTTTTGTTGTTGTTGTTCATACATTGAAAAAACCTCCAGAACCTGAAGTCATTTTCTATTTAAACAACGAAAAATGACGGCCGCAAATCCCACAAAAATCTCACACCGAAAAAAACAAAAAATAAGTCAACAAAATGAAACAGTAAAATGGCAGAAGATAAAAATAATATATTTTTGTTCAAGCTCTGCAGCAAAAGCTGATCCACTTTCACAAGCCAAGAAGCTGATATGTGAGGCGCTCCACCGAATGTAGGCGCTTGTCACAACTGTCACACGGAGCTTTTGAGACAAAGCACAGCTTATCTGGACTTCTGATCTTTCAAGTAGGCAAGTGCGCTTTGAATGCTTGTTTAGTACTCAACATTCACTTGCTTCCTTGAAAGATCGGAAGTTCGGATAAGCCGCGCTTTGTCTCAAAAGCTCTGTGTGTCAGTTGCGACAGGCGCCTACATTCAGTGGAGCGCATCACATATTTAAAGTTGTAGTTGAGTTCTTTAAACAGACAACCTGAAATTCTCTATTATCAATTTTCTTTCCATTAAAATGCAAGCAAAATTGCTCTTCTGGGGTAATTTCCTTTATTCGGGTCTTAACTTGTTTTGGATTCTGAGTCATTCGAGGCCAAATTGTGATGGTGTTGGCACATCTATCCCATCTTCTGACAAACTTTGCAGAACATGTGGTGGACTTCTGGACAACAGAATACTTTTCAGTTTAGATGATTTAATATGTGTGTGTGTGTGTGTGTGTATATATATATATATATATATATATATATATATATATATATATATATATACACATACACATACACACAGTATGTGTGTGTATGTAGTATTTTACCATTTTTTACACTTTATAATACATAATTATTATTAAATTTGTATTAATTAAAAATTATTACAATTGTTACACAATTTATTGTTGTATTTATTACTTTACACATATTTTAATGAATTTATTTTATAATCATGATTTATTTATTTAATATATTTATCAGAGGTGAGGTGATTTTGAGTGTGGGAAGTTTTTGCATGACCCAATAAAAACAACTTTAAAAAAGTAATATGAGAGTAAAAGTTCACCAAATGCACCATCAGGAAAGTAGAAATTTTGAAAACACTTCCACAGTCATAACCCTTTTATGCACACCTCAAGAACTGCTTGACATATCACTGTCAAATGGTCAGGGTGGCTAGTTTATGAAAAGTCTAGGTCAAGTTCAAGGGCAGAAAAATGGCCACCAGTTGTTTATAATGGTCAGGTAGCAGCTGGTGTAAATCAGGACTCGAGATTTCCATCTAATAGCAATTTATTTTAGTAAACAGTAAGAAAAATGCTAAATCTTTATAGAAAGACTCAGTTGGGGTAACATTGTGCCAATAGATTTTATTGCTGTTAAAATATATCATGAATATTTTTATAACTGTTGGTTTGTATCAAGAAAATGACTATTGATTGCAGTTTGGGTCCTGTAGGCTCCGAGACTCTTATAAAATACAAAATATTTAGTAATTTGGTGTTGAAGTTTTAACTTCACTAAACCACACTGTGATGCAAAACTAGTGACTCGTACGTGTCTGATTCATCATCTGCAACAATAAAAGATGAGTATTTCTCCTGTGTAATTTCACCTGATGTCTGTTTTTAATGGTGGTTTCTTTTCTCATGTGTTAATATGAAACTGTTTTCCTGTTCTCAGAGTGATCCTTCCATTCTTGGTGGTATGGTCGTCAGTATCGGTGATAAATATGTGGACATGTCTACAAAGTCAAAGATCCAGAAGCTCACCAATTTGATCAGGAATACCTAAGTCCTGTGGACTGACCAGAGCCAGTCAAATGTAGAGTAAGGGGTGTAGTTCATGCCCTGTATACATGTGACTTTACTATTGTGTCCTCTTGTGTTGATAATAAATAATCTGTAACATTTAATCTGGGGTGAATGTTTTTTTTTTCCTGTACAAGAAACATTATTTGTGCATTATCATATCCTTTTCCATCATGACAGCATTGTCCATGGTTCATTTGACATGTGAAAACTTGTTGTGTTTGCACAGAATGGTAAAAATGTTGCATTACAGAAAATGAAAAAGCGAGACAGGACTAAAGTAAACTGAATGATCGCTCTTTACAACTGTGGTGAGCAGAAATGCATCGTAATGCACATTATCATGAAACCCTCAAGAAGATGGTTACAACCAACAGATACAACAGCAAAGGACTATTTTGAACAGGAATATGAAGCTTGAGTAGGCACTCGTTTACTAAACTTGGATAAACAAAATTGGAGGGGAAACCATGTCAAATTTGTGAGCCTTCTTCTTCTTCTTTTACTTTCGGCTGCTCCCTTCAGGGGTCGCCACAGCAAATCATCCGCCTCCACCTCACCCTGTCCTCCGCATCTTCTTTTCTGACTCCAACGACCTTCATGTCTTCCTTCACCACATCCATAAAGCTCTTCTTTGGTGTCAAATTTGTGAGCCTCAGGAGAATAAAGTGACGACTGAAGACGAATGTCTCCCTCTGCTGCATACTTGCATAGATCAGTATGGCATTTACAGTGTGTTCCTTTAGCCCACAAAATAAAATATTCCATCAAAAGAGCAAAATTGGAGTTTGCATGTTCTCCCCATGCTTGTGTGGGTTTCCTCACACAGTCCAAAAACACGCACAGTAGGTTAATTGGCCGGTCCAGATTTCCCGTAGGTGCGAGTGAGTCCGTATGTGGCCTGGTGAACCATACGGTAGATCAGGGGTCTCCAAACTTTTTCCTGCGAGGGCCACATAACTTTTCCCTTCTCTGATGGGGGGGGTTCAGTTTGTAACAGAAAAAGTGTGACAATCGCGGCGTTGCCTAAACGTACACATTTATTGTTTTCCAGTAAGCCATGCATAACCAAATATTAGTAACCCTTTCTGGGATCTTCACAGAAAAAAAGTCAGGAAAATAAATAAATAAATAAATGACGCTGCTTGCTGTCATTTGAGCAATCCGAAAGCTGCCTGAACAAACGACGGGTACAGCTGAGCCTGGCGTACAAATGTATTCTCCTGAGATAACAGTCCACTTTTTCGCTTTGTTCTTAGCTTTGGCCTTGCAAGAGATCATACTCGTCTTTGTGACGGGATTCAGAGTGTTGGCGCAGATTGTATTCTTTGAGTATCACCACTGCGTCTTGACAGATGATCCAAACAACGTTTTCTTTGCATTGAACAAAAAAAAAAATCTGTTTTTCCACTGCAGGGAAAATACCCTGCATTCTGAATCAATTTTTCTCTTCCATAACCTTTTCACTATTATTCCGTTCTGTTTGATGGGAGAGTCTAAGATTTTTGTTTCTGGGGGGGCTCAGATAGGGGCACAGACAGCAGAAGGGTGGAATAGAATGTCATGTTCTGGATGTGTATTAGTCTTGATTGCGTGGCCAGACTAAAAAAAAGTAATCATAATGCGTCTCTGGTATTGTTCAAGGGACCGGGCCAAATGTGGACGTGGGCCGTATCCGGCCCGTGGGCCGTAGTTTGGGCACCACTGTGGTAAATCATTGTGATCACAGCCATGACAATCCCTGTATAAACATCATTCAAGCTTCAGGGATCGACGTCCAATCTCCGTGATTGGATGTGGACATCGAGAGATGCCCCATGAGATGGAATGTATCACTATTATATTTACGTTTAGCACAAATGATAGGTCGATGGGAATGGATCATTTTAAAAATACTGGCAGCAACTTAAATACTATTTGTGAATTAATAATGCATACTGAAAATGATTGATATGAGAAACATATTAAAATGCCGATTATTGCAGCTATAGCCTAATGGGCAGAGAAGCAGCTTTGGGACAAAAAGGTCACTGGTTTGATTCCCAAGTGTGGTGGTAGGCGCGTGAGCAGCACCTTATCTTCTTTTCCTTTCGGCTTTCCCCCTTTTTTTTTCAGGGGTCGCCACAGTGAATCATCTAATTCGCACATTTGATTTGGCATAGGTTTTTACGTCGGATGCCCTTTCTGACACAACCGTTTTAGCAAGGAACAGAAACACACTGACGGCTATGCAGCTACTCTTTACGAAAGTCAGAAATGGTTCTTTTACATGAACCTCTCACCATAGACAGTGAGAGACATGACTTTGACAACCCAGTTAGCTGCACTGGGGGGGGGACTCGAACCCCCAACCTTAGGATCAGCGATCTAGTGCCCTATACCACTAGGCCACCACTGCCCTACTTTCCTTTCCTCCATATAAGTGGCTGAAATGCCCTTGAGCAAGCACTGAACCCCAGCTGCTCTCCGGGCGCCTCAAAGTGTGTGTGTGTGTGTGTGTGTGTGTGTGTGTGTGTGTGTGTGTGTGTGTGTGTGCACGTGTGTGCGCTCACTTTGGTTGGGTAAAATGCAGTGGCAATCCTTACAGGATTAATACAGTACTGTATATCAAAATTTAAAAAAATATCACCATTGTATAGGATACAAATAAGACTCGAGATGTAGTAACACTGGAAGAAGATATTTAATGGAATGGAGGACATCATACAAACATTCTTGGGGAGTTAATTTTAGTTTGGTGGCCATGACAGATTTGTCATTGATTTCCAATTCATACCAATTATAGTTTAGTGTGAAGGTCTGTAAAGCTTTTGAAATTTGGTTAAAAAAAAAAAATTAACTCAGGGTTGCCTGTTTATTTATACCAGATATTCCTGCTAACCTTGTGGAAAACTTTACTTAGCTTTCAAGGTCATGTAGGTCAAAGTGAGCAAATTTGCATGCCACAGTGTTACACATGTATCTGTGGCATCAATATGTTCTAATCACTGATGATATTTATGCAGCCATTCATAAATAAAAATACAAATATTTCTCTAAACACTGTAAATACCGATCTGCTATATCATTAATACCACCTAGGCAGCCCCATACACAGTAAGCTGCAATGCACTGTGTCCTGAATACTTTCTATTATGACCAGCATTAACAGTTTCAGACTTCTGTGCTAGAGTAGGTCTTCCGTAGGATCAGACCAGATATACAAGCTTCCATTCCCCATACACATCCAGGAGTCTCGGGCACCCATGACACTTGCAAATTCACTGGTTCTCCTGGCTGGTACCAAATTTGGTAGATACTTTCCACTGCATACCAGGAACACATTAAAAGACCTGCCATTTTAAGGAATAATAGACACACAGTTGGCATGTGTCAAAATCACTCAGTTCCCTGCACTTGATATTTTCCCTGCTCGACAGATCAATTTCCTGAACTTCAAATCTCATTTTTGCTTAATACAGTGCGTCCCACTTTTTGGCAGGTGGCACTGTAATAAAATAATGTTATTCACTTCAACTCTCGGCAATCATAATTTTTTAATGTATGACTGATGAGTGTATTTCAAATGTATTGGAAGTTTAACAAGCTAATTTGAGTACTTCTGCATTGCATTAATGATGGAGGTACAATGTCATCATTGCAGCATCTGGGTAGGTGGGATTACCAGTTCAATATTGACCTATCATGAAACACAGTGAAAGTTGATGAGACTGTGAGCTTCATAAATATTGAAACAGAGTCACAGTTTTTACAGACTTGTTTCTGTACACCACCACAATGGGTTTAAATTCAAGTGGTTTAATATAATAATATTGCATCTTTGGGATTACAGATATGTTTACAGTGGAAATCCTGAGCGAAGCACCATGGGCATGGAACATGACTTGGAAGTTTGGTGCCTGTCTGAGCATGACCACCACAGGAAACTTACTGAGGCTGCGGACTTGATGCTGATTAGCTGTTTTTGTTTTGTTTTACATGACACTGAGCAGCAAAATAGTACTGTAATTTAAAAATTATAATAATATAACCAAAACTCAAAAAAAAGAGAGGCTCATGCAACAGCATTCAGACTCACACAAAACAAAAAACACAATCTAACTCAGGAAGATAGGCAAACTTTCATCAAGCAAAACAAAACAAAACATGAATGGGAACACAGAACATGAACTTGAATAAGTAAACAAAGAAGACAGGCAATACAGATGATTGTAGAAATCAACTAAAGAAAGGCAATGAAAAGAAAATCAAGGGACCTACGTATTCTGCTTTTGCTTCAGAGTGTAGTTGGCAAATGCAGGGAAGATTTATTTACTTATTTACTCCAGGATAAGTCTAGATACTATCTAAAGGTTATTCTCCCTTTAATCAACAATGGAGAAAACAAAATGTAGAGTCTCCTTGATGCCGAGTGAGCGATGCAAGCTACCAGAATGATACAACGTATAAGAAAAGTGTATGAAGAATGAAAGGAAGGACTTGTGATCCAAGATATATCACATTATCTGCCAAACATGGTGGACATGGTGGCTTGTATGCCTGCTAGTAGTACTACTGTAGGTCACTGGCGGTTGTTGATGAGGTTGTTGGTAATAGAAATAGCAGGATGAATTCTGAAAAGAATTCTGTCTAGAACTGAACAGTACTGATTGGAAGCCAGTATAAATGGATAATGACCAAAAACAAAGCAAAAGCAACTCAATAGCACCTGAAAGCAAACAAATGGAATGTTCTTTACTGGCTGAATCAGTCAACACAACTGAGCATGTTTTTCACTTACTTTTTTTTTTTTTGAGCAAAATTGAGAACAGAAGACCCACAAACAAGCAACAAATAAAGGTAAAGTAAAGGCATGGAATCGCATTTCAAGGAATGAAACTCAGTATTTGGCAATGGCCATGCATACCAGGGGGGCAGTGGTGGTCTTGTGGTTAGGGCACAGGATCGCTGATCCTAAGGTTGGGCGTTCGAGTCCCCACAAGGTTGTCACTGTCCCCCCCAGTGCAGCTAACTGGGTTATCAAAGGCAGGCCATGTCTCTCACTGTCTATGGCGAGAGGCATGTAAAAGAACCATTGCTGACTTTTGTAGAGTAGCTGCAAAGCCTTCAGCGTGTTTCTACGACCTGGAGAGGGATGGGCTCCGCCAGGCCAAATCAGCCCAAGTCTCGCTATGAAGGTGCCCCAACGACATCCTCGGATGTTAACGGATAAGTGAAAGTGAATGCATACCAGACACCAAGTGGTCATTTATAATAAGTTATTTCGATGACTTTTCAACTTGAGAAAATGGGAACTGGCTTTAAATATTGCTATAATTCCTAAAAGCTTAACAGCATTTCTGTTAAACCTCTCAAATTAATGGTTAGGGTGCTACGCTCATGATCAGGAGGTTGTGTGTTCAAATCCCAGTTAGAGCCCCACTGTGCTAACATCCCTGGGAAAGTTCTTCACCACAAGTGTGCCTCTGTTCACTCAGCAGTATAAATGGGTAACCTGTGATGGACTAGCGCCCCATCCAGGTGGAGTTGAACTCCTCATCGCTTCACGCTATGGAAACTGGGGATAAGCACCGGTCCGATGAGCCACTATGGCTCGGGTGTAAAAGGCCCAAAGGACTTCATATTATCTACCCTCAAATTAAAGCTAGAATTCTACACTTCAGCCACATCTTGACAGCTTCATTCCAATCCATTGTGATGGTGAACAGAGACAAATTTACAAATATTGTGACACTGTGCCAGTACTTAGAGAACTGATTGGTTTGAAGGAGAACGAATCATGAAATATGTAATGTATTTTCTCTCCACACACATACCGTTGAATGCTGATATTTGTGCAGGAGCATGCGGAGCTCTGAATTTTGTTGTTGGAGTTGTTGTGTTTCAGTGAGAAGCTTGGATCTCTTTGTCAGCTCAGTACTGAGATAGAAAAAACATTACACAAAACATTACGATTAAAAATAATATTAATCTATTATGTGATTGTCAAATTTTGAAAAAAAATATAAAAAGAGAATATTTCCGGCGTAGTGGTTAGCACGTCCTCCTCACAGCAAGAAGGTCCTCGGTTCAATTCCCAGTTTGGGTGTTTCTATGTGGAGTTTGCATGTTCTCCCCGTGTTTGCGTGAGTTTCCTCCTGGTACTCTGGTTTCCTCCCACAGTCCAAAAACATGCATAGTGGGTTAATTGGCTGTTCCAAATCATCCATATGTGTGAGTGTGAGTATGAATGGTTGTGTGAGTGTTGGTCCTGCGATGGTCTGGTCAGCTGTCCAGGGTGTACTTCGCCCTCGCCCGGAGTCGGCTAAGATGGGCGCCGGGCTCCCCGTGACCGTAATTAGGATTAAGCAGTTCATAAAATGAATTAATGAGAATACAGTATTTCACTGTATAATGCATAATGATATTCACAACAGATATTTGTTATGTGTGGTTATTTTATGTGCAATGAAAACAAGCCTTTTAAAACACACACGTTTACTCACTGATACTTCTTGAAACCTGCATCCAGTGCCCTCCAGACTTTGAGTTTGGTCTCAGGAGTGACGTTAGCTATTTTCTCCCAATATGCTTCAGCCTCAGAGTCATTCATTCTCTCTAGAACACTGCACTTATGCCGAGGTATTTCTCTGTCACACAATTCATTAAATTAATCATCAAAGGTTTTGCAAACTTTTGCTGTGTACATTTGTAGCTACTTTGAGATTAAGAGACAAGAAATGCAGACATTTTCCACTGTGCTAAAGAAAAACAAGAATTAAAGTGTTTTATTGATAAAATAATAATAATAATAAAAAAGAATTCACGTATTCATTTTCTGAACAGCTTAATCCTAATTAGAGGCTCGAAAGGCTGGTGCTCATCTCAGTCGAATCTTGGAGAGAACGGACTAGACAGCTCAACAGGCCATCTCAGGGCAGAAACAAACTGACGGCAACTCAATGTCCTACTTTTTATGATCGACAGCAATAGTTCTTTTGCATGCTTCTCAGCTCATAAAGTGAGAGACATGTCTGACCTTTAATAACCCACTTGGCTGCATTGGGGAAATAATAACACTAATAATAATAATAGTCTGCGATGGCTTGGAGAGCTGTCCAGGGTGTACCCTGTCCTCACCCAGAGTCGGCTGAGATGGGCACCAGCCTCCCTGCATCCCTAATTAGGATTGAGCGGTTTAGAAAATGAATGGATTCTAATAGTTTTCAAAAATATAGGAAAATTGCTTTGTGTATCTCTACAGTCAATGAGATTAGGGGACAAAACATGAGTATTTTCCATTAAAGAGATATTGTACACTTAAATATGTTTATTGCACTATCAACTAAATATTAATACAGAGATGAAAATATTGAGGTTCTTTTTGGGAGTGACGAGGATGGATAGGATCAGAAATGAGTACATTAGAGGGACAGCACATGTAAGATGTTTTGGAGACAAAGTCAGAAAGGCTAGATTGAGATGGTTTGGACATGTACAGAAGAGGGATAGTAAGTATATTGGCAGTAGAATGCTGAGGTTGGAACTACCAGGCAGAAGGCCTAGAGGAAGACCAAAGAAGAGATTTATGGATGTGGTGAAGGAAGACAGTGGAGTAAGAGAAGTGAAGGTCGTTGGAGTAAGAGAAGAAGATGCAGAGGACAGGGTGAGATGGAGGCGGATAGTTTGCTGTGGCGACCCCTGAAGGGAACAGCTGAAAGGAAAAGAAGAAGAAGAAGAAGAATTACCATTTGTATAAAATTCTATTGGCTTTTAATGGATTGTCATGAGGACAGTGATGGCCTGGTGGTAAAAGGTGCTGGATCACTGATTCAAAGGTTGGGGGTTCGAGTCCCACTCTACACAAGGTTATCACCCCCCCCCCCCAAAAAAAAGTGCAGCTAAATGGGTTATCAAAGGCCGGCAAGTCTCTCACTATCTATGGTGTGAGGTTCATGTAAAAGAACCATTGCTGACTTTTGACAAGAATAGCTGCAAAGCCGTCAGCGTGTTTCCGCCCTGCGATGGCCTGGCGAGCTGTCCAGGGTGTACTCTGCCCTCGCCCGGAGTCAGCTGGAATGGTCGCCAGCCTCTCCGCAACCCTAATTAGGATTAAGCGGTTACAGAAAAAGAGCTGAACAGTATTAGCACGCATCTTCAGATTAAAATCTGCCAGAACCTTGCGAGGCAATGCTGATACAGAGCTGGCTGTTGGGTACTTCTCAATGTCAGAAAATTTAAATGAATAATAATAATAATAATAATAATAATCTGTTCCCTTTAGTCACAGGTGGGCTTTCCAACACTGTATCCCCAGTCTCTTTTTTTTTTTTTTTTTTTGGATTTTTCAAAATTATGCAGTGGAATGGGCTTCGGCTCAGAGCTGGGGGTAATGTTCAATTAAAGGTTCATGATAGTGTCTCCCCTTCACTCAAACACACCTGACTTGGCAGTACTGGGCAGTAAATGCTCGAAGAGCTTTCAGTAGGTCATTTGGGTGGATTAGACTGGGCTTCATTTCTGCCTGGATATTCACCAAAAAGTTCTTCTTGAAAAAAAACAAACAAACAACCAAGTTAACCATGAACGGACCGGACATATTAGATGATTATGATTATACTGGGTGACATGGCATGTAAACAGCACCAGAAATAAAATGGACTTCAAAGTTCTCCTACCTCCACCTCTGTTTGTGATTGTTTATATTTCAGAAAAAACATAGTCATTTCATTAATATCCTCCTCATTGTCAATCCCCAGGATCTGAATACCAAAAGATAAAAATATATTTGATTCGCTGATTTTAAGCAGACTCTCAGGAATGCAGTTTCAGAACATAAAAGCTGATATGCTCAAAAGTTATTGAAAAGAAACTTATTCACAGAAAAGATAGCATCCAGCTTCAACAAATCCTGTTCATTTTTCTTCATGGGCGAGAGTACATCAAGTAACTTCTGATCTATTAAAAAGCCCTGAAACATATACAGATAAACAATAGAATTTTTAAACGTGTATATTTTTAACAAATGAACACTGATATGATAATAGGTATGTATCCAGTAATAGATGTGCAGGGCCATCACTGGCTCGGTAAGTGGCTCATACAATTTGTTTTTCCTGTGCAATGACACAAAATGTTACTGATCCATACACATACGTAGAGAACACCAACCATTTCATCACACAGCAGCTCCAGCAGCCTCTTGACTGTGTACCGATCCACCCCCGCTATGCTGCTGTCCAGACTGTCCGAGACCTGATCTGTCTGATTCTGTGTCTCGTCGTCCTCTCCAAGAACTTTTGCAGCCACGTGCTGTGCTGTACGCTGGGATTGTTTGTGGATGGAATGATCCATGAACGGCAATGTAGGGGGACTCCAGGTCAGGCCCAGCACTTGTTCGCAAATAACCCGATCTAAGTCCATAACCCTGCACAACAATGCTTTGGCCTCATCTTCATTCATCAGCCAAAGTTCTTCATAACGCTTGTCATCAACCACTGTAAAATGCCTTCACATGTACAATGTGATCCACATAGTTAATAAAATACCGCATGAGAACTAAAACTAAACTAATTATTATAATATGTGCTATGTGCATAATATTATGATTATGTGTAATCTTTACCTTATCTTTTTCTGAAAATCCTTGTACTGCTGTATAAGGCGGTTATACTTAGAGGTCAATGACTGGATCTCTTCGTTGGACTGCTTTTCCTGGATTGCACATTTCTTCCTCAGAATGTTGCGTGTATCCTGCAATCTGTAACAGTGACACCAGTGTAAATGTACAGCGCTTTCCAGTTGGAAGACAGTGTCTGTCTGTGGTAGAAGGCATGTTTAAGCAACATCTGTAGACTCTTATGAAATGATCTGTCCCAGTCAGAAGGAAGCTGTTTTGGTCAGTGAGGTGCCTTATTTTGTCCAAATTAAAGCAAAGTTTGAGATATTAGAAAATACAGTGATCCCTCGCTACTTTGTGCTTCCGTTTTTGCGGCTTCAGTGCATTGCGGGTTTTTCAAAAATATTCATCAAAAAATAAAAAATAAGGAAATTAAGGAAAATTAGGGGGAAAGTTAAGGAAAATGGCACAAAACAAGGCCAATTATGAAAAAAAAAAAAACCCCAAACAAACAGAAACAAAAAACAACCCAACAAAAGTACTTACATTTTTATGTGAGGTGCATGTCTGTATATGTGTGTGTACAGGGATCCCTCACTTTCCGCGGTTAATTAGGACCGAGATCCCCCCCGTGACCACCGAATTCCGCGAAGTAGGATCCCCACCCCGACTAACGTATACGTACATGTATGTCTGTCTTCCTTTCGGCTTTTTCCCTTTTACTCGGGAGTCGCCACAGCGAATCATCTGATTCTCATGTTTGATTTGGCAGAGGTTTTTACGTCGGCTGCCCTTCCTGTAACAACCCTTTTAACAAGGGACAGAAACACACTGACGGCTTTGCAGCTACTCTTTACGAAAGTCAGCAATGGTTCTTTTACATGCCTCTCACCATAGACAGTGACGGACATGGCCCGCCTTTGATAACCCAGTTAGCCGCACTGGGGGGACAGTGACAACCTTGTGGAGAGTGGGACTCGAACCCCCAACCTTTGGATCAGCAATCCAGCACCCTATACCACTAGACCACCACTGCCCCGTATACGTATACGTACATGTATATGAGTATATAATATCAATAAATACGTATTCAACGCTATAAATGCTTATAATAACAATTAAACATTCAAAAATAATGCATAAGATGCAAATAAAATATAAATACACACACATACAAACACGCGCATACGCACATGCATGCAGATGCCCACCTCAAAAAAATGCAAGTAGTTTTGATGGGAGTTTTGGGTTGTTTTTTGTTTGGTTTTTTTTTGTTTTGTTTTTTTTTTTTGCATAATTGGCCTTGTTTCTGTGGCATTTTCCTTAACCTTTTCCCCTATTCTTCCTTAATTTCCTTTTTTTTTTAAATTCGATGAATATGCATGAATTGAAATGCGAAGTAGCGAGGGATCCCTGTACAGGGAGTCCTCGGTTTACGACGCTGATCCGTTTTTAACACACGATGCAACCCGAATTTCAGTGTAAGTCGGAACATAACATAAAATATACTGAACAGTACTGTACACACAGTGCTATAATAAAATGTAGCAGTTAATGACATAAAGTATTAAAATAAGAGAAAACAATTCCTTACCACAAGAATGAAATACAGTGCGGGAGGGAGAGACGGGCTTATTGTGCTGGAGAAGCTGGTGCAGGTGAGCCTGGAGTAGTAGATGCAGCTGAGGTAGAGGGTGCAGGATCTGCTGCAGGCCTCTCTACCTTCTTAAAATACTGTTCCAGGTTAGACTGCACAGAGAGCAACCTCTTCTCATCCAAGATCTCCTTGTAGCATTGCATCACATCCATGATGCCTCTGGAAACCCTAGTGAACCTTTCCAAGTTGGGATCCTGAGCCTCAAAAGTTGCCAGCGCTTGCTGCATCTTTCGTGCTCGAAACTAATTCGTGTTTGTTTATGTAACCGCGTAAGACGTAATGACGCGTAATATTACAGTACCGAGACTGAGCTAAGGGAAGCGATGCCGTCTTCCTCGGCCCACAACCACAACACAGCGTATTCTTCCGCCTCATGCGCCATAAACTAGTTCGCGTTTTCTTACGTAACCGCGAAAGACATAATGACGCGTAATATTATTTTTTATATTCTTATGGGGGCGTGTTTGTAACCACGAAACGGTGTAAGTCGGGACAGGTGTAACCCGAGGACTCCCTGTATTTATATTTTATTTACATCTTATGCATTATTTTTGAATGTTTAATTGTTATTATAAACATTTATAGTGTTGAATACTCTATGTATTTATTGATATTATATATACATGTACTATACGTCAGTTGATCCTATTTCGCGGAAATCGGCGGTCGCGGGGGGAGGGGTCTCGGTCCCCATTAACTGTAGAAAGTAAGGGATCCCTGTGCTAATCTAAGTACATATGTAGCCATGTACATATGTTCATGACATCTTTACAATTTACCCTTCATTCAGTGTTATAAAACAGCCTGTTTAAAAGAAAACGCAAGTAAATTCAGGTCAAAACACAAACAATATATGATCAGTTCTGCTTAGGTGAGATAACCTGAATACAGCTGCATGTATACAGCCTGAATAATACAGCCTGGAGTAATTCTTTTTATGAGATCTCAGTGCTAGCCATTGGTGTAAGCATAGAGGGACCCAAAAAGACCACTCGCATGTAAGGGGTAAAGTTAAAAAAAGGGGTCAACAATATTCAAATATAGCATGTCTGCCTCAAAATATAAAGGTCTTGGTTCGATTCCCAGCTCGGGCGTTGCATGTATTTTAAGTGCTTGTGTGGGTTTGCTTTAGGCACTCCGGTTTCCTCCCACAGTCGAAAAACATGCACAGTAGGCTAATTGGTGTATGTGTGAACGGTTGTGTGAGTGTTGGCCCTGCTATGGTCTGGCAAGCTGTCCAGGGTGTACTTTACCGTCAGCCAGAGTCGACTAAGAGGGACGCCAGCCTTCTTGTGACCTTAAGTAGGATTAAGCGGCTTAGAAAATGAATGAATGAATATTCAAATATTATATGCGTATATGCGTAACTACATGAAACTTCCTTTATTGCGCATTTTATTCATCATTAGTTATACACATGAAAATAAGTAAGGCAGACGAGGCGGTGCCAAGGTCTGTTGGGCAAACACCTTAAGCTTGAAGAACTCGATATGTGGTTTCAGTCAGATAGAGCTACAGTGCACACACAGCTCAAAGGTCACTGGACGTGCTGAGAGAAATGTTTCAAGATCATGTAATCTGTTCCATCTTGGAGATGATGGATGACTTGTTCCCCTCTTGTAATTTTTTTTCTGTGGGTTACCAAAAATTCCATCACACTTTCATCGCAAGCTTTGACTGAAGTTTTTCAGAGTTCTGGGTACAGTGGATTGCAGCGTAATTTTGTTAAAAGAAAACAAGAATGATGAGGAAACAATTATTTATAACAGCTGCATGATGATGCTGAAGTTGAGGAGATAAACTCCTGCAAATACAGTGCATCTCCTCAACTTCATCATCATCATCATCATCATCATCATCATTTTCTGAACCACTTAATCCTAATTAGGGTCGCTGGGAGGCTGGTGCCCATTCAGCCGACTCTCGGCAAGGGCAGAGTACACCCTGGACAACTCGCCAGGCCATTGCAGGACAGAAACATGTGACGACTATTCAGCTACTCTTGCCAAGAGTCAGCAATGGTTCTTTTACATGCCTCACACCATAGACAGTGAGAGACATGGCCGGTCTTTAATAACCCAGTTTGCTGCACTGGTGGGACAGCAGTGACAACCTGTTGAGAGTGGGGCTTGAACCCCCAATCTTAATATGAGTGAAGTGAACCTAAGTGATCCTTACCACCAGTCCACCGCTGCCCCTTCTCCTCAACTTAAAGTTTACAGTGTGGCTCAGGTTAAGATCGTTTTACAATACCTGGTGATCTTCCTTAACTGCTGAGCTTTACTGATTGCATACTCTTCCTCATATTTCTTCAGCATTTGTACATTGTACTCAAGCTTCTCCTGATTAAGCTGGTAAATCGCCTTCCTTTCCTGCAGGTCTTGCTCTAAGCGCTATTCGTGAAATCATACACACATACAGAAAAAAAGACATTACTATCTGACAATCCTGCTTAATGTTATAATGCTTACTATTACTTTTCGAGCATTACATTTTTCCTCATTCTGCAGACAACGTTTTTCATGAATTCATATTGAGCAATGAGTAAAGGTACTCTTAGGCATATAGAAATGCTTTTATAAAATGGCAACAAGTTAATGTTATGAAATTCATGTTGCACACTTCTAATATTCACAGATTCCTGGTTATAATAATAGCAGAAGGCACGCTTACACCTCTCCCTGGTTCATTGTGGTTGTAT
The DNA here is from genome assembly GCA_024760905.1 of Plotosus lineatus. NCBI lineage: Eukaryota > Metazoa > Chordata > Actinopteri > Siluriformes > Plotosidae > Plotosus > Plotosus lineatus. Next base: position 69,746,917 of record CM045729.1, read on the forward strand.
GTGATAGACAGACAATAACTAAATTAAGGGAGAAAAAAAAAAAAAAAAAAAAAAAAATATATATATATATATATATATATATATATATATATATATATATATAAACTATGCATGTTTTTCACACAATACTGGGTTCAAGTCTTGGGTTTAGCAATGGCGTTTCCATATGGAGCTTGCATGTTCTCTCCATGCTTGCATTGGTTTCCTCCAGGTACTCCACTTTCCTTCCACTGGTCTAAAGACATGCACATTGGACTAATTGGCTGTCCCAAATTGCTCCTAAGTGTGAGTGTGCATGTAAAGGGTGATTACTGGCGGTTCAGGGAGGGTGGTGTACTGTACCTTGCCTTCACCCCATGAGAGATTCTAGTCTCCTCGTGACCCTAATAGGATTAAGCTGGTCGGCAAATGAGGAATGAGAATGAGTGATGACATAAAAGCCAGTTACGTATTTTAACTTGGCTCAGTGCAAAATCGAACATGCAAGTTATTATTTTCAAAAGTAGAAAATCAAATATGATTTGATACGCTGGCAGCAAAATGTAAATGATTGATTCAGCACGGATTTAGAGTTATATGTAACTAGGTACCTGTACATCAGTCTCCAGTTTGTTTTTTATCTTCCTGTACTCTTCTGCACTCTCCAATCTCAGACGATCCAGAACGACATCATGTTCTTCTAATATTTTCATCCTCTGCAGCAGGTACTCTAGCTACTCACAAAAACAGGACAGTGGTTCCCAGCTTTCGGAACACACACACACACACACACACACACACACACACACACACACACACACACACACACACACACACACACACACACACGTAAAACATGAAAATGTTCACTATACCGTACCTCATTATCGCTTCGTTCCTTTCTCTGCTGCTCCCATTTGTTCTTATTTTCTGTAAGCAAATCTCTTTGCTCATCACTGAATGAGCTCTGGAACCCCAACAACAAAGCAAACAAAATACACATAATTCTCAATCAAGCTTTGTACACATCTTTTTGTACACGTTTAACTTTCCTGCATTAGAGTTCTTATATAATTGTATTATAGAGTAAATGATCTCTGACAATGGTGTGATGCATTACAACATCTGGGTGGCTCGGGGGCATAGTGTTTGGCAAGAGTGCAATAAGGGTCCTGGTTCTATTTCCAGGCTCTGGCGTTTCTTTATGGAGTCTGCATGGATCTCCTCTGAATAGTCTAGTTTCGTCCCGTAGTCCAAACACATGCAAATTAGGCTAAATGGCTGCACCCAATTGCTATGAAGTAAGTGGTTGTGTCCTTATTGGCCCTGTGATAGTCCAGTGTCCTGTTCAGTGTGCACTCTGCCTTTGCCCAGAGTTGAATGAGGTAAGCTCTGGACGCCTGCAACCCTATTAGGATTAAGCAGTTTGGCAGATGAGTCAGTAAGAGAGTACTTTATAAACTATCCTAAGTTATTAATGTATATTTTATGAAATAGAATCTCAGCCCACACCTCAATAAGCTCCAGCTCTTTCCTGTAGTCCTTCTTAAGACTTGTTATCTGCTCCTGCATCCTTTCAATGAGGAGATCCACTTCTTCTGAGTCCTTTTTGCGATCTTTCACAAAACGATCATCTCTTCCTTTCAGCTCCTGCACATGAAAGTAGACATCAGTAGTGTGTATGTATGTGAACACACACACACACTCTCACACACACACACACACTCTCTCACACACACACACACACACACACACACACACACACACACACACACACACACACACACACATACATACATACAGACATACATACATACATACATACAGACATACATACACACACACACACACACACACACACACACACATACATACATATACATACATACACACATACACACATACATACATACACACACACACACCCACACACAGATACATACATATACACACACACACACACACACACACACACACACACTTGCTGCAATTCATGGATGAGCTTGTTTTTGTCTTCAATGATTTGACAACAGAGCTGTTGTTGCTTTCTCAAGTCGTCTCTCAGCTCTTGATGTATCGACTTTGTCTTGGCCTCATTCCAAGTGTCCATGATCTTACTGAACTTCTCTGTGCAGAGCTTGGCCTCATTTTCCAGTTTATCCAATCTGTTCAGAATTAGTCAGCACATGTTTGGGAACAATGCAGAAATAAGAAACAGATGGTGCAAAGACTGTTTTAATTTTTGTGAACGATGTTCTATCCAAAAAATGTCAAAAGACGTGCAGCAACATAATTGAAGCGGAGGTCCTGGGTGTGTGAGGCAGCGATATTAGCAATCTTCCCCACCATGCGAGTTTAGCTTTTTCCTCACCTATTTTTACTAATTAAATTGACAAAATATCATATCATCTTTGTATTCCTGAGTGTTTACTTGGTTTTCTAATCATTAGCCATATACAGTATAGCAGTGGTTCGTAACCTTGTTGGAGGTACCAAACCCCACCAGTTTCATATGCACATTCACCGAGCCCTTCATCAGTGAAAAATAAAAATATGATTTTTTACAAATTCAAGACAGGTACTGTTGTGTTCTTGTATTGCCCATCTCCATGCAGTTTCAATAAGTATTTCTTTAGTTTTGCCGGTGCGAGACTAGAGTTGCTCAACTTGGCATTGCAAATCATGAAGATAGGACGCTGAGTCCCATCACGTTCCGTGATGCATGTGAATCCATGTTGTACATATTCGTCCGACCACTTTCTTTTTTTGCTCGACATAGTTAGTATGACTTAAAATATTCCAAAAAAAATCTCACGACTTCACACACTGACTACTGAGCGCGCTAAATTCCCCGCGGCACTGATTGGCCAAGCAATGTAATGTGATCATCTGCAGCCAGTGATGGCCAAGCGGGGCGTTGTCATCACTAATTGACATGATGAGTCGGGTCTGGCTTGACCTCCGTGGCAGAGGCTCCGCCGAACCCCTGAGACCGACTCACCGAACCCCTAGGGTTCGATCGAACCCAGGTTAGGAACCACTGCAGTATAGTCTCATTATGATAATAATAATTTGCTCTTAATTATTTAACAGTGGGCATTTGTATCTTAGTCGTTCCCAAGGTTTTAGTGGCTATAACTGGATAATGCAATATGGCTTCTCAACTTAACCTACATACACTGAAGAAAACATAAAAAGCATCCATTTAACTAAAACCATTTGCCTACCCTTGTAAAACTAAAGTTTAAGTTGATGCTATACTCTAATAAAGTCAAGCAGCAGTGTGCAGTTGTAAACTGCAATCATTTGGAAATAGAAGATATCTCCACTGAGGCTCAGAGCCTGTTTGACATAAAAAGATATATATAAAAGTACTGACAAAACATAATGTAAATTAAATTAACACATGGTTTTACTTATATTATGTAAACGACTTGAGAGCTATATAAAGAAAAAAATATTTGAAAAGTAATGTCAGTGCTTTACACACAAACTTAAAAACAAACTTAAACATCAACACACCCCACTGTAGTTGAATTTCTGTCTACAAGTTCAGAACTGACATCAATGATAGATGAAATATTAATGGTACATATTTTTTATTCGTGTTCAGCTTTTCCATTCAATTTGGAACTTGCAAGGCAGAAATATTGCATCCATCCTTTAAAGGTAATAAAGGATCACCAGGTTGTCACTGCTGTCCCGTCAATGCAGCTAACTTGGTTATCAAAGGCCAGCCATGTTTCTCACTGTCTGTGGTGAGAACCATGTAAAAGAACCATTGCTGTCATTGGTCCAGAGTAGGCTATTGGGTGGCCATTAGCGTGTTTCTGTCCTGTGATGGTGTGGTGAGCTATCCAGAGTGTATTCTGCCCTCACCTAGGGCCGGCTGGAATGGGCGCCAGCCTTCCCTGTAATCTTAATTGGGATTAAGTGCTTCAGAAAATGACTGAATGATTTCAAGGTCAATGAGAGAGAGGCTTGTAATGGACCAAGTGCATAACAGTGTATGTGTAGAATGAAAGATGAGAGATGGAGTATGCAGACTAAAAAAGGCTTTATGAAGAATCCAAAGCAGAAAAATCCAAGATATCGTTCAGATTCCTAAGCAATAAACAGGCAGGGTTAAAAAAAGGACAACACAGCAGAGATAATCTAAAGACAAAGTCAAAGTCAAAGATATCATACCCAAGAAAACTATGGTGAAGATTAAGAATGTTATCAGCAAAGGAAAGACAAAACAGGTATCAATCAGAAGGCTTGGTAACGATTGGCAATAAATGACAGAGTGATACTATGTGGTGAGCAAACAAAAACAGCTTCCTTATTTCGTGTCCTAGTGATGAAGTGTTATCGTGAAGAGGTGTATGGAGGTCATGCGGTGTGTGAGTTAAAAAAATAATGTGACTGAGAATAGTGCAATGTGAGTCCTGTGAGTGTGACGAAGCATTAGATGTGACAGTGCGTTATAATAGGATCTGTGCTGTGAGGTGGACATGCTAACTATACACATATGTATATCTATTGAATAATTCTCACTCACGCAATCATTTGCACAACCACTTACTCCTACTGAGACTTCAGGAAGACTGAAGCCCATCGCAGTGAACAGTGGGTGAAGGCGGGGTAAATTGGAAGAGCCAATTTGTTAATGTACATATCTTTGTTCTGTGGGAGGAAAACAGAATGCCCAGAAGACACCCTTGCAAATATGGGAAGGACATGTAAATTCGATACAGAAATGTCTTTGCTGGCTCCTGAGTGGTGTTATTGACAAGGTGCATGACTATTAACCTAGAGATTGCAAGTTCGAATATGGTTTAATGTCACAGCCAGCTGTGGCCAGGAGTCCATGGGAGATGATTGGCTGAGCTCTCACTTGAGGGCTCACTTTCACCGTCACTCACAACGAGCACCCACCAATCACAAGTGTCTGTGAGCTCATTCCCTCTGAGTGGGTTACCGCTAGCAAATTTGTATTTGCCACAGTTTCAAAAAAAAGAGGTAAGTGGCTGGCAGTTCATGTGATGGAGGAGGCATATGCATACTTTCTTCCTTCCCCGGTTGGTGGTGGTCGTGTGATAGGGAAGGCAATACCTGATGGGTGGGAATTGGATATGACCAAATCAGGGAGAATATGGGGAACCCCCAAAAAAGTAAATGCTTTTGTCAAGCCCAGAACTTGACCCCGGGACCTTATTGCAGTGAGCCGGATGTGCAAAGTGTGCCACCCTCAATAATGAATTAATAGTTAAATAAACAAATAATATTCGGGGCTCAGGTGGTAGCAGTGTCTCCTCACAGCAAGAAGGTTCTGGGTTTGAATCCCAGCCAATATCCTTTTAATGAGGAGTCTTCATGTTCTCCTTGTGCTTGTGTGTGTACACTCATGCCTCGGTTTAATGAACTAATAGGGGGGAACACTGGTCCGAAGTACCTGATTGTCCGAAGTTTCCGATTCCACATATTTCTACGATTACATGATGAAAAACTTTTACTTAAGCACACTATGCAATCTGCAAATGTAAATACTGTACCTCTTCTTCTTTCTTCTTTTCCTTTCGGTTGTTCCCTTCAGGGGTCGCCACAGGGAATCAGCTGCCTCCATCTCACCCTGTCCTCTGCATCTTCTTCTCTTACTCCAATGACCTTCATGTCTTCCTTCACCACATCCATAAATCTCTTCTTTGGTCTTCCTCTAGGCCTTCTGCCTGGTAGCTCCAACCTCAGCATCCTACTGCCAATATACTCACTATCCCTTCTCTGTACATGTCCAAACCATCTCAATCTAGCCTCTCTGACTTTGTCTCCAAAACATCTTACATAGGTTGTCCCTCTGATGTACTCATTTCTGATCCTATCCATCCTCATTACTCCCAGAGAGAACCTCAACATTTTCATCCTCAGCGCCACTGTTTCTAAGCCATACAACATCGCTGGCCTCAACACCAACTGTCTTGAAACTGTCTTCAACACTTTTCCTTTCATTCTTGCCGATACTCTCCAATTGCACATCACACCGGACACTTTTCTCCAATCGTTCCAACCTGCCTCCACACGCCTCTTCACCTCTTTTCCACACTCTCCATTTTTCTGGATTGTTGAGCCTAAGTACTTAAAATCCTCCAGCTTTGTTATCTCTGCTTCTTGTAACATCACCGTTCCTCCTGGGTCCTTCTCATTCACACACATGCATTCTGATTTTTTGAGGCTAACCTTCATTCCTCTCCTTTCCAGGGCATACCTCCACCTCTCTAGATTTTCCTCCACTTGTTCTCTGCTATCACTACAGTTCACAATGGCATCTGCAATACTCTACCTATACTCTGTAAATGTACACTATAAGATCAGGGGTCGGGAACCTTTTTGACTAAGAAAGCCAAAAAAAAAGACATATTTTAAAATGTAATCCCCTGAGACACACACACACACACATATATATATATATATATATATATATATATATATATATATATATATATATAGTCAGGGGTCGGGAACCTATGGCACGCGAGCCAGGTGTGGCTATTTTGATGACTGTATCTGATTCTCAGATAAATCAGGTGGCTTTTCTTAACAGAATAATGTATATATAATTCCACTGTCATTTAAATAAAAACACAAAAAAGGCCATTAATTCTTGCGCATTTAAATCTATACATCTATTTTCAATGCCACGTCACTGTGGTGATGGAGAGCCAATTCTTTCTGTACTCCAGTATGCGGGCAGGTTCGATACCTTCAAACTCTAATTTTATTGGATTATAACAACAGCCACAGACTGCGCATGTTGTTTTTGAGTAAAGAGGTAAATTTCCCTCGTTTTGATCGGCTCATTTCCACGAAGCCAAGCACAGCTGGCAAGCAAACACAAATGGACAGACATGGAAAAACTTCAACTTGCAGAGCAGCTAATTGCCAAAACTTGGGATGCGCTTCCTGTCACATAAACACTGCAGCGTGTGAGTCCAATAAAATTAGAGTTTCAAGGTATCGGACCCGCCCACACACAGAACGGATTGGTCTCCACTTCTCGCCACAGTGACGTTGCATTGAAAATAGATGAATAGATTTAAATGCGTAAGATTTCTTCAAACCAGTCTGGTCATTTGGCGGTCACTTTCGGAAACAACGGCCCGCGTCCAGACAATTCGGACTAGTCCGAAGCTACAGATTTTGTCCGTTGCATCCGAAATCCGTTAAAGCGAAGTCCATAAAACCGAGGCAGGAGTGTATTTACTCCGGGTATGACAATGGATGGATGAATGGACAATTAATTGGTGCAAAGGTTTTAGAGGAAGATTTTTTTCTCATTACTTTAGGTCACATGACAATAATGCAAACTCATCTTTCCTTAAGAACATAAAATGATGCTGGTGGGATTGGAAGGCATGGATTGCGTGACCCAAAAATATGTGTTGCTCCCTCAAAAAATAGAACATTTGTTTTGTTAAAATATTTGGTAACGAATGCTAAGCGTGGCATGGTGGGGAAGTGGTTAGCATGTCCACCTCTCAGTAAGAAGGTCTGGGTTCAAGTTCCAGGCTTGACGTGGCCGTTACTGTGTGGAGTTTGCATGTTCTCTCAGTGCTCGCGTATGTTTACTTCGGGTACTCCTGTTTCCTCCTATAGCCCAAGGCCTCTACGTGTGGATGTGAGTGTGACTACGTGTGTCTGTCTTAGCCCTGAGACGGTCTGGCAAGCTGTCCAGGGTGTACCCCACCTTTGCACAATATTGGTTGGGATAGACTCAGGCCTCCATGTGAACTTCATAAGATTAAACTGGATGAATGAATGAACTAATGCTTAGCTTTTGAACGACAGGAAAACTGACCATTATATTCATTTAATAAATATGTTAACTATCTGTACCATATGCATCCTGTACCACAGTTGGTGTGTGTGTGTGTGTGTGTGTGTGTGTGTGTGTGTGTGTGTGTGTGTGTGTGTGTGTGAGAGAGAGAGAGATAGGGTTTCCACCTTAATCTGTTTGCCTCCCGTACTTCTTCTCTCCTCTTCATCTCCCTGGCATCAGCTGCCACCAAAATGTTTGTCACCAGGTCTGTGCCATCTGCTTTTAATTTAGTCATGTGCTGCAACAAGGACAGATGAGCAAGAAAAATACACGAAATGAAACACAGCTGGAATGACTTATTGACCCAGAAGGAATAAATACAATACAGCAAAACAGCTTTGTAATTCAACATAGCTATATCAAACTCCACTTACTCTTTCACTTTGTTCTATTTGTCTCTGACTTGGCCAAACTTCCTGCTTAGTTTCCTTCTTCTCTCGATCATCTCCAAGCTCTGGTCTTCAGTTTTTCATGAAAGAAAAATACACATTTGATAATAATTAAAACAGGAATGCCAGCTAACCTCCAGGAACAAAGTAAGCAGAAAGTTAGATCTATGATTCTCAGAGTGGGTCTATGAAGCAGAGTCAGATGATCCATCGTTCTTCTTTTGCTTCAGTGCTCCAAACAACAAATCAACATTACCGAAGTGCTGTTTTACTGGATTCTTATTGGAGCCAAAATATGAGAACCTATAATCACTGAGATCTAGCAGTGCAACACAGAAAATAATAAGCATTACTAGTGTTATAAAATAAAATATCATATTAAAAAGTTATAGCCGATGTAGTATATTAAATAATGTTTTAGCAATGCAGAAATTAGATAGTGATGTAGTCCCCATTGTTCATTAGCATATGTACTATAAGGCCAAACGTGTGTGGGCCCTTCCCATAACACTCATATGTGTCTGCTAATTCTATTACAAGAAATTCATTCGTTCACTCATTTTTTATGAACCGCATAATCCAAATCAGGGCCATGGGAAGGCTGGCGCCTATCTCAGCCAACTCTGTGCGAGAGCAGAGTACACCCTGGAAAGCTCACCAGACCATCGCAGGGCTTTTACAAAAAAAGGGCATTAATAAGGAGTTAGTTGCCTGGGTTACTGTTGAATTAATCTCCATTTCCATTGGTTTTAAAGCATGGGGCTTTGGGGATTTGATCATTTAGTGATGCTCAAGAGCATTAGTGATTACCAGCACTCAGGTCAATCCGGAACACCTGGGGTGCAGTTCATCACAGAGTTGTTCATTCCACTCGAGTCTGACTGACTGTCTGTCTCTTACACACCAACCACAATAGCATAGTCTTGCTGCTATTGGTTTGGTTTAGGCCACTTCAAAGAAAGTACATTTTGAATTCTACGGTAGTATACTGTACATATATTTATTCATTATCCACACTGTCCAGGCCATCAGAGGGCTAACACACATGCAGAACCATTTACATTCACAGTCACATCGAAGGGCAATATAGAATAGCCATATAGCCTTATGCGTAGGTCTCTGAACTCCCAAAGGAAACCCACACAAGCATGAGGAGAACATGCAAACTCCACTCAGAAACAATGACCAAAGGGCCCAAACCCAGGAACATCTTGTTCTGAGGTTCAGAAAATTCCCACAGGAGCGATTGTCAGGTGTCCATATATTTTTGGCCATAAAGTGTTTTACTGTAATACATTCCTAGTTTTATAATGATTATGTTCCTTTTAATAATGGATTATGTTTCTGTGTGGAGTTTGCATGTTCTTCCTATGCTTGTATGGGTTTCCTCCACATACTCCGGTTTCCTCCTGGAGTCCAAAAACATGCACAGTCGACTAATTGGCGATTAGAAATTCCTTTTAGGTGTTGGCCCTGCAATGGCACAAGATGCCATTCATTGATGTTCATGGTGTCCCATGCTCTTACCCAGAGTTGGCTGATATGGGCGACCCTAATTAGAATAAGTGTATTAGAGAATGGAATGTTATGTGTAATGCCAAAAGATATAGCTCAAGAAAGGTTTTAGAAATGGGGGGGGGGGGGGGGGGGTTTCATATCTCAGCTGACAATGAGCATAGGCGGAGTACATAATGACCAGTTTGCCTTTCAAAGGCAACACACAACCATTTACATACACTTCCTGAACTACTTTATACTGTATTATGAATTGAACAGGCAGGCTGAAGCCTATTCTAGTCAACTCTGAACAGCCCACAAGTCTATATCAGGACCAACAAATACACAAGTCACACTCACACCCAGACCCAGTGGAAAATTGGAGCAACCAATTAGCTTAATGTGCATGACTTGGGACTTTGGGAGGAAACTCATGCAAACTCAACACAGAAATGCTCTTGCACACCTTACCGAGACCTTCTTATAAATTAAATAGAAAAAAATGATGGGACTTTCAATATGGAGTTATTCGATCAGAAAATTAATAATAATCCTAATGAGGTTTAAGTGTTGCATGGAGGCTGGTACCCATCTCAGCCAACTTTGGGCGAGGGCAGAGTACACCCTGGACAGCTCTCCAGGCCATCGCAGGACAGAAATATGCTGATGGCTTTGTAGCTACTCTTGTCTAAAGTCAGCAATGGTTCTTTTACACCTCTCACCATAGACAGTGAGAGACATGGCCGGCCTTTGATAACCCAGTTAGCTGCAGTTGGGGGGGTCTACCGTTGACAGTTGGGCTTGAGCCCCCAACTTTAGGATCGGTCATCCAGCACCTTTACCACCAGGCCACCACTGCCTGCAGTATAGGGTTACATTTATATAATTTAGCTGATGCTCTCATTCAGAGTGATTTACAATGTATCCTTTTGTATATATACAGTATATACAACTGAGTGAAGCAATTGAGGGTTAAGGGCCTTGCTCAAGGGCCCAACAGTGGTGATAGTGAAGGACTGAACCACTGACTTTCGGATCATTAAGCCACCACTGCACTTGCAGTGAGGTGATTGTGTGTGCCTCCCGAAATGATAATAACAATTATAATGACAAAGTGTTTTAAATTAATGTGAACTTGGATCTAGTGAGTTGGGCAGTGGTGGCCTAGTGGTATAGGACGCTGGATCAGTGATCCTAAGGTTGGGGGTTTGAGTCCCACTCTCCACGAGGTTGTCACTGTCCCCCCCAGTACAGCTAACTGGGTTATCAAACTCCTGCCATGTCTCTCACTGTCTATGGTGTGAGGTGTAAAGGAAACAGTGCTGACGTTCGACAAGAGGAGCTGCAAAGCCGTCAGCGTGTTTCTGCCCTGTGATGGCCTGGCGAGCTGTCCAGAGTGTACTCTGTCGTTGCCCAGAGTCAGCTGGGATGGCGCCAGCCTCCCCGCGACCCTAATTAGGATTAAGGTAAGTCTGTTGGGTTTTTACACCCGAGCCTAGTGGCTCATCAGGCCGGTGCTTATCCCCGGTTTTCGTAGCGTGAAGCGACCAGGAGCTCAACTCCTCCTGGATGGGACGCTAGTCCATCGCAGGTTACCTTCCCAGTATATTTTTACTGGTACCCATTTATACTGCTGGGTGAACAGAGGCACACTTGTGGTTGAGGCCTTGCCCAGGGGTCTTAGCACAGTGGGGGTCTTAGTGGGATTTGAACTCAGAACCTCCTGATCATGAGCCCAGCACTCTGACCACTACACCACCGGCCCCAAGAATTAAGATTAAGCGGTTACCGAAAATGAACTGAACTGGACCTAATGAGGACACCTCAGAAATTTAAAGCTCCAACCAACACCATCTATAGAACTGCATATAATAAACATACTATTTGGATCATTTCTAAAATAACTCCATACTGAAAGCTCCCATTCTTTTTTTCCCTTTCCAAATAAAGGTGTTCCTGTATACATAACAGGTGAAAAGCCCAGACCCGAATCACAAGACTGATGAGTGTTTGACTGACCCGGTGGGTGAGTAACTCACTGTTTCTTGGCCTGGACTCGAGCAGCGATGCGTTTTCGGCGAGCTTTAATTCTGTCCTCTGCATTTTCTGCATCAATAGACAATCCGGCATCTCTTCCTTCACTCAGAACTTCAGCCTGTAGCATTTCTATTAATTCTACTTTAAAACAAACAGCAGTTTGAAGACATGAAGTGCAAGATTACAGTTCTAACAAAACCTCCAGGCTTTGTCGGCTTGTGTATCTCTGTATCCTAGCAACGCGAATATAGGCGATTCAGCGACTCCTTTTGGTCATATTAGGTATTACATATAACAACAAACCCAGTTCATATGAACATGTATATTCTGTCTTCTTCTACTTTATTTTTATATTGAAAATGTTAAATATATTTTTATTTTAAAAATCTGACATTTAAAGCTCTAATGTAGGTTGTAAAATCTTAGGTAACATATATATATATATATATATATATATATATATATATATATATATATATATATATATATATATATATATATGTTTTTTTTTGTTAAAAAAATTATTAGAGGTTTTTTATTTTATGATATATTGGCAGTAGGATGCTGAGGTTTGAACTACCAGGCAGAAGGCCTCGAGGAAGACCGAAGAAGAGATTTATGGATGTGGTGAAGGAAGACATGAAGGTCATTGGAGTCAGAAAAGAAGATGCGGAGGACAGGGTGAGGTGGAGGCGGATGATTTGCTGTGGCGACCCCTGAAGGGAGCAGCCGAAAGTGAAAGAAGAAGAAGAAGAAGTTTTTATTTTATGACTTCATTATCAGGTCGGTACGTGAACATTTTACATTCCCAATCACCATTTTTCCAGCCCAGGCCAGTGGTGGCACAGTGGTAAGGCATTGGGCTTGGAGGTTCAAGCCCCACTGTCCCCCCCAGTGCAGCTAACTGGGTTATCAAAGACCAGTCATGTCTCTCACTGTCTATGGTGTGAGATTCATGTAAAAAAAAACAATTGCTGACTTTCAACAACAGTAGCTGCATAGCCATCAGTATGTTTCTGCCCCGTAATGGCCTGGCGAGCTGTCCAGAGTGTACTACAAAGTCAGCTGAGATGAGCACCTCCCCACGACCCGAATTAGGATTAAGCAGTTCAAAAAATTAATGAATGAATGAACTTTCCAGAACAAAATGTATTTAATGTACGTGTTATTAGGAATTTGCTATATTAAGAAAGAACGAAAGTATAATGAAGGTTGCTGGAGTCTGAATGAAAATTTAAAAAGTAAGTGCAACAGTCAAAATCTACAAAAGAATTGAGGCAGCCTTGAGTAAAACTTAAAAAAAAAAAAATTCATTAATTAATACATGCATAAATCTGCACAGATCACAATGAAACTACTATTTAAATCAAATATTTCCTGTGTTTCATTTATTAATGGTTCGTGCTGTTCATAGAATTTTTGAAAAATGTAATTATTTTGGCATCATTATTCCACAGAAATGCTTTGGATGTGTTTACGACCTGATTGTGTATTTTATGGATGAATAAATGTTTCTCTTTTGCATTTTTATTTTCCAAAAGAAAGAACTGGAGAAACAATATTTTAACATAAACCTTATCCCTTTATAGTTTTATTTTCACATTATAATTTAATGTAATATCATTGATTAACTTTAATTAATTAATTGAAGATCCGTGTTCAATTTCCACTATCACCAGGTTTTGCTGTCCCCTAGTGCAGCTAACTGGGTTACCCAAGGTCGGCAATGCCACATCTCAACAGTTGCTGAGCTTCACAAATGATGCTTAATGTGTAATGTAAATATCATGTAGCCTTACATTCAGTGTTTAGATGAATTTTCATTATCATTTGTACTACATAAAATCTTCAAATTATTTCATCCCCATAGACAACAAACTTCAGCTGGTACATCACATGCTACCTACCTACAATGTAGTCAAGCATTCGCTCTTTGCTAAGAGCTGGTTTGATCTTTTTTCTTTCAGTTTTCATCAGCACATATAACACTTGGCCAACTTTCCTGTCATACACTTGTTGATCATCCACAGATCTTCTTCTGCAGATAGTAAGATACTGAATTTGCCAACTCAGGGCCTCCGCTAACCACTGTTCGCTTACACTGGTTTAATCTGCTCTATTTAATGAGACAGGTTATAATTTCAAAAATATTTTTCTACCAACAATGAAGATGTTGCTTAAAAGACTGGAATTTGATTTATTAGAGCACCCAATATTAACTGCAATTTTTTCAGTGCAAAAATTAACTCCAGCCAAGTTGAAAGAGAGGTACTCAGTCCTTGTTGCACCACAGCTCTGGTTCAACTCATGGCAAGCAGAAGACCCTAAAAAAAAAAAAAATGTTCTTTCAAATACAAACGTGCCATGAATCAGTGAGACAGGTATGCATGCGCAGTTTGGAGGCTTTAATTGAGATAATAAGAAACAAATCCAAATCTTTGGACAAGGTGAGGAAGTAGTAGTAGTAGTAGGCCTTTGTCAGTCCCAAAGGACTATGGCTGTGCTCTGGCTGGTATCCCGGCTGATGATACTCTCCAGTGCGCAGAGCCGGGGTAGGAGTAATAGAGTACAGGCTGTTACCCAAGCAGAAAGTCCCCCCTCTCGGCACCACTGGAAGGATCCAATGGACGGGCAAATGCTGATATGACTGGGTTTCAGTGCCGCTGCAGGAGTTAGTAGAACGTTCCTGTGAACGAACTGCCTCAGGGGACTCCGACTCCCGATTAGAAACACGCTGACGGCTTTGTAGCCCACTCTTGTCGAGAGTCAGCAATGGTTCTTTTACATGCCTCACACCATAGACAGTGAGAGACATAGCTGGCCTTTGATAACCCAGTTAGCTGCACTCATGGGGGTGTCAGTGGCAACCTTGTGGAGAGTGGGACTCGAACCCCCAACCTTAGGATCAGCGATCCTGCACCCTACAACACTAGACCACCACTGACCACAACGTGAGGTCAACATAGCAAACAATGGATCAGGCACTCAACAGGCCAAGTCAAAACCAGACCAGTGAACACTGAGACAGAATTAAAAAACTGAATTGTTCTGCAAATGTGTGGCTGTGAAAAGAGTCCTTGTGTAGTGTGCATGGTTAGTGGAATGAGAAACATCTGAGTGGAGAGGTGGAGTGTGGGAATGAATGGCTGTGTTCCAGCACGCAGGCTGTGTTTCAAATCACATGTCTTGTCCTGCAGGTTACAAAGAAGTGGCCTTCCATGATTGCAGATGCTGAACCACTATGAGTGATTCATTCCTTCATTCATTTTCTGAACCGCTTAATACTAATTAAGGTCGCCGGGAGCTGCTGCCCATATCAGCTTACTCTGGGTGAGAGTAGAGTGGAGTACACCCTGGACAGCACGACAAACCATCTCAGGGCAGAAATACACTGACGGCAAATCAATGGCCTACTCTTTAGGAAAGTCAGCCAGGGTTTTTAACACATCTCTCTCCACAGACAGTAACAGACATGGCTTGCCTTTCATTATTCAGCATTAAATGATAAGTTCTAGTCTAAAGAACATTTCCTCATTATGATATTCGCTGTGCCTGTCACCTAGCCACCATCACAGCTATGCAACTTGAAATAAAATTGAATGGCAGTGTTGGGAATGTGCATTAAATCTTTTGATAGTTTGATTGATCCTTCATCGGCTGAGAAAAAAAGGAAGTGTTTCTTAGTTACATGAGAAGGAGCCTTCAAAGTCTAATAAGCTCTTTGATACCTTCAGTCTTTGACTGTCTGTCTTCCTTTCGGCTTTTTCCCTTTTACTCGGGAGTCGCCACAGCGAATCATCTGATTCGCACGTTTGATTTGGCAGAGGTTTTTACGTCGGATGCCCTTCCTGTCACAACCCTTTTTTTTTTAGCAAGGGACAGAAAGACGCTGACGACTTTGCAGCTACTCTTTACGAAATTCAGCAATGGTTCTTTTACATGCCTCTCACCATAGACAGTGAGAGACATGGCCCGCCTTTGATAACCCAGTTAGCCGCACTGGGGGGGGCAGTGACAACCTTGTGGAGAGTGGGACTCGAACCCCCAACCTTTGGATCAGCGCCCTATACCACTAGACCACCACTGCCCCCTACCTTCAGTCTTTGACTACAGCCCCTGAATTGAGACACAGCATATGTACAGTATTTGCTAAACCCGATTTAGTGCATTCTATGGGTATGCAAACATGTACTAAGTACAGAATTCAGACATGCTGTGCCACCATCATGTCTACTGAGTCAGATGTCTGTAGAATTAGCATTACTACTAGCTTAGCACAAGCTAACAAGTGTAAATTCACATCAGCTTGTAGATCACCAAATGGGTTAATTTTAGTTGATACACGAGTGACCTATTGCATGATATTACATGTGTTTTGCTTCCATCTGACATTTTTACACAATTTTTATCTGGGTGAATTTTTTGTGTTTGGTAATTTAGCAGGCTCCAGCTGCATTATGAGGAAATGGCTGTGGTGTGTGTATACATGACAAAGCTTCAAACATTTAGGATGATGATGATGATGATGATGATGGGGGGTTGACAGTATGTGACCTAATTAAACATTCTGACTTTTTCACATCTACAATCCAGTGTATTAAACGGGCCAATTCAGTAACCAGGTATATTACAATAAACACACACCACTGCCATTTTCTGGCCCAAGAAGTACCCTGTCATTAAGTCTTATCAAGTTTATATAGTTTATCTTGTGCATTACAAAATCAAAACAAATTTCCACTGCACATACTATAGCAGCAATTCTGGGGTCCAAGCAACAATAAGTTAATTCCCTTTGGGTCTTGAACTGAAACACAGATCAGCAGAAAGACTTTCTATACCAAGTTTTGTGTTAATCCCACATTTTGACCTTTTTGAAAATCTGATAATTCTTGTGCTCCTGCAGTGTGAGGCTCACTTGTTCATTATAACTTTCACAAATCTTCATGCACCTTTATATAGCAGTCTTAGTGTTTGTTAAATTTAAGTCATTCCGTTGCCATATTTTCAGAGAGGTCGAATTGTGGGTTAGTTAGAGGCGGTATTATTCATTCATTCATTCATTTTCTGAACCGCTTAATCCTAATTGGTGAGGCCGGTGGTATAGTGGTTAGAGTGCTGGGCTCATGATCAGAAGGTTGTGAGTTCAAATCCCAATGAGACCGCCACTGTGCTAAGACCCCTGGGCAAGGTCTCAACCACAAGTGTGCCTCTGTTCACCCAGCAGTATAAATGGGCACCAGTAAAAATATACTGGGAAGGTAACCTGCGATGGACTAGCGTCCCATCCAGGAGGAGTTGAGCTCCTGGTCACTTCACCCTATGGAAACCGGCGATAAGCACCTGCCTGATGAGCCATGACGCTTGGGTGTAAAAACCCAACAGACTTACCTTTACCTTATCTTAATCCTAATTAGGGTTGCAGGGAGGCTGGTGCCCATCTCTGGGTGAGAGCAGAGAGAACACCCTGGACAGCTCTCGATGTCATCACAGGGTGGAAACACACTGATGGCTATGCAGCTACTCTTGACAAAAGTCACCAATGGTTCTTTTACATGTCTCACAGCATGGACAGTGAGAGGCATGGCCAGCCTTTGATAACCCAGTTAACTGCACTAGGGGAGGGTGGTATCAGTCAGTGACAAATAGCCGACAGTGTATTCCTGTGTCAAACGGTAAAAAGTTCAACAGTGAAGTAAAACTACCATGGATCCACGACCAGGTCGACCTGAACCATCCAAACGATGCCTTTGCTCCATGAAGAGAGTAGTGGAGAAAACCCCCTGTTCCAAGAAATCTAAATCAGCTCCAAAACTGTTATGCGTTAGAAAATAAAACAGAATCATCCACAGTGTATTTTTTAAACCATTTGCCTCCTCCTGTACACGGGTGTTAATGATCCCTGCAATGAACAAGATTATATAAGTACACCTTGCCATCTTTTGTATTATTATTATTATTAATAATAATAATATTAATATTAATATTTTTTGAATTATATGCCTCCTGCTATGTGTGGTTAGCACATCCACCTCACAGAAAGAAGGCCTGGGTTCGATTCCGAGCTTAGCGTTTCTTTTAGCGTTTTGCATGTTCTCCCTGTGCTTGTGTGGGTTTCCTCTGGGTATTCCAGTTTCCTCACACAGTCCAAAAACATGCACAGTGGGCTGATCAGCTGTTCCAAATCACCCCCAGGTGTTAGTGTGAATGGTTATATAAGTGCTGGCCCTGTGTTGGCCTGATCAGCTGTCCAAGGTGTACTGTGCCCTCACCCAGAGTTTGCTGAGATGGGCGCCAGCCTCCCTGTGACCCTAATTAGGATTAAGCTGCTTAGGAAATGAATGAATGAATGAATAAATGCCTCCTTTTTATTGTTAACACTTGATTTCAGCCTTTTGATGCATTGGTGTTTTACTGCCAATGTTTTGGACATGTGCAAGATTATTTCACTGGGTCACACAGTCTTGGTATTATTCCTTTTGCTGTAAACACACACAGAACCAAAACAAGACAAACCTAGTGAATAAGATATACTAAGCCCACGAGCTGGGGTGGTTTCACCATGAAACCTTAATGAACTGATAATGGAAGGTAAGGCATCCAAGCTGTTTGCTAGTGAATAGGTAAGCTTAAAGAACTGCAGCTCAAGCACTCATTATCTATTCCAATATCTGCTGAGTTGTTTGTGATAGAGGTGGAGCAGCATAGGACTCAGTGTACCCTTCAGAACCTTGACTTGTGCTGACACTTCCTTGAGTCTCCAGTCTGTAAATTTCATTGTTTTCCAGGATACAATATTGTCAAGCATAACAAGGCAACTGACGACACACACCACTTGTGTGTATTTAACAAACAAAAAAACAAAAAACAAAAAAAAAAACAGTGGAAATGTATTCACTGGGCCTGACACACTCAGTGCTTTGCAACTGTTTTTCTGAAGAAATGATATGATGTAAACATTGCGTGAATGCTGTGCTACTGGGGACAGTGATGTTGAAAACAAAGTTTGTTTTTTTTCAGAGGATATAATCTGTCTTATAAATTAACTAATTTGCAGCAGGTTCTTCGTTTCATTCTGTCAACACTTCACATCAAGCGGGTCAACTGAGACACTTTCAAACAATTTGAAAATAGCACTTTTCTCCGTGTGATGTGTTTGACGTGCATGATCACTTAAGTACACCAATTTTGTTTCAGTTCATTGAAAAAACCCTTAATTCACCTTTGAACTAATTTATCTCTCAATTTTGACTTTTTCATTACAGTATACTGTTGGTTACACTGTGGCACACTGGTTCAGTGGTTAGAATGTTCGCCCCATAGCAAAAAGGTGCTGGGTTCGATTCCCAGACTTACTTTGGTGTTTCAGTGTGGAGTTTACAAGTTCTTCCTGTGCTTGTGTGAATTGTCCCCAGATATGCTGGTTTCCTCCAAAAGTCCAAAGACATGTACACAGGACTGATTGGCTGTTCCAAATTTGGTCTGAGTGTGAATGGTCGTGTGTGAGATGGCCTGGCAAGCTGTATACTGTAGTAAGTTTTCAGTGTCGGGGTTCCCCCCCATGACTGTAACAGGATTAAGCAGTTCGGCAAATGAGACGAGGTGAATAAATTCAGTTTCCAATTCCAAAACATCTTACATGGGCTGTCCCTCTGATGTACTCATTTCTGATCCTATCCATCCTCGTTACGCCCAGAGAGAACCTCAACATTTTCATCTCTGCTACCTCCAGCTCTGCCTCCTTCCTTTTCCTCAGTGCCACTGTTTCTAAGCCATACAACATTGCTGGCCTCATCACCGTCTTGTACACTTTTCCTTTCATTCTTGCTGATACTCTCCTATTACACATCACACCGGACACTTTTCTCCAAACATTCCAACCTGCCTCCACATGCTTCTTCACTTCTTTTCCACACTCTCCATTGCTCTGGATTGTTGAGCCTAAGTACTTAAAATCCTCCACCTTTGTTATCTCTGCTCCCTGGAACATCACCGTTCCTCCTGGGTCCTTCTCATTCACACACATGTATTCTGATTTACTGAGGCTAACCTTCATTCCTCTCCTTTCCAGGGCATACCTCCACCTCTCTAGATTTTCCTCCACTTGTTCTCTGCTCTCACCTCAGATCACAATGTCATCTGCAACCATCATAGTCCATAGAGATTCTTGCCTAACCTCGTCTGTCCTGTCAGCCTGTCCATCACCATCGCAAACAAGAAGGGGCTCAGAGCTGATCCTTGATGCAGTCCCACCTCCACCTTGAATTCGTCGGTCATGCCGACAGCACACCTCACCACTGTCTTACATCTCTCATACATGTCCTGCACCACTCTAACATACTTCTCTGCCACTCCAGACTTCCTCATGCAATACCACAGTTCTTCCTCATTCCACCACCAAGTCTCCTTATCTACTTTTCTTCCAGAGGAGACACCAAATACTCTGCTACCTGTGGCCCTGATCACATTTGCTGAGGTTGTCCAGTCATCTGGAAGCACTTCCTGACCACCCAAAGCCTGTTTTAACTCCTTGAAGACAACACGACCCTCTTCCTTTTTCAGCTTCCACCACTTTGTCTTCTGCTCTGCCTTTGCCTTCTTCACCTTCCTCATCATCAGCGTCATTCCGCACACCACCATCCTATGCTGTTTGGCAACACTCTCACACATTAACTACGACTTTGCAGTCACTGACTTCCTTCAAATTACATCGCCTACATAAGATGTAGTGTACTTGTGTGCTCCTATCTCCACTTTTATAAGTCACCCTATGCTCCTGTTTCTTCTTGAAGAAAATATTCGCCACAGCCATTTCCATCCTTTTTGCAAAATCTATCAACATCTGTCCTTCTGTGTTCCTGTCCTGGATACCAAACCTGTCCATCACTTCCTCGTCCCCTCTGTTGCCTGCACCACCATGTCCATTGAAGCCTGCACCAATGACCACTCTTTCATCTCTGGGGGTTACTCTGCATCACTTCATCTAACTCACCCCAGAATCTCTCCTTCTCTTTTAGCTCACATCCTGCCTGTGGGGCATAAGCACTAACAACATTGAACATCACGCCTTCATTTTCTAACTTGAGACTCATCACTCTGTAATGCAGCCATGAGGTGGGGGGGCACTAACCAGTGTCTCTCCCCCTCATGCCGGTCCCAAGCCCGGAGAAATGCAGAGGGTTGTGTCAGGAAGGGCATCCGACGTAAAACCAATGCCAATTATTGATGATGCAAATCAAAAGTATTACCTCCATACCGGATCGGTCGAGGCCCGGGTTAACAACGACCGCCATCAGTGCTGTCAATCAACAGGGTGCTGATGGAAATTGGACTACTGTTGGTCGAAGACGTCGAAGAAGGAGAGGTGGGAGGCGTGTCCGTAGGCAGAGAGAGAAGAGGAAAGGCATGAGTCTAGGACTGAGAGTGGGGACTTTGAATGTTGGAACTATGCACAGAAAAGGTAGAGAGCTGGTTGACATGATGCAGAGGAGGAAGGTGGACATACTGTGTGTTCAGGAGACCAGGTGGAAAGGTAGCAAAGCTAAAAGCTTAGGAGCAGGGTTTAAGCTATTTTATCACGGTGTGGATGGGAAGAGAAATGGAGTCGGAGTCATCTTGAAGGAGGAGTTTGTCAGGAATGTTCTAAAAGTGAAAAGAGTGTCAGACAGAGTGATGAATCTCAAGTTAGAAATTGAAGGTGTAATGCTCAATGTTGTTAGTGCTTATGCCCCACAGGCAGGATGTGAGCGAGAAGAGAAGGAGAGATTCTGGAGTGACTTAGATGAAGTGATGCAGAGTACCCCCAGAGGTGAAAGAGTGGTCATAGGTGCGGACTTCAATGGACATGTTGGGGCAGGCAACAGAGGGGACGAGGAAGTGATGGGCAGGTTTGGTATCCAGGACAGGAACGCAGAAGGACAGATGTTGATAGATTTTGCAAAAAGGATGGAAATGGCTGTGGTGAATACTTTCTTTGAGAAGAAACAGGAGCATAGGGTGACTTATGAAAGCGGAGGTAGGCGCACACAGGTAGACTACATCTTGTGTAGGCGATGTAATTTGAAGGAAGTCAGTGACTGCAAAGTCATCGTGGGTGAGAGTGTTGCCAAACAGCATAGGATGGTGATGTGCAGGATGACTCTGATGGTGAGAAAGGTGAAAAAGGCAAAGGCAGAGCAGAAGACAAAGTGGTGGAAGCTGAAAAAGGAAGAGTGTCGTGTTGTCTTCAAGGAGGAGTTGAAACAGGCTTTGGGTGGTCAGGAAGTGCTTCCAAATGACTGGACAACCACAGCAAATGTGATCAGGGACACAGGTAGGAGAGAACTTGGTGTGTCCTCTGGAAGGAAAGTAGATAAGGAAACTTGGTGGTGGAATGAGGAAGTGCAAGAGTGTGTACAAAGGAAAAGGTTAGCCAAGAAGAAGTGGGACATTGAGAGGACCGAAGAGAGTAAACAGGAGTACAGGGAGACACAGCGTAAGGCGAAAGTAGCAGTGGCTAAGGCCAAACAGAGGGCGTATGATGACTTGTATGATAGGTTGGATAGTAAAGAGGGAGAAAATGATCTATACAGGTTGGCACAGCAGAGAAATAGAGATGGGAAGGACGTGCAGCAAGTTAGATTGATAAAGGACAGAGAGGGAAATGTATTGACTGATGACAGAAGTGTGCTGGGAAGATGGAAAGAGTATTTTGAAGAGCTGACGAATGAGGAAAATGAGAGAGAAAAAGAGTAGAAGAGGTAACCATTGAGGAGCAGGATGTAGCAAAGATCAGTAAGGGTGAAGTGAGAAGGGCATTGAAGAGGATGAAGAATGGAAAGGCAGTTGGTCCTGATGATATACCTGTGGAGGTATGGAAGTGTCTAGGAGAGGTAGCAGTAGATTTTCTGACAAGAACATTCAACAAGGTACTAGAGAGTGAGCAGATGCCGGAGGAGTGGAGGAGAAGTGTGCTGGTGCCCATTTTTAAGAACAAGGGAGACGTGCAGAGTTGCAGCAACTACAGAGGGATAAAGTTGATGAGCCATACGATGAAGTTATGGGAAAGAATAGTGGAAGCAAGACTAAGGGCAGAGGTCAACATTTGTGAACAACAGTTTGGATTCATGCCAAGAAAGAGCACCACAGATGCAATGTTTGCCTTGAGGATGTTAATAGAGAAGTACAGAGAAGGTCAGAGGGAGCTACATTGTGCCTTTGTGGATCTGGAAAAAGCATATGACAGGGTGCCAAGAGAAGAACTGTGGTATTGCATGAGGAAGTCTGGAGTGGCAGAGAAGTATGTTAGAGTGGTGCAGGACATGTATGAGAGATGTAAGACAGTGGTGAGGTGTGCTGTCAGTGTGACCGACGAATTCAAGGTGGAGGTGGGACTGCATCAAGGGTCAGCTCTGAGCCCCTTCTTGTTTGCTATGGTGATGGACAGGCTGACAGACGAGGTGAGACAAGAATCTCCATGGACTATGATGTTTGCAGATGACATCATGATCTGTAGTGAGAGCAGAGAACAAGTGCAGGAAAATCTAGAGAGGTGGAGGTATGCCCTGGAAAGGAGAGGAATGAAGGTTAGCCTCAGAAAATCAGAATACACGTGTGTGAATGAGAAGGACCCAGGAGGAACGGTGATGTTACAGGGAGCAGAGATAACGAAGGTGGAGGATTTTAAGTACTTAGGCTCAACAATCCAGAGCAATGGAGAGTGTGGAAAAGAGGTGAAGAAGCGTGTGCAGGCAGGCTGGAATGGTTGGAGAAAAGTATCCGGTGTGATGTGCGATAGGAGAGTGTCAGCAAGAATGAAGGGAAAAGTGTACAAGATGGTGGTGAGGCCAGCGATGTTGTATGGCTTAGAAACAGTGGCGCTGAGGAAAAGGCAGGAGGCAGAGCTGGAGGTAGCGGAGATGAAAATGTTGAGGTTCTCCCTGGGAGTAACAAGGATGGATAGGATCAGAAATGAGTATATCAGAGGGACAGCACATGTAAGATGTTTTGGAGACAAAGTCAGAGAGGCTAGATTGAGATGGTTTGGACATGTACAGAGGAGGGATAGTGAGTATATTGGCAGTAGGATGCTGAGGTTGGAACTACCAGGCAGAAGGCCTCGAGGAAGACCGAAGAAGAGATTTATGGATGTGGTGAAGGAAGACATGAAGGTCGTTGGAGTCAGAAAAGAAGATGCGGAGGACAGGGTGAGGTGGAGGCGGATGATTTGCTGTGGCGACCCCTGAAGGGAGCAGCCGAAAGTAAAAGAAGAAGAAGAAGACTCATCACTCTGTCTGACATCTTTTCACTTCTAGAACATTCCTGACAAACTCCTCCTTCAAGATGACTCCTACTCCATTTCTCTTCCTATCCACACCATGAAAAAACAGCTTAAACCCTGCTCCTAACCTTCTAGCCTTGCTACCTTTCCACCTGGTCTCCTGAACACACAGTATGTCCACCTTCCTCCTCTGCATCATGCCAGCCAGCTCTCTATCTTTTCCTTGCATAGTTCCAACATTCAAAGTCCCTACTCTCAGTCCCAGACTCATGCCTTTCCTCTTCTCTCTCTGCCTACGGACACGCCTCCCGCCTCTCCTTCTTTGATGTCTTTGAGCAAGAGTAGTCCAATTTCCATCAGCACCCTGTTGGTTGACAGCACTGATGGCGGTCGTTGTTAACCCGGGCCTCGACCGATCCAGTATGGAGGTAATATTTGTGATTTTCATGATAAGGTTTGGCATTTGTTTTACGTCGGATGCCCTTCCTGACACAACCCTCTGCATTGTTCCGGGCTTGGGACCAGCATAAGGGGGAGAGACACTGGTTAGTGTCCCCCCCTCCCCCCCACAGCTGCATTTGGGAAGTGTTCAGTCTGATGTATTAAAAAATGTGCTAACTTTACACTAATGTCGGCTTGGTTGACATGTTTCACAGGCGTTGCCAGGCTTACAGGGGTAAGTTTTATACACGTTTTCGTTTCAGGAATCAAACCAGTAACCTTTCAGTCCAAAACCTTCTACTCTCACCATTAGGCCACAGCTTCTTCAAAAATAATTAAGTAAACGAATACAAATCAGCACTGCGCTTAATAAACTTGGATAAAACTTTCTATCGAAATATTTTAAAAAATCAAAACTATCAGGGCACCTGAAGTGACTTCAGACAGAGTATGGTAGTAAACAGTATGTGGTTTGGAACACAACCCACAAGGATAGTCAGCAGCCACAGTGAAGTGACAGCTCGGTGAGAGCTTTGTAAACACAACATCCTGGAACATACCAAATAGCAGGCAGGGGCACTCGTAACCATATTAAATTAATAGCTGTGAATTTATTCTGTTCGCAGTCACTAATTTCATATACAATTATTAATATATATATATATATATATGTATATATAATTAGGGTAGTAAATGTAGATTAGACGTTGTTTAATATGAATTGAGAATATGAAGCTCCCCCCTTGTGTTGGTTGCAGTTTGCTCGCCCGGCCCCGCCCATGAGGAAGTGTAAAGAGCAACACGGCTGCGTAAAATCAGCTGAGTGTGAATTCCAGGTTAAAGTGTTTACGCCTGAAAAGCATCATCTCCTGTCCAAGCCGACTTGCGTTTGCCACGTGTTGTTTTAAAATATATCCTCGTTCGCCACGCTGATTGTGCATTTATAAAAATAACCTGAAGTCACGCAGTGCTGGGGTCAGGTCCAGGTTTCCTGCAGTAGGTGAGTCATTCTGCTTTGAGCTAGCGTGAAAGGGACTGGAACGCATGCCATGCTGTGTAGTATTAAATACCTGTGAATATATTGTAATGTGTTTAATGACACTTTTGGATGGAATAGGTGCGATTTAAAAGAAAAATCCTAGTAAACAACGTGTTATTACTTCTTATTTACCCGTTTTTTTTATTATTGGGAGTCATCATATACACGTCACTATGTAATTTAAAAATATTTTAAAATCTTTCGTAAGCCCACGGGTTAGTTTTGAGTACAAAGTCTCATTTAATTTCCCAATTAATATCAATTAGTATGAGGTGCCATTTGCCATGTAATGGTCTGTGAGCTGTTGGGTGTATCTGTTCTCCCCCAGTGTCGGCTGAGATGGGCTCCAGCCTTCTCGTACGCCTAATATGATTAACCTGCTCAGCAGTTAATTTTTTATTTTAATTTTATCATTATTTTTAAATAAATGTTTTTAAAATGTCTATTCAATTATTTGGTGTTCACACAAATAATTTAAGTGGGGGATATCGCAAATATTTATTTATTTATTTTCCAAAAGGTTTTATTGTGTTGGTGGTGTCTCCAGGATTTTGTTTGTAGTTTGCTATCATAGTACACACTTCATAACCAAGTCATGGTGTCCTACTTTTTTTTTTTTTTTATCTTTTAAAGGTCAGTCTGACTGCAATTTTTAAATGCAAACAAACAGCAGTGCACCTGATCCACTTATTGCTCAGGCCATTAAAAAATTGCAAACTCCATAGACAATTGGTATTTATGTCTTGATTCACTCTTTGCAGATAAGATTACTTAGAGTGGCATCACTCAGTAAGGAATGAAAGGTTATAGAATGTGCTGGTTTAAAAAAAAGAGGGAGAAATTCAGCATTTGTTGTTATATTTAATGAAGACATGTCATAGTTTTTATCTGTTTATAGTGAAACAAGCCAATTCCTCTTTAACAGCCTATTTAATCTCTTAGTAAACATGAATAAGGCAAAAAATCCTAATCTTATGTTGCCAAGAAGACACACACCCTTTGTCTTAAAAACCTTCTTATTGAATACTGTACTGCTAATTTTTTATATATATATATATATATATATATATATATATAAATAATATATGTGTATATATATACACACACACATATTTGTGTGTGCGTGTATATATATATATATATATATATATATATATGTATGTGTGT
>CM045729.1:69778579-69801079 GCA_024760905.1 Plotosus lineatus
TGTTGGTCAACAATACAAGAGTCAACAGAGCCAAAAAGGTCATACACTGAAACACACAGAAATCTACCTTTACTTAGATTCCAGATAATGAAAACACCTGTGTTAGTGTCCCCACATTTCCCTGTCTGAAAAAAAAAACCTCCAGAGGATCATCCTTATCTTACTTTGAAGGAGTATTAGCATGCACTCCTGATGGCTGGTGAAGGTTCAATATGGAGATTCGTTAAGTAGGGCTGCATGGCTTCAGGATAAAACAAAACCTAGAGCGTTTTATGATGGGAAGAACTGGGTGCTTTGCAAACTGATACAATAAAAAAAACAGTTAAAACTGAGAAACATGCTGTGTGTTTGCAGAAGATTGGGTTGATGATTGTTAATGTAAACTTTCAATTCGCTTTTGGCGGTTCACTAGTTTTGCATTCGGGTCACCTTTCTAAACACAATCTTTCTAATGTAAAAGGGTAGGTGTGTGTCATAGTTTGTGTGACTTGTAAAGGTACTGAAGTTGGGAATATGAAAATGATGGAATACTGTCAGCCCCGGTGCAAGTCACATGTTGGTTTCTGAAACATGAGAACATTACAGTGCCTAGCATTCGCACTAACCTTGTGGATTCAATGAATAGGCCACAGTTAAAGTGAACTTGATTCTGTAACCTTTACTGAACACTGAACACATCAAACTATACCATAATCTACTGAAGTATGCACCTAGCGCAGCAAAGGGATGATACAAACTTCCCGAGGTTCCACAAAAATTGATTTGCGAATTGCGTACCAATATCCACTTAGAAGGCCCTATTCTATTGAGAACTTAAGGCCGGTTACGTGACCCAGGTGTTGGCCTTGGTTACAAGAGCAGGTTCTCATGTTGGAGTGGAGGCCACACAAACCGTTTATCGCGGCAAAGGATGCAGGCTGACACAACAGCTCTTTCTGATTAACGTTCATAATCTTTCCTGACTGGCACTGCAGAGACACCCTCAGAAATTAGCCTGGTGTGACAGAATTAACCCTTACAAACATGCATCACTCCAGAGTGTGGACTTAACACCCAGCAGTCTGAAATGTTCATGAAAATAATGGGTAAATTCCGTTGGGCTTTTTACACCTGAGCCATAGTGGCTCATCGGACTGGTGCTTATCCCTGGTTTCTATAGCGTGAAGCAACTAGGAGTTCAACTCCACATGGATAGGACGCTAGTCCATCGCAGGTTACCTTCCCAGTATATTTTTACTGGTACCCATTTATACTGCTGGGTGAACAGAGGCACATTTTTGGTTAAGACCTTGCCCAGAGGTCTTCGCACAGTGGGGGGTGTCTAACTGGGATTTGAACACACAACTTCCCGATCATGAGTGCAGTACCCTAATCACTACGCCACTGGCTCCAATGCTCATGAAAATATATTAGTACATAAAACTTCTGCGTATTATGTTCCAGTAGAAAAGAAGCACAGGCTAAAAGTCAGGGCTTCACTCGGTTGTTTCTACACAGCAGCTCTAGCTAACAAAAGCCACCACTCAGTCTGTGCTTTGTTTTTAAAATAATTCTTTCTAAAGAAGGGCTTTCTCATTATTATAAACAGGACAACACCCAAAAGATTAACTTTACATGTGCACTCACCGGTTATAATGAAATAGTCACTGCAAATGCGGCTCTTTACATCCACATACTGTACTATTTGGCTCGCCTTTTCCTGGAGAGTCCTTCAGCCTTAGCTTTTAATAATTGCCGGGACACAGGAAAACGCCTCCCTCTCTTTGCAGTTGGAACAACCGATTTAAGACATATTTACTCTACTTTCTACATTCACAACAAACATGGGGCCACCATTATGGTGTCGGCGTTGTGCTTTTTCATTGGCTTCCAGGTTGTGACATGTATTGCAGAAGATTTGTATGGGTAAAGCACATTTAAAAAAAATAAAAAAAAAATAAGAACCGTCAGTTTCAAAATTTGAAAAATCATGTTTCACAAACTGGAATTCCATGTTTATGAAGAAAATGTGAGTTTTGGATCTATGGCCAAATGTCGAAATAGTGCTTTTATTATTTATATATAGTGTGTGTGTGTGTGTGTGCGTATATATATATATATATATATATATATATATATATACACTTTTTTTTTTTTTTTTTTTTTTTGGTGAACCTTGAATAAAGAGGCATGCCAGGAGTGACTTTTGGCTGTTATTTTCCGTTATTCACCAACCCAACCTTGTTCAAAGCATCTTAATCAGAAAGAAGTTATAGTGTAACAGGCTTAAACCTGTTTACCATGAAGAAAACATTCTTATTGTTAAGCTGGTCTAAATATAAGCAGCCTGAAAATCATTTTGTTCCAGTGTCAGACTTCAGAACTAGCACACGTGACATGGTGAAACCATGTGCTATTAACCTCCTGAGATGATTGTTTACAGCATGAACCATATTCCTAGACCCTTATTTTTGATTTTTTTTCTTTAACACAATACTGTTATTTAGACGAAGTCTGAGAGCATTGTATTATGCCAATTTGAAAATATGATGTGGATTAAAGCATGTCAATAGCGTACCGTAATTGACCAAATACCCTGGAGTAGTTTTCATGAGCCTGATCAAGATGAGGACTTGCTCAGTGTGTGTTTTGAGTTGCTCTTAGAGGAAAACATTCCTTTTATGTACCTCTTTAGTTAATTACAAATACAGTATTGTTAAGGTGCACAAGTCTTAGAATTTGGTGACCGGTTTCCTTAAATTGTCCAGCTGTTTTGCTTTATTGTCTGAGTAAATACAGGGATCCTTCACTACTTCGCGCTTCAATTCATGCGGCATACATCGCGTATTTTAAATATTTAAGTTAAAAAAATAAGGAAATTAAGGAATAGGGGGAAAAAGTTAAGGAAAATGCCACAAAAAAAAGGCCAATTATGCAAAAAAAAAACACCCTAAACAAAATCACATTGTTGTGAGGTGTGCATCTGAGTGCATGTGTGTGCGCATCTGTATGTATTTATTTATTTACATCTTATGCATTATTTTTGAATGTTTGTTAATATAAGCATTTATAGCATTGAATATGTATTTATTGATGATAACACACATGCATGTATGTATACATCAGTCAGAGGGGATTGGGGGGGTTGATCCAACTTGGTGGAATTCGGTGGTCGTCGGATCTCGGTCCCAATTAACTGTGGGAAATGATGGATCCCTGTAATCATATTGGATGATCCATAAGCCCAAATCAAGGCATAACTATAGCCAGAAGCGAACTAGATTAGTCTTTACATTTTTTTGACCAGACAATAAACAGGAATTAATTTGTGCATTACCTTTAAATTCTGTGCCGGAGGGGGGGCACAAACCAGTGTCTCTCCCTCACGCCAGTCCCAAGCCCGGATAAATGCAGAGGGTTGTGTCAGGAAGGGCATCCGACGTAAAACAAATGCCAAACTTTATAATGAAAATCACAACTATTACCTCCATACCCGATCAGTCGAGGCCCAGGTTAACAACGACCGCCATCAGTGCTGTTAACCAACAGGGTGCTGGTGGAAATTGGACCACTGTTGGTCGAAGAAGGAGAGGCGGGAGGCGTTTCCATAGGCGGAGAGAGAAGAGGAAAAGTGCGAGTCTAGGACTGAGAGTAGGGACTTTGAATGTTGGAACTATGAAAGGAAAATATGGAGAGCTGGCTGACATGATGCAGAGGAGGACGGTGGACATACTGTGTGTTCAGGAGACCAGGTGCAAAGGTAGCAAAGCTAGAAGCTTAGGAGCAGGGTTTAAGCTGTATTATCATGGTGTGGATGGGAAGAGAAATGGAGTAGGAGTCATATTGAAGGAGGGGTTTGTCAGGAATGTTCTAAAAGTGAAAAGAGTGTCGGACAGAGTGATGAGTCTCAAGTTAGAAATTGAAGGTGTGATGATCAATGTTGTTAGTGCTTATGCCCCACAGACAGGATGTGAGCAAGAAGAGAAGGAGAGATTCTGGAGTGAGTTAGATGAAGTGATGCAGCATACCCCCAGAGGTGAAAGAGTGGTCATTGGGGCAGACTTCAATGGACATGTCGGTGCAAACAGCATAGGATGGTGGTGTGCAGGATGATGCTGATGGTGAGGAAGATGAAGAATACAAAGGCAGAGCAGAAGACAAAGTGGTGGAAGCTGAAAAAGGAAGTGTCATCTTGTCTTCAAGGAGGAGTTGAAACAGGCTTTGGGTGGTCAGGAAGTGCTTCCAGATGACTGGACAACCACAGCAAATGTGATCAGAAAGACAGGTAGGAGAGTACTTGGCGTGTCCTTTGGAAGGACAGTAGATAAGGAGACTTGGTGGTGGAATGAGGAAGTGCAGGAGTCTGTCCAAAGGAAGAGGTTAGCTAAGAAGTGGGACACGGAGAGGACCGAAGAGAGTAAACAGGAGTACAGGGAGACAGCGTAAGGCGAAGGTAGCGGTGTTAAACGCCAAACAGAGGGCGTATGATGACTTGCATGTTAGGTTGGACAGTAAGGAGGGAGAAAAGTATTGATACAGGTTGGCACAGGAGAGGAATAGAGATGGGAGGATGTGATTAAGGACAGAAAAGGAAATGCATTGACTGATGACAGAAGTGTGCTGGGAAGATGGAAAGAGTACTTTGAAGAGCTGATGAATGAGGAAAATGAGAGAGAGGAAAAAAAAGAGAAGGGGTGACCGTTGAGGACCAAGAAGTAGCAAAGATTAGTAAGGGTGAAGTGAGGAGGGCACTGAAGAGGATAAAGAGTGGAAAGGCAGTTGGTCCTGATTCTTCCTGTGGAGGTATGGAAGTGTCTAGGAGCTAAGGTGGGAGCAGATTTTCTAACAAGAATACTCAACAAGGTCTTAGAGAGTGGGCAGATGCAGGAGGAATGGAGAAGTACGCTGGTGCTCATTTTTAAGAATAAGGGAGACGTGCAGAGTTGTGGCAGCTACAGAGGGATAAAGTTGATGAGCCATACGATGAAGTTATGGGAAAGAATAGTGGAAGCTAGACTAAGGGCAGAGGTCAGCATTTGTGAAAACAGTTTGGTTTCATTCCAAGAAAGAGCACCACAGATGCAGTGTTTGCCTTGATGTTAACAGAGAAGTACAGAGAAGGTCAGAAGGAGCTGCATTGTGCCTTTTGTGGATCTGGCGAAAGCATATGACAGGGTGCCGAGAGAAGAACTGTGGTATTGCATGAGGAAGTCTGGCGTGGCAGAGAAGTATGTTAGAGTGGTGCAAGACATACACGAGAGATGTAAGACAGCGGTGAGGTGTGCTGTCGGTGTGACCGAAGAATTCAAGGTGGAGGTGGGACTGCATCAAGGATCAGCTCTAAGCCCCTTCTTGTTTGCTATGAGTGATGGACAGGCTGACAGATGAGGTTAGACAAGAGTCTCCATGGACTATGATGTTTGCGGATGACATTGTGATCTGTTGTGAGAGCAGAGAACAAGTGGAGGAAAATCTAGAGAGGTGGAGGTATGCCCTGGAAAGGAGAGGAATGAAGGTTAGCCTCAGTACGTCAGAATATATGTGTATGAATCACAAGGACCCAAGAGGAACGGTGAGGTTTCAGGGAGCAGAGACCACAAAGGTGGAGGATTTTAAGTACTTAGGCTCAACAGTCCAGAGCAATGGAGAGTGTGGAAGAGAGGTGAAGAAGCATTAGCAGGCAGGTTGGAATGTTTGGAGTAAAGTGTCCAGTGTGATGTGTATGCAGCGTTGTTGTATGGTTTAGAAACCGTGGCCCTGGGTGAAAGGCTGGAGGTAGCAGAGATGAAAATGTTGAGGTTCTCTCTGGGAGTAATGAGGATGGATAGGATCAGCAATGAGCACATCAGAGGGACAGCCCATGTTTTGGAGACAGTCAGAGAGGCTAGATTGAGATGGTTTGGACATGTGCAGAGGAGGGATAGTGAGTATATTGGTAGTCGGATGCTGAGGTTGGAAATACCAGGCTGAAGGCCTAGAGGAAGATCAAAAAAGAAATTTATGGACATGGTGAAGGAAGACATGAAGGTTGTTGGCATAAGAGAAGATGCAGAGGACAGGGTGAGATGGAGGCAGATAATTTGCTGTGGTGACCCCTGAAGGGAGCAGCCGAAAGGAAAAGGAGACCTTTAAATTCCGTGTTCTCGCTTGCTGTTTTGCAGTCAGGTGATCGGAGTCTGATCTCTAATTTGTTGTCTTCATAACTATTTGGTTAAGCCATGATCAGTGCAGAATGGAGTAGAATATGCAGCGAACACTTTGTATCAGGTAAATATACATTATTATATAAGGCCTAGGGTGGCTATTGTCATTGAGGTAGGTAGCATCCAGTAAAAATAAAATTGATGCTGTAAAAATGTAAAATATATATATATACACTGTATTGGCTTATATATAAATAAAATGTTAATTTATACACCTATTATCAGCACTGATAATTTTAATTTATTGCATAAGCACTTGTTTGTGTAGGTCTATTTGGGGATCGAACACGCACCTTCGTCGTCATGAGGTGGTAGTCTCTCTTCCTGGCTCCAATTGTTGTATACAGCTTACAAATCTGGTAACAAAATACTTGTAAGCTTCCATTGATTTGTAAGCTTTTAACTCTTCTCCAGTAAATGGAGACGGACCGTGGACAAGATATGTACAAAGATCCAAGTAGTCAAAAGCAGGAAGGGAAGAATGGTCGCATTCTAACACATTCCTAAACATTGACTGTGGCATTAGATATGGATCGGCAATTCCCAGCTGCTTTAGTTTACTCAGATACTTCGCCCTCTGGTCACCTGTCAGAGGATTGACAACGTCTGACAATATTATAGTGTCCTTGCTTTTGCCTTCGACGCTCTTGCATATTTTGCTTTCGCTGTCATTATTGGTTGTTGTTCAAGCCATGCTTAATAAATCGTGTGTGTGTGTGTGTGTTCTGGATCACACTTGCCGTCCAAGATGGTGCATGACGGTATTGGGGTGACGTGACTGCAAAACCTCAATACTTTCAAATTCAGAGCTATGGCGGATGTCCCAGCAGGTCTCTGTTTTCCTTTTGTTTCAGGATGGCAACTTTTATTTCCTTAAAACCACAGTAAATAAATATTGTTTTTATGGATAATGTTGAAAATTTTTAATGCGCACCCCCCTTCCATATTTATAGGCTTTTGGGTCTTGTTTGAGGATGCACTAAAACATGAATGAGGTTACAATTAAATTATTAAATGAAGCTAAGTGTTAAACAGTTAGCTTAGCAGTGATGTCTTTTTGAATCAGGGCTACAAGATTATCATTGGGAGGCCTGTGTATGTATATTTTTTTTTTCTTTGTGAGCCACTCCACTGAAAGTAGGTAATTGTGTCCGAAAATGAAGAAAAAATAGCTTTTTACACAGTCAGATAGAGGAGACCTCAAGCTGCAAAATGCAGCAAAAAGTTTGTCAATACCTTGAAAACTGACCAAGCTATGCCATTTCTTGTCAGCATTCAACTAAAAATTTCAAGACGTTTTAGAGAAAAATGAGCACAAAGATTGCACTTCCAAGATCATTAGTCCTGAGCAACCAAACATTTTTATGCACCTCAGCCATAAAAACTTTTATAAAACATGTCTAGGAAGAGAGAAGAGAAATCATCCTCATTTTAATCGGACAGGCCCTTTTTAAATCCATCAGTCACTGTGGTAATCCCCAAGAATTAACAAAAAACTTTTTTTTTTCCCTCCCATTTCTGTTTATTCCAATAAGATCAGTATGTATCTTTTTGACCATTATATAAAGGTTCAAATGATACTGATTGGGAAAAAAAAAAACTGTCAGGTTCAAACAATCACACAAATTAAGAAAACTATATATAAGATAACCATATAACAAAACTCACTGATCTCTTTATACAAGTAAGCTTCATCAACTCTGCCTTCATCATTACCATCTTGATTTATATCCTGCTCAGCAGATAAGATCACATCTTCACAAACACCACTCATGCACACTTTTATTAACAAATGCCTCTTCATCAACACAGCTGACATAGTCATCATCAGTTTGTTCATCTGTCAAAGGAATGAAACATTTAAATATTTTTCAGGTCTTGACCAATTTTCGTACAAAACTAAACAACCCACAATCCAGCATGTCCAGGCAAGATTACACACAAATCAAATAATCAAAAAAAATTCCATAATCGAATTTTGCACGCAGAGAAAAATACTCACCAGCAAAGTAATCTTGAACGCCAAGCATTCCGGAATCTTCAAAGCCGAATTCTCGTGTCGAATTTAACATCTATACTAATGCTGCTAGACATCACAGATGACATTTCACCCTCCTTTTACAGAAATTGTGTATTGACAATATTATAAATAAACTTAATGACTGTTATTGACGAGAAAGCCAGCGATAAATTCAGCATGTGGTTAAACCAGGAAGTAAAAACTGGAAATTAACGTGTGACGAGCACTGTGCATGTGCAAACCCGAGCTGACCAATCAGTGTGCTCGTTTCAGATCTTCCATAGCAACTAGCCTGCATTGTTTGAGTATATCGTCTTCATAACCTTTATTTTATTCGCTGAAACGGCATTTTAATATCAAAACAGTGTCCAAAATGGGGAGACTACTTCACAGCCATTCTTCTGGTGTATGGATCATAGTGTGTCTTGTATTGAACTCGGTGAATAATTGCAACGAAAACCTGTAAGTTTGCGATTGTTTTTATCTAGTTTTATGAGGGTACTTGTCAGAAAAATGGGAAAAATACATTTTTAGTGAGTTTTAGTCGATTTCACATTAGCAAGTGATAGCTGAATACTTATTTTAATAGTTTATGCAAAAGTCCGAATTTCGATTAAAAAAATGGATCATTTTTACTTTTCTGGCCTTTATCTCAAAAGTGGTCTGTGCGACAAGCACGTACTTTCGGTGGAGCACCTCACTTATATAATATGCTGTTTTATTTAAAGAGTTTGCATTGTGAACATACATCATGTCTGTTATCCTGTTGTGTGCGCTTGAATACAACCAGCATTGGTATGAGATTAGCATGATAAAGGGGAGAAAATTGTAGCTTGCAACTAGGGCTCAAAAGAATTTTAAGGTGGACCTTTTCATGAAGTGTGTGTGTGAGCAAATGATGCTGATTACTGTACCACTAAGATGTCAT
This sequence comes from Plotosus lineatus, assembly GCA_024760905.1. Classification (NCBI taxonomy): domain Eukaryota; kingdom Metazoa; phylum Chordata; class Actinopteri; order Siluriformes; family Plotosidae; genus Plotosus; species Plotosus lineatus. Next base: position 69,787,710 of record CM045729.1, read on the forward strand.
TTTCAAGTTTATTAATCACATTTGGCATGTGAACATAAGTACATGTGTACAAGACAGAACAAAAGGGCGAAGAAATCATTGACATTTGTCTTTGTCTGGAAATATGAACAGGTGCTCAGCCAACAAACACATTTATGTACATTTATTTTTATTCAATTGTTTATGGTGTCTGTGTACATATAGGAAAAGATTATTGATTTATATATCTTTGAAATACTTACATTTTAACCTCATGGTCTGAACAGTGACACTAATTGTTCTAACAGCATTCATTATTTCAAAAATAACCACCATTAACACACCTTTCAAAATGTAACATTGCTTTGTGAAGGCTTTTGAACCAATTCTTTGTTACTGCCTGCTGGACACATAAATAGCCCGATCACTACTAAAAAAAAAAAAAACCCCACTGCGATTCTAATAGAAATGGACATTTTAATTTTAGAATTTCTGTCAAGATTTCATTGAGCTTGCTTGAGATCTTATTCTTGGATACCACTGTTAGTATAAGTGCTGTGGAAAATAGATCTGGCTTCCTGATCTGTTCAATAATGAGGCCTGTTTTTGCGGATCTGTGGTTCGGGTTGAAGCAGATCTGAAAATATGCAAGTCTGTTCCTCATTTTAAAAGAACTGAATGACAATAATGCTCCATTAACAAAGAATAAGCATGGAAAAATAATTTAACAGGTGTTTTTCTTGCTTTTTAATAAAATACCTGCAGTTGCTGTGAAAGCACTTATCAGTGTTAACAATTGTGAAAAGGTGTGAAAGATTGACTCACATTGGTTATTACCAGCAGAAGTATTGATAATACTGATGTTTATTCCTCTAACTATAATACTAGTTTTTCTCAAAAAATTAGAATATTGTGATAGTTCATTATTTTCTGTAATGTACTGATAAACGTTAGACTTTCATATATTTTAGATTCATTACACACAACTGAAGTAGTCCAAGCCTTTTATTGTTTTAATATTGATAATTTTGGCAAAAAAAAGTAAAGAAAAACCAAAAATCCCTCTCAAAAAATTAGCATATTTCATCCAACCAATAAGTGTTTTTAATAAAAAAAAAGTCATCCTTCAAATAATTATGTTCAGTTATGCACTCAATACTTGGTCGGGAATCCTTTTGCAGAAATAACTGCTTCAATGCGGCATGGCATGGAGGCAATCAGCCTGTGGCACTACTGAGGTGTTACGGAGGCCCAGGATGCTTCGATAGCGGCCTGAAGCTCATCCACAGTGATGGGTCTGGTGTCTCTCAACTTTCTCTTCACAATATCCCACAGATTCTCTATGGGGTTCAGGTCAGGAGAGTTGGCAGGCCAGTTGAGCACAGTAATGCCATGGTCAGTAAACCATTTCCCAGTGGTTTTGGCACTGTGAGCAGGTGCCAGGTCGTGCTGAAAAATGAAATCTTCATCTCCATAAAGCCTTTCAGCAGATGGAAGCATGAAGTGCTCCAAAATCTCCTGATAGCTAGCTGCATTGACCCTGCCCTTGATAAAACACAGTGGACCAACACCAGCAGCTGACATGGCGCCCCAGACCATCACTGACTGTGGGTACTTGACACTGGACTTCAGGCATTTCCTTCTTCCCAGTCTTCCTCCAGACTCTGGCACCTTGATTTCCGAATGACATGCAAAACTTGCTCTCATCCGAAAAAAGTACTTTGGACCACTGAGCAACAGTCCAGTGCTTCTGCCACTGTTTCTGGTTCAAAAGTGGCTTGACCTGGTGAATGCGGTACCTGTAGCCCATTTCCTGCACACGCCTGTGCACGCTGGCTCTGGATGTTTCTACTCCAGACTCAGTCCACTGCTTCCACAGTTCATTATTCAAAACCAGGCTGGGAGTTTTTAAAAGCCTCAGGAATCTTTTGTAGGTGTTTCGAGTTAATTCACTGATTCAGATGATTTAGATTAATAGCTCGTTTTGGAGTTCCTTTTCATGATATGCTAATTTTTTGAGATAGGACTTTTGGGTTTTCATGAGCTGTATGCCAGAATCATCAGTATTAAAACAATAAAAGACCTGAAATTTCAGTTGGTGTGCAATGAATGTAAAATATATATGAAAGTTTAATTTTTCAGTACATTACAGAAAATAATGAACTTCATCAAAATATGCTAATTTTTTGAGAAGGACTAGTATATGGAAGAATAATTCAGAGTTAATGTACACTCACCCATTTGCCAAACAACTTAACAGCCAATTTCTCTAAGAATCACCCATGGGGTGATACATTACCCTCTCTGATTCCTATAAATTGTTTGGATTGCATTGCCTTCACTTGGAACTCTGACTCATTAGGGGTTAATGCTACAAAAGACCTTCCTGTGACAGTATTGTTTTCATAGAAAGTAAAGATATTGGAAAAATATAAAATAAGGTGGTTGGGTTTTTTTTTTGCATAAGGGCACACCAAAAATTGTACCAAAAAACTTTTACCAAAACTACCATTCATGCATGTTTAGAAATGAAAGAAATTTTAGAAATGTGTCCAAATATGCATGAATGAATAAGGCTTAATCACAAGGCAAACTGTTGGAGATCCTTAAATGAGAGCGCACAAAAAATATTAAAGTTCTTTGAATTGTGGCTCTTGAGACCCCTCCACTCAGAGGGCCCACCACCACCACACACACTGAAGGGTTCCAGTGAGGGAGGGAAAATTTGAAATGTGACTCCTGTAACTTTTGGCAATATACTCTATCTAAACCAAGAAGCCTAAGCTGGTGCATGAGGTTGAGAGATACAGATATAGTTGAACTGGCCTCAATGCATAGCTTGGGATCTGGAACCACCCGTATTGAGAAAGGCTGGACCTTATTCTCTTCTGGAGCTGCTCATGGGGAGCGGTGAGCTGCTGTGGGCATCCTTGTTGCCCCGTTTCAGTGCCCACAAGCTGGGGTTCTCCCCAGTTGATGAAAGGGTAGCTTTCCTCCACCTTCTGTAAGGGGGATGGATCCTGACTGTCGTTTGTGTTTATGCATCAAATAACAGTTCAGATTACCCACCCTTCTTGGTGTCTTTGGGGGGGGGGGGGTGTCTGTTGGAGAATGCTCTCCCTGGGGACTCCCTCTTTGTCCTGGAAGACTTCAGCGCTTATGTTGGCAACAACAGTGTGACCTGGAAGGGTGTGATTGGTAGGTACGGCCTTTCCAGTCTGAACCCAAATGTTATTTTGTTGTTGGACTTCTGTGCTCATCAGTTTGTCTATCAACGTACACTGTTTGAACATGACTGTGCCCATAAGTGCACTTGACACCAGGACACCCTAGGTCGCAGTTTGATGATCGACTTTGTAGTGGTGTCACCAAACTTGTGGTTGGATGTTCTGGACACTCGGTTGAAAAGAGAAGCTGAGCTGTCAACCAATCACCACCTGGTGAGGAGCTGGCTCCTATAGTGGATGACACTGCCCTTCAGACCTGGCAGGCCCAAGCAAGTAGTTAGGGTCTCCTGGGAACGTTTGGCGGCATCTCCTTTCAAAGTTGTCTTTAACTCCCACCTCTGGCAGAGTTACACTTGCATCTCGAAGGAGGTGGGTGACATGAACTCCGAATAGGCCATGTTTCATGCCTCCAATGTTGAGACGACAGCCCATAGCTGTGGCTGGAAGGTCATTGCTGCCTGTTGTGGCGGTAACCCTCAAACCCATTAGTGGACACCTAGAGTGAAGGAGGATGTCCAGCTGAAAAAGGTCGTCATCTTTTCCTTTCAGCTTTTGTGGGGTCGCCACAGCGAATCATCTGATTCAGGTACTGGCATGCCAAATTTGCTGCAGCCCGAGCTGTCGCCGATGCAAAATCTCGGGGTGGGAGGAGTTTGGTGAAGGCCAAAAAAGCGGTTGGCCTCAAAGGTTCTAGACCACCATCGGATGCCTCAGAAGGGGGAAGCAGTTCTCCATAAATACTGTCTTCAGTGAAAGTGTAGAGCTGTACACCTCTAATGGGGAAGTCATCAGGAAGTGGAAGGAATAATTTGAAGACTTCATGAATCCCACCAACACACTCCCTCTGTGGAGGAGGAAGACCCTGGGGGTTTTGGTGGGGGTCTGCCCATCACTGGAGCTGAGGTAGTCAAAAAGGTCCTTGGTGGTTGGTCTCAAGGGGTGGGTGAGGTGCCCCCCCCCCCCCCGGATATCTCCGGGTTCTGGATGTTGTATGACTGTTTTTGGTTGCCACGTCTCTGCAACATCACGTGGTCATCAGTGACCGTACCTCTGGATTGGCAAGCTGGGGTGGTAGACCCCCTTTTTGAAAAGTGGGACCAGAGGATGTCTGGGAATATTATAACTGTCTGGGAAAATCTATGCAGGGGTATTGGACGGGAGGATCTGACCAATAGCTGAACCTTGGATTCAGAAGGAACAATGTGGTTTTCGTCTTGGCTGTGACACTGTTGACTAACTCTATACACTCCACAGGATCTTGGAGGGGGCATGGGAGTTTGCCCAATCTATCCATATGTGATCTCTGAATTTGGAGACCGCTTTCGACCATGTTCCTTGGGTTATCTTGTGGGGCATGGTCCAGGAGTACGCCATTCCAGACCCGTTGCTGTGAGCCATTCAGTTGCTGCATCACCGGATTCAGAGTTTGGTCCGTATTGTGAACAACAGGTCAAATTCGTTTCTAGTGAGGGTTGGAGTCCACCAAGGCTGCCCTTTGTCACCAATTCTATTCATAATTTTTTTTTTTTTTTTTTTTTTTTTTTTAAACCTAATTTCTAGGCACAGCTGAGGCATTGAGGGGTTCTTGTTTGGTGGCCATAGGATCTCGTCTCTGCTTTTTGCGGATGACGTTGTCCTTTTGGCTTCAAGTTGGGACCACCAGCTCTCATTGGAGTAATTCGCAGTGAAGTGGCCAGGATGAGAATCAGCACCTCCAGGTCAAAGGCCATGGTTCTCAGCTGGAAAAGGGTGGAATCCGAGTTGGGAATGAGGTCCTGCCCCAAGTGGTGGAGTTTAAGTATCTCAGGGTCTTGTTCATGAATGAGAGAAGGATGAAGCAGGAGATAGCCAGGCAGATTTCTGCAGCCTCTGCAGTTCCGGCCAGTCATGGTAAAGAGGGAGCTGAGCCGCAAGGCAAAGCTCTCAATTTACCAGTTGATCTATGTTCCAGCCCTCACTTATAGTCACAAGCTTTGGATGGTGAATGAAAGAACAAAATCCTGGATGCAAGTGGCTGAAATGCGCTTCCTTTGCTGGGTGGTGGGGCTCGCCCTAGAGAGAGGATGCTCAGCCATTCGGAAGGAGCTCGGAGTAGAATGTTAAAAGGAGCCAGTTGAGGTGGCTTGGGCATCTGGTTATACAGTCGGCCCCCAACTTACGAAGACCCCTGTGTACGAAATCCCCGGGTTCCGAAAAACATTTTCCTGGGTTTCCGTCCCCGAGATAGGAAACAACCCCCTCTTACGAAAAGAAATTCAAACGCGCCAATCGACGCACGAGTTGCTCTTTCATTGGCTGTCTCTCAACATCCCTCCCCGCTGGTCTCCCAGATAGAGACAGAAGGAAGCTTCACTCTTTAGTTTAAGTTGTTTAATAAATGTGGGTGCATTTGAGATCATCTGGAATTCCGATCCCTCAAGGAATCAAATTAAAGTTGAGTTTGTCGAGCAGGGAATGCTCTTTGAATTCACGTCTTGTGGGCGTGGCCCGCAGCGCGCCCAAGAGAGAGAGGGAGAAGGAATAACGCTTTTAGTTTTTAGTTTAGTTTTTTAAATTGTTTTAATTCAGTAAATGGTCAAGCAGGAAATGCACTTTGAATTCACGTCTTGTGGGTGTGGCCCGCCGTGCGTGTGAGAGAAAGAGAGAGAAGGAATAACGCTTTAGTTTTTAGTTTTTTTTAAGTTGTTTAATTCAGTTAAATGTTTAATAAATATGGGCACATTTGAGCTTATCTGGAATTCCGATCCCTCAAGGAATCAAATTAAAGTTGTTTGTCAAGCAGGGAATGGGCTTTGAATTGTGTGTTGTTAAATGTTTAATAATGGTTTAATGAATAAATGTTAATAAAATGGTTTAATGTTGTTTAAATGGTTTTATACATTTTCTTTTACTTTAACACATTTCATACAAAAATTGGTGTACTTTTATCATTTTTAAAGGGTTTATCCAGTCCAAAGACTGGAGCCTTGAAATAAATTAGGCGTTTAACATGTTAAGATGCGACCCCTACTTACAAAATCCCCACGTTACGAAAAGGGCTCTGGAACGGATTGATTTCGTAAGTTGGGGCCGACTGTAATGCCTCCAGAACGCCTTCCTGGTGTGGTGTTTTGGGCATGTTCAACCAGGAAGAGACCCTGGGGTCGACCCAGAACACACTGGAGAGATTATGCCTTTCACCTGGTCTGGGATTGCGTCACTTTCCCCTGAAGAGCTGAAGGAGGTGGCTGGGGTGAGAGATGTCTGGGCCTCATTGATTTGTCTGCTGCCTCCCCGTGAGTCGACCCCGGATTCAGCGGAGGAAGATAATGTTGTAGAGGGTTTGGTTCTCGATAAGGAATGACTCGGTGTACACGTTACCCAACTTATTACATGGCTACTTACAAAATATTGATTTGAAAATTGTTTACATTACCCACAAATGTACAATACTTGTCACAACAATCTATGTTGTGGTGTGTTGTCTGTGTTGGCTATATCAGCTTGAGTCCATCACCAAGAATAATTACTAATGCTACACGGAAACATACAGTATATGGTGATTTTTATTTATTTTTTGTTTAAATGATCATGATCAAGCACATATGCTTTCAAGAGCCTACATTTGTTACTGCTTCTTTTCCTTTGACAAAATTCTGGTTTCAACTAATGCCCCTCTTTTGCTGCACAGACGGACACTGAGCATGCTGGGACAGCACTGAGACATAATGGACCCTGAGGAGGCAGAACTCCAAAATGACTACCGTTACCGTAGTTACGCAGCTGTCATTGAGAAGGCATTGCGCAATTTTGAATCTTCCAGTGAGTGGGCAGACCTCATATCTTGCCTTGGAAAACTCAATAAGGTTAGTTAAAAATCAATGATGGGAGGAAAGTTGACTAGGTTTCTTGTAGTCAATGATTGAATGAGTAATGTATAGAGGTAGTACTTTTCTGGAATGCACTATGGCTTAGATTATTGATGTAAACTATGCAGGCCAACATTCTCTTCTCCGACACTACCATCAGAGAGTCCAGTTCCATCCCTATCGAACTTGCGGATCAGTTTGTTCAGCCTATTAGTGTCTGCAACCCCCAGCATGCAACAGCATGGAGGATAGCGCTGGGCAGAACACTCTCAAACATCCTGAGTAGTGTCTGGCAGATTTTAACTGAACTTAGCAGTCCCAAAAAATAAAGACTGTTCTTGCTTCTCTTATGAACTGCAGTAAAGATCTTGACCCAATACATTTTATTGTCCATATGAACTCTCAGGTATTTGCAGTCCTCCACCATTTAAAATGGAAGCCCTGGATGGAAATTTGTCACTGGTGTTTTGATTCTCCTAAAGTCCAAAATTAGTTCTTTGGTCTTTGTTACATTTTAAGCTTCAGAAGATTCTGCTCTATGTGTTCAGATTTCCCACAAATGCAGCCGTGAGGGAGGGGCACAAGCCAGTGTCTCTCCCTCACGCCGGTCCCAAGCCCGGGCATCCGGCATAAAACAAATGCCAAATAAAATGTGAGTCACAACAAAAAAATTCATACCGGATCGGTCGAGGCCCGGGTTAACAACGACCGCCATCAGTGCTGTTAACCAACAGGGTGTTGGTGGAAATTGGACTACTGTTGGTCGAAGAGGGAGAGGCGGGAGGTGTACCTGTAGGCAGAGAGAGAAGAGGGAAGGCATGAGTCTGGGACTGAGAGTAGGGACTTTGAATGTAGGAACTATGACAGGAAAAGGTAGCGAGCTGGCTGACATGATGCAGAGGAGAAAAGTGGACATACTGTGTGTTCACGAGACCAGGTGGAAAGGTAGCAAGTCGAGAAGCTGAGGAGCAGGGTTTAAGCTGTTTTATCATGGTGTGGATGGGAAGAGCAATGGAGTAGGAGTCATCTTGAAGGAGGAGTTTGCCAGGAATGTTCTAAAAGTGAAAAGAGTGTCAGACAGAGTGATGAGCCTCAAGTTAGAAATTGAAGGCGTGATGTTCAATGTTGTTAGTGCTTATGCCCCACTGACAGGATGTGAGCGAGAAGAGAAGGAGAGATTCTGGAGTGAGTTAGATGAAGTGATGCAGAGTACCGTCAGAGGTGAAAGAGTGGTCATTGGAGCAGACTTCAATGAACATGGTGGTGCAGGCAACAGAGGGGATGAGGAAGTGATGGGCAGGTTTGGTATCCAGGACAGGAACACAGAAGGACAGATGTTGGTAGATTTTGCAAAACGGATGGAAATGGCTGTGGTGAATACTTTCTTCCAGAAGAGAGAGAAGCATAGGGTGACTTATAAAAGTGGAGGTAGGAGCACACAGGTAGACTACATCTTGTGTAGGCGATGTAATTTGAAGGAAGTCAGTGACTGCAAAGTAATAGCAGGTGGGAGTGTTGCCAAACAGCATAGGATGGTGGTGTGCAGGATGACGCTGATGGTGAGGAAGGTGAAGGCAAAGGCAGAGCAGAAGACAAAGTGGTGGAAGCTGAAAAAGGAGGAGTGTTGTCATGTCTTCAAGGAGGAGTTGAAACAGGCTTTGGGTGGTCAGGAAGTGCTTCCAGATGACTGGACAACTACAGCTAATGTGATTAGGGAGACAGGTAGGAGAATACTTGGTGTGTCATCTGGAAGGAGAGTAGATAAGGAGACTTGGTGGTGGAATGAGGAAGTGTAGGAGTGTGTACAAAGGAAGAGGTGAGGTAAGAAGTGGGACATAGAGTGGACTGACGAGAGTAAACAGAAGTACAGGGAGACACAGCGTAAGGTGAAGGTAGCGGTGTCAAAGGCCTAACAGAGGGCGTATGATGACTTGTATGATAGGTTGGAAAGTAAAGAGGGAGAAAATGATTTATACAGGTTGGCACAGCAGAGAAATAGAGATGGGAAGGACGTGGAGCAAGTTAGTGATTAAGGACAGAGAGGGAAATGTATTGACTGATGACAGAAGTGTGCTGGGAAGATGGAAAGAGTACTTTGAAGAGCTGATGAATGAGGCAAATCAGAGAGAAAAAATAGTGGAAGAGGTGACTGTTGAGGACCAGGAAGTAGCAAAGGTTAGTAAGGGTGAAGTGAGGAGGGCATTGAAGACTATGAAGAATGGAAAGGCAGTTGGTCCTAATGACATACTGGTGGAGGTATGGAAGTGTCTAGGAGAGGTAGCGGTAGATTTCCTGACAAGAACATTCAACAAGGTCTTAGAGAGTGAGCAGATGCCGGAGGAATGGAGAAGTGTGCTGGTGCCCATTTTTAAGATCAAGGGAGACGTGCAGAGTTGTGGCAACTACAGAGGGATAAAGTTGATGAGCCATACGATGAAGTTATGGGAAAGAATAGTAGAAGCTAGACTAAGGGCAGAGGTCAGCATTTGTGAACAACAGTTTGGTTTCATGCCAAGAAAGAGCACCACAGATGCAATGTTTGCTTTGAGGATGTTAATAGAGAAGTACAGAGAAGATCAGAAGGAGCTGCATTGTGCCTTTGTGGATCTGGAGGAAAGCATATGACAGGGTGCCGAGAGAGGAACTGTGGTATTGCATGAGAAAGTCTGGAGTGGCAGAGAAGTATGTTAGAGTGGTGCAGGACATGTATGAGAGATGTAAGACAGTGGTGAGGTGTGTTGAATTCAAGGTGGAGGTAGGACTGCATCAAGGGTCAGCTCTGAGCCCGTTGTTTGCTATGATGATGGACAAGCTGACAGATGAGGTTAGACAAGATTCCCCATGGACTATGATGTTTGCAGATGACATTGTGATCTGTAGTGATAACAGAGAACAAGTGGAGGAAAATCTAGAGAGGTGGAGGTATGCCCTGGAAAGGAGGGGAATGAAGGTTAGCCTCAGTAAGACAGAATAGATGTGTGTGAATGACAAGGACCCTACAGAGATCAGAGATAAGAAAGGTGGAGGATTTTAAGTACTTCGGCTCAACAATCCAGAGCAATGGAGAGTGTGGAAAAGAGGTGAAGAAGCGTGTGCAGGCTGGTTGGAATGGTTGGCGAAAAGTGTCCGGTGTCCTGTGCGATGGGAAGGTATCAGCAAGAATGAAAGGACAAGTGTACAAGGCCAGCGATGTTGTATGGTTTCGAAACAGTGGCACTGAGGAAAAGGCAGGAGGCAGAACTGGAGGTAGCAGAGATGAAAATGTTGAGGCTCTCTTTTGGAGTAACAATGATGGATAGGATCAGGAATGAGTACATCAGAGGGACAACACATGTAAGAGGTTTTGGAGATAAAGTTAGAGAGGCTAGATTGAGATGGTTTGGACATATACAGAGGAGGGTAGTAAGTATATTGGTAGTAGGATGCTGAGGTTAGAACTACCAAGCAGAAAGCCTAGAGGAAGACTAAAGAGAAGATTTATGGACGTGGTGAAGGAGGATATGAAGGCAGTTGGTGTAAGACAAGAAGATGCAGAGGATAGGGTGAGATGGAGGCTGATGATTCGCTGTGGCGATCCCTGAAGGGAACAGCTGAAAGGAAAAGAAGAAGTGCGCAGATTTCCCACAGAGAAATGGGAATTCACAGACTTCCTGGGTGGGGTATTTCGGGTTTTGGAATTACTCAACTCGGTGAAATTTTGAGAGAACAAGAGACTAATGTTTTATGTGCTGTGTCAGTTCTGTTTAAAATCAGTGGTAGTTTGCTTTACTGACTGATGTGCTGTGCGGTTGGTTTTACAATCCTTTTGCAGAAGGAAGTTTACTTGGCCTACAATTAGATAATAGAGCATGTAAAAGTCTGTATACTGAATGCCATCTACACACTACTTTAATAATGCCCTTGTAATGAATGACCTATTTCTCACTTTCCTTTTGCTCAGTTCGAATGTAGTGTACATAAACTTGCAGCTTGAACTTCACTTTCTGATTTTTTTTTTTTTTTTAAGAGCTCACGTTTTGAAGATTTTCTTAAAATATATATATTTAAAAAAATAAAAAAAAAATTAGTATAGTTTAGCATCTAATTTTGGTTGTATATTTGTCCCTTCCTCCCCTTATCTTAGGCACTTCAGAGTAATCTGAAGTATTCTTTGTTGCCGAGGCGGCTGATCATTGGAAAGAGATTGGCTCAGTGCCTACATCCAGCTCTGCCCAGTGGTGTCCATCTCAAGGCTCTGGAAACCTATGAAGTTATCTTCAAAATCATTGGTACAAAGTGGCTGGCTCGGGACCTTTTTATCTACAGGTGAGTTCGATAAATTCAAATGAGGTGAGACAATGTTCTCGTCACACAGTGAAAATTTTATCAGAGAAGAAGGGGAAATTTCATTAGTTTGGGATTCATACAGTTCGGAATGTATTCAATCAGCCCGTAGTGGGATTTTATCTATTACTAAAAGTGTTTAGAAGGTAGTTTTATAATGCATTTGTGTGATGCTTGGTGCACAGTTGTTAGGTTCCTCTCTTGTAATAGTGTAAAGAAAACTGCAATACAGTGATGTTGATGTGAACACTTTTACTAAAATTATTTAGAACTACAGTTATCATTATTACCATATGACTGTCATAGTTTCGTTACACTTTTGTATTTTTATTTCGTTTCACGATAATGGTTTCCCTTTTGAGTTTGGTTCCTCTCAAGACTTCCTACCTAGTGTCATCTGAGATTTTAATTTTTTACTTTCCAGTTAGCTCATGCTTGCGCATTTGAGATATCCAGGGTTCATAGAGGTACTGTATTTATTTATTTTTTTTAGATTAACCTTTTTCAACCTCTCACCCTCACCGTAGGTGAACAAAGCAGGAGCTGTACAAATTGGGTCTGTCCCGACTTGTTAACTCAGTAACTTTGAAAGGAAATGATTATAGGATCATGTAATTTAATGAATAGGGGAGTACAGGGTGGGGTTGTGTATGGGTCATCTTCCTTCAAGGATTTATTTATTTTTGTATGGATATGTATACAAATAAAAATTTTGTCACTGCTTTTCCCCAGTGCACCTAACTGGGTGATGAATGGTCGGCCATGCCTCCCACTGTCTATGGTGAGAGGCATGTAAAGGTACCCTTGCTGATTATGTCAAGAGTAGGCTGGACAGCCGTCAACGTGTTTCTGCTCTGTGACGGCATGGCAAGCTTTTCAGGGTATACCTCGCCCATAGCCAGCTGAGATGGGCACCAGCTTCCCCGTGACCCTAGTTAGGATTAAGCAGTTCAGAGAGTGGAAAGTGTGTGTGTGTGTGTGTGATAACAGGAAACTACATAGGATCCCCAAATTTTGTGATATGGATTTCCTTGGATAGGCTTGTATATGGGTTATATTATAAATGGGATGCTTGTAAGTCAGCTGCTTTGTGACGGTGTCGGTTATAAAAATATAAATGCAACCTGATTTAATTGAATCAAGTCAACTTTTTGTGTTGCAAAACACATTAGCTTTTTTGTGGGTGTATTCTAAGAAAAGTCTGTGTGTGTGTGTGTGTGTGTGTGTGTGTGTAGCTCTGGACTGTTTCCTCTGCTCAGCCATGCAGCAATGTCAGTTAAAATGGCTGTATTGACTCTTTATGAGCGCTACTTCCTGCCGTTGCAAAAAGCTCTGCTTCCAAGCTTGCAGGCCTTCATCATAGGCCTGCTGCCTGGCCTGGAAGAGGGTCTGGACGTCTACGACAGGTATGTGCCATGTGTTAAATGATTAGATACAGTTACTGTGATTCAGACTACACCATAATTTAAGTGTTAAATTGCCTGTTTCAGTTTTCACCGTTTGTAGCAATGCTTAAACTGGCAGCAAAAATGTAAAAATATTTAAAAAGTTAATATAAAAGGTGATGGCTCCACTTTATCAGGACCCATTTTTAAATTTGTTCTTTTTTTTTTTTTTTAGGTAATACCCATAAACAGTCAAAATGAAAGGTAGATTAATATAAAACTTACTAAAAGGTGTGTGTACATTTTTATATATATATATATATATATATATATATATATATATATATATATATATATATATATATATATATACACGGTGTCCATAAAGTCTGGGTTCATGGTAAACAAAATCACATCCCGTATTCAACGTAGTAAGTGCTTTAAAAATTGGAGTGGGTGGGTGCTTATTAAAATGATTACTAGCAAAGTGGAATGGTAAGTGCTTATTACCATGGAGGTGGAAAACATGAATAATCACAGAACAATCGGAGTTTTACTGGTATGTGTGTTGTTCATTTTGTGGTATCAACCAAACTACTTACATAAAGCTGAAAATAAATTGAAAACAG
>CM045729.1:69806079-69856079 GCA_024760905.1 Plotosus lineatus
ATAGCTTTAGCAAATGAGTAAGAGTTCACTGCAGATTTGAGATGCTAATTTTGTCCTATATATGCTGGTAAATTACTATCTACAAAAAAAAAAATTCAAAGTAAATATTTTTTTTCAGTAAAAAAGCTCACTACGTCAATCCTGTATACTGTATGACTTTCTGTGTTTCTCTCTTTGCACTCCTTTTTACATTCTGTCTGTCTCAGGACAGACACTCTATTGGTGAAGCTGTCCATGCTAGTGGGCCAGTCAGTGTTTTATGGAGCGCTGTGGGGTTCAGCACTTGTGTGTCCTTTGGTGCGACTTCCAGCTTCACTCTTCATCGTCACACACTTTGACCGCACGATGACCAGCCGTGAGCAGAAATACATGCTAGGCAATGACCACAAACTAGCAGTGAGTGTTTTTATAAAGAATATAATTCTCTGTAGTGATGTTGTGCATTTTTATGCTTAAATGATTCATGGCAGTCAATGTCTTTTTCTCATGAGAACAAACTGAAAATAAATTTATCGCATCTCTCTCTAACTCACTATCTGTTTCAGTTGAAGGCAACTTGTCTGTCTCTTCAGGACACTAATGTACTGGTCCAGCGGAATATGCTGGAAATTCTTCTATACTTCTTCCCATTTGCATCATGTCTGGTCAGTTTCTCTTTCTGTTCCCCCATCTCTTCTCCTTCTTGCCTTGTTCCTTTTTCCAAAGAATTGCATGATTAGTGCAGTTTGGATTTTTAGGCAATGTCCTCCTTTGGTCTGCTGTTTGTTTAGGACCCATTGACATGTTCTGTCCCTGTAAATCGGGAAGAAATGATCACAGTAGTGTCCGCTGCCTCTCTCACTCTGCTCAGGAGAGATATGTCACTCAATCGGCGCCTCTATGCATGGCTTCTAGGTAACATTAATGCTTCGCACTAATGCTGCCAAAACATTATTGGTTAAGGAATTTATATGTGCTTGTCATGTTACATTAAACTTTGTGTGTAGGCTTAGATATTAAAGGGGGCATGGTGGCTCCAGATACAACTCTCTACTCTACAGTCGAAGAGCATACTGCTTACTACTTTAACAGACATTCCAGAGAGCTATTTGTGCAGGTATGATTCATCTCCCTCCCACAGAAACAAATATATGAAAGCGTTTTCTTACCAGTTGGCTGTCAGTATTAATTATTGAACCACATAACACTCAATTCTGGTATGAAAATGATCCAATTCTGAGTTTTTAATGTGATGTGTAAGCATGACTCTCTCTCTCTCTCTCTCTCTCTCTCTCTGTATGCCTGCATTGTGTAATTCTCTCTCTGAACAGGCACTGGTGAATATTTTGCAGCAGAAAGATATTGATAAAGACCCAGATAACATAATGAACTATCTCCGGCCATTCCGCATCATCCTCAGCTCATTAGATAAATCAGAGATCGGTAAGTACGACCGGAAGCCTTTTTTAATTTCCTGCATTTTTTTGGGTGTGCTGTATGTCAGCAAACCTATAAGGTAGGTCATTGATTACAAATCTGTTCGACCATTCTCCAAATATGTTTGTACACCTCTTTTAACTGAAAAAACTTAAGTCAATGAATAGATAGTTAGGTGATTAGGGTTAAAACTGAGGTCTTCAGGTACATGTTTGGTGAACACTACTGCATGGGTGCAAGTTTTCCGACATGTGTCGAAGCAGACTTTAGACAAATTTATAGACAAATAATTAATACTATTTGGGGCGCTGAGGGGCGTGACAGAAAACAATTGAGAACCACTGTGCCTGAAAGTGTATATGATGCGAGTTTAATGATGATTGAGGGAAGGGGGTATTTAACTGGACATTTGACCTCTAGGCCGGTGGAAGGGAACATTTATGTTCAATTTTTTGTTTGTTTTTTCTTTCAAAGCAAGATACAGTGGTACCTCACTTTACGAAATTAATCCGTTACAGTGCCTTTTTCATAACCTGCATTTCTTCGTAAGTTGAACCGCATTTTACATGTAAAACGCATGATTCGTTCCAAGGCTCCCAATACTACCCTGTAAAAATGATTAAAGTACACCAATGTTGTATGAAATATCTATGAAATCATCATCTTTCCCTTTCGGCTTTTTCCAAGGTTGCCACAGTGAATCATCTAATTCGTATGTTTGATTTGGCATCGGTTTTTATGTCTGATGCCGTTCCTGACACAACCCTTTAGCAAGGGGCAGAAACATGCTGATGACTTTACAGCCTACTCTTCACTAAATTCAGCAATGGTTCTTTTACATGCCTTACACCATAGACCATAGTGAAAGATATAATGTATCGTGTGTGTGTGTGTGTGTGTGTATGTATGTATGTATGTATCAATCAATCAATCAATCAATCAATCAATCCTCTGGGTTAGGATGGCAAACATACTGGCCAGGACGTCGATGTTGGAGACACGGTCCTGCCAAGTGATGCCCAGTAGTCTGCAAAGGCAGCGTTGGTGGAAGGCGTTCAGTGGGCGTTCCCGGCAGGCGTAGAGGGTCCATGCTTCACTGCCGTAAAAGGAGAGTACTCAGTATGCAGACCTTGTAGACTCTTGTCTTGGTGTTGGTGGTTAGTCTCGAGTTGTCCCAAACTTCTTTCACCAGATGGGCCATCACTGTTGATGCCTTGCCGATACAGATGTTCAGTTCGGCGTCTAGAGAGAGTTTGCTTGAGATAATTGATCCGAGGTAGGTGAACTTTTCCACCACCTCAAGGGTCTGGTCATCGATGTTGATACTGGGAGCACTGCTGACATCCTGGCCCATGATCTTGGTCTTATTAAGGCTGATGTTGAGTCCAAACTCAGAGCAGACACCAGCAAAGCAGGTGTTGATGAGACGCTGGAGCACTTCCTCGGTGTGGGCAACAAGGCCAGCGTCAGCAAACAGCAGCTCCCTGATGAGAACTCTCCGCACCTTGGTCTTTGCTCTGAGGCGTGCCAGGTTAAAGAGGCCTCCGTCGCTCCTGGCATGGGGGAAGACTCCATCTTCAGAGTCCTGGAAAGCGTAGTACTGGAGCAGGGAGAAAAAGATGCCAAAAGGATTGGAGTGAGGACCCAACCCTGCTTCACACCGTTCTTGATCAGGAAAGGGTCTGAGGATGATCCATGAAACTGGGTCATGCTGTTCATGTCCTGGTGGAACGACTTGATCATGCTCAAAAGCTTGGGGGGGGGCATCCAATTCACTGGAGGAGGGCAAACCGTCCATTCCTGCTGACCAAATCAAAAGCCTTGGTCAGGTTGATGAAGGTCTAATAGAGGGGTTATCTCTGCTCTCTGCAAGGGAGATGTGCAGAGTTGTGGCAACTACAGAGGACTAAAGTTGATTAGCCATATGATGAAGTTATGGGAAAGAATAGTGGAAGCTAGACTCGGGGCAGAGGTCAGTGCATATATACTGTATATTTTATATATACATACATACAGGCATGGGCAAGTTTCAAAATTTTAACTAGCCATGTGGGCTAGTAAACTTTCAATAGTTAACTAGCCCAGAAAAATTTTTACTCGTCCACAAAATTTAACGGTGCAATGATACAAGTCTGATTTATAAGCATTATTTATACATAGTAAATGACACATCAATAAATAAAGTGAAATATATAGGTTACTGACATTTTCATTTTGGTATAAAATGTGTGTACAACTTCAATACAGATATAGCAGGGAACTTTTAAGTTCCTTGGATATAGACTTATAATCTTTTTAAAAACTAAACTCTGTAGACTTAGCATGCCTACAGTACTATTACCAGGTGGAATACTTACTTGCAAATCCAGTCAAATGTGGTGAAAGGAGAGCATGTTTTGGCCAGTGCATGTGCAGACCTCATCAGTTTACCAACACGAAGATGCTGATCTTGGGTCAGTTGAAATGGTGCCTTCCCTGCCTGTGTATCTTTGGTAGCTTTATTTGCATGTTGTTTATTCAAGTAATTTTAAGACCGTAATGAATACTAACGATTCAAGTACGCTCAGAAACGTAACCGTTCTACTGAAAGCTGAAACACTCCGACTCGATTGTTAACAACCTGAAACATCAGAAAAAACATAACTTTCAGCCGAACAACTTCTGTGCGCATGTGTACATAGCGATCTTACGGCAATCGTACACACGCGACCATAGCACTCGACTGTGTCCGTACTGAACATTCGGGCAACTATCGGTAGTTTCCGTATGCTGGACGAAAACAGAATGCATACTGACCGCGATACCGCTGTGCATTATAACTGCCCAAGCAGAAATTCAGGAAATTGTCTCAGTAAAAATACATATACACAGGCTTGACACTTTTATTCGCCTCATGGGCGATCAATTTATTAATTTCCACTTGCCCACATTTATATTTGGTCGCCTGGGGCGAGTGATCTTCCCCATGCCTCTATATATATATATATGTATATATGTATATATATGTATGTATGTATATATATGTATATATATATGTATATATATATATGTATATATATGTGTATATATATATATATATATATATGTGTATATATATGTGTATATATATATATATGTGTATGTATGTATATATATATGTATGTATGTATATATATATGTATGTATGTATATATATATGTATATATGAATATATGATTTTCTGAGTAGATCCTTCCGTAGGAGAGTGCTCAATACTTTTTGGTAGAGGAAATAACAAAAATAAAAGGACAGGACAAAGACTTTCTATTGAAACTCCATTTATCACTACAGATCTGTTTCGAGGGGTGGTGAAACCATCCTCTCTCTTCAGGTGATTATAGATTCTGCTATAATCACCTGAAGAGAGAGGATGGTTTCACCACCCCTCGAAACAGATCTATAGTGATAAATGGAGTTTCAATAGAAAGTCTTTGTCCTGTCCTTTTATTTTTGTGTGTATATATATATATATATGCGCGTGCGTCATCCCTCCTTGCCAATGGGAGGTCTCCTTTGTTCCTGTTTGTGTGTCACTCCAACTGTGTTTTATGGCTCAGCTTTTAACCTTGCAGGAACATTTGTAAGATTATAACTCTGCTTTGAAGCCATGGTCAACACGCGCGCGCGCACACACGTGTGATTCCCGGTGCTATGGTCATTGTAAGATTGTAACTCTGCTCAGAAGACATGGTCAACACGAAGTAAGTACCTTAAATGGTATGCGTTTATAATTCTTAAAGGGTAGTCTTGGGAGCCTTGGAATGAATCACGCGTTTTACATGTAAAATGCACCTCTGCTTACGAAAACTCCAGGTTACGAAGAATGTGCTGGAACATATTAATTTCGTAAGAAGGGGGCTGACTGTGTGTTTGTGTGTGTGTGGGTATATACTAGTCCTTCTCAAAAAATTAGCATATTATGATAAAGTTCATTAAAGTTCATTCTTTTCTGTAATGTACTGATAAAAATGAAACTTTCATATATTTTAGATTCATTGCACACCAACTGAAATATTTCAGGTCTTTTATTGTTTTAATACTGATGATTTTGGTATACAGCTCATGAAAACCCAAAATTCCTATCTCAAAAAATTAGCATATCATGAAAAGGCACTCTAAACGAGCTATTAACCTAATCATCTGAATCAACCAATTAACTCTAAACACCTGCAAAATATTCCTGAGGCTTTTAAAAACTCCCAGCCTGGTTCATTACTCAAAACCGCAATCATGGGTAAGACTGCCGACCTGATTGCTGTCCAGAAGGCCATCATTGACACCCTCAAGCAAGAGGGTAAGACGGAAAGAAATCTCTGAGCGAATAGGCTGTTCCCAGAGTGCTGTGTCAAGGCACCTTGGATGTCTGTGGGAAGGAAAAAGTGAAATAAGGGCCAGTTCCAGACCTTGGGGGACCTGTGGAAGCAGTGGACTGAGTCTGGAGTAGAAACCTCCAGAGCCACCGTGCACAGGGATGTGCAGGAAATGGGCCACAGGTGCTGCGCCACTTTTGAACCAGAAACAGCGGCAGAAGCTCCTGACCTGGGCTACAGAGAAGCAGCACTGGACTGTTGCTCAGTGGTCCAAAGTACTTTTTTCGGATGAAAGCAAATTTTGCATGTTGTTCAGAAATCAAGATGCCAGAGTCTGGAGGAAGACTGGGGAGAAGGAAATACCAAAATGCCTGAAGTCCAGTGTCAAGTACCCACAGTCAGTGATGGTCTGGGGTGCCATGTCAGCTGCTGGTATTGGGCCACTGGGTTTTATCAAGGGCAGGGTCAATGCAGCTCGCTATCAGGAGATTTTAGAGCATTTCAGGCTTCCATCTGCTGAAAAGCTTTGTGGAAATGATTTCATTTTTCAGTACGACCTGTCACCTGCGCACAGTGCCAAAACCACTGGTAAATGGTTTACTGACCATGGCATTACTGTGCTCAATTGGCCTGCCAACTCTCCTGACCTGAACCCTCCCCCCCCCCATATCTGTGGGATATTGTGAAGAGAAAGTTGAGACACCAGACCCAACACTAGATGAGCTTAAGGCTGCTATCGAAGCATCCTGGGCCTCCATAACACCTCAGCAGTGCCACAGGCTGATTGCCTCCATGCCACGCCACACTGAAGCAGTCATTTCTGCAAAAGGATTCCTGACCAAGTATTGAGTGCATAACTGAACATAATTATTTGAAGGTTGACTTTTTTGTATTAAAAGCATTTGTATTTAAAAAAAAAAAAAATTATATATATATATATATATATATATATATATACACACACACTACACAAAGTTAAGGATATTTCTCAAAAAACTGAAATTAAGGCCAATTCACAAAACTGAAAAATCTAGAAAATTTTCAAATATCCTTAACTTTTTTTTGTTTTGTAGTGTACATATGAGAGAGCGTGACAGTTTATGTAATAAGGCTCTTTTCTTTCAATGGTTATTTTTTGGCGAGGGGATGCTTCCAGCTGTTTTTACTTTTTATTTTTTTGAAGGAATTTTGTCAGAACAGCATCTTGGAGGTCATGCCGATAGCAGGCCAGGTTGAAGTGGTCTTTGCAGACTTCTGAATAGCATCCAAAAGGCAACATTTTCAGTGTTGGCCTGTGCCCATATCAAGTTTTCTGCAATTTTTTTTTTTTGCAATTGTTGTCTGTGCAGTCGTATGTTTTGAACTCCATAATTTTTCCTGCCAGCACAGCTCAACACTGGCTGATAATGCTATCTTAGACTGGTGTCTACTTCATGTAGCCCTGCCAATAGAACAAAGCGATGAATTCATGTCACTACTGGTCCTGAAAGAGCCAATTAAGAAGGAAACATGCCTCTGCACATGCCTAAGTGCAGCATCAATCCAAGTGTTTTGGCACCCTCATGTTCTTGACGTGAAGAAAGGCCTGATATTACATGATGTTATACGTGATGGTTTTAAAGAGCTAGTAATGCAAATTCACCACAGGTATACCAAGTTGTTTCAGTAACTTTTTGCTTTTGTTAATTGGGACTCCAGTGCAGGTCTGCATTCAGATTTGGGTAAACGTACTTTGGCACAATGTCTGTTGTTCAAAAGTGCTAACTCGCATTCTAATTGTCTTGGTCTCTTCAGCTTCTTGGAAGTTTGATTGGGTAATGTGTGATTATAGGTTATATTTTACATAATTTTGTTTATTTCAAAATAAGGTCAGACTCATGCATCAGAAGAATATTTGAAGCATTTTTTAATACAATGCTATTATAGTTTTTCTTTTACACCTCTCTCTCAGGGCCGCTGGTTGTATCTGATGTGCTCTTGGAGGTGATCAGAGCCTTTTATAGTTACTGTAAAGAACTGCTGGGAGAGGAGTCGCTGAACTGCAGTCACTCTAACAACCAGATTTCGAGGTCAGAATGATGATTGGAAATGAGTGAATGATGGGAAGATTGAGATGGAGATAAACCAACTCGTAATTAAAAATGCATCTAGTCAGAAGTAGACATACAAAGCTCTGATAACTAGTTTGTTTCTAAACAATAGAGAGCCATGATGCATGTCTCTTTTGAAACCTCTCCATAAACAAATAATAAACCAGACTGTACTTTTGCTTGTGGATGAGGAAGGTACTGATCATGGTATATCAACTGTATGCCGTGTGTATATGTATAGGTGTGCGCATATGTAGGCATGCGTGTATAGGCGTGTGTATATGTAGGTATCCCCTCTTCTTACAACAGTGCAAACATCTGAGGACTGAGGAGACAAGTTTCTCAAGTTTAGAAATAGGAATGCTGTCCCATTCTTGTCTCATACAGGCCTCTAACTGTTCAACTGTCTTGGGCCTTTCTGGAAGTATCGCTGAGCACTGCTGAGGGGTTGCTCAACCGCATCTAGTATATGATATTATATGATAGTATATGACTAGATGCATCCTACTTTCGTTTTTTTTTTTTTTTATCTCCTTCGATTGATAACCGAGCCCGCGTCGTCTTTTCGGTGTCACCGGGAATTACTTTCTTGGGGTCCATAATGGATAACGAAATAAAACGCTGCAATGATCACTCTCAAAAAAACTCGCAAGCCAACAGACCTGTTCAACTCTCCTTCACGCGTGTGACAAACCGGAAGTATGGGTACAGTTCAGCTCTCTCCTGGCCAATGGGAGGCCAGCAGGGTGAGATGTTGGGAGACAGCCAATGAAAGAGCAACTCGCACATTGTTTTAATGTTTGAATGGCGCGTTTGAATTTTTGAATGGCGTGTTTGGTGCTTTTTGTGTGAAGAGGCTTCGTATATAGAGGACAGAAATTTAACAAAATGTTTTTCGTAACCTGGATTTTTCGGATTCAGAAGTTTTCGTAAGTAGAGGGCTGACAGTATTATAAACAATACAAAGTAGGTTTTTTTGTTGTTGTTTTTTTAAATTCCATACCTGTTTATGGACAGGAATGACATATTGCCTGTTTTGTTTATGCAGTAAAATCAAGGAGAACAAAAATGTTTCCGAAATCATAAAGACAGTAAATATGTTGGTGAGTGCCATGAACAGTGAATACATTTGGGACTACATAACCAAACACTTCCACACCTGCCTCAGGTACACACGCATACACACACATACACACACACACACTCTTTCTCTACAGGTTAACCAATATACATGCCAAAAACTATCATGTAACCTGTATTCCAGTGGGTCATGTGATCATACAGAGAGGTCTTCATCTAAAGACTGGAGCCCTTCTCCTTCAGTGACTGAGCTCTCGACCCTCATAATCTTCCTTCTTGATGTTATACCTTTGGTATTTGCCTCTTTTCTCTTGACGGTGTATATATATATATATATATATATATATATATATATATATATAAAAAAAATATAATATCTCATGCTTTCTTTTTAACCCCCTGCCCCATTATTGCCTTCAAGGAGCTTTATGCTGAAATCCAAACACAGTACCTGCCCCAGATGCTGGATAGCATGTTGCAGTCTTTGTGTGCTCACATGGCTTCTCTCAGCTTGGTAGAGCTTACACAGACACTTAAAGCATGTTTTAAAGTTCTGACTAAGATCCAGATGCCTGTGAGCTATATGGATGTAGATATGGAGTCACCGACACGGGATTTAAAAGGAACAAAGGTAAGAACACAGAATTTAAAAGAAAATGTTTTAATAATGCTAGGAATGTCATCTTGCTGTTGATTAGATTTATTTTTGTCTGCTTAAATATTTTAATCTCTTTGTTTTTTTTTTTTTTCTTGCATAAGCAGGTTGCAGTGGGTGACATCAGGAACAATGACAATGTTAAACAAATGAGTAATGGTAAAATTCAAGATGATGAAGTAGCCGTAAATGGACAGGAAGCACAAGAGGTGGGAAAAGAAGTTGGCATGTTCCCGTTACTTCGCTCTGAAGACAGTGGACTGGGCCTCAGTGCCTCACCTTCAGAGCAACAGCTTCCTCCTGGCCAAAGCACTTCAATCCCTTCTTCAGGGGTTTGCACCAAGGCAGAGGATATATGGAGGAAAGGAGGGTGCATGGAAAACATGTCCAAGTGCATCCAAGACGTACTAGAATCTGTTATTACCAGGTGCTCTGCACATTAAGTATGAAAGTTATATTTTAATATACTACGATCTGTAATTAAATCAGAAAATATCAAATTATATATTAATATAAAATTAGAAAGTCATTAAACCTAATAAGCGCTCTGCTCCAATAAGCACCCCTCCCCCCCAAATGTATTTGATCTTAAGTTGAATAACCGCCCACGTGTACTGGTCGTAAAATCGTCGATCAAACTTGCCAATTTTATTCGATCAGTCTCTGTAACCGTGAAATGAGGCGTTCACTGCCTGTAAAAGTGAGTTTACACGGTATTTCAAGAGCCCCTGCCACTGGAGAATGTCTATAATGTTCATCAGTATCAACACATTTGATTGTTCTGCCATGCTTTAAAAAACAGGAAAATATTTTGCTGTTTTCTCTTGGTAAATGTCCAACAACCGATGAACCATTAGAAACTGCTACAGCAAAACTATGGGATGCTCTGAATGAACGGAGCGATGAGCCAGATATGGACCTATTAGAAAGTGACGAGTATTTTTCACCCGATTCTCCTGCTCACTAACTTCATAAATTTAAGGACATTCCTGGACATGGGATTTTGTTTATGTTCGTGTTGATTGGTTCAATGTGCTAAAGTTGACATTCGTGTTGATTGGCTCGGTTTAACTTCTGGGGAAAATGTTTAAAGGAACAGCACCGGGAGAGAAAAGTAAGGGGTCTTTATAAAAAAAAAAAAAAAAAAAAAAGCTGTTTTAGGTTTTTCAGCTTTCATGTAAGTAATTTGGTTGATACCACAAAATGAATAACACAAATACCAGTAAAACTCTCTTATTGTTTTGTTATTTGTTTTCCACGACTATGGTAATAAGCACTTGCCCTTCCACTCCGCTGGTAACATTTTAATAAGCGCCCACCTATACCTTTTTTTTTTTTTTTTTTTTTAAAGCGCCCTGGGCGCTTATCACATTGAATACGGTGTGTGTGTGTGTGTGTATATATATGTCTATATATATATATATATATAATATATGTTTTAAATTAAATTACCTACATGAAATAAATACGGCAAGTACAGTATGTTGTACACTGGGACAGTGCAGTGGTGCAGTAGTTAACAAGTCTGCCTCAGAACAAGTTTCTGTGTGAAATTTGCATGTTTACATTTTTTTTTTTGACTGTGGGAGGAAACCTACGCAAACAAAAGGCATAGTTGGCGAATTGGCTTTTCCAAATTGCCCCAGATGTGAGTGTGAATGGTTGTAGGTGTGTTGGCTCTGCAGTGGTTTGTCAAGGCTGTACCCCACCTTCACCCAGAGTTGGTTGAGAGAGGCACCAGCCTCCCTGTAACCTTAATTAGGATTAAGCTGTTTAGAAAATAGATGAATTAATGAATGTCCCCCCAGTGCAGCTAACCGGGTTATCAAAGGCCAGCCATGTCTCTCGCTGTCTATGGTGGTAGGCATGTAAAAGAACCTTTGCTGACTTTTGTCAAGAGTAGGCTGCATAGCTGTCAGTGTGTTTCTGCCCTGTGATGCCGTGGTGAGGTGTCCAGGGTGTACTCTGCCCTCACCCAGTCGGCTGATATGGGCACCAGCCTCCCCATGACCCTCATTAGGATTAAGCTTTTTGTAAAATAAATGAATATTGTACACTGTAATGTAAGCAATCGTCTTCCTTTTTGTTAGGCACTTGTTGGTTGCAGATCCAGGAAAGCAGAAAGGTCTGGAGGAGGTGACTCCACACGAGCGGCATGCTTCTCGCCAGGGAAGGACACGCTCTTCATTTACACGGGAGAGCAGCCGAGACCTGGGGTTGATCAAAGACAGACTGGCTGAGCTCTTCATACCTGGCAAGCTGCGAGAGCAGTCTCAGGAAGTGTTTCATAAGGGGAATAGCTCTGGACATGAACTGCTTCAGTGGACAGAAGGATTGCAGCCCAAGGGAAAAGGAGAGATCAGTGAACACTGTCGCCATGCCTTTACTGCTGTTTGTCACCTCCTGCTTGAGAGCGCGACTTTCCCCATCTACTACACGGAAAAGGAAAGCCAAGAGCTCAACAGCAAATTGTTTGAGCACACTGCGGGTACTTTGAGAGATACTTGCAGAACACTTCATTATGAATGTAAAATTAATGACTATATATATATATATATATATATATATATAAAAAATTTTTCTTTCTTTTTTTCTTCAGGTAATGAAGAACGTAACCTCCCGAAGTGGCTGAGGTCTTTGATGAGACTATGTTGCCTTTCGAAAGACTATCAGGTACTCCAATCATATAATGACAGAAGAAGTTAGACTGTTTTATTTCCGCATGTTGAGTAGGATTGTGTCTTCTGTGAATACATTAGCAATATATCTGTACTCTTTCAACAACATTTCCAGGGTATGACTGCATTTTGAACCGTTTATTATTTTTGTGCATTTAGATTCAGCATGTGGCAATTTCTTCTCTCTTGGAGCTCATAAACCATTCTCAGTCTTTAGCACTGGTCATTCAGGACAAGAATCGACGATATAAGAGATCAGAAGCAAATCCTCTCAGTGGACAATTGCAGATGGTTACATTACCTCCCATCTACCCAGCAGTGCTTAATACTATGGAGCTACGCACAGACTTCTACCAGGTAAGTGGCCCAGTAAACAGTGACGTGTTGAATAGAAATTAAATGTGAAGGTTTACTATAATCAAGTATATGGAAAAGCGTTTTCTTTAATTATTCTTTTTGTTGAGGTAAACTCAATGGGGTTATATTTTGGTGAGCATTTGGTTTAACTTGGCCAGATTCAAAAATTCCACTTTTTTACCCTGATGACGCGTTTGATCCCCCATCTGCCTTCTTCCTGCTTGTACCAGCGGGCAGCTCGGGTGCTGTGGGCTCAGCTGGACACAGAACGCAAAGAGCAACATATTTCCTGTGTGGAGCTCTTCTATCGACTTCACTGTCTGGCGCCATCCACAGCCATCTGTGAGGATATAATCTGCATGGCCTTGCTGAGCAGAGACAAGGTACAGTGCTTATTACGAGGGCTAGTTCATACAAATGGGTGAGCATGGATAAGCCCACAGTTGTACTAAAGCCCTCCAAAGTGCTATGTAGAACAAAACTAACCAATACTTACCAATTTACCATTTATATATGAAATTTTTTTACACATTTGCTGCTTGATGGGGCAAGTTATGTATATTCACCAGCATCTGTTTTGTTTGCCTATTGGCGATGGGGTATAAGGCCTGGCTGGAGTTCATAACATTGTGGGCCAGATCTGGATCATAGTCTGGATTAGTAAAAGACTTTTTAAACATTTATTAAAGATTCTGCAAAAACTACTGCACATATATTTATCAAATTAGAGTGGTGGATTGAGAAGGGCCTGGGGAGAATCCATGAAATTTTACAGCAAATCCAAATTTAGGATTTAGAAATTTTTTCATCATCATCATCTTCTTCCGCTTAGTCCAGGGTCGGGTCGCGGGGGCAGCAACCTTAGCAAAGAGGTCCAGACATCCCTCTCCCGAGCTACTTCCTCCAACTCTCCCGGGGGGACACCGAGGCGGTCCCAGACAAGCCGAGAGACATAGTCCCTCCAGCGTGTTCCTAGGTCGACCCGGGGTCTCTTCCGGTTGGACATGCCCGAAACACCACACCAGGGAGGCGTCCGGGGGCATTCTGACCAGATGCCCGAGCCACCTCAACTGGCCCCTCTCAATGCGGAGGAGCAGCGGATCTACTCCGAGCTCTCCCGGATGGCGGAGCTTCTCACCCCTATCTCTAAGGGAGAACCCGCCACCCGGCGAAGGAAGCTCATTTCAGCCGCTTGTATCCGTGATCTTGTTCTTTCGGTCATTACCCAAAGCTCGTGACCATAGGTGAGGGTTGGAACGTAGATCGACTGGTAAATTGAGAGCTTCGCCTTGCGGCTCAGCTCCTTTTTCACCACAACGGACCGGTACAGGCACCGCTTAACAGCGGAGGCTGCAGCGATCCGTCTGTCGATCTCTCGCTCCATCCTTCCTCACTCGTAAACAAGACCCCAAGATACTTAAACTCCTCCACTTGGGGCAGGACCTCATTCCCGACCGGAGGGTGCATTCCACCATTGTCCGACTGAGAACCATGGCCTCGGACTTGGAGGTACTGATCTTCATCCCGGCTGCTTCGCACTCAGCCGCGAATCGCTCCAATGAGAGCTGGAGGGCCCGACTTGATGAAGCCAAAGGACAACATCATCCGCAAAAAGCAGAGCGATATCCGATGGCCACCAAACCAGAACCCCTCATCGCCTCGACTGCGCCTAGAAATTCTGTCCATAAAAATTATGAACAGAATCGGTGACAAAGGACAGCCTTGGCGGACTCCAACTCCCACTGGAAAGGAATCCGACCTGCTGTTACCAATACGGACCAAACTCTGGCTCGGTGATACAGCGACCGAATAGCTCATAGCAGCGGATCCGGAACGCCCGTATTCTCGGAGCACGCCCACAAGATCTTTCGAGGACACGGTCGAAAGCCTTCTCCAAATCCACAAAGCACATGTGGACAGATTGGGCAAACTCCCATGCCCCCTCCAGAATCCTGTGGAGGCGTATAGAGTTGGTCAAGAGTGCTGCGGCCAGGGCGAAAACCACATTGTTCCTCCTGAATCCGAGGTTCGACTATCGGTCGGATCCTCCTCTCTAGTACCCTGCATAGACTTTCCCAGGTAGGCTGAGGAGTGTAATTCCCGATAATTGGAACACACCCTCCGGTCCCCTTCTTAAAAATTGGGACCACCACCCCAGTTTGCCAATCCAGAGGTACAGCCCCGATGACCACGCGATGTTGCAGAGGCGTGTCAACCAAGACAGTCCTACAACATCCAGAGCCCTGAGATATTCCGGGCGGATCTCGTCCAACCCGGAGCTCGACCACCGAGGAGCTTTTGACAACCTCAGTGACCTCCACTCCAGTGATGGGCGGACCCTCACCCGAACCCCAGGGTCTTCCTCTTCCACGGAGGGCGTGTTGGTGGGATTGAGAAGGTCCTCAAAGTATTCCCTCCACCTCTCAACAACATCCTCAGTCAAGGTAAGCAGCTCCCCACCTCCACCGTAAACAGTGTTTGTGAAGAACTGCTTCCCCCTCCTGAGGCGTCGGATGGTGGCCCAGAACCTTTTTGAGGCCAACCGATAATCACTCTCCAGGCCCTCACCGAACTCCTCCCACGCCTGAGATTTTGCATCTGCGACAGCCTCGGCTGCAGCACGTTTGGCCTGCCGGTACCCGTTTGCTGCCTCAGGAGTCCCACAGGCTAATAAAACCCGATAGGCCTCCTTCTTCAGCTGGACGGCCCCCTTCACTGCAGGTGTCCACCACCGGGTTCGGGATTGCCGCCCACGACAAGCACCGGCGACCTTACGGCCACAGCTATGGGCTGCCGCCTCAGCAATGGAGGCACGAAACATGGCCCATTCGGATTCCATGTCCCCGCCTCCTCCGGGCGTGGTTGTAGCTCTGCCGGAGGTGGGACTTAAAGGCCTCTCGGACAGGGGGCTCCGCCAAACGTTCCCAGCAGACCCTGATTACACGCTTGGGCCTGCCAGGTCTGGAAGGCAACCTCCCACACCACCGAAGCCAACTCACCACCAGGTAGTGATCGGTAGACAGCTCAGCTCCTCTCTTCACCCGAGTGTCCAGAACATATGGTCGCAAGTCTGATGACAGTTTTAGTTTTTAATTTTTTTTTATTTTTTTTAATCAGTCTTGTTGGGGAATGGGCCTAGAAAGAACCCATTAAATTTTGGAGTACATAATGAAATTCAGATCCAGGGGTTTTGAAAGATTTGTAAAGGATTTTGACTGTAAGCAAGATTATGAGAAACTCACTGTTAGTATTTTTAAATTAAACTTTGTAGGGTATGGGCATTGGACGTGGCGATGAACATTTGTTGGTGATCTGTGTACACTGGAAAAAGTCCTATTTTTGACATGGGTCCAAATGTTCATGTAACGCCCTCTAGTGGAAGATATTTTATTACAACTATATCAAGTTATAGCAACCTCTTTGTGCCTGGTAGAGGTACCTTGCACCAAGTTCTCCTCTCATTAAAACTGCATTGTGTAGACAAACAAAATATTTTTCATGAAATTCAAATCAAAATTACACAAGTTTCAGATTACAGTAGTGGGGCCAGTGGTGTAGTGGTTAGAGTGCTGGGCTCATGATCGGGAGGTTGTGAGTTAAAATCCCACTGAGACCCTCACTGTGCTAAGACCCCTGGGCAAGGTCTCAACCACAAGTGTGCCTCTGTTCACCCAGCAGTATAAATGGGTACCAGTAAAAATATACTGGGAAGGCAACCTGTGATGGACTAGCGTCCCATCCAGGAGGAGTTCAACTCCTGGTCGCTTCACGCTATGGGAACCTGATGAACCACTAGGCTCGGGTGTAAAAAACCCAACAGACTTGCGTTTCAGATTACAGTAGGCCCTCGATATACGCGGGAGTTCAGTTCCGACCCATCCCACGAATGAAGATAATCCGCTAGTTCTGTACCCGGAAGTAAAACCCCATGTATCATATTACATGCGCGAATCAGCAACCGGGAGTAAAATACTATGTATCTATTACATGCACTAAAATATGCTTCTTAAGCACAGTCTTACTGAGTAATGTAGTAATGATTTAAGAAAATGTAATTTTTTTTTTTACTGTGATATTTATTGATGATAAAATATAAACATTATACAGCATACATATAAAAACACCTTTAATTGCATTCTCCTTGAAACATACAGCACTGTAGTTTTCAAAAATGCCCACTAGAGGAAGGTATTGCATTAGGCATGAGATGACTGAATTCAGGTATGAACTGCATTAAGTCCGAGCAGCTCAGCCACGCCCCTCAGCTGGAGCGAGTAGAAAACAGTTTTAGAATGAGAGTTAGAGAGCGTTACAAACCAAAGAAGTGGTGATGTGAAGTGGTGAGTTAATCCTCTGGCGCAGAGGTGAGCATGCTTTTGTTTATTGGGAGTAAATGAGAATAGTGAATTCAGGTGTGAGCCACCGAGCAGCTCAGCCATGCCCCTCAGCTGAAGCGGAGAGTAAACAGTCAGTTAGAGGCACAGTGCCAAAATCAAAGTCCCCCAGAACACAGACCATAACAAAAAGGACATAAAAGAAAAAAATGTAATAAATTGGATAAACAAAATGAGAAACATGCTACACCCCAGTAAATAAAATCACACATACAAACATTCTAAACATTAACTTAGGTAATGTGCTGGAATAATAATTGAAAAATACTTTAATAGTGGAGTGTTTTACAACAATTCAGATTATTCCTCTTCAGGCACTTCAGAGGAAACTGTCCTTTCTTACAGAGAAAGTCTTATTTCTTCAGAAGAGACATCTGTCATTACCTTTTTCTGGTGCTTAGCAGGCGTTTGAGTGACATCATAAAACCTGTTCTTACTGGTAATTAAAACACTTAAAAAAAAGCTCATTGACAACTTGTGCGTGAATGAGGAAAAAGGGGCGTGACATCATCTCAACCAATCAGCAGGAAGGAGGACAGTCATTTGCTGAATTTGAATCACATGAGTTGCTTGGCAGTGCGCGAATATGCAAATCGTGAAGGAAGACATGAAGGTCGTTGGAGTCAAAAAAGAAGATGCAGAGGACATGGTGAGAAGGAGGCGGATGATTTGCTGTGGCGACCCCTAAAGGGAGCAGCCGAAAGGAAAAGAAGAGTGCAAAACCGCGAACTCTGTCCTTTTTCTTTTTAAGGCCATCCCATTCAGTATTGCAATGTTTGCACATAAAGTATACAGCATTTTCAGGGCCAAAAGGCACACCGGACTATAAGGCGCAACAGCAACGAATGGCCTTGGGTCATACACAAGGTGCGCATTAAGGGGGAGAGGGGGAGAGAGTCGTATTAAGTCAGACTTGATTCAACTCGTTCACAGTAACTCATCATTGCTCAGTTATAACAATATAAAATAGTACACTTAACAATAACTCTCACCATTGTTCAGTTGTAACAACATAAAACAATAAACTAACTTTTTCAGTTCATTCCTCTTCCACAAATTCTTCTTCAGTGTCTGAGTTTCAGTTGTGCAAGTTGGATGTAAAGCCTGGATCCCTATTTTTTATTATATTTTATCATTCCCTCGCACATGGAGTCAGATCAATAGAGATAGGGATTAGAAGTCTTCCTAGGTCGTGACCTTCTCTCAGCCACGCCCACTTAGAGACAGCGCATTAGTATTGTGTTCATTACAGAATGGAGGTCATTACTCTGAAGCAGCTCGATCAGTGTAACTTTAAATTCATGAAGGTTAATCCGAGGTGGACACCTGTAGCAATGCTTTATCCCGATATTTGGACATGAAGTGTTGGACATACGGCCTGTTAACACCGATATCTAGCTGTTGAAGTTCTTTGGTTAATCCACCGGAATGATGGTAAGCTCTGATTCAGTTTGCTTCACATGGGTTTTGACGGTGTCCGTGAGATGGAGCCAAGGCTGCATCCACACACAACGTGCACAGTCAGCTTTTTTTTTGGCTTTTAAGTGCATCTTATGTCTGAAAAATACTGTACATGTTTGATATGTAGAGTCTAAAGAGTATAAATTTGACATATGTAAATACAGAGTAATGTACAGAAGTGTAGCATCCAATCAAAAATGCAGAGCAGCAGGTGGAATATATACAGTGTTTAGAGTTAGAAGCAGTTATGCAGAGATATGGACAGTGTAAAGGTGAGAATAAATTTGCCTTGCTTTACAGAGGAATAATGTACAGAAGATTAAATATTCATATGTAATATGGACACGTGTGTGTACGTACACACAATGTATAGGTGTATTTATGGTGTAATATGAACAAATGTACAGATGTGCTATGTATACAGTTGTGTAGTGAACAAATAGACAGTGTGCTATGCATGTATATACTGTAGTGAAAGAAAAGCACTGTGATGAACATTGACATGTACATATGTTGTTGTTTTTTGTGTATGTTATCCACAGGTTGTGCGTTTAGACGCGCTTCACAGATTCTCTGTTTTGTGGCACCTGATGAGAGAAGTCCAGACAAATCGTAGTACCTCGCTAAACCGCTCATTTGATAGGTCAGACGTTTGTTTTCAGAATAGACCCAAATTCCATGGCCAGGTTATTACATCAAATCACTTTAGAAAAGATTCCATATATCTTTCTCTTTCTGTGACAGGTCATTGTTTGTGGTATTGGACAGTCTAAATAGTCAAGATGGTAGTCTCAGTACAGTGGGACAGAGTTGGCTTTTGAGAGCTCTGTCTCTTGGCGATGTTGTCCGCATCTTGGAACCTGTTTTACTTCTACTGCTGGACCCAAAGACGCAAAGAACAGCCATTCAGAACGTTAAGCGCAATCTTTCAGCTGGTCTGTACTTGTTTATAGAACTTATTTCTAAAAATAGTGCATTTTTGTAATTGATGCTAATCTTGTTTCACCTCAACCAATGTGCTGGTGCTGAAGTATTATGAAGAAACATCTCTTATTCATTGTTGACATTCTCTTGAAATACGTATACAGGGATCCTTCACTTTCCGCGGTTAATTGGGATCGAGATCCCCCCCCCCCCCCGCAACCACTGAATTCCACGAGGTAGGACCTCCCCCTTCCCCCGCAACTAACGTACATGTGTATATATTAATAAATACATATTCCATGCTATAATTGCTTATTATCACAAATATTAAAAGATAATGCAGAAGATGTAAATAAAATATAAATACTGTACACACGCATACACATGCGCGCGCACACTCGGATGCCCACCTCACAAAAATGTAACTAGTTTTGATGGGGGGTTTTGGGTTGTTTTTTTGTTTTGTTTGTTCAGTTTTTTTTTTTTGCATAATTGGCCTTGCTTTTGTGGCAATTTCCTTATCTTTTAATTAGATGAATATTTAAAAAAAAAAAAGCGAGGGATCCCTGTATTGTAAAAAAGGCCTTAACTCTGCTTAACGAGGATAATACATGACGTGCCTAATCACATACAAAGTAGAATATGGATTGTAGTCAAGTGTTTATTTGTAATATGATGTCTTCACAGGTAATTGGAGTGCACGGAGTTATAAAGAGAAGACCAATAATAGGAGTACCGGTGATAATCTAAAGAACCCATCAGAGGACATGCTGACTCACATTGCTATAGTAGATCGTGAAGCTTTGTGGCTTGACTTGCAGCGTGATCCAGAGATTCATGGAATGCCAACAGATTCCCCTGTGACGTCTCCCAGTGAAAGTGAGGAGACTGATGCAGATGATAATGAGGCCAAAGAAGATGAAGAGGAGAGTGAGCACACTGAGTCAGCTGACACAAGTGGAGCCCAAAACTCCACGGAGACCTCGAGTTCAGGCTCTACCCCTTACCTGCAGCAGCCTACCCAAGGGGATGGCACTGTGGTCAATGGCCTTCGGCGGGGAGATTCGGAGCGTACACAAGCTTCTGATTCACTATCAAGTGATGATGATGGGCAGCTGGAGGCCCTAGCCAAGTCACGCCTCTCGAAGCAGCAACGGGAGAGGCAGGAGGCAGTAGATTCGCTCTTCCGATATATTCTGATTTATCGACAAACATATGAGAGTGGAAGGATTCTATATGCCTTTTCAGTAGTGGAAACGCTGTTGAAGAGTAGTGCGGGTCCATTTGTGGAAGCACTAAGTAACACAGCACTGGACTGTAGCTCCACTGTCCACCTGAACCTCATTCAGAACCTGCTGCAGAGACATCGGCAAGCCCAAGAGGGTGGCAGCTTCCATGGTCCTCTGCAGAATTCCACCCCTCCCAAAGCTGGCACACCAGATCAACCGCCCTCCTCTCCTCTTTCCTCTCCCCCTCCTTTCATATCTCCTCCCACTTACCTTCTGGAGATCCTGATATGCCTCTGCCTGCGCTTCCTACGTTCCCACTTCCCTTCTTATGCTAGTGTGAATATCCGTCATGTGCAGGCGAACCGTGAGGTGCAGGTCAAGAGCGTGGAGGTATTGACGGCACTGGTGGAACAGCTAGTGGTTGTAGCTCAGCAGGCCCAGACAGCTGAGACTGAGGCCAATGGAAGCTTAGAAGCCATACATAAACTTCTATGGGGCAACAAATTGCAGCACTATGTCCTCCTTATGCTTTCCACTTCCATGTATGTCTGCCAGCGTGCTGATGCACCTGTCCAACACCCACTGATAAATCTTGAGCAGGGTGGTGGTGATGTAGAAGACATCTCAGAGGAAAGGCTGGTTCATTGTGGGCATGATGGGACCTGGTCTGAACATCCGATTCAAATTGCCCTCTTGAAGCTGCTCAAGGTGCTTATTGTACTAGAGCATTGTGTATCTCCAACATACTCTAAGAAACTTGCACAAGGTGACAACCAGGTGTCCCAGTCTGTGGATGACATCCCACCTTCTACCCTGGCAAGAGAGTGGCATCATGCAGTAATGTTTCAGCAGTCCATCAAGGCTGTTCGCTATGTTGCCAGCCAACCCATTACAGCACAGGGCATGTTTGTTTCAGCAGCAGCTCGGGCTCTGTGCCCTCAATATGGCTTTGCCTTGCACCCTGCTTGGGTGTCATTGCTTTGTAAGATTTTGCCTTTCCTTGGCCGCTCGCTGGCTATCATTGTGGCTCCGATCATCACACAGATCTGCAGAAACTTGGATGAACTTGTTAAACAGCATGAACATGATGGGGTCAAGACTACTCATGGGTACTGTATATTATCTCATTTTTGTGTGAAAGGCATTGGTGTTTGTTCAAAGTATAATGTGTTACTGTTTGTAACGGAATTCTCAATTGCGTGTTGTGTGGGTATAGCAGTAACCTGAAGAAGGAGAACATTGCACCTGATTATCCTCTCACTCTACTTGAGGGGCTTACTACTATCACGCACTACTGTCTTCTGGACCACAAGAAGGTAAAGCATACACACAGTTATACCAAGCATAGTTGACATGGTGAGTAAAAAATTCATATCAAGTACAGGGATCCCTCGCTACTTCGCACTTGAATTCATGTGGCTTCAGTGCATTGCATTTTTTTTTTTTTTTTTTTTTTTTTTAATAAATATTCATCGATTTTAAAAAATAAGGAAATTAATGAAAATAGGGAGAAAAAGATAAGGAAAATGCCACAAAAACAAGGCCAATAATGCAAAAAAAATCTGAAACCAACAAAAAACAAGCCAAAATCTCCCAGCAACACTAGTTACATTGTGAGGTGTGCGTCTAAGTGCATGCCTGCGTATCTTTATGCGTGTGTATTTATATTTTATTTACATCTTCTGTATTATTTTTTAATGTTTAATTATTGTTATTATAAGCATTTATAGCATTGAATATGTATTTATTGATATTATATACACCTATACATGTACGTATATGTCAGTGGGGGGGGGTCCTACTTCGTGGATTTCAGTGGTTGCGTGGGGATCTCGGTCCCAATTAACCGTGGAAAGTGAGGGATCCCTGTATTAGGGAAAAAAATAATAATAATCATTCAAAGTTTTCTGTCTCTCTCTGTAGCCTTCAGGTTGTGATGCAACAGACATGCGAAATGCCAGCAATGCCATTCTAGAGGGGTTTCCTCATATGGTCAGCACAATGGCCTTGCTTTGGGGTGTAGTCAAGGGTGGTGACTCTGTTTACAGCAGCAAACCTTCCTCGACGTCTGTTTATTTCAAAAGCACTAAGGTATGTGCATATTTGCGTACTTGCATTACATAGTACTGTTGACTATTTTGAGTATATACTGTTGTCTGTTGCAAGTTACCCTCAGAATCTGTCTTGTTAGATCATGAAACAGAAGGTTCTGGGGCTCCTGTCACCATTGACTCAGAAGTATGGGACACAAGTCATGGCATCTGTGGCCGCTGTATGGAACAGTCGGCGGAGCCGTAAGAGACGCGCCAAAAACAAGGTGTGTTCTGCTGATTAGACAAACATTCATAATGTAGTTATATGTTGACGTGTATTTCATAAAAATGGTTTGTTTGCATGTGTGCAGATTCTGATGGTAGCCAGCGATTCACAGATGATGATAGTAGATTTAGTCAAGTCAGTGAGCACACTCCGCACAGACACCATTTTACAACTCATCAGAGAGGTGGTGAAGAAACCCCACCAAATCAAAGGAGATCCGGTACAAAAAAAGAATTTGCACATCGCTGTATGTACAAAAATAGTAATTATTAATATCTACATTTTCTCTCTCTTCAGCAAAAGCCAACACTAGTTGATGTACCCATGTTGCAGTTCTGCTATGCTTACATACAGAGGTATCTTTGGCATTTAATTTTAAGAAATGCAAAAAAAAGTGTGCCTCGTATACAATTTCCTCTGGAATAAATAAAGTATTCTAATTCCTGATGTTATAGCTAGGTGAAATTTTGTTTGCTAAGTTTTGGATGCTGAGTGCAAAAATTAACTTTTGTGTCTGCAGTCTTCCTGCACAAGATCTTCAGGAAAACATCATGGCTATCCTCTCTCTACTAAAAGATTCTGTGCAACTTAATCTTGCCCCACCCGGTTACTTCCTCCTTCTTGGGTGAGATTACCGACTACATTATCTGCTATTAATTGCTGTGTTTTAGTGGTGTATTGATTACTATGATGTACACCTTTATTCATGTACCATATTTTCTGGGCCATATGGCGCACTGGATTATAAGGCACAATATCACTGAACGCTGATTGAACGGTCCATTTTCATACGTAAGGCTTGCTGGATTGTAAGGTGCATGAAGTGAAACAAAAGTCCGACAAGCCAAACTTGATTTAACTCATTCACAATAACTCATCATTGTTCAGTTGAATCACAAAATAAAATAATACACTTAACAATAACTCTCAACATTGTTCAGTTGTAACAATATAAAATAATAAACTCACATTTTTAGTTCATTCCTCTTGCACAAAGCCATCAAATTCTTTATCTTCAGTGTCGGAGTTTAACAGTTGCATGAGTTGGACATGAAGCCTGAATCCCTCTATTGCTATTTTTTTATCTATTATTCTCTTGTACGCATGGAGTCGCAGATCAATAGAGACGATGAAAGGGGTTTTCAGAGTCGCAGTAATTTCTATTTCTGTGTTTGATATGCTTTATTCACATTTGTTTCCCTATGAAAAAGCACACATTGTTTTCATAAGTATTGTAACCAAGATGATGATCCTCTCTTCTTGAGAAACTGTTACCAAATGATCATACCAAATGGTCAAGAACCATTTGTTCTTGTAATCAACTCCTTGCATCTACTTTGTATCCTATTTAGCCAGCTGTTCTTTTAAGTCTAGAGCACAGGCCTCTTACCTTGGGCAGGACAGTAGTTTTATGACCCCCACCAATAAATACTCTAACCCACCTAGAATTATGCCATGCAGGGATCGCTCACTTTCTGGGGTTAATTGGGACAGAGATCCCCACGTGACCATCGAAATCCGCAAAGTAGGGTCACCCCAACCCCACCCCCGACATGCATGTATATGTACAAGTCTGTTGGGTTTTTATACCCGAGCCTCATGGCTCATCAGGCTGGTGCTTATCCCAGGTTTCCATTGCGTGAAGTGACCAGGAGTTGAACTCCCCCTGGATGGGATGCTAGTCCATCGCAGGTCACCTTCCCAGTATATTTTTACTTGTACCCATTTATACCGCTGGTGAACAGAGGCACACTTGTGGTTGACACCTTGCCCAGGGGTCTTAGCACAGTGAGGGTCTCGGTGGGATTCGGACTCACAACCTCCCGATCATGAGTGCAGCACCCTAACCACTACGCCACCGGCCCCACATGTATATGTGTATATAATATCAATAAATACATAGCCAATAATATTAATGATTATAATAACAAACATTGAAAAAAATAACAAGATGTAACTAAAATATATACAGACGTTCTCCAACTCGCCAACATTCGTTTTGCAAACATTCGGAGATACCAACAAAGGTCGAAAGTGAAAGTAAAATTAAGTTGAAGAACAAGTAGAAATGGAACAAAATCTACAGAAAGATGGATCATAAATATAAGTATGAATTTATGATTAAACATTATACTGAGGTACATTTAATACTAGGCTCCGTCAGAGGGGGGCATGGCTGCGCAGACATGCGCGCACACACTGATGCAACAAAGTTTTGATGGGAGATTTTGGGTTGTTTTGTGCTGGTTTAGGGTTTTTTTTTTTTTTGCATAGTTGGCCTTGTTTTTTGTGACTTTTTAAACTTTTCCACCTAGTCCTTACTTTCCTTGTTTTTTTTTTAATTCGATGAATATTTATTAATTAATTTTTTTAGAAAACCACGATGCACTGAAGCCGCATTAATTGAAGCGCGAGGGATCCCTGTACTCTGCTTACCTCTGTAAGCTTCGGGTGAGCTTGTGAAAAAAGAACGTGACTTTACTGTGGTATTCACGCTTTATTCCACCCCGCCCCAGAGCGCTCTGGGTGACACAGATGATTACACCCCGCTCAGAGTCAGTGAGAGAAAGAACGAGACAACGAAGAGAAATCCCAACTGACGGTGATTAGGAGGAAAAACTCTTACGGGGTCGTGACGTAAACCTCTCTCAGCCACTCACCCTTAAAGCGACGGTGTCATCACAATAAGAAACATGGTGACGCTCATTCGTTGTGTGAGCATTTTCATTACAGAATGGAGGTCATTACTCATAAGAAGCTGTATCAGAGTAACTAAGTTCATGAAGGTTAATCTGAGGTCTCAGGAGGAGACCTCTAGCAGTGCTTTATCCCGGTGAAGAACGTGAGACTCTTAAGTCAGCTGAGCATCCTGAGATGCAGAAGCATCCTCGTAACAAAGCTGATGGTTGGTAGAGACGGCGATTAGATGGGGGGAAAAAACACTTGTGTAATACTCAGTGAGTCACCTAACGAAGATGGCAGTCATGTCGGTATTTGGACATAAAGCCTGGATCCCTCCAAGTTTTGACCTGTTGCCAGCAATATCTAGTGGTCGGAGTTCTTTTGGTTAATCCACCAGAATGATGGTAACCTCTGAATTAGTTTGCTTCACTTGGGTTTTGACGATATCAGTGAGATGGAGTCGTGCGGTGTCATACTTGACGCACACCAGATTGAGGCGCACGGTCATTTTCAAAGAATAAAGGCTTTCAAGTGCGCCTTATGAGAGAGAGAGAGAGAGAGAGAGAGAGAGGAGTTTTTCAGACCATAAGGTACACTTGAAATCCTTTCATCCTTAAAAAAAAAAAAAAACATGGTGCGCTTTATAATGCAGTGCGCATTATGTATGGATGAAGCCACGAGACTCCATCTCACTGATACTGTCAAAACACAAGTGAAGCAAACTAATTCAGAGCTTACCATGATTCCGGTGGATTAACCAAAGAACTCCAACTGCTAGATATTGGTGTCAACAGGTCGAAAGTTAGAGGGATCTGGAGTTTGTCCAAATACCAGCATTACTGCTTTCGTAGTTAGGTAATGCTGAGTACCGGTGAGTGGTTTTTCCCACTTAATGTCCATCATGTTTGTTATTGTGATGACGTCTCTTTCAGGGGTGTGGCTGAGAGAAGTGTACGTCACGACCGCGGAAGACTTCTAATCTCCATCTTTCTTGATCTAACTCCACGCACGAGGGAATAATAGATAATAAAATATATTATAATATAGAGAGATCTGGGCTTTATGTCTAACTTGCTGAGCTGTTAAACTCAGACACTGAAGATTAAGAATTTGATGGATTTGTGGAATGAACTGAAAATGCGAATTTGTTTTAAATTGTTACAACTGAAAAATGTTGTTATTGTGAAGTTTATTTTATATTTTGTGTTACAGCTGAATAATGAGGAGTTATTGTGGGAGTTTAATCAAGACTGACTTACCTGACTTTTGTTTCACTTAATGCGCCTAATAATGTAGTGCGCCGTGTGTGTGTGTGTGTGTGTGTGTGTGTGGGGGGAGGGGGGTAGGGGGGGGGTTCAATCAGCATTCATTGATACTGCGTGTTATAATCTTTTGCACCTTATGGCCCGGAAAATACGTTATGTTGGACGTCTTGATCATCAGGTGTGAACTTTAGGAAAAATCGAAATCTGTGATGACAGACAAGAGCTGACAGCCAGTCAGGAAATGGTTGGATTTAAAAGGTTAATGTCATTCTATAAATGGAAAAAGGATTCATAAATCCTTGTGGCACCCCCTTCTCCCTTTTGCATTAAGCTCTTTTGCTCCAGTTTCTTTCGGCAGTCCAAATCTATATCAGTGTGTTCCATATTAAGTGGTTTTTTTGTTGTTGTTTTGCCTGCACAGCATCCTCAATGACTTTGTAAATAGACTTCTCTCCATGGACAACAAAAGAGATTCCAAAGAACTTCAGGTATTAAATATCAGCACTTGATTCCATCTTTACAAGAATACACCCCCACCCTTTTAAAATAATTGCTTGTTTATGATGCTGTACACATTAAATAATTTGCCATTTATTATGCCCCAACTCTGTAGCTGTGTCTGTGTAATGCAAAGACTGCCGAATGCGTGGTTGTGTTCATAAACAGGAAGTGACCCAGAGAATCCTAGAGGCAGTAGGAGCTGTGGCTGGCTCATCCCTGGAACAGACCAGCTGGCTAAGTCGTAACCTGGAAGTAAAGGCACAGCCTCAGATTGACGTTCAGGAGGATGAAGATGAGCCAGAAGGCTGTGAATTTTATGGTTTGACCACCTTACTTGCAATTTTGATCCAAATTTTAAATTCGTTCGTCAACTTGGTATCAAGTATGACCATAGCAACACAAACAACACATTGTCTAAGAGGTGGGGTGATTTGTCCGCAGGTGGCTTGTAAGGCCAATACGGGCGTGGAAACCCCTCCCACAAGTTGGACACCAGTGAGAGGGGGTCGTGTTGGTACATTGATCAGCTCGAGCCTTGTGTGTTTGACGTTTATCCTGGGCTGCGTTCGAACATTTATTTTCTGAGTGGATGTCACCTTTTTGTTAATCAGGTTGCGCCAAGCCAGTCTGTCAAATGCTGCGGTTTCCCACGTTGCAACATCGATGTTGAAGTCCTTCAGGTATACTTTTGATGGAGTCTTTGTAGCGTTTGCACTGGCCTCCTGCTTTCCTGCTACCATGACCGAGTTCACCGTACAGTAACTGCGTGGGTATCCTGGAGTCTGACATACGGCAGACATGTCCTGCCCATTGTGTCTGAGCTTTGCGCAAGATGGTAATAACTTTGGGGAGGTCTTCTCTCTCCAGAACCTCGGTGTTTGTGATCCTATCTTGCCAGCGAACATCAAAGATGTTTCGGAGACAACTGAGATGGAACTGCTGGAGAGGTTTCTCATGTCTTCTGTCGATGGTCCAAGATTCACAGCCATAAATAAGTATACTTAAGACGACTGCTCTGTACACTTTGATCTTGGTGTATTGTGAGATGCCTCTTCGTTCCCAGACTAACTTCAATCTCCCAAAAGCGCTGCTTGCCTTCGCAATGCGGTTGCTGACTTCAGCATCGCTGTTGGCATAGCGAGAGAGAGTGCTGCCGAGGTAGGTAGGTGAAGGCTGGTATTGGTATTGATGACCTCAGCCAGGACATTGCCATTTTATGCTCAGAGTACCAGGGTCTATCTGTGACTGAGAGTGTGGAGCATTATGACAAACGGATCCACCAAATTGTGGATCACCATGCTCCCTTAAGAACATGCACCATTACTACTCATTTGGAATCCTCTTGGTACAACGAGGACATACGTGCCGCTAAACGCAGGCGTTGAAAATATGGACGGCATTACAAGAAAACCAAATTAGTGATCCAAAAACAGATTCACGACTGTCAAAGGAATCTTGTGTGCTCTGCTACAGAGGCAGCAAAATCAGCTTATTATAAGCAAGCATTGGAAACAGCTGATGGGCAGAAGGAAGTTTTCGCAATTGCCAATAAACTCTTGTTTAAGCAAAAATGTGCAGCACTTCCTTCCCATTCATCTGTGGATGAACTTGCAAATCGGTTCTCCACATTCTTCACTGATAAAATACCAGGGATAAGACAATCGCTGACTGTAGCACAATGTCCTAACCAACCACCATTTCACTGTATATCTCAACCTCTTACGTACTTCAGACCAGTCACAGAAGAAGTAGTTTTCAAAATTGTCATTAATTCACCAACCAAATCCTGCAAACTGGATCCTATTCCAACATGGCTCCTGAAGAAAACCTTACATTCGTCACTCCCAATGCTGACGCACATAATCAATGCGTCTCTAAGCGAAGGTGTCATGCCAAACAACCGGAAGTGTGCAGTCATCACTCCTCTCCTCAAGAAGAAGAACTTGGATCCTGAACAGCTTAAAAACTACAGACCCATTTCCAATCTCACATTCGTCAAAGCTGATAGAGCGAGCAGTTGTAACATGACTCAAGGACCACCTTTCCCTCAATGATTGCCAGGAGGAATTCCAGTCTGCTTATTGTAACTTCCACAGCATGGAAAAACAGCTCTGACAAAGGTTCAAAATGATCTTCTCAGAGGAGTAGATGAAAACGGAGCTGCTATCCTTGTCCTCCTAGACCTCTCAGCTGCATTTGATACCATTGACCAAGATACTCCTCTCAACTTTGGAATGTATTTGTGGTATCAATGGAATAGCATTGAAATGGTTGAAGTCATACATATCGGGCAGACAACAGTCTGTCATGATAGATGGACATATGTCAAATGCCAAAGACCTAACATATGAAGTCCCTCAGGGCTCCGTAGTAGGTCCGCATCTCTTTACTATCTACACTTCCCCTCTTGGTGCTATTGTGAGATCATTCCAATCGGACCTGCACCTTTATGCAGATGATGCACAAATCTACATGGCATTTAAACCACTCGACCAGTCATCAGTCAACCGCACTTTTGAATTAGTTCAACAGTGTGTCAGTAGCATCAAGGCGTGGCTGTCCTCCAACTTTCTGAAGCTGAATGACGACAAAACTGAGCTTCTAGTTTTCAGTTCAAAACTAATTCGAAATTCTCTCACCATTCCAGAGTTTCGCATTGGTGACCGTGTGATTTCTGTGAGCAAAGAAGCCCGGAATCTTGGTGTAATATTCGACTCCCACCTCAGTATGGAATCCCACATCAACAGCGTCTACAAGAGTGCACATTATCATATTCACATCAGAAATATCAGACGATATCTTGATGTGAAATCCACTTCAGCTCTCGTCCAAGCGTTCATCACGTCGAGACGCGACTATTGCAATTCTCTGCTATTTGGAACATCCGAGTATTTACTTGACAAGCTTCAACATGTGCAGAACACTGCAGCGAGGGTCATCACACGTCACCAGAAGTATGATCATTTTACTCCTGTACTACACAGCTTACACTGACTGCCAATCAGGTACAGGATTCAGTATAAGATAATGCTCCTTGTGTTCAAGTGCATGAAAGGCCTTGCTCCCAACTACCTTGCCAATCTTCTTCGAGAGTACCAGCCACTCGGATCTCTCCGATCAAACTCAAAGAATCTCCTGGAGATACCAGCCACCCGAACGCACACATTTGGTGACCGTTTGAGAAAGCAGGTCCAATACTGTGGAACAATCTACCGATCCATGTCAGATCCCAAGTGAACATAAACACGTTCAAGTCACAACTTAAAACAAATCTGTTCACACTTGCCTACCATGCCTATCAATAAGTTCTCAGACTCACCCCCAGTGCTTTTGAGTGGCATATGCCAGAATTGGCGCTATATAAATATTTGTATGTATGTATATAGTGTAGCAGTGTCCAATCTTTTCACAATTCTTTTCCTTTTGGCTGTTTCTGTTTTCTCAGGGGTTACCACAGCGAATCAGTGATTTCGCATGTTTGATTTGGCATAGGTTTTTATGTCTGATGCCCTTTCTGACGCAACCTTTTTAGCAAGGGGCAGAAACACACTGACGACTATACAGCCTACTCTTGACGCAAGTCAGCAATGGTTCTTTTACATGTCTCTCACCATAGACCGTGAGAGATATGGCCGGCCTTTGATAACCCAGTTAGCTGCACTGGGGGGGACAGTGACAACCTTGCAGAGAGTGGGACTTGAACCCCCAACCTTAGGATCAGCGATCCATTGCCCTTTACCACCAGGCCACCACTGCCCTTGCACTTACCATTATGGACTTTTCAAGATCCTTATGTTTGCTTAGAGAAGGAACTGTTAGAGAACTTTTGCTTTGCCTCATCCGCTCTCTTTCTCCCCCACTTCAGCGCAGCCGCAGCAATCACCAGCTAGGAGAAACCTCAATAAAAGAGCCGACCACAGAAGTAGTGCATTGGATCGTTCATTCAAGCATTTTGCTCACACTGTGTTAAAGACTGGTATACAGTAATCCCTGCCACTTCGCATTTCCTACTTTGCGTCCCTGCAATATCGCGGATTTCCCATCAATAAATTAAAAAAATTAAAGATTACAGTACAGTATTCAAAATTCATGCGCACTACATTCAACTATG
Organism: Plotosus lineatus; assembly: GCA_024760905.1. Lineage (NCBI taxonomy): Eukaryota > Metazoa > Chordata > Actinopteri > Siluriformes > Plotosidae > Plotosus > Plotosus lineatus. Next base: position 69,837,570 of record CM045729.1, read on the forward strand.
CTACCCAACATGCTCTGTTCTCTTGCTTGACTTGGGTGTTCTCTGATTGGCTGTGAATCCAGCAAGTTAATTGGTCGAGATTATATTTCTCAGCATCTAACACATGGGGCTTCCTGTCTTTGTGCTTGAGCCGCATTGTTAGTTCGTCTACACTACGTATCAATAGTACTCCAGCCAAGCACCTAAGTTTTTCCTCTCTTTGTGCTCCCAAGTACTGTTGTATATGCTAAGGCCTTGAAAATAGCCCCAAAACGCCCAGGAAGTGTTATGGTCTGTGCTAGTTGACGGCGTTTATCTCTCTCTGCATGCGCTGGTGAGGGGCGTGGCTGTTACCTGCAGGCGAAATCCAGAGAGTGCACGTGAATTCACTCGGCCATCAGCACGCTAGAGGAGTTCCGTGCTCGACACTGTTTTTCCCTCACCACTACGGTGAACACGATTTTTCCCGCACTCATATGTTCCTGGCGTTTCAAGATCATCTATTGAACTGAAAAAGAAAAGGAAAAATGATGGCAGTTGGTGAGAAAGTTAAGCTTCTAGATTTATTAAAAGAAGGGTGAAGGTTTGCATCTGTTGCTCGTCATTAACAAGTTAACTGTGCGCTACATTAAGAAGTAGGAAGAGAAAATATGCATATCAGTCAGATCCAAAGATGCAGGAGACCAAGTACGATGAAACAAAGACTTCTACTGAGCTCAGGGGAAGCACTGGGGTGCGGGAAAATCGTGTTCACCGTAGTGGTGAGGGGGAAAACGGTGTCGAGCACGGATTTCCTCTCGCGAGCTGATTAAGTGAATTCAGGTGCGCTCTCTGGATTTCGCCTGTGGGTAATAGCTATGTCTCTCACCAGCGCAGAGAGATTAAACACTGCCAACTAGCACAGACCATAACAGTAACCGCGCAATAAGGCTGTTGTGAAAATGGAAAATGCCTTATCGTTGTGCATTACGGACTGCCATAAAAGTAATGAGTTTGTACACTAACATGATGCGTACTACTGTAAAGCAAAGGCTCTGGAGGCGCTGATGAGCCCCAAACCAAGCACCAGTGCCTGCAGTGATTCTCTTCCTTGATGTGGCTGTGGATTTGTTATTTATATCGTTTGTTATACAGTATTTGTATATATTTGTCATTATAAGGTGTATAATTTATTTATACAGGGAGTCCTCGGTTTATGACCCTGATCCGTTTTTAAGATGCGATGTAACCGGAATTTCAGTGCCAGCCGGAACATAAAATATATTGAAAAGTACTGTTCGTACAGTGCTATAATAAAATGTAACAGTTAATGACAAAGTATTAAAAAAAGAGAAACCAATTCCTTACCACAAGAATGAAATACAGTAAGGGAGGGAGAGACAGGCTTATTGTGCTTGAGAAGCTGGGGAAGGTGAGCCTGGAGTAGTAGATGCGGCTGAGGTAGAGGGTACAGGATCTGTTGCAGGCCTCTCCACCTTCTTAAAATACTGCTCTAGGTTGGATGAGAAGAGGTTGCTCTCTGTGCAGTCTAAGATCTCCTTGTCGCATTGCATCAAATCCATGATGCCTCTGGAAACCCAAGTGAACCTTTCCAAGTTGGGATCCTGAGCCTCAAAAGTTGCCAACACTTGCTGCATCTCGCGCGCCCGAAACTAGTTCGTGTTTGTTTACGTAATGATGCGTAATATTACAGTACCAAGACTGAGCGAAGGGAAGCAACACCATCTTCCTCGGCCCACAACATGGCATATTCTCCGCCTCGCGCGGCCGAAAATAGTTTGCGTTTGTTTACATAACCGCGAAAGACGTAATGACGTGTAATATTATTTTTGAATATTTTTATGGGGGCGTGTTTGTAACCACGAAACGGGTTTTTCGCATATTGCGGAGAGGGCTGGTCCTGTTCCTGCTTTAGTTTGATTTCCGTGTTTCTCCGCATCTCTAACAGTGACTACGATTTCCCTGTGAACAATAAAGCGCACACGTTTGCATAACAGAGAGGGAGAGAGGAAGCGGATTCCCTTCCATAACAGCTTCAGGTAAATCATCCAAATGTGTGGAGGTTTTTTTTCCCCTCTTGCTACCGCTTTGCATGGATGACTATTCTTCAGGATGTTCCTTTCTTTTCTTGAAGAACATTTCTAACATGGCTTGTTTCTGCCTTCTTTTCAATACCTTATGGAATGGCTCATGACCTCATCGTTAAAGGTGTTCACAGCACTGCTAGTGCTTTAGCTTAGCTTTAGCACTAGCTTTAGCTTTATGAGGGTGATACGTACATAGTACTGTATCAACAACTTCCGGACTTCCTCAGGACAGCTTTATCAGGTTGATGCATAGTATCAACAACTTCCAGACTTCTGGAAGTCACTTCCCTCCCTCTCAGTCTTTTTTTTTTTTTTTCCTCACGTTTCTCGAGTTCGACTTCCGGTTTTTGTTCGGTTTTCAGGACGAAAAAAAATCACGGATTTTTATGTTCGGATTCCGATTTGTTTGAACTGTAGCGCATTCGGATTCCGAGGCTCCACTGTAATGAGTTTTGATACAAGTGTTGTAACCTCGAAATGTAAGTCGGGTCTTTCGTAAGTTGAGGGCCCCCTGTATATGCACACACAATTTCTATTAAACTTCATTCTGAATTGTAATAAGGAGAAATTATGTAATTTATTTTGGTATAAATTTACTAGGGCTTGAATATCTCTTTTGAACTAAAAGAATTAAAAACTGATGCATTGCATGTATAATACGAACCTTATCTGCTTCCCTTACACATTCACCCAGAGTCTGGCCAAGGGAGTGCGATGGTGTCATCGGCTCCATCTGTGTTCAGTGTACAAGCTCTTGCTCTGCTGGCTGAGGTAGGATAGTTTACAATCCTAATACACAGAAAAATATGCAAGTAGCACACAATGATCAAGTTTACTTTTCTTTAGGTTTTGGCCCCTCTTCTGGATTTGATTTATCGCAGTGATGAGAAAGAGAAGGCTGTGCCTCTCATCTCCCGCCTTATGTATTATGTCTTCCCCTACCTGAAAAACCACAGGTGAGAAGTGATAGTCAGTTTCTGTTCTTCTGTATATTATATATCCTCTTATGCAAATAAATAATTCTCTTTCTCTCGCTCTCTCAGTGCCTATAATATGCCGAGTTTCAAAGCAGGAGCTCAGCTCTTGAGCAGCCTTAGTGGTTATGCTTACTCAAAGCGTGCTTGGAAAAAGGAAGTGCTGGAGCTATTCATGGATCCGCTGTTTTTCACCATGGAGAAGTCTTGTATCTGCCAGTAGGACTCTTAATTCCCTTCCCACTTTTTTCTCCAATGACCATAGAGGCAGTATATGTATATAGGATACATCATGTGACAGCTGACTGTTTTCCGTATGCATTCGTTTACTTGCATATCTCCCTTTTAGTTGGAGATCCATCATAGACCATCTACTCACACATGAGAAAACCATGTTCAAGGACTTGATGAGTAAGCTTCTGATTTGTTGTTCATGTTTATTAATCTGTTTGATGGGTAGATGTACACATGGTATATTAAATGAATGGCCAAATATATGTGGATATCTTGACAGAACACGTACAGATTGTTCATCCCCAAAGCTGTTCCAAAAGGAATTGTACAGAATATCTTTGTGTGCTTTATAACTTTGCTTCCACTAGAACTACAATCCCTGTATCTGTTCTAACATGACAGTGCTTCTGTTCTTTTGTTTATCTGCCATATTGGACGGCATGATCCGGACGGCTCTCGCTCATTCAACATTGCTAAACATTTTAAAATAAGTAATAGTGGTTCAACATTACCCAACTGGATTTTTTTTTTGTCGGTTACTAACTTCCCTGGAGTGATACAAAATAACCAGTGAGTACTGTATGGTTATATCGTGTTGCGCTGTTGGCTGTGCAAATAGACAGAGGAGTAAGCCTGCACTGTCATTTTATCGTTTTTCCATTTGACCCGGAGAGAAAAGCTAAGTTGATCACAGCGGTAAATAGGAAAGACTGGAATCCTACAGAATACAGTAGAATATGCGGCGAACACTTTGTATCAGGTAAATATACATTATTATATAGGGCATAGGGCGGCTATTGTCATTGAGTTAGCATCCGGTAAAAATAAAATTGATGCTATAAAAAAAATATTTCCACACACACACTGTATAGGCTTATATATAAGTAAAATATGAGAATTTATACAACCATTATAAGCCGTGATAAATGTAATTTTATTATTGCAGAAGCGCTTGTTTGTGTAGGTCTATTTGGGGATAGAACCCGCACCTCAGCCGTTATGAGGTGGTAGTCTCTCTTCCCGGTTACTGGCTCCCATTGTTGCATACAGCTTACAAATCCGGCAACAAAATACTTGTAAGCGTCCATTAATTTGTAAGCTTTTAACTCTTTGCTAGTAAATGGAGACGGGCTGTGGACAAGATATGTACAAAGATCCAAGTAGTCAAAAGCAGGAAGAGAAGAATGGTCGCATTCTAACACATTCCTAAACATTGACTGCGGCATTAGATATGGATCGGCAATTCCCAGCTGCTTTATTTTACTCAGATACTTCGCTCTCTGGTCACCTGTCAGATGATTGACAACGTCTGACAATATTAGTTTTCTTTCTTCCTTTCGGCTTTTTCCCTTTTCTCGGGAGTCGCCATAGATTTTTATGTCAGATGCCCTTCCTGTCACAACCCTTTCTACCAAGGGACAGAAACGCACTGATGGCTTTGCAGCCTACTTGTTACGAAAGTCAGCAATGGTTCTTTTACATGCCTCTCGCCATAGACAGTGAGAGACATGGCCCGCCTTTAATAACCCAGTTAGCTGCACTGGGGGGGACAGTGGCAAACTTGTGGGGACTCGAACCCCCAACCTTAGGATCAGCGATCCTGCACCCTATCCACTAGACCACCACTGCCCCGTCTGACAATATTATAGTGTCATTGCTTTTGCCTTCGACACTCTCGCATATTTTGCTTTCACTGTCATTATCGGGTGTTGTTGAAGCCATGCTTAGTGAATTGTGTGTGTGTGGTTTTTTTTTTTTTTTCTTTTCTTTTCTTTTCTTTTTTCTGGATCACGCTTGCCGTCCAAGATGGCGCATGAAGGTATTGGGGTCACCTGACTGCAAAACCTCAATAGGTATGGTTTTGAAAGGGTGGAATGAAGAAAACAAAGTACACTGCAAATAAACACACAAACCCTGACTACCTTTGGGATGCATTGGAACACTGATTTTGTACCAGGTATTTTTTTCAAACATTAGTGACCAACACCCGGGGCAGTGGTGGTCTAGTGGATAGTGCACAGGATCGCTGATCCTAAGGTTGGGGGTTCGAGTCCCCACAAAGGTTGTCACCGTCTCCCCCAGTGGAGCTAACTGGGATATCAAAGGCGGGCCATGTCTCTCACTGTCTATGGTGAGAGGCATGTAAAAGAACTATTGCTGACTTTCGTAAAGAGTAGGCTGCAAAGCCGTCAGCGTGTTTCTGTCCCTCGCTAAAGGATTGTGACAGGAAGGGCAGCCGATGTAAAAACCCATGCCAAATCAAATGTGACTCTCGAGAACGGGAAAAAGCCTAAAAGGAAAGAAGAAGATTAGTGACCAACACCCCCCTGTGCAGCTAACTGGGTTATCAAAGGCCGGTCATGTCTCTCAGTGTAGGGTGTAAGGTTCATGTAAAAGAACCATTGCTGACTTTCGACAGGAGTAGCTGCATAGCTGTCCGTGTGTTTCCGTCCTGCGATGGCTTGGCAAGCTGTCCAGGGTGTACTCTACTCTCACCCAAAGTCGGCTGGGATGGGTGTCAGCCTCCCCACGACCCTAATTAGGATTAAGCGGTTCAGAAAATTAATAAATGAATGAATAGTGACCAACCTTCTTTATTCTTATTGAGTGGGAAAATCCCTAAGGCTACATGCTAAAATCTATTGAAAAACCTCAGAAGATGGAAAGTTATTATCGGAGCAAAGAGAGTAGAACTCAGTATTAATACCAATGGGGTTTGAATAGCATATTTTATGTCCACATACTTTTTACAGTATACTACAATGTCTGACAAACATAACTAACATACATATTTGGGAGCGCCTTTAGATTTGATCTTGGCATTTGATTTTCATGGATTTTTTTTCCCCTAAATAAACATGAACATAACATTTATTTCCATCCAATGTTGGGTTTGGTGTTCTTTTTTTTTTTTTTTTTTTGTCCATTTTTAAGGCTGATGTCTTGAATTGATGAGGGTGGAAAATTGAACTACTTTATACTTTAACCTTACTGAAAGATTCCGGGGTGTGCTGGAGACGTAAAGTCAGGACTCTGGGATGCCAAGGCTATGTGAAAATGATTCTCCCTGAACCACACTTTTTTCATTACTGTATTTGAGTTCCAATTTTATATCTGTACCATTAGGGAAGAAAAGGTCCATTGATGTAATAAACCACTCATTCAGTACATACAGGTCATCATCTAACTTCATTTTATCGCCACGTTAATGCTGCTGAGTCTCGACCTGACCAACTGACGGGACGCCACGGAGATAAGCTGCTGAGAGCAAGGCTAAAGTGTCTCCAAGAAAATATATATTTTTTTGTGTTCATGCGCACAGCATATGTATAATGTTTATGTACTGTATTCATAGTTTGTTTTATATATGTATATATAAACTATACTGTTTGCATATGCACAGTACACTTATGGAGAATCTACATGTTTGTTCAGGCATGCAGAGCAGTTCACTGAAGCTGTTTAACAGTGCTGAGCAAAAACCCATGTTACTAAAACGCCAGGCATTTGCCATGTTCAGTGGAGAGGTGGATCAATACCACCTCTACCTGCCTCTAATACAAGGTACTACAATGTGGATGTTGGTTTCTGAGACAAAGTAGTGCACTGTTCATATACTTTTGGAGATTCCTTTCTGAGCTCTTCAATTTTAAAGGTTTAATCCAGTCCTATGATCTTTACACACTCACTAGAGCGACTGACCGAGAACCTGCGGATGGGACAGACCCCAGCGGTGTCGGCTCAGATGTTTCTGATGTTCCGTGTTCTGTTGTTGAGAGTCTCACCACAACACCTCCTCTCCCTCTGGCCCATTATGGTCACTGAACTGGTGAGGAACTTTGTTATAATTAATGTATTGATTGATGAAACCCACTGCTTAGAATGCAGGTTTGTTCTGATGGCCCTTGTTATGCAAGTTGATTGTCTTCATTAGATTGTAATCTGCAAATTCGAAGATAGTGGTCATTGAGTTTTGTTTTCTTCTTGTAGATTCGGATTTTTGCAAGACTTGAAAAGGCTCTGTTCGAGGACAAAAATGTTTCAAAGTGAGTCCTGAACAAGAAAATTTCTTCATTCTTAAGTTTGTAGACCAAGAAACATGAGCTGCTTTGGTTCTTTCAAGTGTGGCTGCTCTGGTGTGGGTGTTAAACCCTTATTTCAGTAGTTCCTGCACATGAAATCTTGTACAAAAATGAAAAAATTTTGATTACTATTCATGGCATATCCAACAAAGATACTTGTAAGCCATCATTGTCTTTCTCATGGTGTGTGTGTGTGTGTGACAGAAATAAGCGAAGTGGTCAGGAGAAGAACAGCTTGAAGTCTTTTGCACGTGCAGAATTGGACATGTATCTGTCAGCCTGCAAGTTCTTGGACACTGCTTTGTCTTTTCCACCTGAGCACATGCCTCTCTTCCAAATGTGAGGAACTACATGGTTCTGTGTGTGCGCAAGTATGAGAGAGGAAGGGAGGACAAGCGAATGCTGCTACTAATAATATAATCATCATCATGAAGTTTGATATCTGAATGTGTCCGTGCTTACAATTAATAGCCATACATTGTTGTGTGTGTGATTATAGGTATCGCTGGGCATTCATTCCTGAAGTAGATGTGGACAGTTATGATGGACCAGGCACTACTCTGTTGGAGGGCGAACAGGAGTGCAAACCTCATGTGATCAGGATATTGGAAGGCCTTCACTGTCGCTATGGGGTAAGTACAGCGACCCAGTATTTGTTTAACACCAATGTAATTGGTGCTATATCGCTCATTGAAGGAGAAAACTTAATCAATTTTCAGGTCGGAACGACCATGTGGGGTCTGCAACCGATATGGTCGACCATATGAAGGCCACTGATCATCAACAAGGAATCCACCCGTTGTGGACAATTGTCCGTTCCCCACTTTTGAAACCTGTTTCCAAATGTTGGATGATTCCACATAATCTACTGTGATTGTTGCCCACTGTCAGAATATATTGCCAACAATCTGAAACCATTGTGGCCAGTCATATAGTCGCAGATATTTGGAGACTTGGTTGCAGACCGTTTCAGACCTAGTTGCCGACCATCAGAGATTTTCATCTGAGCATTATTATATTATTTTATTTGCATAATTTAGAACATCACATGCACAGTTATGGTTGGTCTGAGTCCCCAACTCAAATCATGAGGGGTCACCAAAGAATCATCCAAATAAGATCGGGTCTTTAGGCACATGTACAAACATTTTCAGCTTTGGACAATGCTGATCTCTTGTGAATATATTTGGATGTAAACAGTGAATTAATTTAGTAACTCTATCTCCATTTAAATTGCTCACTGAACCCCTGAACTTTTACCTGCATGTTTTAGGAGCTGAATGGGACGGTTGGAGAGTCACAGTCCGAGTGTATGGCGTTTCCTCTTCTCACTTTCCATGTACTCTCATCCATCACACAGCTCGTGCCGTTCTTCCAAACCCTGTGCTGCTCTTTTTGTAGCTCAGCTCACTCACCTTATCCACGTGCTGAATACCCTCCATCCAGTGCAGACAGAGTGCTGCAGCGCTTGGAGCTCATCACAGAGGAAGAGTTTCTGGATGGTATGGATTGATAGGTCTCAGGCCATCTCACCCCGTCCTCTGCATCTTCAGGCTTTAAGCTAAGCATTTAGTCTTATAACATACAGTCTGTTTTGTTTTGCCAGTTGTTTCATCTTAATTGCTTGATGAGTGTGAAGGTTACAGACATTGTAATGTGAGTATATACATTGTTACTGTGGAGTTTGTCGTAATTGAACAAATGTTTATTTTTGTAATATTGTAGTTTGAAGTACAGCGACCTAGGCTGGATTTAACTTCCTTATAAGGGTTAATTGCTTTTATGTGTTTATTTTGTAATTTAATAAAGATAAATATGTTGGGTTTAATATCAAAAAGGAACTCGCACCCCCCTGTCAAAAGTAATGCACAAATCATACTGAGCTTAAATTTGAGTCTCAAATATTTTAAACGATCTATTCACACACCTTAATCAAGGTTTGAGGTTTTACATTGCAGCAGTTCCTTATTGCTTTTGTGATTTTATATGCAAATGTAAGCTTAATTTAAATCCTGGTGACAATTAATTGTATAATATAAATGTGATATTGTTTTCCCCAACATTCCATAACTATGCTTTTAAATATAGCTGTGCAAGTGATGTAATGACAAAACACAAAGCTCAACATTTGCATTAAAGGCATTTCATATTGTGCAATACATAGGCCACACCTATGGATTAATGATGATTGACACAAATGGAATATTGTGGGTGCTGCTAAATCCATCAGGGGTATAGTCTGATGTACATTTTCCTGATACTTTATCATGCAGTACATGGTATGTTTTGAACACTGTTCTTTTAGTTCCCTTTATGAAAGACTGTTTGTTTTTTCATTATACATTTTTTTCATGATACATTTTCTTGAGTTTTACCAAGATTTAGAGCATTTACTTTTCCATTTCACTTCCATGATGGTGAATCATAAAACAACTAGACATGGTTCCATGCTGTTATAGACTTTAGCAACCTTGTTAACGTCTTATCCTGGGTTTACATGTGGTCATGAAGTCCGAGAATTGTGATGAGCGCTGAGGAGGAGGGGCAGGGCATGGAATCAAATTGTGGTGTTTTTGAGGAAACTTAGATGACAGTCAATTTTTGCCATGATTATTTCAGCTTCTTACAATTTGACACCAATCATGATTAGAACATGAGAAACATGGTATAGCTTAACAGAAATGTACATAACCTTAGTGCACCACTGTAGATGATCTTGATGAACATGGAAACACTATTCCTTCGAGGGGTTTTTTTTAATTATTATTTTTACATGCTCCCTGCCCTCTTTTTATTTCCCAGTTCTGCTCTAATTATGCTCATAAACTCTGTAGCACCAGGCTTTTTGAATCGTGGACATCGTGCATCAGTGTAAACCCTGGGTGCCAAGTTGATTAGAGCAAGCAAAAAATAATTAAATGAAGACTGTAGCAACCTTCAAGTATACGGGACTGCAGCAGTACAGTGTCATCTATATATCTTCTATCCTACTTGCATGCTCTTGCTCTCATTTTTTTTCGTATATATAGAGACATGTATATAAGCTGCATGTACAAATATTGTGGTTAGACAGAAGCCCTTTTTTCTTATTGGATGCATTTCTTCTCTATACAGAGCAATCACAAAGATACCTTTTAGTTAAATCCACACGAGAGAATCTTTATCTCCAGATTGTTTCCAGGGAAAAAATCCACTTTTTGTTGTACAAATCAGTTTAATTCCTGTCTTAAATCACTGTGGTTTGGGATGCATTTATGACTCGTTTGGTGAAAGATTGGCAAAGACAATTAGTCACAGATTTTAACACATCCTACGTTTGTCTTTCAGAGACACATCAAGTCTATACTGCATGTCTCTACATGGAAAGACGGGTGAAATATTTGATCTCTGATCTGGGTTGTTCCCTGTAAATTGTTTTAAGCTGAAATGTGAACTGAATGTTTGACTGGGCTGAACAGTTCAAGTTTCTTTTTCAAATAAACAAGTTATTTTTGCCTCCATGATGTTACACCTAAGATGGTTTGTGATCTTTATTTGTGGCCGGATTTCATAGTCACATGTACTATGATGAAGCACTTCATGTAAACAACTAATAGCTATGAATATATAAATAAATACTGTATACACATCAACATTAAGATGCACCTTAAACAAAACATGTAACTAACAAATTAGGTAAACATAAAAGACCAGACGGGTGCAAACTACGGCCTATTGATAGTCCAGCCCGCCAGAGATGGATTAGTACAGAATTCATGTTTGATGTGAATGAGTGATCGTTCCTTTCATTGACTTGACAGCATTTCAACACCAGGTGGCGCATTAGGTGCAATCAGTTGATTTTGTGGAGAATGCAGCCGTGAGGAAGAGGAATGACAAGGACCCAAGAGGAACAGTGAGGTTACCAGGGAGCAGAGATAAGGAAGGTGGAGGATTTTAAGTACTTATGCTCAACGATCCAGAGCAATGGAGAGTGTGGAAAAGAGGTGAAGTGTGTGCAGGCTGGTTGGAATGGTTGGTGAAAAGTGTCCGGTGTGATGTGTGATAGGAATGTATCGGCAAGAATAAAAGGAAAAGTGTACAAGACGGTGTTGAGGCCAGCGATGTTGTATGGTTTAGAAACCGTGGCCCTGGGAAAAGACAGGAGTCAGAGCTGGAGGTAGCAGAGATGAAAATGTTGAGGTTCTCTTTGGAAGTAACGAGGATGGATAGGATCAGGAATGAGTACATCAGAGGGACAGCACATGTAAGAGGTTTTGGAGACAAAGTCAGAGAGGCTAGATTGAGATGGTTTGGACATGTACAGAGGAGGGATAGTGAATATATTGGTAGTAGGATGCTGAGGTTGGAACTACCAGGCAGAAGGCCAAGAGGAAGATTAAAGAGACGATTCATGGATGTGGTGAAGGAGGACGTGAAGGCAGTTGGTGTAAGAGGAGAAGAAGATGCAGAGGATAGGGTGAGATGAAGGCAGATGATTTGCCGTGGCGACCCCTGAAGGGAAAACAGCCGAAAGGAAAAGTTGATTTTGCAGTTCTCAAACCACTTCTTGTTATCACTTTTCTACTGCACAGAGCCCAGGTGTGGTTTGCAGCTTCCAAGCCACATTGGGCTGTTATGTTATGCTATGTATCAAAGTTTGTTTTATTTAATGTGTGTTTGCTTCGCTTGAGTTCAGTATGGTGTTACCATCAAATGCTTCTGTGCGTGTGATGAAAATACTTTAAAGCTTCCCAGTATGGGCGAGTCATTTCAGTAAACAATTTGTCAAATTTGCTTTTAAAATGGCAGTAAAAAGTGCACAGCAAAATGAAAATATGAATATGGACAAAGGTCAATTTTTAACAGCGTAGGATAGGTTTTTTGTTGTTGTTCTTGAATGTAATGGAAAGCCATTCTGCCTTATATGTCAGGCGTCACTGGCACATTTCAAATCGCCAGCGCCACTTCAGCTCACTGCATACTAACTTTGACCAGGAATTTCATAAAAGGACTGAACTTCACAAGCCACTTTGAAGAGTCAGGCAGAAAAGCACATACAGTTTTTCCAAAAATTTACGAAGCACTCTGAGAGCGTACCACTTGCATCGTATCAACTGGCCTGGAACATTACATGGGCCAAAACGCCATACAATGAAGGAGAGTTTGTTATAAAAATCCCTCAGTGACGTTGAGATCTTGTCTCCTGAAAACGACAAACTAAAACGTGTGGTATTGGACGTCCAACAGTCCTGTTGCACTGTTGAAAACAGAATATTGGCCATTAACACGCCTATTGAATCACAGTTGCACTCTGACCTTCAAAAATGTATTTTGTCATGTTGGTGTGTGAATTCACAATAAATCTGGCTGAGCAGAAGTGTACTGAAGTCCGATCAAAGGCTATATGTCTCATTTGCCAAAAAACCAATTTCGGTTTTATAAGAATACCTCACCCACATTTTCACCTGACTGTCCAGAACATGCAGCCCCAAGTGTCATGACGCAACTATAAAATTGATCATCAAACGACAGCCTAGGGTGTCCTAGCACCAAATGCACTTGTGGGACACCCTTATGTTCAAACATAGTGTTAGTGATGGACAAACTGTGATGAGTACAGAAGTCCAACAAAAACACCATTTGGGCTCATATCAGAAAGACCATACCTACCAATCATGCCTTTCCAGGTCATATTGTCATTGCCCACATAGGCATTGACGTCTCCAGGGATTACGAGGGAGTGCCCAAGGGAAGCAATCTCTGACACCTCAAAAGACTCCAAAAAACGATGGGTACACTGAATTGTCATTTGGTGTACAAGCACCATCTTTTTGTGGTGAATTAAGGTGTATACACTGCCATAGTTTACACTTTATTCTCTTGTTTTTGCATATGAGAAAGTATCAAAAGGAAATAAGCGTTCATGCTTTATTATTTTGTTACTCTAGGAATATTTAATGTTTTACTATTCAGTGTGTAAATGATGCACCATTTACTTTCCAAGCCGCTTATAAATTCCAACATCGTGACTGATGTCGTTGTCTTCTTTTCGGCTACTCCCTTCAGGGGTCGCCACAGCAAATCATCTGCCTCCATCTTACCCTATCCTCTGCATCTTCAGGGCATACCTCCACGTCTCTAGAATATATTCACTATCCCTCCTCTGTACATGTCCAAACCATCTCAATCTAGCCTCTCTGGTTTGTCTTCAAGACCTCTTGCATGTGCTGTCCCTCTAATGTATTCATTCCTGATCCTATATATCCTCGTTACTCCCAAAGAGAACCTCAACATTTTCATCTCTGCTACCTCCAGTTCAGCCTCCTGTCTTTTCCCCAGGGCCACTGTTTCTAGCCCATACAACATCGCTGGCCTCAACACCGTCTTGTACACTTTTCCTTTCATTCTGGTCGATACCTTCCTATCACACATCACACCGGACACTTTTCTCGAACCATTCCAAACTGCCTGCACACGCTTCTTCACCTCTTTTCCACTCTCCATTGCTCTGGATTGTTGAGCCTAAGTACTTAAAATCCTCCACCTTTCTTATCTCTGCTCCCTGTAATCTCACCGTTCCTCTTGGGTCCTTGACATTCATGCACATGTATTCTGTCTCATTGAGGCTAATCTTCATTCCCCTCCTTCCAGGGCATACCTCCACCTCTCTAGATTTTCCTGCACTTGTTCTCTGCTCTCACTACAGATCACAATGTCATCTGCAAACATCATAGTCCATGGGGAATCTTGTCTAACCTCGTCTTTCAGCCTGTCCATATCACCATAGCAAACAAGAAGGGGCTGAGAGATGACCCTTAACGCAGTCCCACCTCCACCTTGAACTCTTCTGTCACACCGACAGCACACCTCACCACTGTCTTACATCTCTCATACATGTCCTGCACCACTCCAACATACTTCTCTGCCACTCCAGACTTCCTCATGCAGTACCACAGTTCTTCTCTTGGCACCCTGTCATATGCTTTCTCCAGATCCACAAAGGCACAATGCAGCTCCCTCTGACCTTCTCTGTACTTCTCCATTAACATCCTCAAGGCAAACACTGCATCTGTGGTGCTCTTTCTTGGCATGAAACCAAACTGTTGTTCACAAATGCTGACCTCTGCCCTTAGTCTTGCTTCCACTATTATTTCCCATAGCTTCATCGTATGGCTCATCAACTTTATCCCTCTGTAGTTGCCACAACTCTGCACGTCTCCCTTGTTCTTAAAAATGGGCACCAGCACACTTCTCCTCCATTCCTCTGGCATCCTCTCACTCTCTAAGACCTTGTTAAATGTTCTTGTCAGAAAATCTACTGATACCTCTCCTAGACACTTCCATACCTCCACCGGTATGTCATCAGGACCAACTGCCTTTCCATTCTTCATCCTCTTCAATGCCCTCCTCACTTCACCCTTACTAATCTTTGCTACTTCCTGGTCCTCAACAGTCACCTCTTCTACTCTTTTTCTCTCTCTCATTTTCCTCATTCATCAGCTCTTCAAAGTACTCTTTCCATCTTCCCAGCACACTTCTTTCATCAGTCAATACATTTCCCTCTCTGTCCTTTATCAATCTAACTTGCTGCACGTCCTTCCCATCTCCATTTCTCTACTGTGCCAACCTGTATAAATCATTTTCTCCCTCTTTACTTTCCAACCGAGCATACAAGTCATCATACGCCCTCTGTTTGGCCTTTGACACCGCTACCTTCGCCTTACGCTGTGTCTCCCTGTACTCCTGTTTACTCTCTTCGGTTTTCTCAATGTCCCACCACTTCTTAGCTAACCTCTTCCTTTGTACACACTCCTGCACTTCCTCATTCCACCACCAAGTCTCCTTATCTACTTTCCTTAAAGATGACACACCAAGTATTCTCCTCCCCGTCTCCCTGATCACATTAGCTGTAGTTGTCCAGTCATCTGGAAGCACTTTCTGACCACCCAAAGCCTGTTTCAACTCCTCCTTGAAGACAACCCGGCACTCTTCCTTTTTCAGCTTCCACCACTTTGTCTTCTGTTCTGCCTTTGCCTTCTTCACCTTCCTCAGCATCATCCTGTACACCACCATCCTATGCTGTTTGGCAACACTCTCACTCGCTACTACTTTGCAGTCACTGACTTCCTTTAAATTACATCGCCTGCATAAGATGTAGTCTACCTGTGTGCTCCTACCTCCACTTTTATAAGTCACCCTATGCTCCTCTCTCTTCTGGAAGAAAGTATTCACCACAGCCATTTCCATCCTTTTTGCAAAATCTACCAACATCTGTCCTTCTGCGTTCCTGTCCTGGATACCAAACCTACCCATCACTTCCTCGTCCCCTCTGTTTCTTGCACCAACATGTCCATTGAAGTCTGCACCAATGACCACTCTTTCACCTCTGGGGGTACTCTGCATCACTTCATCTAACTTCCTCCAGAATCTCTCCTTCTCTTCTCGCTCACATCCTGTCTGTGGGGCATAAGCACTAACAAGATTGACCATCACACCTTCAATTTCTAACTTGAGACTCATCACTCTTGTCTGACACTCTTTTCACTTCTAGAACATTCCTGACAAACTCCTCCTTCAAGATGACTCCGACTCCATTTCTCTTCCCATCCACACCATGATAAAACAGCTTAAACCCTGCTCCTATGCTTCTAGCCTTGCTACCTTTCCACCTGGTCTCCTGAACACACAGTATGTCCACCTTCCTCCTCTGCATCATGTCAGCCAGCTCTCTACCTTTTCCTGCCATAGTTTCAACATTCAAAGTCCCTACTTTCAGTCCGAGACTCGTGCCTTTCCTCTTCTCTCTCTGGCAACGGACACGCCTCCCTCCTCTCCTTCTTCGACGTCTTCGACCAACAGTAGTCCAATTTCCATCAGCACCCTGTTGGTTGACGGCACTGATGGCGGTCGTTGTTAACCCGGGCCTCGACCGATCCGGTATGTCATTCTTTCTTGTGATTCGCATAGTTTATTTGGCATTTGTTTTACGCCGGACGCCCTTCCTGACGCAACCCTCTGCATTTATCTGGGCTTGGGACCGGCGTGAGGGAGAGACACTGGTTTGTGCCCCCCCCCTGGCTGCATTGCAAACAACATAATAGTCCATGGAGATTATTGTCTCAACTTGTTTGTCAGCCTGTCCATCACCATAGCAAACAAGAAAGGGCTCAGAGATGACCCTTGATGCAGTCCTACCTCCACCTTGAACTCTTCTATCACACTGACAACACACCTCACCACTGTCTTACATCTCTCATACATTGGCATAGTTTACACTTTTTCTCACGTGCAAAAATGAGAGAATAGTGTCAAAAGGAAATAAGCGTTCATGCTTTAGTATTTTCTGTTACCCTAGGAATATTTAATGTTTTAGGAATATAGGAACAGTATAGGAATACTGTTAAAGGAATTTAGTGTGCAAAATGATCCATTTACTTTCCAAGCTGCTTATCAATTCGAACATCATGACATGACTGATGTCTGCTCACTATTGGCCCCGCCCACTCGGAGGCGGCACCGCTTGCTCAGTTACTCCACACGACACACAAATACCCTTAACAAAGATGGCGGCGCAAACAGAGCGAGGAATACCTTTGAGCGCGGTAAGTAAACTACAATTAAACTGTAAGCAGATGAATAATCACACAAGAGCAGTCCGTGTGGAAAGAAATATGCAGTTGTATATACCTATGTATAATTTGAATAATAATATACACAGTCATGACTTATAAAGATACCTGAAACCCACTTTTGTGATCCAGTGACGTAATGTTGTTAAATATTTTATCAACAGGTAAATATTGTGGTGGAAAGAGTACGAGCCTGAAGTTGTAAGACGGTGTGGTTTTAACCCGTTTCCAGTCCACCTTAAATCGAAACTCAGTACAGTATTGGTCTCACCGGTAGTTGAGGTTTTTACTTCTTAGTCTAGTAAATAGTGAACTTTTTACATGGGTACTCTAAGCATCTGTACAGGTAAATATGAGCTTAAACTATTTATTATTAGTATAACGGAGGTGTAGCATGTGTGTTTATTTACTTCTCTCACTGTATTTCGGCTTCTGGTACAACCCGGAAGTGGGCGAGGTCTCGAACTTTCACCTGGCACTGAAAACAAAACTAGGAAAAGAAACATATTTAAAATTTCCCTTCAGAATTTTTCATTCGAAATAGTAAAAATAGCCGACACTACGTATAATATAAATTAAATAATTTTCTAAACAAGTCTGATCATTTTAGTTTGTTTTAATGTATTTAAGTTTGACATGTGAATAAAGCCATTGGCAAACATTTCTGACAGTAATTTTCAAGTAAACAAAGTAGAAAATATGTGATCAAAATAGGCTATTACTTGCTGATATACAGGGATCCTTCACTTTTCACAGTTAATTGGGACCCAGATCCCCATCCTCCCATCAATAAATACATAATAGTCAATTCCATGATGAGAAGGACACAGGAGAAAAAATTAAACTACTATTTCGTGGTAAACCGAGCAACTTCAATACTGAAGACTGATGTCGGTGTCAGACTTGGGCTGATTTGGCCTGGCAGAGTCCATCCCTCTCCAGGTCGTAGAAACACACTGACGGCTTTGCAGCCTACTCTTTACGAAAGTCAGCAATGGTTCTTTTACATGCCTCTCACCATAGACAGTGAGAGACATGGCCTGCCTTTGATAACCCAGTTAGCTGCACTGGGGGGGCAGTGACAACCCTGTGGGGACTCGAACCCCCAACCTTAGGATCAGCGATCCTGCGCCCTAACCACTAGACCACCACTGCCATGAAACTTCAGCTTTCAACTAGAAAACAATCGAGATGGTTAGTTATGATCTTATGGGTCATGGATTTACTAAGTTTAGTTTGTTTCATTACTCAATGCAGCCATATGACACATACAATAAAATAAACTTGTAAAACGTTAAGAAATTACTAGCTTTTTCAACTAGGCAGGGGAATTCAAGCACATCGCAATGTAACATTGTCTCTCTTCATTTGGTCCTCAATATCACGTTTTTACAGATGATCAGTTGAAAATCGCCCTTAAAGGGTAATAATGTAAATCCAATTTGAAATTCACGGTATGAGACCATGTAAGCCGCCATTGGTCCCCGGCCGAGAATACGTTTTCCTGTGACGTCACTGGGTTGGGGGTCATGAACTTGTGTAA
>CM045729.1:69858579-69901079 GCA_024760905.1 Plotosus lineatus
TTGGGTTTGATCTGCACAGCATTTTATATGACCTAACCAAGAATTGGAACAGAAGACTAGGATACAATGAGGCACTTCATTGTTCATTTCAAATTAAAATAGCTTTCACAGTTTTCACAGCAAGAAGATCCTGAGATCAAGTAGCAGACTCGGGTGTTTCTGTGTGATTTTTTTTTTTTTTTTTTTTTTTTTTTAAACGCTCATCCTGTGCTTATGTGGGTTTCCTGTAGGACCTCCAGTTTCCTTCACAGTTCAAAGACATGCACACAAGATTAATTGGCAGTTCTAAATTGCCCCTTGGCATAACTATAAATGGTTGTGCATGTGTTGGCCCTGTGATGGTCTGGCAAGCTGTTCAGTGTGTACCCTGCCTTCATCCATCCTCCTCGCAGCTCTAGGGGGATGAAGCATTTTGACGAATGAATGAATGATGCAGTAGGTAGCTTCTCATTTCTTGAACAGCCATGACATTTTCTTTCTATGTGGTGAAGCTGTTCTGAGTTTCAGAAGGGATAGAGTACTGGATTGTATCAAGCAATAAACTTCATGTGTGAAATAAAAAAGGAGTTTTGAGTGATCGCATGCAGTCAAAGCTAAAGACATTCCAAAATATATGCACATGTGATTTTTTTTTTTTTTTTTTGGCATAGCAATGTACGCTACATACCAAAGCCCAAATTGTAAATATATTTTTAAACACTTTGGAAATTCAATTATTCTACATGATAATCTTGAACACAAAGCTGAAGACATGAAACTATTAAATGTTTGATAATTAAATTCAATGCTAACCTGTCTGACTAGTTACATTTTCCCAAAATATCTTTTTTTCTTTTCTTTTGCTTGTTTGTTTTGTTTTCAAGATCTATAGTGTTCATATGCTTCTCGGTTTAAAATTCACTGGAAGATTACAAAAGAAACTGATGAATATAAAACCTTGATTCAGTATAATGGTTTCCTCATCTTTGTTTGCTGAGTTTCATTTCCTCTGAAATGAAACAGTTCTCTGGACTGGCATTTATATAAACCAATAAGCTTAAATCATGAATGCATGCTAGTGGCAATGAAAAATGGCACTAAATTTGTTCAAACATTTTTTTAAAATTCAAAAGTCTCTTTGATGAATGGTTCTATTCTAAAACACAATTCAGAACTATATCAAAACTGGTAACATTTATCTAGTACTGTTACAAAACACACAATTCAGAATTACATGTATATCAAATAATAGTAATTATAATAAAATATTAATAATGATGATAATACAATAAATAAATAAATCAGTTGATACAACAAGAAATTAAATTGCACTAAATTATATTATATTATAATTATATTGCACTGTGCCCATTATTTTGTTTGGGGGGAAAACAAAAAGAACAATTCTCTGGGTAAACAGAATGGCTGCAACTTCAAAGTTAGATATTCTACATTCTCGGAGCAAGATTTAGAGAGAATCTAACAGTCAGTACACCAGGTTTATTTAACGAGGACCGCCGTTCTTCTGCTGTGGGCCTTGCCACTATCTGCTGCGCTTCGGTCCTCCCTGAAGGCCGGCCGGTGTAATCACCCCGTCGGGTGTACTCTCCTCGAGCCATATTTCACAGAAACTTAGCATAGAGCAGTCCTGTAGAGTCCTCTGCGTTGCAATTCGAGCATGAACCTTGTCCATCTTGTTTCACAGAGACTGAACATTTGCAAACAGTATGACTGGGAGGGCTAACCTTCCACTGCCAACCAAGCGCCGGAGTTGTTGTTTGGCCCCTCCCCAGCTGCTGCATCTCCACCTGGGTTTATTGTTGTCCGGGGTGTGGCTAGCATTGAGCTGTCACAGCATGTTAGCTCAGGATAGGAGTGAGCGTGCTCAATTCTAAATGTTCTAAAGGACTGCACTCTCATAGCTGTAGTAGGGACGCCCATTCTTAGACGACCATAGTACACAAAACAAACAAAGAAACAACTTGACTCTGAGAACTCTACGACGTCGCCCTGTAGGGAGCACCATCTTGGAAGAAAGAAAGATACAATTTTGTGGCGGATTAAGATTTGATATTTTTTCGGCGGGGAAAAAAGTCACAAATTGAAAAGTTAAAAATATTTTTAGAGGCACTTTTGCCAGTACTTTGGTGGATCCGTCAACCAGAAAATAAAAATAAGTGGCCTAATAATGTAGTAAATGTAGTAAGTATAAACTTTTTAATTTTGTACTGTGATAATATTTATTAATAAAGTGTTTAGGCTCCTTACCAGAAGCTAGAGAAGAAGCAGGGTGTTGGGTCACATCAGGCTTAAATAATCATTAAAAACACGCACAAAAAAAAACTTGAATTCACAATTCAAGCAATGACGTTGGTAACATGCATGAAGAAGAAAAAAGAGGTGTACACATCATCTGCGACCAATCAGCATGAGGGAGAAAAAAAAGTTCTCAGCCATTGGTTAAATTTGAATCACGTGCCAGTAATGTCGTGATGATGCATATGTATAATTTGCTGGGACTGCCGCAAGTTCACTGCTTCTCAAATAATGGGGCTATCCCCCTTGAGGGACGTGGTGTGATGCCAGGGGGAGCCCATATGACCCTGGGGAACATGCTTTTTTGCCATACTGTACTAGAATTAATATAATTAATTAATTAATTAAATATATATAATGTAATATATAATATATGATTATAATGACGTAAACTTTTTTTATTTTTAATTTTTTTCCCTATATATTTTTTGATAACAGACGTATAATCGAGAACGACTTAAATAGAGTTAAGCCTGTACTTAGGAATAATTACTTTTGCAACAACTGATCAGTGACTGAGCAGAATAATGTGCCTAGTAAGACATGAACTGCAAATCTCCAAGCTGAATATTTTCCTTAAAAGGCACATTCTAAAATGTTTTTCCTTGTACACTTTTGTTGTCCTTCCAGAATTTAAAATTT
This sequence comes from Plotosus lineatus, assembly GCA_024760905.1. Classification (NCBI taxonomy): domain Eukaryota; kingdom Metazoa; phylum Chordata; class Actinopteri; order Siluriformes; family Plotosidae; genus Plotosus; species Plotosus lineatus. The sequence continues at coordinate 69,861,517 of CM045729.1, forward strand.
GCTTTATTATTAGTGAATAAGACATTTTTTAAATTTATATTTAAACCCATTATAGCAGTTGTGGGCTGTCAGGGTCAGCAAGGCCTTCTCTGCTGGCCAAAGCTCTATCACAAGCCCTGACCGACATTTTACAACTTAAATTAATATATGTATTCCATTAAATTGTATTGATTCATTCCCAACAGTCTATTCTGTTCATTTTGTGGCGTCTCTTGGCTGTTCCAAACTATCTGACGGGTCAATTGCTCTCAATCAACAATAAAAAAATAAAAATTAAAAGTGAAAAACTGGTAGTCAGATTGTCAAGGCACAACTTGCATCACTTGGTTCCCTACTAGAATAGTTGAATCTTCATCCGTATTTTTTTCCTTCCCTCCTTCTTTAATATAATAAGTCAAAACATGTTGCCATGAGAAATACAAAACTACAAAGTCGTCTGTTCTGAAGAATCTGACCGATTATTACAATTAATTGGCAACTTGGATTTGGTTTATAAATGTGAAAGAGAATTTTCCTGTTAATACAAGAATTAATCATGTCTTGTACATACATCTTATAAAAATAATTTATTAATTTAATGTTCAGTTCATTATGTCATTGTATTATTTATTGTATACTTATTTCATTCAATAATGTTTAGGTTACTGTGATTTGATTTGTGGCCAGAGCTTGTGAAAATACTGTTGTCGTTAAAGAAATCAACCACCAATTAGAATTGATGGATTGATGGCGCAATGTTTTTTTTTTGTTTGTTTTTTTTTTTTTTTTTTTTTTTTGTTTTTTTTTTTTTTGGAAACAAAACGTTCAGTATGGTTTATTAAGTGATGTTATATGCTGTTTTTTTTTGGGAGGCATTAGTATTCTTAATCATGTTTTTGAATATGTGTTAATGGTAACCTTATACCCAGTATCAGACTTTTTTCATTTTGGATACCAATAGTGCACTAAAGAAAGATTTATTATCCCAAAACTCTACAGTCCATCAGGAAGTAGCTTCCCCTCCTTTCCCAAAATCACATATTTTGCATATGCTTGCTGGGTGGTTTATTTGGCTTCCTCCTCCCATTTATAGTCTTGCTACGCACTCTGCTATGATTGGTTGCTTTTCTCAGGCATGTGATTTTTCTGCAAATTCATGGAATTCCAATTTTTTCATTGGCCCAGTTTAAAAAAAAATCGATTTTTTTCACACCGAATATGTCAAAATAATCTTTCCCACTTTTATTCCGTTCTGAGTTTTGAATAAAATGACCTCTCTTGAAATGTTACTGCTGATGGCTTTCTAATAGCCAATCGCTGATGTTGAAACATGTACGTAGACATTCGCGCCACTTCCGATTTATTCAGCTATCGAAAGCATGTCGGTGATCGAGAGAGATCGAGAGAAAAGATTCTGCTCGAATCAAAGAAATAGACAAAGTCCTGAAAAACAAGTTTAGGTGTGAATGGATAGAAAAGGGAACCATAGCATTCAATTGCAGGAACATTTGGTGTTCAAGCGAAGATCCAGAACCCTATGGACTTAACCCTTTTGTTTGCCGTTCAACCATAAACTTCCGTGCAAAGAAAAGACCCAGTGAAACAACCAGTTTCTGTCACCGATCGAGTAGTTAATTTTGAGGTATGTTTGAGAGTTTTGTTGTCTAGTTTCCGATTATATTTTTCAAATTATTGTGAATGCATGCATGTTTTAGGCGTAGGACGTTCACGTGTTTATTCCATGAACTGAATCAAATGAGCCGACTCTATGGTCACTGAACCATTTTTCTGCTGTTAGAATAAATACATTATTGCCAAAATAACTCACCAGTTTTTCGTAATTAACTGATGTAAATAGGCATTTACAGCAGTGGGAGTGTGTGTGCTCGTGTAATTAGCTCATTAATATTGGAAATGTAAAACTATGAATCAACCTCAACCGAAACGCCTCAGCATCCAGAAGGACAACAAACTTTCTAAGGCAGCCTCCAGAAGGACAGTTCAGGCTGCACAAAAGGAAGCAAGAAAGTGCCATGCTAAAGCACTAAAGACAAAAACATCAAAACATTTTTTGTCATGTATAGCATGTCATGTGTATAGTTTGTTTCCAGATTGTGTTTAAAGACAATGACAGTTGATAATAGTGTTGTGAGGCAGGACATCTCTATAAGAGTGACTATTTGATTTGTGACTCTGACACTTTTATTAGTGTTGCAATCCCACATGATAAACCCACAAGTTGAGGTACAGTATGCATATGGAGATTAGAAATTAAACTTTCTATAGCTCTTTCAGTGTCATGAAATAGACTTTTTCCCCTTCTGAAATGTTTAACCCCCCCCCCCCCCCCCCCCCCCACCGACCATGGCTGATTTTCAGATATTTTGGTGATGGTCAAATTACATCCCTGTTTTCTAGTGCACTGGGATGCAGGCTGGGACTGGCAAAGATACAACTGTGCAGTGGGGTGGAGGTGGGGCAGCTAATCAGGAGGGCCAGAAAGCTGTGATACACTAGCGTAACCATAAATAATCATAATAAAAAATTAATAGATCTGATAAAATCTTGCATTTGCTGCCATGTCAGAAAGCCCAAAGGCAAAATACAAACATTTAAATATATTTGACCCTCTGTCACTATCCAACATGACTCCATCCTTGCAACAACATTCACTCATTTGTTCATTTTCTGAACCACTAATTAGGGTTGTGAGAGGCTGACGCCAATTTTGGCTGATTGTGGGTGAGGGCGGGGTACATCCTGGACAACTCGACAGGCCATCACAGGACCAACACTTCTTCTTAGCCATTTATATTCACACACAACCCGGGGTGATTTGGAACAGCCAATTAACCTGCTGTGCATGTCTTTGGACTGTGAGAGGAAACCGGAGTACCCGAATGAAACCCACGCAAGCACGGGGAGAACATCCCAAAACTGTACAGAAACTCTCGTGCAGGGAATGGAACCCAAGACTTTTTTGCTGTGAGGCAGACATGCTAATTTATAACAGAATTTATGCCCCCAAAAAGTACATAATCTCTGCTTTAAAGTTAGAGTGTATTAGAATTTGTAAAACAAACAAATAAAAAAAACTATATTCTTGTAATAGGATGAATTGTTCTAGACAGCAAATGAGTACTCAAACTCTGAAATGTTGCATTTGCTTTTGATACAAAATTTGCATGTTTATGTAATTTATATACAACAGAATTAGTAAAGCCAGTTGCATGGTTAAATCATAATTTATCATATTCTGATCATACGCTTCAGTTCAGTGTGTGTGTGTGTGTTGTTGTTGTTGTTGTTGTTGGAGCCATTGAAACTATTCAGAATGTTCTATTTGTTTCCTTCATCTGTATTATGACCAATGCTCTCCATTATACGTCACTGGGTATTAAATAAGTATCAATGCTTATTTATTGTCATTTAATGTTTCCCTGTTGAAAGGTCAGTCCACGTTATCTGCATACAAACTCTACAAGCCACACTGGGCCCTTCAGTGCTATAGCAGAACTGATTGGTAAGTCATTTTTTTTTTTTTTTTAATTACACATTTCATTAAAACTCATCTGCTTGCTTTTACTCATGGTTTTCTGTTACACATCTACATTCTGACCTGTATGGTAATAAGTATTATAACCACGGCATTTTTCTTAAAGAAGGGTTTGATTTGTACTGTCACCTCTGTTCTCATTTTTATCATTTATTTACACCATTTTGAAGTCATATTACATGCATTCATTTGGAAGTTCATGTACATTACAGAGTAAACCACATTAATTCATTTTCTGAACCTCTTAATCCTGATTAGGATCACAGGGAGGCTGGTGCCCATCTTTGCCAACTTTGGGAAAGGGCAAAGTACACCCTGAGCAGTTTGTCAGGTCATCGCAGGGCAGAAACATACTGATGGCTACTCTTTGAAAGTCAGCAATGGTTGTTTTACATGCCTCTCACCATAGATAGTGAGAGACATGGCCAGCCTTTGATTACGCAGTTATCTTCACTATCGGGCAGACAGCAATGACAACGCGAAGATGGTGGTGCCTGAAGCCCCAACCTTCAGATCAGTAATCCAGCCCCCTACCACTAGGCCACAACTGCAGGGCCAACCTGATAGCCAACACTGTTTTACCTTAAAATGTCATTGATGATATGTTTATTAACACAGATTCAAACTCTTTTTTTTTTTTTTTTTTTTTTTTTTTAAACTAAACTGTACAGCTGTGTAATTTTTATGTATTTACTCATACTTTAGATTTCAGGATGGCTTTACTTTTTTTATTTAATGAATCTTTTTACCTTCACCTGGAGGTTATCTTTTCACCTGTATTGGTGGTTTGCCTTGTTCGTAGCTCGTGAGTTTATTTGTGTGCAAGAGAACTCAAAAAGTTATCTATGCATTTGGATTATTTTTTTAAGAGTAGGGTGTGGTACAACTAATTGGATATAATGCATTTATGGGATCATGCTGAACCTCAATTCCTAAAAAAAAAAAAAAACCTATTTTTCAATATATGCCAAAATGAGACATCTTTTAACATTAACATTAGTTATAGCTATTATTAGTTTCATTATAAATCACAATAGTCCATTTGGGCCTGGTCGAGGCACTGTGATTTCCCCTCTAGTTTTGTGATGTTTTAACAGATGTTGTTGATATTGCATTTAAGGCCCACCAGAAATCATCCTCCAACATCCCTTTTTTCTTTAAACAACAACTAATATCATTGTATTTTTTCCAAATTTGATTATTTGGGGTTGTGGTAGCAGATGGTAAGGTGCTTGATAATCGATCCTAAAGTTGGGGGTTCAAGCCCCGCTATCAACGGTTGTCACTGCTGTCCCCCCCAGTGCAGCTAACTGGAATATCAATGGCCGGACATATCTCTCAATGTCTATGGTGTGAGGCATGTAAAGAAACCATTGCTGACTTTCCTCAAGAGTAGCTGCATAGCCATCAGCGTGTTCCTGCCCTGTTCTGGCATGGCGAGCTCTCCAGAGTGTACTCTGCCCTCGCCCCGAGTCGACTGAGATGTGCACCAGCCTCCCTGCAACCCTAATTAGCATTAAGCGATTTAGAAAATGAATGAATGTTTATTTGGAATCCTTTAGAGCACTTGTTATAAGAGTTATGATGATTGATTTGAGGTATTATATCGACTCCCAGTGAACTTACACATGAATTTTACTTGAATTACTGCACATGAATTTTCTCAATCTTTGCATATATTCTTGTTAATGTAAACAGTGATGAATTCCTGAATTTTTTTTCTTCATCAGACCCTACATTTTACCTCCCCATAATTATAGGAGGCTTAATGGGAGGCTCCCCTGAAGTAGTAAATTAATTTACTTACTGCTTTTACATTTTAATATTTAAGCATAACCCATCTTACACCACAATCACAGCACCTCATGCACATCCAATGTGCAGTGTACATTGCTGTGCCTTCTTTAGTAAATACAGTACACAAATTGATTATAATGTCCTGAATATTTCTGTATTTGATAAAGTTCTTATTAATTTTGTTGGCAATGACCGTATTTTAATATGAAATTTAGGTACGATATTAAATAATGATCAAAAAAGAATTATATGTCAGATTAAAAGTGAATTTTTAATCAAAGCCAGAAGCATGCAGCATTTGCTTAAATTCTTATTATAATCTGAAAAATGTGATCCGCTTTATCATAATATGGATAGTTGAAAAACTGGCATAATGAGATATACAGATTCTACCATACTTACGAATACAGTCGGCCATCTACTTACGAAACCTCCTGGGTATGAAACTCTGGGTTACGAAAAACATTTTCCTAAGTTTTCGTCCTCTGTATATGAAAGCAACCCCCTCTTACGAAAAGCGCCAAACGCGCCATTCAAAATTTCACACGATGCACGAGTTGCTCTCTCATTGGCTGTCTCCCAACATCCCGCCCCACTTGCCTCCCATTGGCCAGGAGGAAGCTGACCTGTACCCATTACTGTACCCATACCTTTTGTTTGCCACATGCGTGAGGAGAGTTGAAGAGGCTTGTTTTGAGATCATTGCAGCGTTCTATTTCGTTATCGCCGAAACCCCTCTACAATCAGGACGATATTGAAGCAGAAGCAGACCTTAAAGCGGAAATACAGTAACAGAGGCAATTATTTCGGCACGATATTGAAGCAGAAGGAAAACAGAGTGTCCGTGGAACAAGACCTCCGATCTCGCAAGGAAGCAAGTTAATATTGAATGAGGACCTCTGATCTTTCAAACAGGTACTGTAATTCCGCTTTAAATACAACATCCCATCCACTTAAATATTTAAATAGAATTGTTCCATCAGCTGCGCGTTGCGTGTAGGCAGAGCCCGCATTCGGAAAAACACACCATAGAGACAGTTGTGTGCGTGCGTGTGTGCGTGCGTGCGTGAGAGAGCAAAAGGGACTGCCTACAGAGTCAGTCAGAGATGAAAGGAGGCTTAAGTCTCTTTCGAGAGAGCACATTGCAGTTTAATTTAGTAAATGTTAAATAAATGTGGTGCGCTCCACTGAATGTGAGCAAAACGCGGCTCATCTGGACCTCTGATCCCTCAAGGAATCGAGTTAAATTTGAGTTTGAACCTCTGATCTGTCAAGCAGGGAATGCGCTAAAATGGAGTGCGTCATGTGTATTTTGTATGTGTATTGTGTGTGTGTGTGTGTGTGTGTGTGAGAGAGAGAGAGAGAGAGAGAGTGTTTTGTGTGTGTGTGTGCGCGTTAATAAAAATGTTTAATAATGGTTTAATTAATACATATGTTAATAAAATGTTTAAATGGTTTAATAAATAATTTTCTTTTACTTTTAACTCATATTTCATGTATATTTAGTACAAAATTGGTGTACTTTTATCATTTTATCACGAAGTAAGTACCTTAAAAGGTATGCTTTTATAATTTTTAAAGGGTAGTCTTGGGAGCCTTGAAAGGAGCAGTGGTGGTCTAATGGATAGGGCGCTGGATCGCTGATCCTAAGGTTGGGGGTTCGAGTCCCCACAGGATTGTCACTGTCCCCCCAGTGCAGCTACCAAAGGCGGGCCATGTCTCTCACTGTCTATGGTGAGAGACATGTAAAAGAACCATTGCTGACTCTCAGAGTCAGTAGATTGTAGGCTGCAAAGCCGTCAGCGTGTTTCTGTCCCTTGCTTAAAGGGTTGTGACAGGAAGGGCATCCGACGTAAAAACCTATGCCAAATCAAATGTGCGAATCAGATTATTTGCTGTGGCGACTCCCGAGAAAAGGGAAAAAGCCGAAAGAGAGAAAGAAAACGTCTTGGGGGCCTTGAAACAAATCAGGCGTTTTACATCTAAAATGCGCCTCTACTTACAAAACCTCCGCGTTACAAAAAAGGCGCTGGAACGGATTAATTTCGTAAGTAGGGGGCCGACTGTATTCGTTTTACGAATATCCGGACATACAAACAGGGCTGTCCGGAGGTCGAAAGTGAAATTGAAGAACAAGTAGAAATAGAAATTGAATCTATAGAAAGATATATCATAAATATAAGTATGAAATATGATTAAACATTATCCTGAGGTAATATTCGATTTGGCTCTGGCAGAGGGGCGTGACTGACACACGTGGGCTGATTGCAATGCACACACCTGATTCTAATCACCAATCTACCGCGCTATAAAGACGAGTAGCATGCTCATCCCGGTGCTAAAAGATTCTCCATCTTCACGTCCCTGTATTCCTGTGATCTCTCTGGCTCCTGCTTTCAGCTCCACGCTCGAACAGTGCCCGCTCCATAGTTCCCCGTATCTAAAGTTTTCATGTTTCTCCTCGGCACTAGCAGTGACTACTTTTTCCCCTTGCTCAAGGGTCTCCCCTGTAACAATAAAGTCTCTCCGTGCTCATCCTACTCTGTCTCCTGCATTTTGGGTCCGGCTGAAAGTTCCTGATGTCACAGTTAGTTTGATAATTTATGCTGCATTAAAGTTTGCACCTTGTACCAATAAATGGTAAATTCAATAGAATAAAATAAGATGATTATGCAGAGAGAGAGAGAAAGAGAAAGAGAGAGATTGTATACAGTACAAGCTTTAAACATGCATTCCCCTCTAAAGAACGCTCTGTAACGTCTTCCGAACAAATTAATCTAACAAACGGCCGTCCAGAACGTAACTCGTTTGTAAGTTGGAGAGTGTCTGTATTTGGAAAAATAACGAAAGGAAATCTTTCTCTCTCAATGTAATAGACTTCAAAATGAGGTATGGTACATGATTATAGCATGAAAATTGTGGTGCATGACTTTGTATGCCACAAATCAGGAAATGCTACGTTTGAGAAAGTAACAGCCATTCTCTGGATGTCCACATTTGAAACTCTCTAGTGATGTACTGTCTCAGAGGAAAAATGCAGTTGTCTCACCCTGCCCTGCTGGTTAGGCGGGACAGTTAGCTCGTGGGTGAAAATTATGTGCAGATATTCTTTTGTCCATTTGTTTTTCTCAGGACACAGTGTGCTAAACACTGGGCAACTGCATTTGAGCATGTGGGCTTGGGTTGAATGTTTTTCCAGAACCGTGGTTAGCACGAGTTAACACCATTGTTACTTATCTTTGGGCTGCTTGCTGTGAAAAAGGGTTTATGACAGTGACATGGAAAAACTAAATCGAGAGACAAGATGATTTTTTTTTAACCATGAGTAACAGTGGTGCTATTGTGTAGAGGGTTTACTAGCGGGCTCAGTGCAGATAAAGGGATCAGATGTGATCAGCTGTCCCAAGCGCTGGCTCTAGTTTGCAGAAGTACTGGTGCAAATATGAGTTTGCCATCCTTTATTATTCTCAAATTGGTTTTTATTACCCATCAATCAGGAATAATAAAAATATGCAAGAGATTGTGGGATTATGTGTTGCAAAAACATGATTTCCAGAATGGATAAAAGAAGCATTTCAGTTGAATTCAACCTCATACATATTAGAAGTAGCAATTACATAGATCCAGTCATAAGCCACAGTGTACCAGGATTTGTTTGTTTTATGGTTTGCATTTGCCATATGCTTTTCAGCCCCAACTTTGAATTCAAATGCTCCTGGGGACTGAAAAACTAGTAAGTAGGTTCAGTGAAGGTGTCAGATTTTTCCTGTATGTTTTTATGTACAGACAATGCATATGACCCAGATGTCAGTGCAAAACAATTCTGGATTGATAAAACAGTGATCAAAGACCAGGACTGCTTCATCTTCATGGACAATGGAAATGGCATGGACTATGATAAAATGCATAAAATGCTCAGGTAGGGAGCGTGTTCGTGTTTTATCTTTCAAATTCAGTTAGATAATCCAAATCAGTAATTTAGTTCAACTGCAGATGTACTGAATGTCCTATTTTTTCTTTACTGGTGATATTATTTACAGTAACACTTATCCATTTTCTCTCTCTCTGTCTCTCTCTCCCTCTCTCTCTCTCCCCCTCCCTCTCACACACAACCCCAACCTCCTGCACGCTCTCTGTCTTTGGCTTACAGTTTTGGTTTCAGTGATAAGCAGGCCACAAAAGGCCACGTCCCAGTGGGTCTTTATGGTAACGGTTTTAAGTCGGGTTCCATGCGCTTGGGCAAGGATGCTATCGTGTTATCAAAGTTCACCGACAGTATGTGTGTGGGTCTTCTGTCACAGACTTACCTGGAGAAGATTAATGCACAGAATGTCATTGTGCCAATTGTCATGTTTACAAATGCTGGACAGACTGATATCCTTTGTGTTTATCCAGATTTAACAAATAATTGGATAGAAACATTGAGCAAGAAATTGACAGACCATTTTACCCTGTGAGGTCATTTCAAGGTGCTATTCTGGGACTTTAATGGTTCTTCTGTTTTGTTTGATCCTTAACTTTGCGGCCCACTCAGTGTTGCTAAGAAGTACGATGAATGTCTTCATGATATCCTGACTTATTCTCTGTTTAAGACCAAAGAAGAACTGCTGTCTGAGTTCAGTGCCATCAGTGGCCCATGTGGCACCAACTCCACTGGAACTCGCATCATCATTTGGAACCTACGAAAGTAAATGTGATTTTTTTTTTTTTTTTTCTTTTTCCTTTGGGGTTGGACAATGGAATAAAAAACTGGATAAGGAGTACAGCCATTGTAGTGTAGATCTTTATATCATATCCAGTTTACAATAGTGGTGGTGATTGTGGATTACACTGATTTACAATAACTGTTAAACTGTTCATTTCTCACATCACTTTAAACCACTAGAAGTCTCATAGTACAAAAATATTTATAATATAGTAGTAGTTTTTCATAATTTGCATGTACAGTAGTGCTAAAAGTGCTTTTGCTATGTACAGAGGCTAGATCTTTCCCAGTGGGGTTTCCTACAATGTTGTGTTACAGAACATCTACAGATGAATTGGAATTTGACTTCATGAAGGATCGCTATGATATCAGGATCCCTGTTGACATTAATGAGAGCAACATACTACCAAACAATGTGGGAAACCATGCAATGTCACCACCTGAGAGTGAATATTCACTGCGGGTGAGATATAAACCAGCATACACACACACACACACACACACACACACACCCTCCATTTTCACAGTTTGCCAGTTAACAGTGCTAATCTGCACATGATCGTGTTTGTGTGTATTTTTTTCTTTAAACAGGCATACAGCAGTATATTGTACCTGAAGCCCAGAATGCAGATCATTATTCGAGGGCAGAACGTGAAAAATCAGCTAATTTCCAAAAGTTTAGCACATGTCTTCAAGGACACATACACACCTACATGTTTTGTATCCTTTTGCTATACGTTGTATAGAGTGTGTTATAAAATATGTGTTGATGTATGAGTAATGTATGATTTATTTATAGTCAAAGAAAATCCTTAAGTCTTTGTCACAGAGAAAAGGAATTAAAATCATTTTTGGCTACAACACCAGAAGTAAAGACCACTATGGGTTGATGATGTACCACAAAAACCGCCTCATCAAGGCTTATGAACGTGTTTCCTGTCAGCGCAAGGTTCAGAGAGTTTATTTAGTTTTCGGTTCGCGAATGTCTTTTCATTTTCAAATATTTCTCAAATTTGTTGCAGCATGTTTTGGTTGCCTGGGCATCGTAAAACTGCAAGTCATTGTAAAAGTTTCAAACATTTTAAAATCTCTGCAAATTTTGCAAAATGAAGCTCTGAATAGTCAGAATTCAAAATAGTCTGCAACTCTTCTCAAACAGTATGTACTAGTCCTTCTCAAAAAATTAGCATATTGTGATAAAGTTCATTATTTTGTGTAATGTACTGATAAAAAATAAACTTTCATATATTTTATTGTTTTAATACTGATGATTTTGGCATACAGCTCATGAAAACCCAAAATCCCTATCCCAAAAAATTAGCATATTTTATCCGAGCAATAAAAAAGTGTTTTTAATACAAAAAAAAGTCAACCTTCAAATAATTATGTTCAGTTATGCACTCAATACTTGGTCGGGAATCCTTTTGCAGAAATGACTGCTTCAATGCGGCGTGGCATGGAGGCAATCAGCCTGTGGCACTGCTGAGGTGTTACGGAGGCCCAGGATGCTTCGATAGCGGCCTTAAGCTCATCCACAGTGTTGGATCTGGTGTCTCTCAACTTTCTCTACACAATATCCCACAGATTCTCTATGGGGTTCAGGTCAGGAGAGTTGGCAGGGCAATTGAGCACAGTAATACCATGGTCAGTAAACCATTTACCAGTGGTTTTGGCACTGTGAGCAGGTGCCAGGTCTTGCTGAAAAATGAAGCACTTCATCTCCATAAAGCTTTTCAGCAGATGGAAGTGCTGCTTCTCTGTAGCCCAGGTCAGGCGCTTCTGCCGCTGTTTCTGGTTCAAAAGTGGCTTGACCTGGGCAATACGGCACCTGTAGCCCAGTCCACTGCTTCCACAGGTCCCCCAAGGTCTGGAATCGGCCCTTCTCCACAATCTTCCTCAGGGTCCGGTCACCTCTTCTGGTTGTGCAGTGTTTTCAGCAACACTTTTTCCTTCCCACAGACGTCCCACTGAGGTAGCTTGATACAGCACTCTGGGAACAGCCTATTCGCTCAGAGATTTCTTTCTGTCTTACTCTCTTGCTTGAGGGTGTCGATGATGGCCTTCTGGACAGCAGTCAGGTCGGCAGTCTTACCCATGATTGCGGTTTTGAGTAATGAACCAGGCTGGGAGTTTTAAAAGGCCTCAGGAATCTTTTGCAGGTGTTTAGAGTTAATTGGTTGATTCAGATGATTAGGTTAATAGCTTGTTTAGAGTACCTTTTCATGATATGCTAATTTTTTGAGATAGGGATTTTGGGGTTTCATGAGCTGTATACCAAAATCATCAGTATTAAAACAATAAAAGACCTGAAATATTTCAGTTGGTGTGCAATGAATCTAAAATATATGAAAGTTTAATTTTTATCAGTAAATTACAGAAAATAATGAACTTTATCACAATATGCCAATTTTGGAGAAGGACTAGTACACATCACAAGAAAGTTGCAAAATTGTAATTTTGTTCACAAATTATTTGATTTTTGTTTGTAAGGAAAAGTGACAAGCTGGAGATTTCCACATGGAAAGTTTGAGACTTGCTGGCATTTTATTTGCATTTTATTCATGCTTATAACATGCAAATAAATAGTGAATGGTTTGATAATAAAAAGTGAGCAAAACACAACTGATTTATGACAGGTGATACATCTTCAAGCAAATCGCTTTCAAAAATTATCATGCGACTTTGCAATATTTTACGAATTAAATATGGATATCGCACATTCATGTGGAGTCACAAAACATCTCGACACAAATTTTAAAATTTGCAAAAAAAATCAATTTGAATCAGTCAGTGTTCTATTGCACTTAGGGCAGTGGTGGCCTGGTGGTATGGGGCGCTGAATCGCTGATCCTAAGGTTGGGGGTCCGAGGCCCACTCTCCACAAGGTTGTTACTGTAACCCCAGTGCAGCTAACTGGGTTATCAAAGGCCAGCCATGTCTCTCACTGTCTTTGGTGACCATTGCTGACTTTCGTAAAAAGAGTAGGCTGTAAAGTTGTCAGCGTGTTTCTGCCCTTTGCTAAAGGGTTGTGCCAGGAAGGGCATCTGACGTAAAAACCTATGCCAAATGAAACGTGCGAATCATTCGCTGTGGCGACCCCTGAAAAAGGGAAAAAGCCAAAAGGAAATCTCACTGTTCTATTGCACTTCGAGTGTGATCATTAAGCACGAGCACAAGACCCCTTACTCACTGTGTTTTTTAAATTAGCCACCTAAATATTTGGAAACATATGGACTAATATTATAAAACACTATTGGGATTAGAATATAAATATGCATGCACTGCCTAAAACCGGAGCTCTGAAAATGTTTGCATGTGAAAGTTTACAGAAACATGCATCAGTAAAGTAAGTGAATAAACTGCGGCTTGGTGCCAGTGGTGGCTGCCTCTGGGTTGACCTGTGAGGACACATGAGTACAAACACAAAACAGTTCAGCTCATGACTTCAGGACTTTTGCATAAGTATGGAGTTCCAGAACTCCACTATTAGTATTTGTACTGTTTGTGTTGATATTCTAATGTGAAATCTGCATAAAGGAACTATTGAGGTTTTGCACGTGGCGTCACAGGGTCACGTGACTTTTGTTTATCTGCCATATTGGACAGCATGATCCGGACGGCGCTCGCTTATTCAACATTGCTAAACATTTTAAAATAAGTAATAGTGGTTCAACATTATCCAACTGGATCTTGTTTGTCGGTTACTAACTTCCCAGAGAAATACAAAATAACCAGTGAGTACTGTATGGTTATATCGTGTTGCGCTGTTGGCTGTGCAAATAGACAGAGGAGTAAGCCTGCACTGTCGTTTTATCGTTTTCCATCTGACCCGGAGAGAAAAGCCAAATGGATAGTAGCGGTAAATAGGAATGACTGGAATCCTACAGAATACAGTAGAATATGCAGCGAACACTTTGTATCATCTACATATATGTTATTATATAGGGCTATTGTCTGTTGGATATTTATAATTGGCTATTATCATTATATGGTGGCTATTGTCATTGAGGTAGCATCCGGTAAAAATAAAATTGATGCGATTAAAAAAAAAAAAAAAAAAAAATTATATATATATATATATATATATATATATATATACATACACACACACACTTTATAGGCTTATATACTAGTATAAATAATATGTGAATTTATACACCCATTATAAGCACTGATAATTTTAATTTATTATTGCATAAGCAGCGCTTGTTTGTGTAGGTCTATTTGGGGATAGACCACGCACCTTAGCCGTTATGAGGTGGTAGTCTCTCTTCCCGGCTCCTGGCTCCCATTGTTGCATACAGCTTACAAATCCGGCAACAAAATATAGTACTTGTAAGCTTCCATTGATTTGTAAGCTTTTAACTCTTTGCCAGTAAATGGAGACGGGCTGTGGACAAGATATGGACAAAGATCCAAGTAGGCAAAAGCAGGAAGGTAAGAATGGTCGCATTCTAACACATTCCTAAACATTGACTGCGGCATTAGATATGGATCGGCAATCCCCAGCTGCTTTATTTTACTCGGATACTTCGCCCTCTGGTCACTTGTCAGATGATTGACAATGTCTGACAATATTAGTGTCATTGCTTTTGCCTTCGACACTCGCATATTTTGCTTTCGCGGTCATTACTGGTTGTTGTTGAAACCATGCTTAGTGAATCATGTGTGTGTGTGTGTGTGTGTTCTGGATCACGCTCGCCATCCAAGATGGCGCATGAAGGTATTGGGGTCAAAACCTCAATAGTCAGAAAGCCAGAAAGGAACTAAATGTAAATTTAGGCTCTTACAAAGAAAACCTCTTCATTCATATGTACAGATAAGGTTTACAGCTTTTATTGTGTGCTATTCCCAGGCCAACAGCACAGGAGTGGGGGTTATCGGGGTGATCGAATGTAACCACCTCAAACCAATGCACAACAAGCAGGACTTTGAGAATACGGATGATTACAGGTGTGTATCTGAACACTTGGTTGTATGAAATTGAATCTATTGGTCCACATGTAAATGGTTTGTTGTTACAGTAGGCCCTCGATATTTACGGGGGTTTGGTTCTGTCTCCTCCCACGAATGAAGATAATCCGCGAGTTCTGTACCCGGAAGTAAAACCCCATGTATCATATTACATGCGCGAATGAGCAACTGAAAGTAAAATACTGTGTATCTATTACATGTGCTAAAATATGCTTCTTAAACACATTCTATAGACAGTCTTACTCATTAATGTAGTAAAATGTAGTAAGGATTAAGAAAAACTTTTCCATTTTTACTTTTATTATAAACATTATACAGCATATACTGTTGTAAAGCACTAGTATTAAAGTCTTTTTAAATTATTATTCCTATACAGTACCTAAGTTAATGTTTAGAATGTTTGTGCGTGAGATTTTATGTTCTGTAGCACGTTGAACAAGCAATACCAAAAGGATAAACTTTATTAAGCTTCATGTCCTTTTACATTGAACTTTGAGTGATGTCTTGGAGTGACTTCTCCAAGATGGCGTTGCCTAGAGGGCGACGTCGCGGAGTTCTCAGAGTCAAATTGTTTCTTTGTTCGTTTTAATTTGTTTTATTTGTTTGTTCATGTTTTGCACTATGCTCGTCTATGACCGGTCGACCCTACTACAGCTATGACCTGTAGGCTAATATGCTATCCTGAACTAATATGCTATTGTAGCTCAGTGCTAGCCGCACCCCGGCTAACAATAAGCCCAGGCGGGAAGGGGCCGAACGACGACTCCGGTGCTTGGGATCGAAGGGAAGAAAAAGGCCGTGTAGCTGGCTGGTCCAATCGCCTCGTCGGGTGTACTCTCCTCAAGCAATGTTTCACAGAAACACAGCATTGAGCAGTCCTGTGGATCCCTTTTCGCTGCAATCTGGGCATGAAGCTCGTCCATCTTGTTTCGCAGTGACTGAACATTTCCAAGCAGTATGACTGGAAGTGCTAACCTTCCGCTTCTAACCAAGCGCCGGAGATTCTGAGAACTCCGCCTCGGCTTATTGTTAGCCGGGGTGTGGATAGCATTGAGCTACCATAACATATTAGCTCAGGATACGAAGGTGCTAAACTTCAGAAGACTCCGGTCTCATAGCTGTAGTAGGGTTGACCGGTCATAGACGAGCATAGTTCAAAACATGAACAAACAAATAAAACGAACAAAGAAACAATTTGACTCCAAGTTGACATCACTCCAAGTTCAATGTAAAAGGACATGAAGCGTAATAAAGTTTATTCTTTTGGTATCATTTGTTAAACATGCTACAGAACATAAAATCTCACGCACAAACATCCTAAACATTAACTTAGATACTGTACTGGAATAATGTTTGGGGCCGGTGGCGTAGTGGTTAGGGTGCTGCGCTCATGATCGGGAGGTTGTGAGTTCGAATCCCACTGAGACTCTCACTGTGCTAAGAGCCCTGGGCAAGGTCTCAACCACAAGTGTGCCTCTGTTCACCCAGGAGTATAAATGGGTACCAGTAAAAATATACTGGGAAGGTAACCTGCGATGGACTAGCGTCCCATCCAGGGGAAGTTGAACTCCTGGTCGCTTCACGCTATGGAAATCGGGGATAAGCACCGGCCTGATGAGCCACGAGGCTCGGGTGTAAAAACCCAACAGGCTTAACCTTTTTTACCTTTACCTGTACTGGAATAATAATTGAAAATGACTAATACAACAGTTCACAGGAAACTGTCGTTTCTTCAGGAGACAGTCTTATTTCTTCAGAAGAGACATCCAGCGTTTTCTATCGCTTAGCCAAAGAAGACGCACAGCGTTTGAGTGGCATCATACAGCTTAACTGGTAATTAAAACACACAAAAAAAAGGCTCATTGACAACTTGTGTGCGAATGAGGAAAAAGGGGCATTACATCATCTCAAGCAGGAAGGAGGATAGCCATTGGCTGAATTTGAGTGACATGCCAGTTGCTTGGCAGTCCACGAATACTGAAACCGTGAGTGCAAAACCGTGAATAGTCAAGGGCCTACTGTATTTGAAGATTTGAGTACAACTGCACCTCCCCCCCCCCCCAAAAAAAAAACAAAAAAAAAAGAAAGAAATCTGCTTAAACTTTGTTCACACAGTAAGGGACCAAGCAAAGTCAATAATTGTGCACGAGAAGTGAAATTTTCTCACATGACAAAAACTGAGCTGAACTTTCAAGCAACACAACTTGAGCAATTAAAAATCAGAGTTTATTGATACTATTGAATTTCTGAAGGTGTGGAAACCATAAACACAAATTTAATTTACCAACTCATTGAACATAGAAGAGCAGCTGATTATTGCTGTCTGTAAATATCCTGTGCTTTATGACTGCATACAGAAATTATATATAATAATGTAAATAATAACCTGAAAAATGATGCATAGATCCAAGTTTCTGAAACGGTCAGCATTTGCAGTCAGTTTAAATTTATAGAAGTTTATTTAGAGCTACATGAAATGTGCATTATGTGTATTAGCTAATTAACCCGAGTACTTGGTTTTGTTAACATCTTTTCGGGCTAAATCTTGCTAACCACTAAATTTTAACAATAATTTATATATGATAAATATATGAGTTAAACTAAACTTAGATGATATAATGATGACAAAAGGACCTGCTGCAGGTAGGCATGGCATTGGACCCAGGCAATGAGCGCTGAGAGGGAAGCGATTTGCCTGTCTCACCAGGCAATGTCACATGTTGTTCAGCGGCGAGCATGTTGCTTGTCACTTCCTGTGTGAATGCAGCTTTCACTGGTTTCTCTTGTGCCATCAAAGCCAAATGTGCAATCCTCTACCATGGTGGTGCTTTCTGTCCCACACCCAGAGTTTGACAAACTAAGGTTTTAGGCAGAAGTCTAGAATCAATACTGTGATCAACATTGTCTAACATAGCAAATATGTTGGTGTTAAAGTTTTATTTTTTCTTTGTCTGTGAAGGAAAACAATACAAAATGTAAGCATTAAACTTGAGGAGTATTGGAAGGAAGTCCGCCATAGACGGGAGATAAACCTGAACTGCAGTGTACCTGTTGAGGATTTTCCGTGAGTATACACACACACACACACACACACACACACACACACGTATTTAAGTGGTTGTCATATGTTTGCAGTTTATTTTCATTTGTCACTCACTGTGCAGAAAAAAATGTTCATGGTGACCTGAACTTTAGTCACAAAAACAAATCTGTTGAGCAGATTTTGTGTGGGTGGAAACACCACGTAGATGTTTGATGTTTAAGTTGACAGTAACGCTATATTAACTTTATTAACCACTCTACAAACTTAAAAGTAACTCATTGTCAGACCTTGAAGAAAATCACATCAGCCAAAGAGCTGAAGCTTGAAAACTGTTTTGTGGACTTACAGGAAGAGACCAGATCAAAATTGGGTGCAGTGTGACAAGTGCCTGAAGTGGCGAAAACTTCCTGATGGGATCAATACTGCACAGCTTCCTGACAAGTGGTACTGCTGCATGAACCCTGATCCTCAGTTCAGGTGTGTTTGTATAAGCATGTGTATGTGTGTTTGAGTGCATTTGAGTACACTTTAGTTTGCATAAGTGTGTGTGTGTGTGTGTGTGTATGTGTATGTAAGTATAAATATATATAATATAATATGTAATATATAATATGCATATGCATACACACACACACACACCGCATTTTCTGAATTAAATGTGGCTCCAAAGTACAAGTTGAAAAGGTAAAAAAAATTGGCAGAATAAATAACAAAAAATATACATGTGCACTAGACTATAAGTTGCAAACTCACGGAAACTGTCTACCTTGATTTGGAAATCTGTTGGCAGTTTTTGTGACACTGGTCCTTGCTCTGAGAGAGGCAGTTGCGTTGAATGAGCGGTAAAACCAAGAAGGTCCTCCCACAAAGTCTTTTATATTTATCTCCTTGGCAACTACCTAGGCATGGAGACGCAACTGCACTGTTGACAAGCCTCTCCCTGCAGCACATTGCTCAAGCACCCATTTGTAAAATCGTTCCTCGAGCAGTGGTCATCTAGCTTTTAGCCCACGATTAACTTCTTTTCTTTTTTTTTCCCTTTCATTGCAATGATAGAAATCTGAAGGATTTCCTTTTTGGGACCATTTTTGTTCAGTCCATTTCTCTGTTTAAGTTACTGTCCATTTTCAAATTTTGAATTTTCAGATGTACAGGATTAGCAGATACTGGTACACAAGCGTTGAGTGTCCTCTTGAGGTTGTAAATGTGAAAATAACGATCATGTGAAACTATGTCCGTTATTATTATGACAAACGGAATTATATGTATGTATGTATGTATGTATGTATACGTGTCGCACGTTGGCTTTCTCAAAATATTTTCACAAGGTTGGCACAGAATCATCTAGAATGGCTTGGTAAGGTCCATAAAGACATGGTTGGCTTGCATAGAGCCCTGACCTTTACCCAACTAAACCTCTTTGGGATGAATAAGAATGCTGACTGGTGTTCCCCTTTATCCCAGTAATTCTCTTGTGTCTGAATGAGCACGCCCCATCCCCTCATAGTGATTCCCCTTTATCAGGGGTTGGCAACCCAAGGCTCTGAAGCCGCAAATGGCTCTTTCATTCCACTGCCACAGTTCCCTGTAGATTTGGAAAATAAATAATAAATATTTAATATAAATTAAGTTTATTTTAGTTAGTTAGTTTTTATTTTAATGTAATTCTAAATTCTAAGATTATGATGCTCTTATAACATTAAAATAAACCATGTTTAATTTTTTTGTGGCTCAAAACGAGTCGTGACCGTGACTTGCGAAATCTGCCAGTGCAGAATATAACATGCCATTCAATTCAGATCGAACTTTTCAATCCCTGGTTGGTCAACATACATGTAAGAAAGAAGAACATGGATAAATGTAAGAAAAGAAAAGTTTATGAAGGTAACAGAACATTTTAATAAGATGTGGACAGATTAATTTTCTTTTAATGCTGATGGAGAGTGGATTCCCAGTATATGCCTAATATGTGGTGAAAATCCATGAACAACAAAAAGTCAAATGTTGCCAGACATTTCCACAATAATCACACCGCTTTTTGCTGAAAAAATATCCGGATGACGATGTGAGGAAAAAAGCCGTCTCAGAACTGTTACAGAAAGTTGACTTGAGCAAAACTTTTTTCAAGAGATGGATGCAGTGTGCTGATGATGAACAGAAGCATATGGCATTTTTTGGATTGCTGCAGCAAGTTAAAAATTTTGATGTCACGAATACGACGAGGAGTCAATAAGATATTGAACATTTTATTTGAATGTAACCTTCAACCCAATGTCTATTTTTCTATTTAGGTTAGTTCAAACTGTTCAAAATATTTTTGTTTGCATGCAGAAATAAAATTTCGTTTTCTGGGTAGCTCATTGGGTAGTTCATTGATTTCATAAATGCAACACCCTACAGTTCACTTTACTTCGATACTTTCCGGAAAGGCAACAAATGATATGAGGTATTATTTTCATTTTAGATGTGAAAAGGGTTTTGTAGCTCCTTGTGGATTTTTTTTTTTTTTTTTTTTTTTTTTTTTTTCGCAAACAGGTCCAAATGGCTCTTTGAGTATTTAAGGTTGCCCTCCCCTGTCCTATATAGTGTGAAGCCTTTATAGCAGGGTGTAGGTTGATACGATAAAAAGTGGAATAAATCTAGAGGGGGGGTGATCTGACTGTAGTTGTTCTGAATCTTATCATTATGAAACTCTACACACACACATACCCCCCCCCCCCCAGCTGAAGACCGTCATTCAAATAAATGACGACATGTATCTTCCTTTGAAAACTTTGTGATTTCATTACATGAAGTATTGAGTATGCATCAAAACACTTACTCATAGCTCTTAATTCTCTCAGGACTTGTTCAGTTGAAGAAGAGCCTGAGGATTCAGATGATGAACAACCAAGATACCAGAAAACCTATAAACAGCAGTGAGTCATAAATCCTGCTATAATCAATATTCTGATTTATTCATAGATATATCATACACATTTCATCAAAAGTTCATCATCTTATTTACAATCTTGTATGCATGTTTTTGAAACAGTGAGAGAATTCAGAAAATGCAGCAGGAGAAGAACAGACAACAGGTGATGTCCACGTTAAATTACGCTTAGATTTGTCTGCTCTCATCTTGACCTGATTTCTTGATCAAGATAGTAGTACTGTATTGTTTTCATTCACTTGCTATGTATTTCCACTGAACTTTATAGCTTCAGTTCTACCTGAGCTGCATTGCAGCGTAGCAATGATTCCAGACAGGGCCTTGTTAGAACTGCACAAGGATTGTTGTTGCTTTATATTGGTGTATTCAAGAACAGGGGTTGTTTTGTTTTCTGGTTTGTGTCCAGAAAGGAACATTTAAACTAGGAGTGCTGGTGCAATTAAATAGGACCTCACTCTCAATGTGGTTTAGTTTATACTTTGTTCCATGTCTTCTTCTCATGTCTATGCCTGTTTTTGGATTCTTCCCACCTCAAAGCACATACAGTCGACCCCCTACTTACGAAATTAATCCGTTCCAGCGCCTTTTTCGTAACGTGGAAGTTTCGTAAGTAGAGGCACATTTTGTAAAACGCGTGATTCGTTCCAAGGCTGTACCCCATAAACCCTTTATAAAAGTACACAAATTTTGTATGAAATATGAATGAGATGTGTTAAAAGTAAAAGAAAATTATTTATTAAACCATTTAAACATTTTATTAACATATTAATACATTTTATAAACATATTTCTTAATTAAACCATTATTAAACATTTTTATTAACGTACATACACACAACCCTTTCTTTTTTTTTAACATGTCGAAGAAGGAGAGGCAGAAGGCGTGTCCGTAGGCAGAGAGAGAAGAGGAAAGGCATGAGTCTAGGACTGAAAATAAGGACTTTGAATGTTGGAACTATGGCAGGAAAAGGTAGAGAGCTGGCTGACATGATGGAGAGGAGAAAGGTGGACCTACTGTGTGTTCAGGAGACCAGGTGGAAAGGTAGCAAGGCTAGAAGCTTAGGAGCAGGTTTTAAGCTGTTTTTTCATGGTGTGGATGGGAAGAGAAATGGAGTAGGAGTCATCTTGAAGGAGGAATTGGTCAGGCATGTTCTAGAAGTGAAAAGAGTGTCAGACAGAGTGATGAGTCTCAAGTTAGAAATTGAAGGTGTGATGTTCAATGTTGTTAGTGCTTATGCCCCACAGGCAGGATGTGAGCTAGAAGAGAAGGAGAGATTCTGGAGTGAGTTAGCAGTCCTATCTAACTAATCTTAGTTAGTTGGTCCTGATGACGTACTGGTGGAGGTATGGAAGTGTCTAGGAGAGGTAGCAGTAGATTTCCTGACAAGAACATTAAACAAGGTCTTGGAGAGTGAGCGGATGCCAGAGGAATGGGGGAGAAGTGTGATGGTGCCCATTTTTAAGAACAAGGGAGACGTGCAGAGTTGTGACAACTACAGAGGGATAAAGTTGATGAGCCATGGTGGAAGCTAGATTAAGGGCAGAGGTCAGCATTTGTGAACAACAGTTTGGTTTCATGCCAAGAAAGAGCACCACAGATGCAGTGTTTGCCTTGAGGATGTTAATAGAGAAGTACAGAGAAGGTCAGACGGAGCTGCATTGTGCCTTTGTGGATCTGGAGAAAGCATATGACAGGGTGCCGAGAGAAGAACTGTGGTATTGCATACGGAAGTCTGGAGTGGCAGAGAAGTATGTTCGAGTGGTGCAGGACATGTATGAGAGATGTAAGACAGTGGTGAGGTGTGCCGTCGGTGTGACAGAAGAGTTCAAGGTGGATGAAGGACTGCATCAAGGGTCAGCTCCGAGCCCCTTCTTGTTTGCTATGGTGATAGACAGACTGACAGACAAGGTTAGACAAGATTCCCAATGGACTATGATGTTTGCAGATGACATTGTGATCTGTAGTGAGAGCAGAGAGCAAGTGCAGGAAAATCTAGAGAGGTGGAGGTATGCCCTGGAAAGGAGGGGAATGAAGGTTCATCTCAGTAAGACAGAATACATGTGTATGAAGGACAAGGACCCAAGAGGAACAGTGAGGTTACAGGGAGCAGCGATAAGGAAGGTGGAGGGTTTTAAGTACTTGGGCTCAACAATCCAGAGCAATGGAGAGTGTTGAAAAGAGGTGAAGAAGCATGTGCAGGCAGGTTGGAATGGTTGGAGAAAAGTGTCTGGTGTGATAGGGGGGTATCGGCAAGAATGAAAGGAAAAGTGTACAAGACAGTGTTGAGGCCAGCGATGTTGTATGGTTTAGAAACAGTGGCCCTGGGAAAAGACAGGAGACAGCTGGAGGTAGCGGAGATGAAAATGTTGAGGTTCTCTTTGGGAGTAATGAGGATGGATAGGATCAGGAATGAGCACATCAAAGGGACAGCACATGTAAGAGGTTTTGGAGACAAAGTCAGAGAGGCTAGATTGAGATGGTTTGGACATGTACAGAGGAGGGATAGTGAGTATATTGGTAGTAGGATGCTGAGGTTGGAACTACCAGGCAGAAGGCCTAGAGGAAGACCAAAGAGACGATTCATGGATGTGGTGAAGGAGGACATGAAGGCAGTTGGTGTAAGAGAAGAAAATGCAAAGGATAGGGTGAGATGTAGGCAGATGATTCGCTGTGGCAACCCCTGAAGGGAAAAGCCGAAAGGAAAAGAAAACATACAAACAACACTTTCTCTCTCTCTCTCTCTCTCTCTGTCTCTCACACATACACAGACATACACATACAGAATACACATGGCGCAGCTGAATGTGGGCTCCGCCCACACACAGGACGCCAGAGCATTTTAAGATGGGGAATTCAAAGCACATTCCCTGCTTGGCAGATCGGAGGTCCAAACTCAACTTTCACTTGATTCCTTGAGGGATCGGAGGTCCAGATCAGTCGTGTTTTGCTCACATTTCGGTGAAGCGCAACGCATTTATTGAACATTTACTGAATTAAACAACTTAAAAAACTAAACTAAAAACTAAAGAGTTAAGCCTCCTTTCATCTCTGACTGACTCTGTAGGCAGTCTGTCTCTCTCTCTCTGTTTCACACACACACACAAACTCTGCCTCTATAGCTCCACCCACACGCAACGTGCAGCTGATAGAACACTTCTAGTTAAATGTTTAAATGTACGGGATGTTGTATTTAAAGCAGAATTACAGTACCTGTTTGAAAGATCAGCGGTCCTGATTCAATATTAACTTTCTTCCTTGCGAGATCGGAGGTCTTGTTTCACAGAGCGCACTGTTTCCATGCCCCTTCTGCTTCAATATCGTGCCGAAATAATCGCCTTCGTCACTGTATTTTCACTTTAAAGTCCCCTTCTGCTTAAATATCGTCCCGATTGTAGAGGGGTTTCGGCGATAACGAAATATAATGGTGCAATGATCTCAAAACAAGCAACAGTCCCGTTCAACTCTCCGTCATGCGTGTGACAAACAAGCTTTATGGGTGCAGTACTATGGAGATTCAACTTCCTCCTGGCCAATGGGAGGCCAGCGGGGCGGGATGTTGGGAGACAGCCAATGAGAGAGCAACTCGCACATCGTGTGAAATTTTGATTGCTTCATTTGAATTTTGAATGTCACATTTGGTGCTTTTTGTAAGAGGTTGTTTTCGTATACAGGGGATGAAAACTTATGAAAATGTTTTTTCGTAATCCGGAGTTTTCATACCCGGGGATATCGTAAGTAGGGGGCCGACTGTACTAGTATGTGAACTGGATGTAATCAATTGCTTGTGAGTGTGTGACCCTGAACATGCATGTTGGAATACAATGGACTAGAAACCCATTCAGGGTATATTCCTGTCTCACACACTTTTAAAGTTCAGAAAAGTATTTAATGATTGCCAGCTTAATAAAGACTTGACTCTGATGGTTCACTAGTATGTGACATTACAGTGGTTACCATATGTGTTTACCATATAGTTGATTGCATAATATACTGAGTGGTTATGTGTTTGTTTCAGATGGCACAGAAGCAGACAGAGGCTTTTTTAGCTCTGACCAAAAAAAATGCTGATCTCTTGAAAAAGCAGCAGGACCTTGAGCGTCAGCTCAGACTTGGCGTGAGAACCTTTAAGCCCATTTTGAAAAAGTATAAAATGTCATCTCTTCCAATATTGCAGGAACTGCTTGTATAACTTCTTCTCTTTGAACAGAGCTCCATCCAGGAAACCCCCAGATCCCAGCCCCACCCACTTGCAGGTGAGGACCACTTTGTTCTTTGTGTACAGTATATTAAATATGTATTTATATGTATTAGCTAATAGTATTACCTGTGTGAATCAATCATTAACAGGCTCCAAATCTCCTGATCACCTTCCTATTATAACACATGTTGCCTCCCTCTCTACTATTCCAACAAGGTAGTGTAATCTGTTATTCCAGCCGTCTTCTTTCGCTTCACAATAACATTAAGCTTGAAGATGTTATTTCCTTTTGGTTTCAGTAAAAGGAAAGCTCTGGGCCTAAACAAAGAGAACGGAGAGATGAAACGACCTAGAAGAACTTTTGACAGCAGCACACCAGGCAGTCCATCAACATGCACAGCCTCACCTGAGGTCAGTTCCTCACCAACCATTGTCTATCCCAATGCTGGTGATGATCACGTAGTGCGGCAAGATAATGGAACTGCTCCAGAGGATGATGATGACGACATTATGATCATTGAATCCATCAGTTCACCGAGGCCAAAATTAGCAAGAGCAACATTTGATATTACTAAAGTAAAGATAGAGTGTGTTGTGATTTCAGAGGAGACACAAAAGAAAATCGAGCGTGTTGATAGCAATTCTGTTGTGACCATGGAGTCAACAGCAGCTTCTGTATTCACAAGAGACATCTGTATCGGAACCGAAACAGATAAATATCCTACTGTGAAACAGGAAGAGGTGGATTCGGAAAAGTGGAGCACAGATGTAAAAAGCAATCACAATCATTTAGAATCAGAAAAAGATCTCACTCCAGTAACGAGGAATACAAATAATTCTATAAATGAGGAAACAAGGCCCCGACAGATGACAGACGTAACAACTCTAGAGGAAGAACACCAAGAAAGAAACAAAACTAAAGTTGCGATAAAATCAGAAGAGCTAAGCCATATGGAGGTCTCGGATGCAATAAGGCCAGGGGGCCAGACTTTAGGGAAAACGGAAAACTCTGTTCTTGATGTGTTGGAGGCCCAGCAGCAGCAGGACACACTGCTGGAACTTCTGGAGACGGCAGCTAAGGAGCGTGACGAAAGCCGTTCTCAGATGCTTCTCCTCAGCTCTCAAGTGGAGGAGATGAGGAGCCAATTGCTGGAGCTCACTCAGAGCACACTGATAAAGGAGTATAGTCACCAGGGCACACAGACCAATCCTGACGAGATGAACAATGACCAAGAGCTGTACTTGCAGTGTAAAGAGGAAATAAAGAAGCTCCAAGATGAACTCGGCTCACTGAGGATGGAGAATGTGGAGAGACAGAGAAAAGGTCAGGAGGTTTCATTAGCGAGTGATGATGAGGTGGCGTGTCAGATTGACTTACTGTTTAGGGAACTGGACCAGAAAAACAAGGAACGAGAAGAGCTGAAGGATAAGGTAGGTATATATTAAATCTTCCTTCTTGCTATTGTATTGCTTGATCGTAACCAATCAATATCTCAAAGTAAAAAAAGGGCTGGGAGCTGGAAAAATACTTTTAAATTTAAGCTTCGTGATTTGGCAATGTTTTGAACTTCATCTCCAAGTAAACATTTACCAGTGGCAGTGATTTCAAACAAAATTCAATGTATTATGTTCTTTAAAATCAGGTTTTATTTTGTCCTTCCATCTTTGTACAAAACCCTCACATACATATACACACACATACACAGGTGGGCAGTCTTGAAGATGAGAAATGCACTTTGTTGACCCGTTGCAAGAGCCTGCAGAAAGATTTAGAACAGATAAAGGATGAAAGCAAAAAGGTGAAGGCAGACACCAAAGATCAATGGGTCTGGACAGACTGTTCTGTTTACTCCCATGAAGAAGGTGCTACAACTTCAGCAGTAGCTTCTAACTCACGAAGAGAAAGAGGCTTTGGTACACTAGGCTGTGAGACACCGGAGACATCAGAACATGGACAAGAAATCAGTAATCCACATACATACAGGTAAGATTTCCATTCTAGAACAGAACAGTTCTCACAACATTGGTAGTATTGCTCTCTGATTAGTTTCTGTTCTTTTTATCCACAGATTAAGACAACTCCGGCAAAAAGTAGCTCGTCTCCTTGTCACCTTTGTCCCTGCGCTGGACCTTGCACAGGTGAACTACGATTGTGATGTCATCGATGAGATTCTTACTCAGGTTATAGATGAGATCTCTCCTCCAGAGACAGCCTCTACATAGAAGCATGATGAATGGATGATCTTTTTAAAGTAAATTAATGATGTAATGTATAAAAGAAGCTACATGCACTGCATTTCACTTTTTGAATAAAAAGACATGAACATTTGTTTGCATTGTGTTGGAATAAGTGTACGATTACTGCCTGAGGAATTAATGAGTGCGTACCTCATATTAACCTGTAGATCATTTCATTACGTACATTATCTATCCAGATTAAGTTAAATACTCACAATCAATGTAGTCGTTTAAACTCGGTTTTGGTTTTTGTCAATTGCAAGGAATAATAAAGTTAGTTGACCTAACCTACCTGGGCCAACCTGATGCTCTCATGGTGGCCCAGTTTCTTCAAAGGCAGATATGGACTGATAGTGATTCTGGTCCTCGTCAGCCACCGACCAGGCCAGGTTACTTCAGTGTGTATGGGTTTCGGCGGCTTCCAGTGGTACCCTCCGGCCTGGTGCCGCCAGCAGCTATTGCCACCAGACCAGATAATCCATCTTCTTCTGATGGATTTTCAGTCCTCTGCCTTTCTTAGAACTTCTTGCATACAACACACTGTTCATTGGTTGCCTTCTGTAACAAAGTTCCCAGATCCACCTGGCTGCCGTCATCTACTGTGGTATTGCTCCTGGATGATAGCTGCCGCCACTTATCCAATTTGCGTTGTGGGTCTGGAATCCTCTTGAAGCAGCCCACAGTTGTTTTAGCAAAAAATTCAAGGTTCCACGGTGGGTTTCTAACCCACCTTAGGTCTGTTGGCCTCAAATAAGGGACCAGGCAAATAAGCTCTGTTGTGCTGGTCTTTTCCAGCTGTCTTGTATTTGCTGCGTGTAGCTATGCAAGGAATAATAAAGTTAGTTGAACTAACCTACCTGGACCAGCCTAATGCTCCCATGGTGGCCCAGTCTCCTCAAAGGCAGACACGGACTGATGGGGATTCTGGTCCTCGTCAGCCACCAACCAGGCCGGGTTACTTCTATGAGCATGGGTTTTGGCGACTTCCGGTGGTACCCCCCGGCCTGGCGTCGCCAGCAGCTATTGCCACCAGACCAGATAATCACTCCTTCCCCAATACTGATATGCAGCTCCAGGTCCATATGGCTTTGCTTGCTTTTTCTGCTGCTTCTCCAATTCTCCTCAGGGCTCTACTTCTCTCTCCTCCTCCTATTCCAATTGCCTTGAGGAAGGCCGCCATGGAAGCAGCCGGGAAGCCCCGGCAGCAAACCTCTACTGTCCAGACATGGACCGTCCAGCCATTTCCTTTTCCCTCAATCTCCAGCGTTATATACTTGTTTCTTTTCAGCTCCCCTGAGATCTCCACCCTCTCCTCACTTGGCACTGTCAGCTCGATAACCCCCATCCTCTTAGTGCTATTTGACAACAGCACCATATCCAGTCTGAGGTTTGTCTCTGCCACTTTCTCTGGGACCTTGAGTTTCTTATCCAGGTCAACTAAGAGGTGCCAGTCTGCTGCCCCATCCAAATAGTTACCTGCTGATTGTTGGGTCTTTGCTTTGGGTTTTTCTCCTTGCTTCACAAAGGTGATCTCACCACTCTCCCTTGACCTTGGGGATGCGTTGTTTCTTCTTTCTTCGACGCACTGGACTATCTCTCTCAAGACTTGATCGTGGCGCCACTGGTATCTCCCTTGTGCTAACACCACCTTGCATCAACTTAATAAACAAACAACAAACAAACAATTCTTTATTGTCAAAGTACTTTTACATACATTGAAATTTGGTTTGTGCTCTGGGCACCTGTCGCCACTGTGCAGCGCCAGTTATTGCGTTGTTCTATCCTTTTGATGCTGAGCGCCAAGCAGGAAGCAACAACTACCAAATTTTAACGTCTTATGGTATGACGCGGCCAGATTCGAACTCCAACCTTCCGGAGGATAAAGCGGACGCTCTACCAACTGAGCTAAATCCCCGGTTACAAATATGTGGGACAGAGTCCCCTTTTCTCCACATAAATCGCACGTTCCCTCTGTGCCGAACCAGGTCTTTTTATTCTGTGGTGTCGGGAGCAGGTCGTACACTGCCTTTACCAGAAACTTGAATCTGTTTTCTGGCATGTTGACTACATCCCTGTGACTCAACTTCCTCTACGGTACCTCCCATCTCATATGTGCCCCCTGCTTGATCAGTCCCATCATTTTAGCTCTTCTCCTGTCCTCTTCCGCCTCCCTCACTTTCTCCACCACCATAGTTCTCCTTTCTTTCTTGGAACTGGTGCTGTAGTATCTTTTGGGATTTAATCCCAAACCGTCTCTCCCCCTGTTGGGAATCCCAGTTATCTCTTCTGTCTTCAGTCTAGTTTTTGCCTCCCTTATGTTTTCTTGTGTGGTGGCTTTCCTTCCCCCATCCACTGCCACCCTTGCTCTTTGGACACATGGATCCTCTGCTTCCTCCAATGTTGTCAGGAATCTTGCCTTTGCAGCCTTCACCTCTTCTGTTAGCTCAGTGAAAGGCAATTGTAGCTTCCCTGATGGTGTGT
Source organism: Plotosus lineatus (assembly GCA_024760905.1). Taxonomy (NCBI): domain Eukaryota; kingdom Metazoa; phylum Chordata; class Actinopteri; order Siluriformes; family Plotosidae; genus Plotosus; species Plotosus lineatus. The sequence goes on from CM045729.1 coordinate 69,891,420, forward strand.
ATAGGCAATCTGCTGACAGTGACCCGGGGGAGCCCAAGCCATTTTTTAAATTTACCAGTTATTTTCCCCTGCATCTTACTCACTTTGGTCTCTGGAATCTGGTAGATGGTGAGTGGCCATATCAGTCTTGGGAGAAGCATATGTTGGACAATTCAGGCTTTGAATTTTCCTGGAACCCTGCAGTTTTCCAGCTTCTTCAAGCTTCTCTTCACTTCTTCCAAGGTTTCTTTTGTTTGTTGATCTTTTTGCAGATTAGTAATGTTTGAAAACATTTCGCTGAGGTCAGTTAAGTGGCCTTCACACTATACTCAGTCGAAGAAACAAACATGATCGAATTGCAAAAGTCCAAATACAGTAGGCTCTTGATCATTCGCAGTTTTGCACTTGTGCCCTCGCATACTCGCAGATTACAGACAAACTCGGAAGTAACTGGCACATGATTCAAATTTAGCCAATGGCTGAGAGCTTTTATTTCTCCCTTCTGCTGATTGGTTGAGATGATGTAAACACCCCTTTTCTCTCCTATGCGCACAAGTTGTCAATGTGCATTTTTTTTTTTTCTTTTTAATTACCAGTTAAGCTCTATGATGCCACCCAAAGCCCATGCATCTTCTCAGGCTTCTGGTAAGGAGCCTAACCCCAAGAAAAAGGTAATGACGCTGCATGAAAAAGTAGAACTGCTTGATATGATACAGGAAGGAAACAGTTATGCTGCAGTAGGCGCCATTATGCAGTAAAATGAATAATGAATATATATAATATATACATATTGTATGTATTATCAATAAATATCACAGTACAAAATTAAAAAGTGTTAACTTAATCATTACAGGGATCCCTCACTTTCCATGGTTAATTGGGACCGAGATCCTCCCTGCGACCATGGAATTCAGCGAAGTAGAATCAGCCCCCTCCCCCCGACTTACGTTTATGTGCATGTATATGTGTATATAATATCAATAAACACAGTCAATGCTATACATGCTTATAATAACAAATAAACATTCAAAAATAATGCACAAGATGTAAATAAAATATAAATACACACACATACAGACGTGCACACACACAAAGGCGCACCTCACATAAAAATGTAAGTAGTTTTGTTGGGGGGTTTGGGGTTGTTTTTTTTGTTTGTTTGGGGCGGGTTACATAATTGGGCTTCTTTAGCAGCATTTTCCTTAACTTTTTCACCCATTCTTCCTCAATATCCTTATATTTAAATTTTTCAATGAATATTGTTTAAAAAAAAACGATGAACTGAAGCCGCATGAATTGAAGCGTGGGAAGAGTAGCGAGGGATCACTGTACTACATTTTATGACATTATTACTGCATTAATGAGTAAGACTGTCCATTGAATGTGTTTAAGAAGCATATTTTAGAGCATGTAATATGATCCATAGGGTTTTACTTCTGGGTAAATAACTCGTGGAATTTCTTGATCCGCGTGAAGGCCCGAAACCAAACCCTCACGTAAAACGGGGACCTACTGTACGCACCACATTCCTCATGAATTGATTCCAGAATACTTAAAACAATCAAAACTGTTTGATGACTCATCGTTAATAGATCAGAGCAAATGCTGAATGAATATTAATGAACGATTTGTTAAATTTATTTATTTTTTTGATGTGTACCAAGCTGTGCATCTACTCTCCATGTGATCCCTGAATTTAAACCAATCGTGTCAGGTCCATGCACTGGCTGAACATTTTTTTTTCCATGTCATGTTGTATAAGTTCCTAAGATTACTAAAAGGTTTTTAAAGAAAGAAAGGAGCAACCATCCCCCGGGAAACCCTGCAAGGCTCCATCTTTTCCGCCCACACCTTCAGCTGAAGGAACAGCTACATCCCAAGAAGCCTCAGGATCTAAACCTGCAACTTCCAGCTTTTCACAGAAACATTTCCTCCTGTCCATCCAATGTATTTACCACCTCCACATCCTCAGCAGGGAAGCCCAAGAAGCCCAGGGTAATAGGAATGAATCAAAGCTCAGGTGTGATCATTTTTGGGTGAATGAATGAGCCCATATTGATTACTAACCTCAGCCTTGCAACAAAACAAAAATGAACTTCACTGTATGGCAGTGAATGCCAAAAATTGTTCCTATGCGCTTGGCCAATTCGTTATAATGTGAACACCACTTTAGGATCACAATTTTGTCAATGTGAAATGTCAGAATAATGGAGCAAATTATTTATTTCTCTATGCTTATATTTTTCATTACATCCCGGTGAGACAGAAGTCTACTTAGTTAGTATGTTGAAGTACTAGTATTTGGTGCCATTGCCTTTATATGGCTGAATGTAAATCAAACCTTTTGGCGTACTGGATACAAGCTTCACACAATACGTTGCTGTAATGCTGGCCCAAACTTCCAGATAGAACTAGTGTAACTGAATCAGGAGTCTGATGACCAGTACAATGCATTGACTTTGTTGCCTTTAAGCCATTTTGCCATAATTTTGAAGATACCCTTAATCACTGTCCGTTTGGGAGACACACTCAAGGCTGGCTTTAATACCGCAGGTATTTTTCAATGTGTCCACATACATTTTCTCTCTCATCATGCTATCCCAGCATCCTTTTCGCTGGTAGACTCCTACATGTAAATGTGAAGAGCTGGATTGACATGCCAAAAGTGAAGTATGACTTGTCTACACCTTTTTTTCTTATGATGGCTACAACAATGCTGCTCATATTTATTTTTAATTTTGCATGCAAGTGGACTGCACCCTGAAAATGCAGTGAAAATGTTTTGCTATAGTTCTGTAAATTTGCTTAAATTAAAAAAAAGGAGTTGAAAAATCCAAAATGTATTAACTGTTATAATGATTCTACAAGAACTGCTGCTTAGAATTTGCTCAAATCGGCATGGCGTGTTCCTTGTTCCTGTGTGTTTGTCACAGGATTTGAATACGTGAGGGCTACACCAAAGTGTCGGTTTACAGGTCGGACATGTTCTAGTTAAATGATAGGAAACAAGGGAGCTAATGCTATATTTAACTGTTTATGTATTAAACTATATACATGTGTATGTACAGTGTGTGTGTGTGTATGTATATATATATATATATATATATATATATATATATATATACACTGTGTGTATATGTATCTGTGTGTATATGTGTGTATGTATGTATATATATATATATATATATATATATATATATATATATATAATATAAAATATACAGTGGTACCTAACCTTACAAAAGTCCCAACAAACGGAAAATCCAGGTTATGAAACGCATTTACCTAAAATTTCCGTCTCTGAATACGAAACAAATTCATGTTCCAAAAGCGCTATCTCAAAAATTCAAACAATGCGCGAGTTGCTCTCCCATTGGCTATCTCCGAACATCCCGCCTCACTTGCCTCCCATTGGCTATCTCCCAACATCCCGCCCCACTAGCCTCCCATTGGTTAGGAGGGAGCTGTATCTCCATAATACCCATGACGCAGCTCCCTCCCATTGGCTATTATGGAGCTGCAGCTTCATGATAACCATGATGCTTTTCAACCCATTGTTCTTTCACGGAGTTCTAACACGCCTAAAGGACAGAGTTACTGTTGCTTCATGAGTTTTTTCGAGTGTGCTCATTGCAACTTTATTTTTTGGCTCAGGCTTTTAACCTTGCATAAACATTTGTGAGATTATAACTCTGCTAAGAAGACATGGTCAACACATGCGCGCGCACACGCACACACACACACACTCATGTGTGTGATTCCCGGTGCGAGTGAAAAGAAGTGGGTTCATCGCATGCGGATAAGTGATATCGCAAAGGAATGTGGCTAAACCCATCTACCATCGGTACGATATTGAAGCAGAAGGAGGCCTTAAAAGGTATACTTTTATCATTTTTAAATGGTTTAGGGGTAGTTTTGGGGGCCTTGGAATGTATCAGGCCTTTCACGTGTAAAATGCGGTTCAACTTACGAGAAAATCAGATTACGAAACCACATCTGGAACGGATTAATTTCGTAAGGTGAGGTACCACTGGGTGTGTGTGTGTGTGTGTGTGTGTGTGTGTGTATATTTATATACTGTATATATATATATATATATATATATATATATATATATATATATACTGTATATATATTATTGTTGGCCCTGTCGACCTTGAAAGATCATGGGTGTGTGGGGGGGGGTGTGCTATGGGTCTTTGGTCAGGGAGCTGCAGCGTCAGGCATGGCTGTAGAGGTCGATACGGGATGTGCAGATCCTGCCGCAGCCGCTGCAGATGAAGTCCTCGCAGTGTGGTCGGGTGGGGGTGGGGCCAGTCTCCACTGACTGCGAAGTCTCTTCTCCCCCAGTGGGTGTCTCTTCTCTCCTCTGCTGTCCTGATAACATCCTGGGCGGTGGACCGCCAGTCGGAGCGGTCAGAGGCGGCTGACTCCAGGTTGGAGAGGTTGCGCTTGCAGACATCCTTGAACCTTAGAGCTGGGTGTCCCTTTTGGCCTGGTTCCAGTAACCAGCTCCTTGTATAGTAAGTCTTTGGGGATGTGGCCATCATCCATTCAGGTGACGTGGCCAAGCCATCGCAGGCGTCTCTGGGTCAGTATGGCAAACATACTAATGAGCACATCTGCTCTGGCCAGGATGTCAATGTTGGAGTCATGGTCCTGCCAAGTGATGCCCAGTAGTCTGCGAAGGCAGCGTTGGTGGAAGGCGTTCAGCTGGCGTTCCTGGCAGTATTAGATAGTCCATGCTTCACTGCCATAAAGAAGAGTACTCAGTACGCAGGCCTTGTAGGTTCTTATCTTGGTGTTGGTGGTTAGCATGGAGACACACACACACACACACACACACGAGTCAAAATGCGGCTTCAGAGCTGGGAGATCCACAGTTTATATGTTCTTCTCTCTTCGTCAGTTGCAGGAGAAGTGCTATAAACAGCAGTAGCCACTGTTCGTTGCTTTTGTGGACCTGACCAAAGCCTTCGATTTGGTGAGCTGAAGCGGGCTTTTCTAGATTCTTCAAAAGATAGACTGTCCTCCCAAACTCCTTGCAGTCATTGTCTCCTTCCATCAGGACATGCAGAGTACGATTTGCTTCAATGGAGCTAACTCTGACCCCTTCCCAGTCAGCAGTGAACTGAAGCAAGGCTGTGTCCTAGCACCAACCCTATTTGGGGTCTTTTTCCTCAATGCTCCTGCATTACGCCTTCGCCGACTATGAAAATAGAGTTTACAGCCGAACGAGGCAAGATGGTAAACTCGTCAACATTACCAGACTCCATGCGAAGATCAAGACCTCTGAGGTGCTGATTCGTCAGCTGCTGTTTGCAGATGATGCTGCTCTAATATCTCACAGCGAAGATAGACTTCAGCACCTGGTCAACAAGCTGTCCGCTGCCTGCAGGGAGTTCGGGCTGACAATCAGCCTCGAGAAGGCTAACATCATGGCGCAGGGTGTCGAGTCCCCACCATCCATCACAATCGGGGATTCCCAGCTCAAGTTGTCCACTCTTCTGCGTTTTTTTACTTTCTCTCTTCCACTTTTGCTTGTTCAGCTGATTAAGTCTGACAGTTTGCTTTTTTTTAACCTCTTACTGTATTTTGTGCTTTGCATTCACTTTTATGGTTTGTGGCAGGGAACTTTCCTGTGTGTGTGTGTGTGTGTGTGTGTGTGTGTGTGTGTGTGTGTGTGTGCGTGTGTGTGCGCATGTGTTATTTCTATCACCTTTAGCTGACTGTGGGTGAAAGAGAGATTTACTCATTCACTTCTTATTCTCCTACTTATTACCACAATTATTTCTCTCAGTGCACACAAATCACTTCATCGACTACCTTTATCATTAATCGACAACCACCTTCTCGTGCTCTCTTATCTCTCTCCTTCTGCCACTGGTGGCTTATACTTTTGCCAGAGATAAAAAATTGTGTGTGTGTGTGTGTGTGTGTGTGTGTGTGTGTGTGTGTATATATATATATATTTATATATATATATATATATATATATATATATATATATATATTCATATATTCACAACTTTGACCATAACCGTCCAGCTATGTATTTTTCTGCCAGTAATGACAGGACAGCTTTTTAAAATTACTTTCACAAAACTTGTTTTATCTTTTACTTACTCTTTACAAGTCAGCAAATCTACTCTAAATTTATGGATAAATGAAGAATGGCACAGAACTTGTGACAGAAGCACATGGGAGCTCACTGCTTGTCTGCCATACTATATATATATATATATATATATATATATATATATATATATATATATATATATATTTATATTTTTTTTTTTTTTTTTTTTTTAGTATTAAATATAAATATACATGTACTTACAAACAAAAGTTCCATAATAATATAATATGTGTAATGTAAGTGTGTGATATTATTCTGTACAATGTTAAGCTTATAATTTACAATTTAATGCTTATTTTCTTTTCCAAGTGCTTTATTAGGATCAACCCCAAATCTGGTGCAAAGAAAAAGCGAGCGCATCAGCACGAAAACTGGAAAATACATCTAAAAGAAAAAAAGAGCAAAATCCTAAAGTCATCGCCCTTCTAAATGATTTGTTTTATTTTGAACGGACAGCTTAAAATGCAGCCTGAACTGTGAATAATGTGTGCATGTATCAACATTGTGACAAAAATTCTATTCATTTGGGCAATTGTTTTTTTTTAATATTAACATAAAGACAGGTTATGGTTATTATAGGTCTCCAATTTTGTTATGTAATCAAATTCTACTACATATTGTTTTGTCAATTTCTGTGAAGAGATAATTGAAAATGTCATAAATGTTATGTATTTTATTTCTGGATCATGAAAATAGTATGAATAATAATATAATTTTTTTTGCATACATTATATTTCATATTATTTTATGTAGGATGTTGAAATATAGGCTTACTTATACCCATTAATGATAGCATGTCAAAAGTTAATAGAAGTAAAGCATACATATTTTCACTCTTGAGAATAAGCCTACTTAATTATCATTGTCAAACTGAAATAATTTTGGTGTGCCAAATAAAAAAAGGTTTTTCTTATAGCAAATTAAACTGTTTTTTTTCATCATTAAAATACGATATTTTGGATGTCAAACACTCGTCCATGGTTGACAAAAGATTAATAATAATTATATACTCAATTCACTTTAGCTTTGTAACAGCAATTGTTACCATGCCTCAACGGCAAGAAAATATAACTTCAATACAAGTTATTCTCTTGTTATTGGAATATTTGCCCTCACAGGCTTCATTATGATTCATGGGCAACAATGAAGACGACAGGAAAACATTTCTGTGCTATAATAACTACATTAAAATTTTAATGCGGTACAGTAACCCCACCAGCAATGCATTATATCACTGTGAATATCACAATAATGAGGAATCTCACTGTAAAATTTACAGTAAAAATGACAATAATTATGTATGTTGCCGTAAAATTAAGAGTAATTGTGTTGCTGTAAAATTTACCATATAATACTGTATCAGAAAAGCAATTGCTGCTTTCAGTAAATTACTGTAATTTTTAGTTGTTTTTGGTATCTATTTTATGCCAAAGTACTATATGTTTCTTTCTAGCAGAAAGGGTGTGTAACCTTTCTGATCAGTATGACAGCTTCATGTTTAGACTTGCCTTCATTCTTACACTTGCAGACATGCTTATTATTGCATGCAATTTCTTGCAAATACAGGTATTTGTTAATTACTCCCAAAGATGAATCAGACTTGAGGAGGTACACAATGTCCTATGATCTTATAAGAAAAAACACAGTTTCAAGGTATCGATGAACATATCACCATTGATATTCCCCAGTTAATGCCAGTTAACCTTTCAGCATCCAGTTACCTCAAGCATAGACAGAATATTTACTTATTTTCCAAGCTGTTTAAAGGCAGAGATAATTTTTACAGTATGCAAAATTCTAACCCAAATATTTAGGATTAAGTGGTTCAGAAAATGAACGAGTGTACTGTTAAGTTGGCATCATGGTGGTGCCAGCCTCCCCACAACCCTAATTTGGTTTAAGCTGCTAAGAAAATGAACGAATTAATATCTTCTAATTTTTATTCATCTACAGTATTTCCAGGAGGAATATCTGTGGTGTCCTTCTCCATTTTGGCTTGAGAGCAATGAGTCAAGGAAAACCTCATTCTTCCTGTAGACATATAGTTCCTCTCTGTGGTCGTCTTTTGTGGCCTTGTGCTCTTCGGGCTCAGTTGTATTTCCAGTTCTGACTTGCACTCAGCTGAATTTGAGAGGACATCTTATTTTTTTGGATTGAAACCTGTTCAGTGGGGTAATTTTGCCAAGCCTGTTAGACATTTATAATAATAATAATAATAATAATAATAATAATAATAATAAAATAAAACTTTAATGGTTTAATTTCTATCCCCTACTCTAATAGATGCATAGGCTAAGATGTGTGTAACAGTGTCTTTTAAAACTGCATTTAGGGTTTAAGCATATGCTATGTGGAAATCAAACTAAAACAAGATGTTTTTTAATTGACATATTTATCCAGAACAGGTCAAATGGGTGATGCAAGGTTCAAGTGCAGTTTAACTATTTTTGCGCCTACTCGATCCCATACACGCCCCATCCGTGACTTTTGTTTGACACAGCACTTTAAATGTCTGGCACATATATTCAGGCTTGACAACAATGCCCTCCAGAAACAAGTACAATTTGATACCCTGACTCTGAGAACGATGTGGAATAGAATTGAAAAGATACTTGGTGTTGATGTACAACAAGCAAGAAAGATGATGATGGCGAAGACCGATTTCCTGCGACTGCTGGATACCCGATTCCAGCAAGAGCACCCCAAGGTTGTCCACGACGCCACAGGGGAAACATGATGATGATGATGATGATGATGATCAGACCTGAAGGGTACTGAAAGGGATAGGCCTAAGCAAAGGACTGCAAACATACACAATTTCCTTCAGTTCTACCTTTTACTGTCCGAGTGTTTCTGCCAGATAAATCTTGGCATATAACTGAGTCGGTGTATCTACTTTTCATCTTTTGATCTCACAAGTGTTATTGTACTGTATTCTGTTTTTGTACAACTCCCATTGGGATGTAATATTTACTGCAAAATTTTTGTGAAAAATGTAACTAAATATGATAAATTATATTTGGATATAAACACTTTTACACCAGTATAGATGGACAATTCTGAACTGTTCTCTAAAATTAAGTGTACACTAGTCATAAATCTGATTAAAAGCTGCCATCTACTGTGCAGATTCAGTGGGTTTGCATTTTCTTTCCATAATGGGGTGGAGTTTCAGTCAGAGTAAAAGTCAGTACATTTCTCTTGATTTTCACACTGGTGAAACAGACCAATTTGGAACAGACAGCAGTTTTAACTAATGATGGCAGCAACAATAAATACAAACATACTTCCATCCTTGGTGAGTACTTACAAGTTATAACTAGGCTGAGCTGTAATCCGCTTTTGTTGTAATGTTCAATAAATGTGAAAAACATCAAAAACAATTAATAGAAAATTATGGTCACAACCATGGCACAAGCACTGCTGTGGATTGTTCATTTGTTGCTTTTATGTATTGTTTGACATGACCAACTGAAGAAAACCTGTCAGTTTATCTGAAGCTTGGTTTTGGGAGGAAAACTTTCACTTTCATTTCATCATAA
>CM045729.1:69903579-70153579 GCA_024760905.1 Plotosus lineatus
CTCACCCTATCCTCTGCATCTTTTTCTCTTACACCAACTGCCTTCATGTCCTCCTTTACCACATCCATGAATCATCATATTATGAATCCTTGAATCAACATATATATATATATATATATATATATATATATATATATATAAAGAACATGGAATGTAATAAACTTGGATAAATATACAGCTGTGTACTGCATGTAGTTGTTAAAAATGCCAACTAGCAGGAGGCATTGCATTATATTTACTGTACATGAAGAACATAAAAGAACATAAAGTGTAATTATTCAAGGTTGTTCTTTTGGTATTGTTTGTTAAATATGCTACAAAACACAAAATCCTCACACACAAACATTCTAAACATTATTTAGGTACAGTACTGTACTGAAATAATAACTGAAAAACATTGTAATACTGTACAGTACTATCGAACTAGAAGTATCCAGAATAGAGAGAGAGAGATGTGCTTTCATTTTTTTCCCTTTATCAGGGTTCACCACAGCAAATGCTTCGCACATTTGATTTGGCATAGGTTTTTATGTCGGATGTCCTTCCTGATGCAACCCTTTAGCAAGGGACAGAAACATGCTGACAGTTTTGCAGCCTACTCTTTATGAAAGTCAACATTGGTTCTTTTACATGAACCTCTCACCATAGACCAGTGGTTCCGACCCGTAGGGGCTCGGTGAGTCAGTCTCAGGGGTTCGGCGGAGGTCAAGACACACACCTGACTCATATTCATGATGACACGCCCCGCTTGGCCATCACTGGCTGCAGGTGGTCACGCTACATTGCTGCAGGAAATTTGGTGTGCTCAGTGGTCAAATCGTGACTGTTGTGATGGTACGTCGTGTGATTTCTTTCTTAATGTTTTAATCCATACTATGTTGAGTAAAAAAGAAAGTGGTCGGACGAATATGTACAACATGGATTCACATATATAACGGAACGTGATATTAGTCGGCGTCCTATCTGCATGATTTGCAAAGTAGGATCAACCCTGTGCTGACTGACGTATACGTACATGTATATGTACATATAATATCAATAAATACATATTCAATACTATGAATGCTTCTAATAACGATTAAACATTCAAAAATAATGCATAAGATGTAAATAAAACAAATACACACACATACAGACGCATGCACGCGCTTGCACGCAGATGCGCACCTCACATAAAAATGTAAGTAGTTGTGATGGGGGAGTTCATGCATTGTATTGGTTTTGTTCTTTGAACACAGTGATGTTAATGCACGGTTCATTTTGGTGTCCCAGTAAAAACATATACCCATGTCTTGAATTTGAAAAAAAATCATATTTTATTTTTCACGAAAGAAGGGTTCAGTGAATAAGCATATGAAACTAGTGGGGTTCAGTACCAGCAACAAGGTTAAGAACCACTGCCATAGACAGTGAGAGATATGGCTGGCCTTTGATAACAAATAGTCAAGGGCCTACTGTATTTCATTTGAGCTTAAAATTTAGTCCTTTTGTTATTACGTTTTGATTGAAAGTCCGGATTTGTGAATTTTGTCAGCTTGGAAGGGTAATCTTCAATTCTGATGAGGTGGATTACAAAGAAAATATAAACAACAAACGAAGAAGAGTGTAGGTCCTGCAAGAATCTGTGGGCTCACCAGTGCCCTCTGCTATGAGTCAGGGGTACCATTTACCTCACCAAGTTGCTTTTTTTTACTGGATTTTATGATTCATCTGCAGACTACAAACATTACAAAAATACATTTTATACATCATCTACATTCTGAAAAGGCAAAGCGTATAATCAGAGTGTTTGAAAGCATTTAATTTGCAATATACTGTATAGAGGGACAGTGACACTATTTTCATCACATGCCAGTGCAGTTTGTGAGGATTCCAAAATCCACTGAGCAGCACAGCAAAGCACTGCCTCATCGTGCCGCTCCTCACTGTAACTGACACATGGAAATTCTGCTATTTTGAAATTATGTCAAATCTCTTGGTTCTAAACTTCCAGACACAATCATGTTTAGAGGCTGGTTGCATGATTTCTGGATGGGCTATAGATTCATATTGTACCTTATCTGAAAGCTTCTACTTTAAATGATTCTTTTTGTTTTAATCCAATTGTTTGGCTAATGGGAATAAAGTGAGCTAAATAGTCAAATTATACCAGCTGAACAATTATACGGAGTACATTAGGTAACCCATAATTATGTGAAAAATATTTAGTTTCCATATTGTTTTCCTCTTTCAGATTAATCCAAAGTTTCTGCATTCAAATTCTACTAGCCACACCTGGCCCTTCAGTGCTGTAGCAGAATTGATTGGTAAGTCAAAACTGCTTCTTTATTATTGGTTATTTTCTTCATCCTTTAGGAACATTTCTCAAAGACAATTAACATTCCCATCTACTGACAGTCAGCTTCTTTAGTTCTAGAGATTCATTCTTTGGATTCACTCACCTTTTATACACAGCATAGACCAAGATAGGGTGGTTCTAAGTTAATTATAATCTACAGGAAGTGGCGCTGAACCAGAACCAGAAAGATTTGGTCAAGCCAAATTATATTCATTTATTTAGATTTTTATTTTTACATTAAAAAAATCGTGGTCAGGGTGCTGTACAATGCTGAAACAATCCAGGAACATTTAATTTGTAATTAAAATGAAATGTACAAAACATTTCCAAACATTATTTAGTAAAAAAAAAAAAAAAAAAAAAAAAAAGTTTTAAAACTTGATTTAAAAGTGATAATTCATAAAAAGACAAGACACACTGTTATTAACACAATTTCTAGAAAACTTCTTGAATCACCGCCTTATCTTGGTGTATGGGCTTGCATAAAAAGACAAGAAATGCGATTATTAACACTATTTCCAGAAAACTTCTTGAATCACTGCCTTATCTTGGTGTAGGGGCTTGCATGTCCTAATGATCCTGGAGCTATGTTGTTGGGGACATAATGCCACTAGGAGGATCATACAAGACAAACAGCTCTTAGGCGATGCTCCAGACTAAGCACAGTTCAGAAGACCTCTATGAGCAGTATTTCAAGGACACGGGTATTCCTTACTCAAATATGGGTTACCGAGGTCCCAACCTGGAACCAGGACTTGCAGAGAGGCTCGAAGGCGAGCACCTGGTGGTCATGCTTCTGCCATGGATCTTGATCAGGCCCAGCCAGAAGAGGGGACATGGGTCCAATGAAACCATCACCTGTGTTAAGGGCTATACAGATCGAATGCGGTATGAGCCAGGTTACAGCCGAAGGCATGGGGGCATGGGTTCTGCCAGACCAATCCTCGGTTACTGACTCTGGCTCTTCGGACATGGAATGTCACGTCTCTGGCAGGGAAGGAGCCTGAGCTGATGCATGGGGCTGAGAAATACCGACTAGATATAGTTAGACTCACCTGGAAACATAACTTGGGCTCTGGAACCACCGCTCTTGAGAGGGGTTGGACCTTGTTTGATTCTGGACTTGCTCATTGGAAGAGACAGTAAGTCCAGATGGGCATTCCTGTTGTTTCTGTCTTGGTTCCCACATGTTAGGGTTCTATCCAGTTGACAAAAGGTAGCCTCCCTCCATCTCCAGGTTGTTTGTGGTTATGATATAGAATAATACCTATACCAATTGACAGTTCAGAATACCCATCCTTTCTACAGTCCCTAAGGCATATCCTAGCGGGTACTCACTCCCCTGAGGACTCCATCATTTTGTGACACTTCTATGCTCATGTGAATAAAAAGAGTGTGTCCTGGAAGAGGGTGATTGGTAAGTATGGCCTGTCCGATCTGAACCTTAATAGTGTTTCTTTGTTGGACTTCTGTGCTCATCATGGTTTGTCCATAACAAACACCATGTACAAACATAAGGGTGTTCACAAGTGCACATGGTGATGAGCTGGTTTCGATGGCAGGAGAGATCACCACCCTCCAGACCTGGGAGACCCAACCACGTAGTTAGGGTCTCCTGGAAACATTTTATGGAGTTTCCTGTTAGAATGGACTTCAACTCTCTTCTCCAGCAGACTTCTTCTTCTTCTTCTTCTTCTTTTACTTTCGGCTGCTCCCTTCAGGGGTTGCCACAGCAAATCATCCGCCTCCACCTCACCCTGTCCTCCGCATCTTCTTTTCTGACTCCAACGACCTTCATGTCCTCCTTCATCACATCCATAAATCTCTTCTTCGGTCTTCCTCGAGGCCTTCTGCCTGGTAGTTCCAACCTCAGCATCCTACTGCCAATATCCCTCCTCTGTACATGTCCAAACCATCTCAATCTAACCTCTCTGACTTTGTCTCCAAAACATCTTACGTGGGCTGTCCCTCTGATATACTCATTTCTGATCCTATCCATCCTCGTTACTCCCAGGGAGAACCTCAACATTTTCATCTCTGCTACCTCCAGCTCTGCCTCCTGCCTTTTCCTCAGCGCCACTGTTTCTAAGCCATACAACATCGCTGGCCTCACCACCATCTTGTACACTTTTCCCTTCATTCTTGCTGACACTCTCCTATCGCACATCACACCGGATACTTTTCTCCAACCATTCCAGCTTGCCTGCACACGCTTCTTCACCTCTTTTCCACACTCTCCATTGCTCTGGATTGTTGAGCCTAAGTACTTAAAATCCTCCACCTTCGTTATCTCTGCTCCCTGTAACATCACCGTTCCTCCTGGGTCCTTCTCATTCACACACATGTATTCTGATTTTCTGAGGCTAACCTTCATTCCTCTCCTTTCCAGGGCATACCTCCACCTCTCTAGATTTTCCTGCACTTGTTCTCTGCTCTCACTACAGATCACGATGTCATCTGCAAACATCATAGTCCATGGAGATTCTTGTCTCACCTCGTCTGTCAGCCTGTCCATCACCATAGCAAACAAGAAGGGGCTCAGAGCTGACCCTTGATGCAGTCCCACCTCCACCTTGAATTCGTCGGTCACACCGACAGCACACCTCACCACTGTCTTACATCTCTCATACATGTCCTGCACCACTCTAACATACTTCTCTGCCACTCCAGACTTCCTCATGCAATACCACAGTTCTTCTCTTAGCACCCTGTCATATGCTTTTTCCAGATCCACAAAGGCACAATGTAGCGCCCTCTGACCTTCTCTGTACTTCTCTATTAACATCCTCAAGGCAAACATTGCATCTGTGGTGCTCTTTCTTGACATGAAACCAAACTGTTGTTCACAAATGCTGACCTCTGCCCTTAGTCTAGCTTCCACTATTCTTTCCCATAACTTCATCGTATGGCTCATCAACTTTATCCCTCTGTAGTTGCTGCAACTCTGCACGTCTCCCTTGTTCTTAAAAATGGGCACCAGCACACTTCTCCTCCACTCCTCTGGCATCTGCTCACTCTCTAGTACCTTGTTGAATGTTCTTGTCAGAAAATCTACTGCTACCTCTCCTAGACACTTCCATACTTCCACAGGTATATC
Source organism: Plotosus lineatus (assembly GCA_024760905.1). Classification (NCBI taxonomy): domain Eukaryota; kingdom Metazoa; phylum Chordata; class Actinopteri; order Siluriformes; family Plotosidae; genus Plotosus; species Plotosus lineatus. The sequence goes on from CM045729.1 coordinate 69,909,015, forward strand.
ATCAGGACCAACTGCCTTTCCATTCTTCATCCTCTTCAATGCCCTTCTCACTTCACTCTTACTGATCTTTGCTACATCCTGCTCCTCAATGGTTACCTCTTCTACTCTTTTTTCTCTCTCATTTTCCTCATTCATCAGCTCTTCAAAGTACTCTTTCCATCTTCCCAGCACACTTCTGTCATTAGTCAATACAGTTCCCTCTCTGTCCTTTATCAATCTAACTTGCTGCACGTCCTTCCCATCTCTATTTCTCTGCTGTGCCAACCTGTATAGATCATTTTCTCCCTCTTTACTATCCAACCTATCATACAAGTCATCATCGCCCTCTGTTTGGCCTTAGCCACTGCTACTTTCGCCTTACGCTGTGTCTCCCTGTACTCCTGTTTACTCTCTTCAGTCCTCTCAATGTCCCACTTCTTCTTGGCTAACCTCTTCCTTTGTACACACTCCTGCACTTCCTCATTCCACCACCAAGTCTCCTTATCTACTTTCCTTCCAGAGGACACACCAAGTACTCTCCTACCTGTGTCCCTGATCACATTTGCTGTGGTTGTCCAGTCATTTGGAAGCACTTCCTGGCCACCCAAAGCCTGTTTCAACTCCTCCTTGAAGACAACACGACACTCTTCCTTTTCAGCTTCCACCACTTTGTCTTCTGCTCTGCCTTTGCCTTTTCACCTTTCTCACCATCAGAGTCATCCTGCACACCACCATCCTATGCTGTTTGGCAACACTCTCACCCACGATGACTTTGCAGTCACTGACTTCCTTCAAATTACATCGCCTACACAAGATGTAGTCTACCTGTGTGCTCCTACCTCCGCTTTTATAAGTCACCCTATGCTCCTGTTTCTTCTCGAAGAAAGTATTCACCACAGCCATTTCCATCCTTTTTGCAAAATCTATCAACATCTGTCCTTCTGCGTTCCTGTCCTGGATACAAAACCTGCCCATCACTTCCTCGTCCCCTCTGTTGCCTGCACCAACATGTCCATTGAAGTCTGCACCAATGACCACTCTTTCACCTCTGGTGGTACTCTGCATCACTTCATCTAAGTCACTCCAGAATCTCTCCTTCTCTTCTAGCTCACATCCTGCCTGTGGGGCATAAGCACTAACAACATTGAGCATTACACCTTCAATTTCTAACTTGAGACTCATCACTCTGTCTGACACTCTTTTCACTTTTAGAACATTCCTGACAAACTCCTCCTTCAAGATGACTCCGACTCCATTTCTCTTCCCATCCACACCGTGATAAAATAGCTTAAACCCTGCTCCTAAGCTTTTAGCTTTGCTACCTTTCCACCTGGTCTCCTGAACACACAGTATGTCCACCTTCCTCCTCTGCATCATGTCAACCAGCTCTCTACCTTTTCTGTGCATAGTTCCAACATTCAAAGTCCCCACTCTCAGTCCTAGACTCATGCCTTTCCTCTTCTCTCTCTGCCTACGGACACACCTCCCACCTCTCCTTCTTTGACGTCTTCGACCAACAGTAGTCCAATTTCCATCAGCACCCTGTTGATTGACAGCACTGATGGCGGTCGTTGTTAACCCGGGCCTCGACCGATCCGGTATGGAGGTAATACTTTTGATTTGCTTCATAAATAATTGGCATTGGTTTTACGTCGGATGCCCTTCCTGACACAACCCTCTGCATTTCTCCGGGCTTGGGACCGGCATGAGGGGGAGAGACACTGGTTAGTGCCCCCCCACCTCATGGCTGCATTTTCTTCTCCAGCAGACCTACAACCATGTTCCAATGGAGAATTTGCACATAGGTTATGTTTCATCTCTCCATTATTCAGCAGCAACCTGGAGCTGTGGCTAGAAGGTCATTGATGTCAGCCAATGACCACTGAACCAGGCGGTGGACACCTGCAATGAGAGAGACTGTCAAGCTTAAGAAAGGGCCAATTGGGTCCTTTTGGCCTGTGAGACTCCCAAGGCAGCAGACAAGTACCAACAGGCCAAACATGATGCAGCTTGAGCTGTTACTGATGTAAAATGTTGGTTTGGGAGGAGTTTAGTGAGGGCCTGTAAAGCAACTATCAGTTGGCTTCTAAAAGTTCTGGACCACCATCCAACACCTCAGGAGGTGGAAGCAGTAGGCTTAATCAGGCTAGGACTTCCAACTCTTGCTGGAGTGGTTTGGAGCTGAGTGTGAAGTGGTTGGGATGAGAATTAGCACCTCCAAGTCTGAGGCCATGGTTATCACTCGGATGAGAGTGGAATGCACCCTCCGGGTCTAGAATGCAGTCTTTTCCCCAAGTGGAGAGGTTCAAGTATTGCGCGGTTACGGTTTCTTTTTTTGAGTAATTTTATAACATTTTTTCATTGTTACAATTAACAACTAAGGAGACTTGGTGGTGGAAAGAGGAAGTGCAGGAGTGTGTACAAAGGAAGAGGTTAGCTCAGAAGAAGTGGGACATTGAGAGGACTGAAGAGAGTAAACAGGAGTACAGGGAGACACAGCATAAGGCAAAGGTAGCAGTGTCAAAGGCCAAACAGAGGGCGTATGATGACGTATGATAAGTTGGATAGTAAGGAGGGAGAAAATGATTTATTCAGGTTGGCACAGCAAAGAAATAGCAATGGGAAAGATGTGCAGCAAGTTAGAGTGATTAAGGACAGAGAGGGAAATGTACTGGCTGATGACAGAAGTGTGCTAGGAAGATGGAAAGAGTACTTTGAAGAGCTGATGAATGAGGAAAATTAGAGAGAAAAAAAAGAGTAGAAGAGGTGACTGTTGAGGATCAGGACATAGCAAAGATTAGTAACGGTGAAGTGAGGAGAGCATTGAAGACGATGAAGAATGGAAAGGCAGTTGGTCCTAATGACATACCGGTGGAGGTATGGAAGTGTCTAGGAGAGGTAGCAGTAGATTTTCTGATGAGAACATTCAACAAGGTCTTAGAGAGTGAGCAGATGCCGGAGGAATGGAGGAGAAGTGTGCTGGTGCCCATTTTTAAGAACAAAGGGAGATGTTCAGACTCGTGGCAACTACAGAGAGATAAATTTGATGAGCCATACAATGAAGTTATGGGAAAGTATAGTTGAAGCGAGACTAAGGGCAGAGGTCACCAGTTGTGAACAACAATTTTGTTTCATGCCAAGAAAGAGCACCACAGATGCAGTGTTTGCTTTGAGGATGTTAATAGAGAAGTACAGAGAAGGTCAGAGGGAGCTGCATTGTACCTTTGTGGCTCTGGAGGACGCATATGACAGGGTACTGAGAGATGAACTGTGGTATTGCATGAGGAAGTCTGGAGTAGAAGAGACGTTTGTTTGAGTGATGCGGGACATGTGTGAGAGATGTAAGACAGTGGTGAGGTTTGCAGTCGGTGTGACAGAAGAGTTCAAGGTGGAGGTGGGACTGCATCAAGGGTCAGCTCTGTGCCCCTTGGTTGCTATGGTGATGGACAGGCTGACAGACAAGGTGAGACAAGATTCCCCACTGAACTATGATGTTTGCAGATGACATTGTGATCTGTAGTGAGTGCAGAGAACAAGTGCAGGAAAATCTAGAGGTGACGGTATGCCCTGGAAAGGAGGGGAATGAAGGTTAGCTGCAGTAAGACAGAATACATGTGTGTGAACGACAAGGACCCAAGAGGAACAGTGAGGTTACAGGGAGCAGAGACGAAGAAGGTGGAGGATTTTAAGTACTGATGCTCAACAATCCAGAGCAATGGAGAGTGTGGAAAAGAGGTGAAGAAGCGTGTGCAGACAGGTTGGAATGGTTTGAGAAAAGTGTCCGCTGGGATGTGTGATAGGAAGGTGCATAAGCACAAATAACAGTCAGGACCTATCCCCCCGCGTGAAGATGGAGGGAAGCTACCCTTTCGTCAATCGGGGAGAACCCCAACATTTGGGCACCAAGACGGGGGGCAACAAGAATACCCTCGCCGCCTCTCCCCATGAGCAACTCCAGAATAGAAGAAGGTCCAGCCTCTCTCGAGATGGATGATTCCAGAGCCCAAGCTATGCGTTGAGGTGAGCCTGACTATATCTAGTCGGTATCTCTCCACCTCACGCACCAAATCAGGCTCCTTTCCCACCAGAGAGGTGACATTCCATGTCCCGAGGGTCAGAGTAAGTAGCCAAGGATCAGTCCGACAGAACCCATGTCTTTTGCTGCCACCCAACTCACATTTCACCCGACACCTAAAACTCCTCCCATGGGTGGTGGGTCCATAGGAGGGCGGACCCATGTCTCCTTTTCGGGCTAGGCCCGGCCAGGCTCCATGGGCATAAGCCCGACCACCAGGCGCTCGCCTTCGAGCCCCTCCCCCAGGCCTGGCTCCAGGAGGGAACCCCGGTGACCCGCGTTCGGGCAAGGGAGACTGCTTCAATTGTTTCCTCTGAGATGGCATAGGGGTCTTCTGAATCACACTTTGTCTGGACCTTCACCCAGGACTTGTTTGCCTTGGGTGACCCTACCAGGGGCATTATGCCCCCGACAACATAGCTCCTAGGATCATTAGGTCACGCAAACCCCTCCACCACGATAAGGTGGTGATCCAGGGAGGGGATAATTTAGCTCAGAGGGTGATAAATAGTTGGGGAAAAGGCACAGGAGTGGACTTTGTTGGCAGGCCCTCTGAGACAGCACAGCACCCACTCCAAGGTCCAAAGCATCAACCACCATGATAAACACCTTGGTGGGGTCTGGAAGGATCAGGACAGGGGCAGAGGTGAACCAGTACTTGAATTCCCAGTAGACTTAATCGGCTCCAGTAATCCAAATGATGGTAGAGGACATTCCTTTAGTGAGGGCTGAGAGTCACTCTTGAACTGCTCTTGTTGATGAACCCAAGGAAACTGACCTCAAACTTGTGGAACACACATTTCTCAGAATTAGCAAACAAGTGGTTCTTTAGTCATTGTTCAAAGACCAAGCGGATGTGGGATACATGGTTATGGGGGGGATTTAGAAAAGATCAAGAAAAATATAAAAAATAATCCATTCTGAGAATCCCAAATGACATCATTGATCAGGGTCTGGAAGACTTGTGAGGCATTAACGAGTTCAAATGGCATCACCTGGAGTTCTCTAAACATCGATTGATGCTACTACAAAGAGCTTGACGAGCTTCTCTGTAATATATAGGTCTTCTTTCTGTCTGCAGATTCAGCAGGTATCTTAGGGTCTTTGGTGTTTCACCCCTTAACCTGTACGCCTTGCTTGAGTGGGGCAGCAAAGACTGTGCAGTGATAGCCTACACCTGCAGACTGGTATTTTCCTCTGATGGTGATTTTCTCTTAATCCAAAGCGAACGTGAGCTTGACTCTGCTGATGATCCTATTGCTCTGATGGCTTTCTTTGACATGGAGGGTGACAAACCTATCCGACTAAGGAAACTTCTTGGTGATAGTGCGAAAAAGCCTCTACAACCAACTTCTATAGGCATGAGGATTGCTTTTCAGCCTCTTGTAGCAGCCTCATCTACCAGTTCTTGGTATTTGGTGGCTATGAGCTCTTGTGATGCTTCCAGTCTGTCCTCCCAATGCACTGTGTGCTCGATGATAAGAATTGTGTGAGACCTTTACAGCAGCACCATGTCTGGCTGAAGGGAAGTGCTGGCTACTTTTTCCGAAAACCCAAGTTTCTTTTGTACATTGACATGTAACTCCCAGTCAGATGCTTGTGACAGCAGTGAGCTGGTCTGAGTAGACTTGGCAACCTCCAACTCGTCGTCTACCTTGCGGAACTATACTTGTTTTGGGCCTTTATGGGTTCATTGGTGATTGACACCCATCCTATGCTGGTCTACCCATGTCGCGATCTCCTTCAGTACATTGTCCAAATCTTTTGGACATGCTGAGAGAATGTGGTTGAGTGTACAGTCTGTTGATTTGCAAAGGGAGTATGATGGGCCATCTTCTTTGCCCCAATTTCTTAAGTTGGAGGGTGTTGGTATGAAATCTGCTACAGTGCGAAGCAGGAAACTGAGTTTTCCCTGGTCCATGGACCATATATCTTTCTAAGTGAGTGGGCGTTGTAGAGCAGTCTCCCATCATGTCCAGCTACCTTGCTTTCCCAGTCCTACTGCCTTGATGAATCTGGTGTATTCTGCCTCCTGCCTGACTCACTGGACGATCATGTTCCACTTGGTCCTGCTGTCTTCCTGACTCCACCTAGTCTCTCCATAATTGCCTAGGCCCAGTGTACCTCTACAAACTGTTCCAACCAGTTCTTTATGTCGCAAATCTTCTTCTTCTTCTTCTTCTTCTATTGCTGAGTGAGGCTTCCATTTTCTTCCTGTCTTGACTGTTTCCCCTGCTTTCTGCACAGGTTTGTCCTTATACAGGTGTAAGGTGGAAATGGCTCTTACCTTTGCAGCCTGGAACTCCTCTACTACCGATGACAGTGGTAGGCTGAGCTTGGATGATTTGTTGTAGAGGTTTACTGTGCTGAAGCTTGGAGGCACACCCAGCCACATGCAAAGGAATCTGCTGCATTGCTTCTCCATGACTTCAATTGTGCTGAACGCAATGTCGTATATGAGGAAAGGCCACTGCAGTCTGGGGATGATGCCATACTGGAAACACCAAGCTTTGAATTGGCCCTGGAGGTGGCTAGCATTAATAGTCTGGAGCCATCTTTTTAGTGCTGTAATTACATCTCTGCTGTTACTGATGTCTCCCAGAGACCGGTCAAACCATTTACCCAAGCACTTTATGCTTTCATCTTAGATGGTAGGGATTTTCTCCCCTGAATAAGAAAGGTGTGCTTCCATAACTTCCCTTTCAAGATGATCAGGCTTCTTGACTTAGTTGGATTGATCTGCATCTTGGCCAAATTTGTCTTTTTCTCCAGAGCAGTGAGAATTTACCTAGTTCCTGGAACTGAGTGCGTCGTCACTGTTACATCGACCATGTAGGCCCTGCAGAAAAGATGCTTAATACCATTTGCTGTGATAGGACCTTTGCACTTGATTTCTCCTGCTTTAAGTATCATGTTCATGGTGGCTACAAATAGCACTACTGACACTGTACACCCTACCATGACACCTTTCTCCAGTCGCTGCCATCTTGTAGTGAAGCTGTTCACTGTGAATCTCATCTTGATATTGCAGAGGTAGTCCATCACTAAATTTGTGACTGCTGGTGGAATGTGGTATTGCTGCAGTGCTTCTTGAATCAGGGATGCTGAGGTAAGCCTTTGCGATGTCTAGCCAAACAACTGATAGGTTCTTCTGGTCTTTTCTGGCTTCCTTGATCAGTTGACTTATTGCGGCAGTGTGCTCTAGACATCCTGACTGGCCTGAAACCCTTCCTTTCTGTACACTAGTGTTCACATAGTTGAGGTAAAAGGAAAAGGAGTAAGTAAAAGGAAGGTGGTGAGTCTCCTTGCAACCACTGACCAGAAAATTTTCCCCTTGACGTCCAGCAGTGAGATCTTGCAGAACTAGTATAGGCCTCTGGAGTTTAGTTCTTTTGGTATGAAGCAGCCTTCTGCTAATATCCACGAAGGTGGTAACTGCTTTTTCTTCCAAACTGTTCTTAGTAGCTTGGATAGGTGGTTAAGCAGCTTTGGGAAGTTCTTGTATATCTTGTAGGCAATCCCGGTGGCCCTGGTATCGAACTTGACCGTGCATTTCTGACTCTCTTCTTGATTTCTTCAAAACATAGGTCAGAGAGATCGAAAGGAATTCCCGGTTCTGGTTCTGGCATCTTGTATGGAGGTTCTCCAAGTGACGTATTGCGGCTTGGGTCACTGTGGGCCTGCTTTATGCGTTCTTCCACTTCTGATTGCGTGCACGCCAGTTTGCCACTCTTAGATTTTCCCAGCAGATCTGATGTAAACTTAAACAGGTTACTGAAGAATGCCTTCCTGTACTTTTTCTGAAGCCTTTCAGCCTTCCTGAGGTTTAGCAACTTCTTGTGCAGTGTGTCGTGCAGTTGTTGAAGACCTTCTTTCTGAGACTCTGGAGCTTTCTTCCACACTTTCTTGAGACTGTGGCATTCTTGTCAGACTTTGGCTACCTCTCTGTCTTCTACTTGGACATCCCTGTGTAAGCCTTTCTGTAGTGGTTTGATGCCAAACATAAATTTGCATGTTGTTGAAGACCTTCTTTCTGAGACTCTGGAGCTTTCTTCCACACTTTCTTGAGACTGTGGCGTTCTTGTCAGACTTTGGCTACCTCTCTGTCTTCTACTTGGACCTCCCTGTGTAAGCCTTTCTGTAGTGGTTTGATGCCAAACATAAATTTGCATTGTTCGTAGACGATTGTACCCATAGTCTCTTTTTTTATGTGCTTCTCCCTTCAAACAGCCTTCGAGGATGCTGTCCAGGATGCTGTCCAGAACTTCCCATTTCATGTCTGTTGCTGGGGGTAGCTGGAAGTTGCTCTCTCTGCTGTGATTATTACAGGCATTACTATGTGTGGATCTGTTACAGTTGGAGGTTCTGAGTGCTGTGGTTGGCATCCTGGCTCTGATCCTCCTGTGACTTATTAGCTACTGTTGTTCTCTCAGTAGGTTTGTGCTGCATTAACTTCTCTTTACACTGTGTCTTGCCTTGGTGAATCCTCACTCTTTTGTCATTTCGAAGAGACCTCCGCAACTGCCACATCTGTGACTTGTCTTCGTGCCTTCCATTTGAGCTTGCATCAAACTCTTAGTCCTAGGTACATTGCTGGATCTTGAATCTGTCCAGTGTTGCAGCTCATCCTCCCCCACCTCTAGGCCTGCAAGGGGGTATTCTCTACTTTGTAAACTTGTAGCGAGTGTGTTGCAGTGCTTTGGGTTGCCAGCCCTAACAATTGCCGTCTTTCCGAGCTGTTAGCCAACCTTTCTCGGTAGTCAGTGGGACTTTCCCCACGGTCTTATCTGTATAAGTTCTCTAAACATCGATTAATGCTACTACAAAATGCTTGACGAGCTTCTCTGTAATATATAGGTCTTCTTTCTGTCTGCAGCTTCAGCAGGTATCTCAGGGTCTTTGGTGTTTCGCCCCTTAACCTGTACGCCTTGCCTGAGTGGGGCAGCAAAGACTGTGCAGTGATAGCCTTCACCTGCAGACTGGTATTTTCCTCTGGTGGTGATTTAATTGGCTGCTGGGATACAGCCTTCGTTTCTCTTAATCCAAAGCCAACGTGAGCTTGACTCTGCTGATGATCCTATTGCTCTGATGGCTTTCTTTGACATGGAGGGTGACAAACCTATCCGACTAAGGAAACTTCTTGTTGATAGTGCGACAAAGCCTCTACAACCAACTTCTATAGACATAAGAATTGTTTTCCAGCCTCATGTATCAGCTTCATCTACCAGTATTCATAGTATCCAGGATGTAGTCTTCCTTGGCCCTGCATTTGGGAGCTGACAGAAAGTAGATACTTCCCCTTGGAGGACAAGAACCACTCATGAGATCAATTGCACAGTCATAAGGTGATGGGGAGGTAATGCACATGCCTTTTTTATTCAATATCACCTTTAGATCCAGCTACTGGGGAGGAACCTGCAATAAATCTGGGGACTTGGGTGGCTTGAGGGAAACAGGGATGCTCGAGAGAAGGCGAGAGGTAGCACATGAAAGGCTCCACTGAACAACTGTGCCTGTAAAACAGTCAATATGTGAGTTATGCTTTATTAGCCAGGGGTTGCTCAGGAGTGACTACGAAAAAAAATCTCACCTCCTCTTGATAATGCAAAACAAATATCTGAACAGGGGTCATGGACTTGTGAATGTGGACCTTCCCAGGGGGAGACCATCCAAAGCAGACAACACCAAAGACATGTGGTTATTTGTGGGGATCTTGAGGGAGCTGGCTAAGGTTATGTCCATAAAGTTGCCTGCTGCTCCAAAGTCTATCAGGACTGTCAGGTGGTGTACTCGCCCTGCCTTCCAGGAAACCGAAATAGGAAAGTGCATGCAAGCAATAGAGAAAGTGGGAGTAAAGGTAGCTCCCATCATGCCCTACCTCTGCTGGATGAAGCTGAGCTTTTTCTTGAAAGCTCTGTGCAAGCATCACAAAAATGGCTAGATTTCCCACAATGCAAACCCATCTCCATCTCCCCCTCATCTGATGTTGCTTTTCTGCCATGGAGAGGTGAGTGCCTCCCAGCTGTATCAGCACAGAGGCTTTTGGAAGTTGTTCCAACTCAGTGTTAGAAGAGGGGCTAGAAGAGGACCCTTGTGGCTGTGCAGACAAAAAGCTTCTCAAGTGGCTTTCCAGCCGAAGAGTCACATCGATGAGGGGCTCCAGGCTGTCCACCTCCTCCTTCACTGCCAACATGTCCTGTATCTGTTCAGAAAAGCCTTCCTGCAGCAAGAGTCCTGAACCAGATGGTGTAGTCCATCACACTGCCAGTGCCCTGCTTAAGCTTAAACAGTTGCTTGGCGGATTTTCGGCTTCGATTGTCAAATGCTTTCCTGAACTCCTGCACAAACTGCTCATGATTGGCACACTATAGAGGTTGCTCCTTCTGCACAGCAGTGGTCAATGCCAGGATTTTCCCAGAGAGCAGAGTGATGATATAGGCCAATCGGGAGCGATCAGTTGGGAAGAAAGAGGGCTGGAGCCCTAAAATGATCTAAAATGACATAAAAGCAATGCCCATTAGAACCTCATCAAAAAACAAAGGCTAATTCTAAGATTAGCCAAAGACTGAAAGGGGTGAAAGCAAATATGGGTAGAAAAAAGTGCTTAAATAAACAGGATAAATGAGACACAGATGACAAAAAATTAACTAATGGAATTAAATCCACAATTGTGCAATCTGGTGGCCAACTGACAATAGTACTTTTCATGCAAGTGTCATTTTTTTATGCTCTTGGAAGCTGAAGAATGTAAACATTTTCAAAGAACCCATGAAACAGGTAAAGATGAATTGTGCCTTCATAACAATGGATTGTATGATAGTCTTAGATTTTTCCTGTATGTTCATATTTACAGACAATGCTTATGACCCAGATGTCAGTGCAAAACAATTGTGGATTGACAAATCAGTGATCAAAGACCAGGACTGCCTCATCTTCATGGATAATGGAAATGGCATGGACTACGATAAGATGCACAAAATGCTCAGGTAGGAAGTGTGTTCTTGAAATCTTTATCATCCTTCAAAGTCCAAAAAATGAACCTCATCTCTCGCTGTGTGTTTCTTTTACAGTTTTGGCTTCACTGATAAACGAACAGTCAGAGACTATGCCCCAGTGGGTGTTTATGGTAATGGTTTTAAATCAGGATCCATGCGCTTGGGAAAAGATGCCATTGTATTCTCAAAGAAAGCCGACACCATGTGTGTGGGTCTCCTATCACAGACTTACCTTGAGAAGATTCACGCACAGAACGTCCTAGTGCCAATTGTCCTGTTCACAAATACAGGACCAACCGATATCCTTTATCTTTTCTATGACAGATATAAAATGTGTATAACAGGAGTGTATATATATGTATATATATATATATATATATATATATATATATATATATATATATATATATATATATATATATATATATGTATGTGTGTGTGTGTGTGTGTGTGTGTGTGTGTGTGTGTGTGCGTGTGTGTGTTTGTTTAACATATTTATTCGGCCATCTGTCATAAATGAAAGCAATACATTCTTTTATCCATTCATTTGCTAAATCCCTTAATCCTGCTATGGTCAGAGGCTGGAGTCTATCTCAATAAGAGGGTACACTCTGAACAGCTCATCAGATCACTGCATGGCCAACACACCCACAACCATTCACACTCAAATCCTAGGGCAATTTGAAACAGCCAGTTAATTTAATGTGCATATATTTGTACTGTAGGAAGAAACTACACCCCGAAAGATATACCAGCCCAGGGACAACATGCATATGACATACAGAAATGCCCTTGCCAAGCCCAGGACTCGAACCAAGAACCAGGACCCAGGTTTCTGTGAGGCAGATGTGCTTACCATTATGATGCCATGTTTCCATATTAAGTTCATTCATTTATCATATTTCAGTATTTATGTATATTGTAAGCAGGCAGTGGTGGTCTAGTGGTATAGGGTGCTGGATCACTGATCCTAGGGTTGGGGGTTCGAGTCCCACTCTCCACAAGGTTTGTCACAGTCCTCCCAGTGCAGCTAACTGGTTATCAAAGGCCGGCCATGTCTCTCACTGTCTATGGTGAGAGGCATGTAAAAGAACCATTGCTGATATTCGTAAAGAGTAGGCTGCAAAGCTGTAAGCGTGTTTCTGTCCCTTGCTAAAGGGTTGTGTCAGGAAGGGCATCCAACATAAAAACCTATGCCAAATCCAATGTGCGAATCAGATGATTTGTTGTGGCAACCCCTGAAAAACAGAAAAAGCCGAAAAGGAAAAGAAGAAGATTGTAAGCATAAAGATGGAGGACTACAACAGCATACATATTGAGGATGTATAGCATACTGTATAGCTGTGTAGCGTCCTAACCAAATAGGGATCACTATCTAGACAGCTAGTAACATAGCAACCTGACTGTCTGTTGTGTTGTAGAGTATGCAGCTAAATACTTTAATTCAATTCATTTACTAATTGTGGGTAAATACAGTGAAGGTGACTATTGCACTCACTCTTCTTCCTCTCTTCTCAGTGCAGCTTAGACAGGTAGCCTTACCTATTCCAAATATCTAACTCATCTTAGTGTCAAAGATAATCATTATATATCATACACTGTCTATTTTGAAAATATTTTGAATGAGAAATAAAACAATTATTGAATTTGGTCTTTGTCTGACAGCGAGAATAATTTACTCTCATCTCTAAGGGTTTTATCTCTCAAGATTAAATATCTGGACAGAATAATTTTTCATAATTTGCCTCTGCTCCTCTGCATTGAGAGGGCCAGTTGAAGTTGCTCGGGCATCTGGTTAGGATGGCTCCCAAACACCTCCCTGGTGTGGTGTTCTGGGCATGTTCAATCGTGAAGAGACCCCAGGGTCGACTTAGAACATGCTGGAAGGACTATGTCTCTCGGCTTGTCTAGGAGTGCCTTGATGCCCCCACCCCCCTTGGAAGAGCTGGAGGAAGTGGCTGCCGCAACCTGAGCCCGGATTAACCGGAAGAAGATGTGATGAGAGTTCGCCGCATTCAGTAAATTTTAATTAGCATACAGTGCATGGGAATGGCAGAATATAATTGACCTCTGAGTGATTAAAAAAACCCAACAACATTATTCTGAGTAAATAATGCATTAATCAAAATGAGGAAAGCTCAGTTTGTTTGTTTTTTTAATAGTCAAAAGGTCATTATGATATTTAAAAACGGAAATTAAAATCTTGTATCAGTTAGATTTTTGGTGTGTTCTTACAAAGTATATAAATTACAGTGTGAGGGAGCAAATGTTTTTAGTGATACACACAAACCAGCAAAGTCTATTGTCCCATCTTATCATCTGCCTCCATCCTCATGGAAGTCACATTAATGACTTGCACGTTCGATTTCGCATAGGTTTTTATGTCACATGCCCTTTCTGACACAACCTCTTAGCAGGGGCAGAAACACACTGACAGCTATGCAGCCTACGGCGCATCACCTATGGAGCATGTCAATAAAATTACATTTGGTGGAAAAATACAGAGACAAAAAAAAGTACCTACCATTAAATATGTTAATTCCAAATTTTTGTTGTTTTTGATGGTATATCTGTAGGAGGGGGTACACAGGGGGTACACAGGGTACTCAGGTAAGACAGAATACATGTGTATGAATGACAAGGACCCAAGAGGAACAGTGAGGTTACAGGGAGCAGAGACGAAGAAGGTGGAGGATTTTAAGTACTGATGCTCAACAATCCAGAGCAATGGAGAGTGTGGAAAAGAGGTGAAGAAGCGTGTGCAGACAGGTTGGAATGGTTTGAGAAAAGTGTCCGCTGGGATGTGTGATAGGAAGGTGCATAAGCACAAATAACAGTCAGGACCTATCCCCCCGCGTGAAGATGGAGGGAAGCTACCCTTTCGTCAATCGGGGAGAACCCCAACATTTGGGCACCAAGACGGGGGGCAACAAGAATACCCTCGCCGCCTCTCCCCATGAGCAACTCCAGAATAGAAGAAGGTCCAGCCTCTCTCGAGATGGATGATTCCAGAGCCCAAGCTATGCGTTGAGGTGAGCCTGACTATATCTAGTCGGTATCTCTCCACCTCACGCACCAAATCAGGCTCCTTTCCCACCAGAGAGGTGACATTCCATGTCCCGAGGGTCAGAGTAAGTAGCCAAGGATCAGTCCGACAGAACCCATGTCTTTTGCTGCCACCCAACTCACATTTCACCCGACACCTAAAACTCCTCCCATGGGTGGTGGGTCCATAGGAGGGCGGACCCATGTCTCCTTTTCGGGCTAGGCCCGGCCAGGCTCCATGGGCATAAGCCCGACCACCAGGCGCTCGCCTTCGAGCCCCTCCCCCAGGCCTGGCTCCAGGAGGGAACCCCGGTGACCCGCGTTCGGGCAAGGGAGACTGCTTCAATTGTTTCCTCTGAGATGGCATAGGGGTCTTCTGAATCACACTTTGTCTGGACCTTCACCCAGGACTTGTTTGCCTTGGGTGACCCTACCAGGGGCATTATGCCCCCGACAACATAGCTCCTAGGATCATTAGGTCACGCAAACCCCTCCACCACGATAAGGTGGTGATCCAGGGAGGGGATAATTTAGCTCAGAGGGTGATAAATAGTTGGGGAAAAGGCACAGGAGTGGACTTTGTTGGCAGGCCCTCTGAGACAGCACAGCACCCACTCCAAGGTCCAAAGCATCAACCACCATGATAAACACCTTGGTGGGGTCTGGAAGGATCAGGACAGGGGCAGAGGTGAACCAGTACTTGAATTCCCAGTAGACTTAATCGGCTCCAGTAATCCAAATGATGGTAGAGGACATTCCTTTAGTGAGGGCTGAGAGTCACTCTTGAACTGCTCTTGTTGATGAACCCAAGGAAACTGACCTCAAACTTGTGGAACACACATTTCTCAGAATTAGCAAACAAGTGGTTCTTTAGTCATTGTTCAAAGACCAAGCGGATGTGGGATACATGGTTATGGGGGGGATTTAGAAAAGATCAAGAAAAATATAAAAAAAATAATCCATTCTGAGAATCCCAAATGACATCATTGATCAGGGTCTGGAAGACTTGTGAGGCATTAACGAGTTCAAATGGCATCACCTGGAGTTCTCTAAACATCGATTGATGCTACTACAAAGAGCTTGACGAGCTTCTCTGTAATATATAGGTCTTCTTTCTGTCTGCAGATTCAGCAGGTATCTTAGGGTCTTTGGTGTTTCACCCCTTAACCTGTACGCCTTGCTTGAGTGGGGCAGCAAAGACTGTGCAGTGATAGCCTACACCTGCAGACTGGTATTTTCCTCTGATGGTGATTTTCTCTTAATCCAAAGCGAACGTGAGCTTGACTCTGCTGATGATCCTATTGCTCTGATGGCTTTCTTTGACATGGAGGGTGACAAACCTATCCGACTAAGGAAACTTCTTGGTGATAGTGCGAAAAAGCCTCTACAACCAACTTCTATAGGCATGAGGATTGCTTTTCAGCCTCTTGTAGCAGCCTCATCTACCAGTTCTTGGTATTTGGTGGCTATGAGCTCTTGTGATGCTTCCAGTCTGTCCTCCCAATGCACTGTGTGCTCGATGATAAGAATTGTGTGAGACCTTTACAGCAGCACCATGTCTGGCTGAAGGGAAGTGCTGGCTACTTTTTCCGAAAACCCAAGTTTCTTTTGTACATTGACATGTAACTCCCAGTCAGATGCTTGTGACAGCAGTGAGCTGGTCTGAGTAGACTTGGCAACCTCCAACTCGTCGTCTACCTTGCGGAACTATACTTGTTTTGGGCCTTTATGGGTTCATTGGTGGAGATAAAGAAGGCTCAACAATCCAGAGCAATGGAGAGTGTGGAAAAGAGGTGAAGAAGCGTGTGCAGGCAGGTTGGAATGGTTGGAGAAAAGTGTCCGGTGTGATGTGCGATAGGAGAGTATCAGCAAGAATGAAAGGAAAAGTGTAAAAGACGGTATTGAGGCCAGCGATGTTGTCTGGTTTAGAAACAGTGACCCTGGGGAAAAGACGGGAGGCAGAGCTGGAGGTAGCAGAGATGAAAATGTTGAGGTTCTCTCTGGGAGTAATGAGGATGGATAGGATCAGGAATGAGTATATCAGAGGGTTAAAACAATGAAAATACTGACATACAGTATAGATTGCGATGGTTTTTCAGAGATGACAAAGGAAAAGATGCATACAAACATTAAATGAGAGTTTAAATGTACTATGAACTCTATGCAGTTTGGTCTTTAACATCACTGTTCACTCATTGGCACACCGGAGCATGCAGAGAGTCTTCGGGATATCTTGAGTTATTCTCCATTTAACAGTCAGGAAGAACTTCTGACCGAGTTTGGTGTCATTGAAAGGTTATGCACCAACTCAAGTGGAACTCGTATCATCATCTGGAACCTACACAGGTAAAGAGAGTTTGATTTACTCTACTGTAGATTTATATGAGAGTGCTGATAGCATATTTCCATGGTGTTTTTCTAGTATCTATCTATCTAGTGCCTGAGTTGTAGGAGGACCACTGGCGACCCGCCATGAAGGATAACACCCTGGTTATCATCTTCATGGAGGTTTTCTTGGCAGGATTAGTGCAGTGGTTTCCTATTGCCTTCTGCACGATGTGAACCTACGGGCAATTTAGAATGGCCAATTAACCTACTGTGCATGTCTTTGGACTGTGGGAGGAAATCGGAGCACCCGGAGGAAACCCACGCAAGCACAGGGAGAACATGCAAACTCCACACAGAAACGCCCAGGCCGGGAATCGAACCCAGGCCTTCTTGCTCATTTCTTGCTGTGAGGCGGAAGTGCTAAAAATATAGTGGGAAGGTAACCTGCGACGGACTAGCGTCCCATCCAGGAGGAGTTGAACTCCTGGTCTCTTCACGCTACAGAAACCGGGGATAAGCACCGGCCTGATGAGCCACTAGACTCGGGCGTAAAAAGCCCAGCCTTTAAGCTAGAAATTGTTGGTAGCTCATCTTAGAAACATATTTAGAAGTAAATGTAATTAGCTAAATCCAACCACTGTTTATTGTCTAAGGATAAGTATAAGGTTGCGGCAGCGGATATGAATGAGCTATACCGTCATCCCTTGAATATCGCGGATAATGTAGACCAGACATGGCTGCGATATTCGAAAAACCACGAAGTAGGGACACCCCCCCCTCATTTCTACCATGTTGTCTCATTTCTATATGTTTTTGCGTCTATACGATATATTAAACGTTACACAGTTATATACATATGTAAGTACTGTAATGTATTAATATTTAAATAGAATTTGTACATAAATACTTTAAGTACTGTACTCACCTCTGACAATAGCTGTTCTCCGCGGTGCAGGACGTTCACAAACACTAAGATCACAAAATCACAAAAAATCCCACGGGAATGTGCAAGGCAACAACATCACGTGTCTAAGCCAATCCGCTTGTGAGATTGAGTTGAGTGGGCGGGAGGCAACAGCATCAAGTGTCTAAGCCAATCAGCTTGCAAGATTGAGTTGAGTGGGCGGGAGGCAACAGTGTCACTCATCTAAGCCAATCAGCTTGCGAGATTGAGTTGAGTGGGCGATCCCTGCCTGAACTGGAGAGGAGAGGCACTTCAGTCTGTCATTTGGAAACAATGGACGCAGCCTGCTTTGGGTCCCTGCCTCCCGCTTGCTTACATGCGAGTTTCAGCGCGAATTTTGAATTTTTTTATGAATTTTTTTTTTTATTATTAATTAAAATACCGCGATGTACCAAGACCACGATGCTCAAATCGCGAAGTGGCATGGGATGATGTTCTCATGGTGGACGTATGAACATGAACAATAGCCAGTCCTTTGTGATTTTGCCGTCTATTACATGAATGATGAGCATTAACAACCCTTTTTCTGAGGTCCTTAGAAATCTCCTTTGTTTGAACCATAACACACTTATAGAAATGTGTTGAAACTTAGGTCCGTGTTCATTAAATAAACAGGGTACCCTCTCACATCTGATGGTCAAAAAATTCCATGATTGCTGTTTCAGGGATGCTGTCAGCACCTGGAATCTTTCCTAAATTTGTGTTCGCAAGGGCTTGTTCCTAGCTCATTTTCTAGAGTTGGGTCATCCATTGATTCAATAACTGAGACTTGACAATATTTAAGTTAACATTGGCGTGGCACGGTGGCGTAGTTGTTTGCATGTTCGCCTCACAGCAAGAAGGTTCTGGGTTTGATTCCAAGATTGGGTGTTTCTGTGGAGTTTGCATGTTCACCTTGTGCTTGCGTGGGTTTCCTCCGGGTACTCTGAGAGGGAAAAAAAAAAGAGTCCGCCTTTGCCCAGAGTTGGCTGAGATGGGCGCCAGCCTCACTGTTACCCTAATTAGGATTATGTGGCTCAGAAAATGAATGAAGTCAACATTGGTTGACTGATCAGTAAATAAATAATGTGCTCAACCTACCTGTCCTTAATTTTATCAAGGTCACTTCACAGCTCACCATTTTTAGATCTTATTGGACGAGACTGTTTTTGATCTGGGACCATAGACAACATTCAAGCTATTGCTTTGCTTCGTTATCCCTTTCCTTTTATTTTTAAGTTTTCTAATGTACTTTCTTAATGCATGTCTATCCAAATTCTTATCACGAAGGAGGTTTTGAATTTCATTATCCTGGTCATCAAACCAGTCTGTCTGGGCTGTCTTGTTTCTCCCTAAACAGGTGATTTTTTTGCATCCTTTAGAACTTCCTTGACCTCAACAAAGCCAATAGTGTTGGCAAACAACTGCTCATTTAAAAACTGTTCCCATGGTTCTCTTTTAGTGTCTTCCATATGTGTATCTAAATTCTTTAGTAGCCATGTACTCCTTGTCTTCATCTTTAAAGAGAATGGATAATAAGAAACAATGAGTTTTTGGTTTGTAAAGCAGTTTACTCCATGGTTAACCTTTGTCTCTGTGGTCAAGCTGGTGCCAATGCTTAGAATGCTGGTTTTGCCATGTATTCTTTAGTTGGAACATTGTACCCATAAAATCTGATAGAGCCAAACAACACCAGCATCCTCTCTGCCATCTTCTGGATGTTTGGAAATATGGCTGCACTTAATGAAGTATAAAACTCATCCAGTTTAAGGTAGTTGAACTTCTCTTTTAACATCACATCATATTGGAGATCAATCAGTTCCAACTGCAACTCCTGTGGTCCTGTTTCAGGCTCTTGTGAGAAGGGACCTAACACCAGCTGAAGTGCCCTGTAAATTTTTTATTATTTTTTTATTTTTATTTTTTATTTTTTTGCACAGACTGTTTTTGCCTTATAGCTTCACATTCAGGGGCAGTGATGGTCTAGTGGTATAGGGTGCTGGATTGCTGATCCAAAGGTTGGGGGTTCGAGTCCCACTCTCCACAGGGTTGTCGCCGTCCCCCCAGTGCAGCGAACTGGGTTATCAAAGGCCAGCCATGTCTCTCACTGTATTTGATGTGAGGTTCATGTAAAAGAAATATTACTGACTTTCGACAAGAGTAGGCTGCAAAGCCGTCGGCGTGTTTCCGCCCTGCGATGGCCTGGCGAGCTGTCCAGGGTGTACTCTGCCCTCGACTGGAGTTGGCTGGGATGGATGCCAGCCTCCCGCGATCTTAATTAGGATTAAGCGCTTACAGAAAATGAACTGATGAACTGAGCTTCACATTCAGCTCATTTATGTGAGTCAGTTTATACTCAGTAAAAGCTAAATCACAGCTAATCTGTGTCTTTCAGCTCAGGAACATACTCAGTGTTCTTAAGGAGCTCCAAAAGTGAAAGAATCTCCTGTTTGAGCTCCACACTCAACATACTTTCCTCAAACTGAACCAGCAGACATTAGAATGTAAAGCAAGTCCCTGTGATCATCGTCAGTTTCTTCAAGAAAATCAATAAACTGATGATGATGAAGTCCTCTCGCTCGAATAACCTGAATAAGTTTAACAACCAGCTTCACTCTGTGGTCGAGCTGCACCACAGATTTACAAAGTGCTTCGTGCTGAATTATGCATATCCTCGTGCTTGATTCTTTTCTGGAAGTTGCTTGGATAAAGGTGTTTTGCTGAGCCTGCAAGCTCGTGACCAACTTATCAACGGTTGTCGGACGTTCACGCGGTGACATGATAAAGGTGTGATGAGCATGCTTGGTGGGAAAGCAATGGCTGATGTTGTATTCTTTTAAAACCGCAATGGTTTCTTGGCAAATACAGCCTTTGACCGGACTTCACAAAAAGTATTTAGGTGTTCATTCCTTATGAACCACCCACCACTCACTGTCAACTTTTCTTTTCTCTGACATTGTTGTAGATGGGCTCTGTACAGTAGAAGAGTGATAACAGGAAGTGGCTCGAGCTTCTCAAAATCAACTGACTGCGCCTAATGTGCCCACTGGTGTTGAAATGGTGTCATTACAAGTCAAAGTCAAATGAATGCAAGCAATCAATCATTCACATCAAACATCAATTCTGTACCAATCAATCTTTGGTAGGTTGGATTAAAACGACCAACTGACCAAATATGGCCCGCCGGCAATGGTTTGCCTACCTCTGATTTAGAGTCTTTTTTTTGCTAAAATTATCTATTTGAGAAATTTTACTTGACAGCTGAGGAGAGAAAAAGGACAAAATCAAAATTAAGACAATATTCATCTCACACAATCAAAGAATACCAGCAAAAATAGCCTTCCTGGATACATTTTGGCAAGTCAGTAAAATTTATTATAAGCTGTGTAAAATAAATGAGTCATTACAAATATGATAGTCGATCACCAAACACCTAACCAAATATAATGAAAATGAAAAGATTACACTGACATTAAGTTCCTCTTCCCATGGTTTATGGGTAAATTGCTATTTCCTTCTTTAATAGACTAGTCAGGATGGCTTGCTGGCCAAACATAAATCACTACTATTACTACTACTGCTACTATGGCCTCTTGGCTATACAATGCAATGAGGTCGCAGGTCCCCACCCAAGATTCGTATGATGACTGTTGACTCACTTGGGGCTCGTCTGCCCCTTGACATGTCTTGTATTTCGTCCTGCTGGCAGTTGTGATACTCTTGGTACTGGAGTCAGTTTAGTCACCGATTACCCAACCCTGCCGCACATTGTACTGGATTTACAATGTTGGTCATCGCAGAGCGGGTTCTGAGCAAACGCTGACCTGACATCAGACATAATATTTTATACATTTATATTTTTGTATAATAAATTCAGATTCCTCATAAGATTGTATTTTCTGTTTGTTGGTCTGTTTTGGTTTATCCACCATTGTGTTTGCTATAACTTAATTTTGAATGCAGGGAAGGAAGGGAATTCATTTTGCAAGCACATGTGCTGCATAAGCATCATAGCCATCAGCATGTTTCTGCCCCTTGCTAAGGGTTGTTTCAGGAAGGGCATCCGACACAAAAACCTATGCCAAATCGTATATGTGAATCATAAATCTGACTTCCATGAAGATGGAGGCAGATGATTCGCTGTGGCGACCCCTGAAAGGGAATAGCCGAAAGGAAAAGAAGAAGAAGAAGCTTTGAAGTCACTAAGAATAACTACAGGCTCATTTTGAGTAGCTGGCATACTTAAAAATGTGACTTGAAATGTGCTGTACATTTTTAAACGAGGAAGCGATGTGGTGAAACAGCGATGAGGACGTGGATGTGACTGATGAGAAGAGAAGATTTGAGAAGTTGGAAGAAATCAGTGAAGAAGAAGATGGTCCTGATGAGCCAGATGATAGTGGGGAGGAGCAGGAAGACGGTGAACATGATGGAGATGAACAGGATCTTTATTTTGCTAAACTGCTGAATGCTTAGTATAACATGATTGCATGATTTATGATAACCCACAGTCTTCTTCTTATTTTACTTTCGGCTTTTCACTTCAGGGGTCGCCACAGCGAATCACCTGCCTCCATCTCACCCTATCCTCTGCATCCTCTACTCTTACTCCAACTACCTTCATGTCCTCCTTCACCACATCCATAAATCTTCTCTTTGGTCTTCGTCTAGGCCTTCTGCCTGGTAGTTCCAACCTCTGCATCCTACTACCAATATATTCACTATCCCTCCTCTGTACATGTCCAAACCATCTCAATCTAGCCTCTTTGACTTTGTCTCCAAAACCTCTTACATGTGCTGTCCCTCTGATGTACTCATTCCTGATTCTATCCATCCTCGTTACTCCCAAAAAGAACCTCAACATTTTCATCTCTGCTACCTCCAGCTCTGCATCCTGTCTTTTCCCCAGTGCCACTGTTTCTAAATCATACAACATCGCTGGCCTCACACGGTCTTGTACACTTTTCGTTCATTCTTGCCGATACCTTCCTATCACACATCACACCGGGCACTTTTCTCCAACCATTCCAACCTGCCTGCACACGCTTCTTCACCTCTTTTCCACACTCTCCATTGCTCTGGACTGTTGAGCCTAGGTACTTAAAATCTTCCACCTTCGTTCTCTATGCTCTCTGTAACCTCACTGGTCCTCTTGGGTCCTTGTTGTTCACACACATGTATCCTGTTTTACTCTGGCTAACCTTCATTCCTCTCCTTTCCAGGGCATACCTCCACCTCTCTAGATTTTCCTCCACTTGTTCTCTGCTCTCACTACAGATCACAATGTCGTCTGCAAACATCATAGTCCATGGAGATTCTTGTCTAACCTCATCTGTCAGCCTGTCCATCACCATAGCAAAAAAGAAAGGGCTCAGCGCTGACCCTTGATACAGTCCCACCTCCACCTTGAATTCTTCTGTCACACCAACAGCACACTCCAGACTTCCTCATGCAATACCACAGTTCTCGCAGCACCCTGTCATATGCTTCCTCCAGATCCACAAAGGCACATTGCAGCTCCCTCTGACCTTCTCTGTACCTCTCTATTAACATCCTCAAAGCAAACATTGCATCCGTGGTGCTCTTTCTTGGCATGAAACTAAACTGTTGTTCCACTATTCTTTCCCATAGCTTCATTGTATGGCTCATTAACTTTATCCCTCTGTAGTTGCCACAACTCTGTACATCTCCCTTGTTCTTAAAAAAGGGCACAACCACACTTCTCCTCCATTCCTCCACCATCTTCTCACTCTCTAAGACCTTGTTGAATCTTCTTGTCAGAAAATCTACTGCTACCTCTCCTAGACACTTCCATACCTCCACCGGTATGTCATCAGGACCAACTACCTTTCCACTCTTCATCCTCTTCGATGCCCTCCTCACTTCACCCTTACTAATCTTTGCTACTTCCTGGTCCTCAACAGTCACCTCTTCTACTCTTTTTTCTCTCTCATTTTTCTCATTCATCAGGTCTTCAAAGTATTCTTTCCATCTTCCCAGCACACTTCTGTCATCAGTCAATACATTTCCCTCTCTGTCCTTAATCACTCAAACTTGCTGCACGTCCTTCCCATCTCTATTTCTGCTGGGCCAACCTGTATGAATCATTTTTTTCCTCCTTACTGTCCAGCCTATCATACAAGTCATCATACGCCCTCTGTTTGGCTTTTGGCAGCTTCTTAGCTAACCTCTTCCTTTTTACACACTGCTGCACTTCCTCATTCCACTACCAAGTCTCCTTATCTACTGTCCTTCCTGAGGACACAACAAGAACTCTCCTAACTGTCTCCCTGATCACATTAGCTGTAGTTGCCCAGTCATCTGGAAGCACTTCCAACGCCTGTTTCAACTCCACCTTGAAGACAACATGACACTCTTCCTTTTTCAGCTTCCACTACTTCATCTTCAGCTCTGCCTTGGCCTTCTTCACCTTCCTCACCATCAGCATCATCCTGCACGCCACCATCCTATGCTGTTTGGCAACACTCTCGCCCACTACTACTTTGCAGTCACTGACTTCAAATTACATCACCTATACAAGATATCGTCTACCTGTGTGCTCCTACCTCCGCTTTTATAAGTCACCCTGTGCTCCTGTCTCAAAAGTATTCACCACAGCCATTTCCATCCCTTTTGCAAAATCTATTGACATCTGTCCTTCTGTGTTCCTGTCCTGGATACCAAACCTCCCCATCACTTCATCGTTCCCTTTGTTGCCTGCAACAACATGTCCATTGAAGTCTGCACCAATGACCATTCTTTCACCTCTGGCGGTACTCTGCATCACTTCATCTAACTCACTCCAGAATCTCTCCTTCTCTTCTAGCTCACATCCTGCCTGTGGGACATAAGCACTAACAACATTGTACATCATGCTTTCAATTTCTAACTTGAGACTCATCACTCTGTCTGACACTCTTTTCACTTCTAGAACATTCCTGACAAACTCCTCCTTCAAGATGACTCCTACTCCATTTCTCTTCCCATTCACACCATGATAAACAGCTTGCACCCTGCTCCTAAGCTTCTAGCTTTGCTACCTTTCCACCTGGTCTCCTGAACACACAGTATGTCCACCTTCCTCCTCTGCATCATGTCAGCCAGCCCTCGAGCTTTATCGTGCATAATTCCAACATTCAAAGTCCTTACTCTTGGTCCGAGACTCAAGCCTTTCCTCTTCTCTCTTTGCCTACGGACACGCCTCCCGCCTGTCCTTCTTCGACCTCTCCTTCTTCAACCAACAGTAGTCCAATTCCAGCCAGCACCCTGTTGGTTGACAGCACTGATGGCGGTTGTTGTTAACCCGGGTAATACCTGTATTTTGGCAAAAGTTTTACCCCGGATGCCCTTCCTGTCGGAACCCTCTATATTTATCTGGGCTTGGGACCGGCGTGAGGACGGACACTTGTTTGTGCCCCCCCCCCCCCCCATGGCTGCATTTCTTAATAACCCACAGTATTCTATGTTTTTACTTGTCATTATTCTGTTATAGAAGACCTTCAGGAGAACTAGAACTTGATTTCATGACAGACCCATATGACATCCGGATTCCTGATGATGTGCTCAAGACTGCCAGGGGTCTAGAGAAACGGCTGACAGCAGGTGGCATGCCAATACCTGAAAATGAAACTTCACTGCGGGTGAGTATTTACCCACAAATATTACATTTCAGAAGGCAGAGATTACAAGCACTGCATTACGTACATTATGTCTACATCATGCATGGAATAAGCTTTGTTCACATAGTAAATAAACAGAGACATGTTTGCCACTGAACGGCATGCAACATGGCTTGGCAAGAGAGGCGAATTGGTTCACCTCTCAGCTCCTCATTGCAAAGTTTCCTGCTTCAAAATCTTTGCAAATATCAGCAGCACCATGCTTCCCTCGAGCAGGTCTGTGAAACTTATATTATAATTATATCAAACATATATTGTTTATTTTAACTCATATTATCATCATTTGTAGATTACAATTATTCTTTTTATTCATCACACAGCAAGTATAGAACAGAATCTCTTCTGCATAATGAACAGGAAACAGTTTGCTCTCTCATCACCTTTGCTTTCTATCCGAGAAGAAAGGACCCACAGACGTCACTGCTCCTGCTGTATTTACCCAATGATGCAAGCCCACTATCATCACAGGGAGAATCATAGCCTTATTCAGGAGCTCTGTTCAAAGTAGTAGTATTAAGCTCCTCTTCTATGCTGATATGAGTAGGATATTTAAGCTTGTGTTTATGGTTACATCTGGAAGGCCGTGTTTGGAAGTATCCATAAATCAATATTTAAGCTTAGACTGGTAATCGCTCGACTCGTAAAAGTTCAGCTCAGGTGAACTCTGTGTCCACCCTACTTCATTTCGCATAATAAAATTGTGTGTATCGTGTGTGATCATTCACATTACATAGTCTCTTGGTGCTTTCTTTGTGAATGAAGTATACTGTACTTGTATCTTCATTGGACCAAAATGCAAGTATTAGCAATCTGAATCAAATCACATGAAAACATGTTTTGAGAAATGCATATTTAAGCATCGGAGCAGTGGTGGTCTGGTGGTACAGGGCGCTGGATCGCCGATCCAAAAGTTGGGGGTTCGAGCCCCACTCTCCATAAGGTTGTCACTGTCCCCCCAGTGCAGCGAACTGGGTTGTCAAAGTCCGGCCATGTCTCTCACTGTCTATGGTGTGAGGCCTGTAAAAGAAGCACTGCTGACTTTCAACAAGAGTAGTTGCAAAGCCGTCAGCGTGTTTCCGCCCTGCGATGGCCTGCCGAGCCGTCCAGGGTGTACTCTGCCCTCGCCCGAAGTTGGCTGGGATGGGCGCCAGCCTCCTCGTGACCCTAATTAGGATTAAGCGGTTACAGAAAATGAACTCCCCTCCCTGAATCGCCACCTTATCATGGTGGAGGGGTTTGCGTGACCTAATGATCCTAGGAGCTATGTTGTCGGGGGCAAATGCGCCTGATAGGGTCACCCAAGGCAAACAGGTCCGGGGTGAAGGTCCAGATGAAGTGCGATTCAAAAAACCCCTATGACACATGAGAGAGCACAGGAAGCAGTCTCCCTTGCCCGGACGCGGGTCACCGGGGTTCCCTCCTGGAGCCAGGCCCAGGGGAGGGGCTCGAAGGCGAGTGCCTGGTGGTCGGGCTTATGCCCATGGAGCCTGGCCGGGCCTAGCCCAAAAAGGAGACATGGGTCCGCCCTCCCATGGACCCACCACCCGTGGGAGGAGTTTTAGGGGTCGGGTGCAGTGTGAGTTGGGTGGCAGCCGAAGGCATGGGTTCTGTCGGTCGGATCCTCGGCTACTTACTCTGACCCGCGGGATATGGAATGTCACCTCTCTGGCGGGAAAGGAGCCTGATTTGGTGCGTGAGGTGGAGAGATACCGACTAGATATAGTTGGGCTCACCTCAACGCATAGCTTGGGCTCTGGAACCATCCATCTCGAAAGAGGCTGGACCTTCTTCTATTCTGGAGTTGCTCATGGGGAGAGGTGGCGAGCCGGTGTGGGTATTCTTGTTGCCCCCCGTCTCGGTGCCCAAATGTTGGGATTCTCCCCGGTTGACGAAAGGGTAGCTTCCCTCCATCTTCGGGTGGGGGGACAGGCTCTGACTGTTATTTGTGCTTATGCACCAAATGACAGTTCAGAGTACCCACCCTTTTTGGAGTCTTTGGGGGGGGGGTGTTGGAGAACGCTCCCTCGGGAGACTCGCTGGTTGTCTTGGGAGACTTCAACGCCCATGTGGGCAACGATAGTGTGACCTGGAAGGGTGTGATCGGTAGGTACGGCCTCTCCAGTCTGAATCCGAATGGTGTTTCGTTGTTGGACTTCTGTGCTCGTCATAATTTGTCTATCACGAACACCATGTTCGAACATAAGAGTGTCCATAAGTTCGATGATTGACTTTGTAGTCGTGTCATTGGACTTGCGACCATATGTTCTGGACACTCAGGTGAAGAGAGGAGCTGAGCTGTCTACCGATCACTACCTGGTGGTGAGTTGGCTTCGGTGGTGGGGGAGGTTGCCTTCCAGATCTGGCAGGCCCAAGCGTGTAATCAGGGTCTGCTGGGAACATTTGGCGGAGTCCTCTGTCTAAGAGACCTTTAACTCCCACCTCCGGCAGAGCTCCAACCACGTTCCGGAGGAGGCGGGGGACATGGAATCCGAATGGGCCATGTTTCGTGCCTCCATTGCTGAGGCGGCAGCCCATAGCTGTGGCCGTAAGGTCGTCGGTGCTTGTCGTGGCAGTAATCCCCGAACCTGGTGGTGGACACCTGCGGTGAAGGAGGCCGTCCAGCTGAAGAAGGAGGCCTATCGGGTTTTGTTAGCCTGTGGGACTCCTGAGGCAGCAAACGGGTACCGGCAGGCCAAACGTACTGCAGCCGAGGCTGTCGCAGATGCAAAATCTTGGGCGTGGGAGGAGTTCAGTGAAGGCCTGGAGAGTGATTATCGGTTGGCCTCAAAAAGGTTCTGGGCCACCATCCGACGCCTCAGGAGGGGGAAGCGGTTCTTCACAAACACTGTTTACAGTGGAGGTGGGGAGCTGCTTACCTTGACTGGGGATGTTGTCGAGAGGTGGAGGGAATACTTTGAGGACCTCCTCAATCCCACCAACACGCCCTCCGTGGAGGAGGAAGACCCTGGGGATTCGGGTGAGGGTCCGCCCATCACTGCAGTGGAGGTCACTGAGGTTGTCAAAAAGCTCCTCGGTGGTCGAGCTCCGGGGTTGGATGAGATCTGCCCGGAATATCTCAGGGCTCTGGATGTTGTAGGACTGTCTTGGTTGACACGTCTCTGCAACATCGCGTGGTCATCAGGGGCTGTACCTCTGGATTGGCAAACTGGGGTGGTGGTCCCAATTTTTAAGAAGGGGGACCGGAGGGTGTGTTCCAATTATCAGGGAATTACACTCCTCAGCCTACCTGGGAAAGTCGATGCAGGGGTACTAGAGAGGAGGATCCGACCGATAGTCGAACCTCGGATTCAGGAGGAACAATGTGGTTTTCGTCCTGGCCGCAGCACTCTTGATCAACTCTATACGCTCCACAGGATTCTGGAGGGGGCATGGGAGTTTGCCCAATCTGTCCACATGTGCTTTGTGGATTTGGAGAAGGCTTTCGACCGTGTCCCTCGAACGATCTTGTGGGGCGTGCTCCGAGAGTACGGCATTCCGGATCCGTTGCTACGAGCTATTCGGTCGCTGTATCACTGGAGCCAGAGTTTGGTCCGTATTGGTAACAGCAGGTCGGATTCGTTTCCAGTGGGAGTTGGAGTCCGCCAAGGCTGTCCTTTGTCACCGATTCTGTTCATAATTTTTATGGACAGAATTTCTAGGCGCAGTCGAGGCGTTGAGGGGTTCTGGTTTGGTGGCCATCGGATATCGTCTCTGCTTTTTGCGGATGATGTTGTCCTTTTGGCTTCATCAAGTCGGGCCCTCCAGCTCTCATTGGAGCGATTCGCAGCCGAGTACGAAGCAGCCGGGATGAAGATCAGTACCTCCAAGTCCGAGGCCATGGTTCTCAGTCGGACAATGGTGGAATGCACCCTCCGGGTCAGGAATGAGGTCCTGCCCCAAGTGGAGGAGTTTAAGTATCTTGGGGTCTTGTTTACGAGTGAGGGAAGGATGGAGCGAGAGATCAACAGACGGATCGCTGCAGCCTCTGCTGTCAAGCGGTGCCTGTACTGGTCCGTCGTGGTGAAGAAGGAGCTGAGTCACAAGGCAAAGCTCTCAATTTACCAGTCGATCTACGTTCCAACCCTTACCTATGGTCACGAGCTTTGGGTAATGACCGAAAGAACAAGATCACGGATACAAGCGGCTGAAATGAGCTTCCTTCGCCGGGTGGCGGGGTTCTCGCTCAGAGATAAGGTGAGAAGCTTCGCCATCGGGGGAGAGCTCGGAGTAGATCCGCTGCTCCTCCGCATTGAGAGGGGCCAGTTGAGGTGGCTCGGGCATCTGGTCAGAATGCCCCCGGACGCCTCCCTGGTGTGGTGTTTTGGGCATGTCCAACCGGGAAGAGACCCCAGGGTCGACCTAGAACATTCTGGAGGGACTATGTCTCTCGGCTTGTCTGGGACTGCCTGTGTCCATCTGGGAGAGTTGGAGGAAGTGGCTCGGGAGAAGGACGTCTGGACCTCTTTGCTTAGGTTACTGCCCCCGCGACCCGACCCTGGACTAAGCGGAAGATGATGATGATGATGAGAAAATGAACTGAACTGAATATTTAAGCATATTTCTTTATTTTTTATTCTTGATCTAGGCATACTGTCGTATCCTATATTTAAAACCAAGAATGCAGATTATCCTTCGAATGCGAAAAGTGAAAGCTCAGTCAATCAAAAATTCTTTATCACAGCCCTTTGAGGAGAAATACAGACCTGCCTGTCTTGTATCCTTTTCCTTGTGTTCCAAACATCAGTGCAGAAGAATACAAAGATATTGATAATGATGCATCTAACAGATACTTTTTATTAAATGTTTCAAATGTTTGAAATACTGTAAGCCTTAAATCTTTGTCTCAGAAAAAGCCTATAACAATTACATTTGGTTACAACCCCCCAAATAAAGAACACTATGGACTGATGATGTACCACAATAACCGCCTCATCAAAGCTTATGAGCGTGTCCCCTGTCAGCGAGCGGTGAGTATCATACACTTTGTTTAATTCTTAACACATGTTATTTTTCTGCATATAGAAAGAAACGAGCAAAACACCAAGTCAAGTGTAAATATATGTTATTTTTTTATGCTTAATTCCCAAGAAATTACACATTTACACATTTTGAGTAAATGAGGAAATACATTCATTCATTCATTTTCTAAGCTGCTTAAGTGAATACAGTTTATAGAAAAAAAAATTTTTATTTATTCACAACAATTATTTGTGATCAATAAAATATGATGCAAAAACAAAACAAAACAAAACAAAACAAAAAAAAAAAACAACCTGAGTAAACAAAATATACCGATTTTACAACACTTCACATTTCTTATTCTGAATTTGTGTGCTTTGGCTGCAAAAATGACTCATTGCAAATATGAGGCTTTAAGTACTCAGTGGGAAATCAAATACATAGTTTCAGTCCAATAAATAAATAAATACATGAAATAAAAATCAATGGTGAAATGTAAAAGTTTGGGGATTTTGGGCCAGAACTGCAGTGATTTTGACTAAAGGTCTCCCATGTTGTCGTGCCCAGGAAGGCGGAGGTGTGCTAACATTTGCCAAAGGTATCCGCCTAGGCTAGTGGAAGAAAGAAGATGCTTTACTTCAGCATTTTTGATCATCTCCAAGCAAAGTCTAAGCAAGGATAAAGTATAATATTTTCAAAAAAAAAAATTTGTGGTTTATCAGCCATTATATCAGAAATAAGAGATGTCACCTTTACTAATTCTAATTACATTATGTTAAATTTATGACAATGGAAAAACTGAGAAGATTGACACCTCTGCTGTAATCTATCTCGAAAGCAGGTGCAAACATTGAGATTTGATTCAGGCCACATGTGAAGCACATAAATGAAAAGTATAGTATGAAGCAAGTCTGCAACACAGCACAAAAATAATTACCACAAATAAAAAAAATTAACTAAAACAAACCATAGAAACCCTTTTCCCCCAATGTGTGACACATACAAACAGAAGAGTAAAGCTGGCAGATATTGATGGTAGAGCAGATCTGCAAAAATAAATCCAGGCACTGGTGACTTTCTACATAGGGTCCCAAAACAAGTCCTGTTGTTGGTACTGTGCTTGCAGCCTCTTTGCTGGACAGTTGTCTGACAACCTTTGCATTTCAATGAAACAGCTCTCCACCAAAGGGCTCAATATTAGCATGCAGCAAAAAGATAAACTTAAAAAACATTCCACACTGTGTCCAGCCCACAACTTAAAGAACCAACCTTCGCCACTTATATTTGTTTACTGGAATAAAAATTCACCTTTCACAGTGAGTCAGTGGGGGCAGTGGTGGTCTAGTGGTATAAGGCGCCGGATCGCTGATCCAAAGGTTGGGGGTTCGAGTCCCACTCTCCACAAGGTTGTCACTGCCCCCCCCCAGTGCAGCTAACTGGATTATCAAAGGCCGGCCATGTCTCTCACTGTCTATGGTGCGAGGCATGTAAAAGAACCATTGCTGACTTTCGACAAGAGTAGGCTGCAAAGCCGTCAGCGTGTTTCCGCCCTGCGATGGCCTGGCGAGCTGTCCAGGGTGTACTCTGCCCTCGCCCTGAGTTGGCTGGGATGGGCACCAGCCTCCCCGTGACCCTAATTAGGATGAAGCGGTTACAGAAAATGATGAACTTTCACAGTCAAAATTCCAATATGGGATGCTGCTCTGATTAAAAAGAGGTTCGCCCACTGTTTGCTAGAATGAAAGTTAAAATATTTTTTATGGGTGATTACAGATTCATGCAAGTACATGTAATGAAATATGCAAGACTTCTATCAGGGAAGCAACATATCAAATGACATATTTTTTTATTGATAATATTTACAGTGTGGGCAATTGTGTGACCCGGTGGTAGGGTGCTAGATTATGGATGCCAAGGTCAAGGTCATTCAAGGATGCCAAGGTCAAGGCCATTCAAACCCTACTGGCAATGAGTTGTCACTGCTGTCCTAACAGTGCAGCTACTGGGTTATCAAATGCTAGCCATGTTTCTGTCTATGGTGAGAGAGATGTAAAAGAACAATTGTTTCATCAAGAGTAGGCTGCAGAGCTGTCAGCATGTTTCTGTGATGCGGTGGCCTGGCGAGCTGTCCAGGGTGTACACTGCCCTCACCCAGAGCCAGCCTCCCCGATACCCGAATTAGGATTGAGCAGTTCAGGAATGAATGAATATTTACAGTTTCTTTTATTACCAGGCTGACAAAAAAGGAGTGGGAGTTATTGGGGTATTACAGTGTGACTATCTCACCCCGATTCACAACAAGCAAGACTTTGAAAAGAATGACGAGTACAGGTGGGTTCTAATTACGTGTTCAGAGTTTTCATAAGTGTGGTAGTTGATTTTTTGTGTAGAATATAGTACAGTACACAGTAATAGTATGTATTTCAAGTATTCTTAGAGCACTGATATTTTATATTAATAATAATAATAATAATAATAATAATAATAATAATAATAATAATATATCAGTGGTGGTCCAGGAGCAGGGTGATGGATTACTGATCCCAGGGTCGGGGTTCAAGCGAAACTATCAATGGGTTCTCACTGCTGTCCCACCAGTGCAGCTAACTGGGTTATCAAAGGCCAGCCAGTGTCTATGGTGAGAGGCATGTAAAAGAATCATTGCTGACTTTTGTCAAGAGTAGCTGCACAGCTGTCAGCATGTTTCTGGTCTGCCATGGCCTGATGAGCTGTCCAGGATGTACTCTGCTCTCACATAGAGTCAGCTGAGATGGGCACCAGTCTCTTTGCAACCATAAATAGGATTAAGTGGTTCAGAAAATGAATGAATAAAATATATATAATTAAAGATGCTATTTTCTATCTGTGCAGGAACACCCTGATGAATGTGGGTAAAAAACTTAGCCAATATTGGTTTAAGTTTCATTATGGCCACTCTAAATCCATTGAGGATACTTCGTAAGTTTACACTCCGACTCCCCTCTAGCGCGCACACGCTCACACACACACACACACACACACACACACACACACACACACACACACACACACACACATGCATTGACACATTTTTAACGTGCATTTTTATGGGTATAATTTTATTCTTTAGCATTTAGCACTATTTTAGACTCCTTATTTCAATTACACATTTAAATTCCTCAGTTCCCCATTACATTTCAATTTATTTGTAAATTTGAATAACTTGTTTATTTGTAAATATGTTACACAAAGTCATAACGCTTGCAAAATACCAAAAACCTTTGAGTTTTGCTGATTACAGCAGAAGCAACATTGCATGTGCGCACATCCTGTATTAATGGCAGCACTGATAACATGGCATTATATTGATATAAATAGTAATATACTTTTTGTGTGGACTTACAGGAGTCAACAAGATCAAGAATGGATTCAGTGTTGTCATTGTCTGAAGTGGCGAAAACTTCCAGATGGCATTAATAAAAAAATTCTCCCTAAAAAGTGGTTGTGCCACATGAACCCTGACCCTCATTTCAGGTGTGTGTGTGTGTGTGTGTGTGTGGGGCTTTTCCTCTTTATCTGTATATATGTAAATATTTGTGTGTCTTTTTAACCTGTTAGTGTATACTCATGTAAGTGCTTGTTTATTTAGGAGCTGTACAGTTGAAGAAGAGCATCGCAATTCTGATGATATAATCAAATACCAGAAACTCTCCAAAAAGCAGTGAGAAATAAATCACTTGCAATAAATATTTCTTGCAATATTCATAACATGCTTTTTCCTTTTTTGATACTGGCATAGATATTGTTCTTTTAGCTGTCTACTAAAGTATATTGGTGTTGAATTAAGTAACTAATATGACTTTAAAGACTTTCAGATTTAATTTATAAGTATTTGCATATATATTGTGTAAATATAGAAATACTCTCAATTAGTAACACTCCGGCAGTTGAAGTGAGCAGCTGATTTCCAAATGTTTTATTTGCACTTGTCTGTTCTGTTGTTGTCAATATGAAGTCTAAATAACTGTCAACAGTGGTAAAGCAGTGTTGAACAAACAAATAAATAAATAAACAAATAAATCCCTAATTGTCTTAAATTAATTCAAAAGATCACGTATTTTCTCCATGAGGTAAACATATCTGTGCCCAACCCACTCATAAAAGGCCATCACCAGAGTGCATTTGCATTTATAGCATTTGTCAGATGCCTTTTATCCTTTAGCTATTTACATAAGAGCCCTGAAGTCTCTATCGTCTCTATCAGTGAACACATTCTCGTAATGGGGTACTGGCTCTTGTAAATCTTGTCTAAAAACTCTGTGGCAGGTAATATAGTAATAAAGCATTTTTTTTTAAAATAAATCAAACAAAGTAAATACAGATTGTTTACCACAAGATGTGAAATGACATTCTATGGACAGATGAGACAAATATAATTGGTAGCTAGCATAGGGAGACAGGATGGGAAAGATAAGAAACTGTTTTGAATTATACGAATCACAGCATGGTGCAAATTTTGGGAAACTAATTGCTTTGAATTTACTGACTGAGCCTTACTGTTTAATCAAATACTTAAAAATAATGGAAAAGTGTTTCACAGACTTATAGTGAGACAGCACAGCCTCTTGATGCTCTCATGCAACATTATCTGATGGCACGGTAGAGAAATGCTTTACAATATCTAAGTCAATCACTCAACCTCTTCCAACAATCAGTAAGTTCAGACATTTGTATTGTAGACCCAGCAGACTCGTGAAATTCCAGGCTTCAGGCATTCATTTGCTAGAAATTATGTATTGAAAAATAGTGGTAATTTATGATAGTTTGTACAATTTATTTTGGATACACCATGTGGTAATTTTCAGTGTATGTAAATATGCTTAAATTAAGTCTGAAATTTTTTTTTGGTGCCAAGTGGAAGCTTAAAGGGTTAAATAGAGGAAACTGTTCGACTGTTCCTGAGTCTTCAATAGTCTGAAGAAAAGAGCTGTAACACGTATTTTGTCAGCTCTGAGAACTCTACTATACACATTCACCATACGCGATTCACACATATACACATGATTGCTTGCAACTTTTTCTCCAGTTACTAACCTGTCTCCATTAAGCACATCAATAAAGCATATAAATAGGTGCTGATAATTGCACACTGGTAAAACTCATCAACATTTTGCCCACTGGTTCTATATGGCATTTCTCTGACTCTATGCCAGATGCTTTATCACATCTTCATTGCCGCCCATGCCTTTTGTACTGTGGTAGACAGTTAAAATAACAACCTTTTTTACTGCCTAAATATTTATGGACCTGACAAAATATAATCTTTGCAATGTATTTTGAAACAGGGAAAATAAGCTGAAACGGAAGCTGACTCAGAAGTTGAAACTGAAGCAGAAGTTGAAGCAGAAGCAGAAATTGGAGCAGAAGCAGAAGTTGAAGCTGAAGCAGAAGTTGGCTCAGAAGCAGATGTTGAAGCAGAAGCAGAAGAAGCTAAAGCAGGTGATGTCATGCTGTTTGTACATTAACGGAAAAGTGTATTGTATTTTCTATTTCTTTTGTCAAGAAAAACACACTGCATAATTTTTAGATAAGCTATATAGCATTTGTGTCATAAATTATAAAAAATAAAAAGGAATAACGAAAAGAAAAGATTTGCACGTTTTATGCCGTATGGGATTCCAGAGCTCTACAAAACAAAATGTAATAAAATCTAATTAAATTTAACCACATTGATTCCAAATACTGAACTCCTGTTGCCGTAATCATTTGATGGGAGTTATTGCAGTTCAAAGTATCATGTCTAAATAGCGAGTTCAGATGAAAATACTGTTTTTTCATGGGTGCTACATTCTTTTTTGATCACATTTATGCAGCAAAGGTGAGGTGCTTGTTGCTTAAAATTGGATGTTGAGGGAGTACTGTATTCATAAAAAACTCAGTAGGATAGGATTTTAATTGTTTGTTACTGTAGGGAACATCAGTTTTTTTTTCATGCCAAGATAGAGCACCAGCCTATACCCCTTACAAAATTTACAGCAGACATAAATTTATTAATTATTAAAATTGGAGTCATCATCATCATCTTAGGTTCCATCCTTAACACTTACTGCAGTACTGGAGTTCACCTGGAAAAGAAAAAAAAAATAACATAAGTAAAACATATAGCAGATGTGGAAGTTAACTTTTCCTCGAACCTAAAACAATTTTATACTTACAAAAAAAAAAGCACAAAAGCAGGTAAAGTGCTCAGTAGCTCACATTTTATTTATTTTTAATGTTATCTAGCAGTATTATTATAATGCAAGTTTGCGGCAATACAGAAATGGGACAACACAACCAGCACAATAATACTGATTAACCATGCACAAAAGTGTCATAAGAAGCAAGCAGACTGCCCATGGTTAACTAATAAAGCATCCACAGCCAAAATAATTTTATGGACTAATGAAATTACATTATAACGGAACCACCTACCTTTCGTGGTTCATGTTTTAGGGTGCTCCAAATAGCCTCATCCATCTCCTGCTGTAGAGCCCCTGGCTGACACAGTGCAATGGTTCCTGTAAGAGTAAATTACACAATTATGTATCACAATTGTTATTTACAACATTTACTCATATTATGCTGAGTACAATAGTTATATCAAAATATAATATTATTAAACATTAAATATATATTATTTTTTGAAACACTTTAAGACACTACTGTATGAAGCATGGACTGAAACTCAGAGTGATGGAGTTTTATTAACAGTATATATAAGAAATTATCAACCATTTGAACATATTTATATTTGAACATGAACATATATATATATAGTTATATTGAACATATATATATACTAGTATATATATATATATATATATATATATATATATATATATATATATACTAGTATATATATATATATTTATATATATATATATATATATATATATATATATATATATATATATATATATATATATATATATATATATATATATATTTATATATTTATAATAAAAATAAATGGACAGGACAAAGACTTTCTATTGAAACTCCATTCAATGGAGTTTCAATAGAAAGTCTTTGTCCTGTCCTTTTATTTTTATTGTTATTTGCTCTACCAAAAAGTATTGAGCACTCTCTTACGGAAGGATCTACTCAGAAAATCCCCTATATATATATATAAACTCCAGGTAATTCATGAAAAGGAAATGTAATTGTTATAGATACTTACACAGTTCCAATTTTTGAAATGGTTTCTTCTTTTTTCGCCCTTTTAAACTGTACAAGGAACACAAGCCTGCCGATCCCAGTCTCCTGATAACGGCACGTACTGTACATTTTACAACCATCCCCTTTAATTCCTTGAGAAGTTTTACCTACAACAAAAACCTCAGTCACTGAGTTAGTAAAGAAGATCAACCACAGACTTTTGAGATACCTTGAGTTTTTTGCTACACACTGTAAACCTACACACTGTAAAAAGTGTTAATACAGTACAGATTGGAAACCTTACTTTTGTATTTTCACTTTAATAAATAAATGTCCGGGGATTTAGCTCAGTTGGTAGAGCGTCCGCTTTATCCTCCGGTAGGTCGGAGTTCGAATCCGGCCGCGTCATACCATAAGACGTTAAAATTTGGCAGTTGTTGCTTCCTGCTTGGCGCTCAGCATCAAAAGGATAGAACAACGCAATAACTGGCGCTGCACAGTGGTGACAGGTGCCTAGCGCACAAAGCAAATTTCAATGTATGTAATGTACTTTGACAATAAAGAATTGTTAAAAAAAAAAAAAAAAAAATTGCCAAAGACATATTTCATGATAAGCCAAATGCATATACCAAAGTCTTCAACTTGTATGTTCTCCTCAAATTATTCCCCAGTCACTTGTTACATGCCAGGCTGTCTTTTGAACTGGATGCAGGAATTGTTCTCACATGTTCTTGGTGTCTCGCACAGAATAGTCTTGGTGTGGTTTTCAGCAGATGCTTTGCTTCTAGAAGCCTGAACGAGTGGTTCCAATGAAAAAAAAGAGTAGATGATTTGGGGATGACTGGGGTAGATGATTTAGGGATGACCGGGGTAGATGATTTGGGGATGACTGGAGTAGATGATTTGGGAAAGACCAGAGTAGCCTGTGCATTTTGGGTTGACTGCCACGATGATGATGAATAGGTTGGGGGCTTTGGCAATGTCAAATATGCCTCTGGGATGTGCACAGACTTTGCACGTGAATGTTCATCTGCCTCATCTGGGGAAACAAACTAATTTTATAGAAATATTGTAGAAATAAGATTATATTTAACAATAACAATGTTTTATATGTAACGGAGATGAAAATGTTGAGGTTCTCTTTGAGAGTAACAAGGATGGATATGATCAGAAATGAATACATCAGAGGATAGCACATGTCAGATGTTTTGGAGACAAAGTCACAGAGAGGCTAGATTGAGATGGTTTGGACATGTACAGAGGAAGGAGAGTGAATATATTGGTAGTAGGATGCTGAGGTTGGAACTACCAGGCAGAAGGCCGAGAGGAAGACCAAAGAGAAGATTTATGGATGTGGTGAAGGACGACATGAAGGTGGTTGGTGTAAGAGAAAAAGATGCAGAGGCTAGGGTGAGATGAGGCAGATGATTTGCTGTGGTTCCCCCAAAGGGAACAGCCGAAAGGAAAAGAAGAAGTTACTATATTATTATTAGTTATTATTATTGTTCATATATCAGTGCTTTCAATCAACAGGGTGCTGATGGAAATTGGACTACTGTTGGTCAAAGACGTCGAAGAAGCAGAGGCGGGAGGCGTGTCCGTAGGCAGAGAGAGAAGAGGAAAGGCATGAGTCTAGGGCTGAGAGTAGGGACTTTGAATGTTGGAACTATACAAAGAAAAGATAGGGAGCTGGCTGACATGATGCAGAGGAGGAAGGTGGACATACTGTGTGTTCAGGAGACCAGGTGGAAAGGTAGCAAAGCTAAAAGCTTAGGAGCAGGGTTTAAGCTGTTTTATCATGGTGTGGATGGGAAGAGAAATGG
This sequence comes from Plotosus lineatus, assembly GCA_024760905.1. Classification (NCBI taxonomy): domain Eukaryota; kingdom Metazoa; phylum Chordata; class Actinopteri; order Siluriformes; family Plotosidae; genus Plotosus; species Plotosus lineatus. The sequence continues at coordinate 69,948,020 of CM045729.1, forward strand.
AGTAGGAGTCATCTTGAAGGAGGAGTTTGTCAGGAATGTTCTAGAAGTAAAAAGAGTGTCGGACAGAGTGATGAGTCTCAAGTTAGAAATTGAAGGTGTGATGCTCAATGTTGTTAGTGCTTATGCCCCACAGGCAGGATGTGAGCTAAAAGAGAAGGAGAGATTGCGGAGTGACTTAGATGAAGTGATGCAGAGTACCCCCAGAGGTGAAAGAGTGGTCATTGGTGCAGACTTCAATGGACATGTTGGTGCAGGCAACAGAGGGGATGAGGAAGTGATGGGCAGGTTTGGTATCCAGGACAGGAACGCAGAAGGACAGATGTTGATTGATTTTGCAAAAAGGATGGAAATGTCTGTGGTGAATACTTTCTTCCAGAAGAAACAGGAGCATAGGGTGACTTATAAAAGCAGAGGTAGGAGCACACAGGTAGACTACATCTTGTGTAGGCGATGTAACTTGGAGGAAGTCAGTGACTGCAAAGTAGTAGTGGGGGAGAGTGTTGCCAAACAGCATAGGATGGTGGTATGCAGGATGACGCTGATGGTGAGGAAGGTGAAGAAGGCAAAGGCAGAGCAGAAGATAAAGTGGTGGAATTTGAAAAAGGAAGAGTGTCGTGTTGTCTTTAAAGAGGAGTTGAAACAGGCTTTGGGTGGCCAGGAAGTGCTTCCAAATGACTGGACAACCACAGCAAAGTAGCAGTAGCTAAGGCCAAACAGAGGGCGTATGATGACTTGTATGATGGGTTGGACATGAAGGAGGGAGAAAATGATCCATACAGGTTGGCACAGCAGAGAGATAGAGATGGGAAGGACGTGCAGCAAGTTAGATTGATAAAGGACAGAGAGGGAAATGTATTGACTGATGACAGAAGTGTGCTGGGAAGATGGAAAGAGTACTTTGAAGAGCTGATGAATAAGGAAAATGAGAGAGAAAAAAAGAGTAGAAGAGGTGACCGTTGAGGAACAGGATGTAGCAAAGATCAGTAAGGGTGAAGTGAGGAGGGCACTGAAGAGGATGAAGAATGGAAAGGCAGTTGGTCCTGATAATATACCTGTGGAGGTATGGAAGTGTCTAGGAGATGTAGCAGTAGATTTTCTGACAAGAACATTCAACAAGGTCTTAGAGAGTGAGCAGATGCCGGAGGAGTGGAGAAGAAGTGTGGTGGTGGGATAAAGTTGATGAGCCATACAATGAAGTTATGGGATAGAATAGTGGAAGCTAGACTAAGGGCAGAGGTCAGCATTTGTGAACAACAGTTTGGTATCATGCCAAGAAAGAGCACCACAGATGCAATGTTTGCTTTGAGGATGTTAATAGAGAAGTACAGAGAAGGTCAGAGGGAAATGCATTGTGCCTTTGTGGATCTGGAGAAAGCATATGACAGGGTGCTAAGAGAAGAACTGTGGTATTGCATGAGGAAGTCTGGAGTGGCAGAGAAGTATGTTCGAGTGGTGCAGGACATGTATGAGAGATGTAAGACAGTGGTGAGGTGTGCTGTTGGCATGACCGACAAATTCAAGGTGGAGGTAGGACTGCATCCAGGGTCAGCTCTGAGCCCCTTCTTGTTTGCTATGGTGATGAACAGGCTGACAGAGGAGGTTAAGCAAGAATCTCCATGGACTATGATGTTTGCAGATGACATCGTGATCTGTAGTGAGAGCAGAGAACAAGTGGAGGAAAATCTAGAGAGGTGGAGGTATGCCCTGGAAAGGAGAGGAATGAAGATTAGCCTCAGCAGCCTCAGCAGGCAGGCTGGAATGGTTGGAGAAAGGTGTCCGGTGTGATGTGCGATAGGAGAGTGTCAGCAAGAATGAAAGGAAAAGTGTACAAGATGGTGGTGAGGCCAGCGATGTTGTATGGCTTAGAAACAGTAGCACTGAGGAAAAAGCAAGAGGCAGAGCTGGAGGTAGCAGAGATGAAAATGTTGAGGTTCTCTTTGGGAGTAACGATGATGGATAGGATCAGAAATGAGTACATCAGAGGGACAGCCCATGTAAGATGTTTTGGAGACAAAGTCACACAGGCTAGATTGAAATGGTTTGGACATGTACAGAGGAGGGATCGTGAGTATATTGGCAGTAGGATGCTGAGGTTGGAACAACCAGGCAGAAGGCCTCGAGGAAGACCAAAGAAGAGATTTATGGATGTGGTGAAGGAAGACATGAAGGTCGTTGGAGTCAGAAACGAATATGCAGAGGACAGGGTGAGATGGAGGCGGATGATTTGCTGTAGCGACCCCTGAAGGGAGCAACCGAAAGGAAAAGAAGAAGATTATTATTATTATTATTATTATTATTATTATTATTATTATTATTATTATTATTATTATTATTATTATTATAACAAACAAACCAACAAAAAAAACGTCATGTAAAAGTGTGATTATTAGTATTAATTTTAAGTTTCAATGTACTCTTAAAAGAAATGCAAAAATAAAACCTTTTTACTGTGACGCTGCCTGATGGAGTGCCTGTGAGAGTTTGTTGTTTTGATTCAAGTACAGTCGGCCCTCTACTTACGAAAACCTCTGAATATGAAAAATCCAGGTTATGAAAAACATTTTCCTAAATTTTCACCCTCTGTATATGAAACAGCCTCTTCTTATGAAAAGCGCCAATCCTGCCATTCAAAAATTCAAACGCGCCATTCAAAAATTCAAACAATGTGCGAGTTGCTTTTTCATTGGCTGTTTCTCAACATCCCACCCCACTGGCATCCCATTGACCTGCCATTGGCCAGGAGGGAGCTGAATCTCCGTAGTACTGCACCCATAAAACTTGTTTTTCACACGTGTAAAGGAGAGCTGTACTGTTGGTTCGTGAGTTTCGAAAGTGCTCATTGCAGTTTATTTTTTGTGTTTAAGTTGTTTAATTCAGTAAATGTTTAATAAATGTCTTGCGCCCTGCAGAATATAGGCAAAACGCAGCTCTCCAATCCCTCAAGCAAACAGGTGAATGTTGCATACTAAACAAGTATTCAAAGCGCACTTGCCTGCTTGACATATCGGAAGTCCGGACAAGCCGCGCCCCATCTCAAAAGCTCCTGCGTCGGCTGCGGCGGAGCAAGCCACGGAGCACGCCAAGTGTGGACGGCATCGCAATCGACACCGGAGCCCCTGACACGGGGCGCGGCTCATCCAGACCTCTGATCCCTCAGGCAAGCGAATGAATGTTGAATACTAAACAAGTGTTCAAAGCGCACTTGCCTGCTTGACATATCAGACGTCCGGACTAGCCGTGTTCCGCCCCAAAAGCTCCGGTATCGGCCCGACACCTCCAGCACTTGGTGGACGCGTCACAAATGTTTAATAATGTTGAATATTGTTTGGTTTGGTTCATAAAAAAAGGTTATTAAAAATGTTTAATGTTTCATATTGTTTGGTTTAGGTTAATACAACAATTGGTTCATAAAAAATATTCTGAATCTCCATAGTAGTGTACCCATGCCTGTTTGTCACATGCGTATAGGAGAGTTGTACTGTTGGTTTGTGAGTTTCATGAGTTTATTTGAGAGGGCTCATCTTATAATCTTATAAACACTGCTCATTGATAATGATTATGGGTTTACATGACTAGACAAGCAAGTGAAACAATAAGGAATGAAAACAGATTTTATGACCGATTTGAGCAGAGATGTGGCGCACTTGCCATGACAGACACAGGACTGCGTACAGAGTCAGTCAGAGATGAAAGGAGGCAGGTGTTCTTTAACTCTCTTTCAAGCGTGCACATTGCAGCTTATTTTTCGTTTTTTAAGTTTTTTAATTCAGTAACTGTTTAATAAATGTGGCCCGCTCAGCCGAATGTGAGCAAAACGCCTCTCATCCGAACCTCCGATCCCTCAAGGAAACAAGTTAATGTTGAGTCCAGACCTCCAATCTATCAAGCAAGGAATGCACTTTGAATACCCCATCTCAAACGCTCCAGCGTCGGCTGTGGGCTGCTTGTGGGCGGAGCCCACATTAGGTGGAGTGTGCCACAAATGTGTTGTTTGTTTGTGTGTGTGTGTGTGTGTGTGTGTGTGTGTGTGTGTGTGTGTGTGTGTGTCTGTGAGAGAGAGAAAGAGAGAGAGTGTGCTTGTGTGTGTGTGTGTGTGTGTGTGTGTGTATGTGCATTAATAAAAAATGTTTAATAATGGCTTAATTAATAAATGTTAATAAAATGTTTAAATGGTTTAATAAATAATTTTCTTTTACTTTTAACACATATTTCATACATATTTCATACAAAATTGGTGTACTTTTATCATTTTTAAAGGGTATATGGGGTAGTCTTGGGAGCCTTGGAACGAATCATGCTTCTTACATGTAAAATGCGCCCCTACTTACGAAAACTCCAGGCTACGAAAAAGGCTCTGGAATGGATTAATTTCGTAAGTAGAGGGCTGTGAGGACAGTGAGGACTGTGTAAACAAACAAGAATAATTATTTTTAATCCTGAGATTGTATATATATATATATATATATATATATATATATATATATATATATATATATATATATATATATATATATATATATACACAAAAGAGACAGGACAAAGGCTTTCTATTGAAACTCCATTTATCACTACAGATCTGTTTAGGGGTGGTGAAACCATCCTCTCTTCAGGTGATTACAGAGATTCTTCTGTAATCACCTGAAGAGAGGATGGTTTCACCACCTCTAAACAGATCTGTAGTGATAAATGGAGTTTCAATAGAAAGCCTTTGTCCTGTCCTTTTGTTTATTTGCTCTACCAAAAAGTATTGAGCACTCTCCTACGGAAGGATCTACTCAGAAAATCCTCTATATATATATATATATATATATATATATATATATATATATATATATATATATATATATACACCAATATCTATTAACCCACAGATAGCAAATCCGATTGTGATGTTCCAGTGTAGAATATACTAGTACATTTATTGCTTTTGTCTGTATTTATTGTTCATTTACATTCATTTTGTTTTCCTCTCAGCAGAGCAGTCCATTAAGTAAAATGACATCCAGACCTCCTGTTGATACTTCAGCTCAGGCTTCCTCTACTACTCCTAAAAGGTACTCTATTCACTTTCTGTCTCATAAATGTGTATGGTACTGCATTAGTATTCCAATGCATTAATTTCACCTTTAATTCAGGAAGAAGAAAGCCATGGATCTGTGTACAGAGAACCCAGTGACGAAGCGAGCTAAAAAAGTAAGCTTTGATGTCAACACATCAAATTGGTGGAATAGTTATGATTTGTTTCATCTTGAAGTACTGAAGACATTAAGAAACCCTCATGATAAGAAGACCGAGAAGAAAAAAGAGCATAAGGAAGAGGTGAGGGTTGAAACTGCTTGGTTCTGTCATACTGACAGGTGTCATAACTTATCTATAATAAACATTCAATCATAATGATGCAACAAGCATGCTTCACTGTAATTCTTTTCTTGTTTCTCCCTCTATGCTCAAAGAGACTGGACACAGCGATGGACAGTTCAGAACACTCGAAGTTGTTGAACCATTTGGCAAGTTTGGCGAAAGATTTTGAGGAAACTAGAACTGACAATTTGCACGCTGGTATAGAAGATTGCCCAGGACCTTCAACACAAGTCTTCAATTTAGGGAAAGGAAAAGACTCACGACTTCTTACTTGTAAGGACAAGATACAGAGATACAGGACAGAGCAGAGGTTGAGGAAGGACACTGTAATGATAATGTTCAGTCATACATACATACATACACACATTTGATATATATATATATAAAAATTAATGTTATGTATAAATAAATAAATAAATATATATATATATATATATATATATATATATATATATAAAATGAACTTTATCACAATATGCTAATTTTTTGAGAAGGACTAGTGTGTGTGTGTGTGTGTATATATATATATATATATATATATATATATATATATATATATATATATATATATATATATATATATATATATATATATATATATATATATATATATATATATACTAGTCCTTCTCAAAAAATTAGCATATTGTGATGAAGTTCATTATTTTCTGTAATGTACTGATAAAAATTAAACTTTCATGTATTTAAGATTCATTGCACACCAACTGAAATATTTCAGGTCTTTTATTGTTTTAATACTGATGATTTTGTCATACATCTCATGAAAACCCAAAATCCCTATCTCAAAAAAATGAGCATATTTCATCTGACCAATTAAAAAAAAAGTGTTTTTAATTCAAAAAAGTCAACCTTCAAATAATTATGTTCAGTTATGCACTCAATACTTGGTTGGGAATCCTTTTGCAGAAATGACTGCTTCAATGCGGCGTGGCATGGAGGCAATCAGCCTGTGGCACTGCTGAGGTGTTATGGAGGCCCAGGATGCTTTGATAGCGGCCTTAAGCTCATCCACAGTGTTGGGTCTGATGTCTCTCAACTTTCTCTTCACAATATCCCACAGATTCTCTATGGGGTTCAGGTCAGGAGAGTTGGCAGGCCAATTGAGCACAGTAATACCATGGTCAGTAAACCATTTACCAGTGGTTTTGGCATGGTGAGCGGGTGCCAGGTCGTGCTGAAAAATGAAAATCTTCATCTCCATAAAGCTCTTCAGCAGATGGAAGCATTAGGTGCTCCAAAATCTCCTGATAGTTAGCTGCATTGACCCTGCCCTTAATAAAACACAGTGGACCAGACCAACACTGACTGTGGGTGCTTGATGCTGGACTTCAGGCATTTTGGCCTGTATATATATATATATATATATATATATATATATATATATACATATACATATGTATATGTTTTTACTGGGTTTTTTGTCGTTAAGGCATCTGTTGCAGCCTCGGACACTTTTACAATATTTAGATTTGTTTTCTGTACTTTGGTGTTTGACATCCCACATAAAAATCAACCGTTTCATTTATTCAGATGACAAATAGTAATTTTATAATGAATATCACAACACATTAAAAACCCACATCTCAGAAAGGTAACCCTTATGTACTATTAGATATATTTTCTTTTGCAAAACTTGTTTACAGTTTTAAAAATTATATATTGGAAAATAACCAAACTTAGTATATGATCTGATTTATCGACTGTCTGGAGATTAAATGGGTGCAGCCCTGGTGGAGAACCTGGGGATTCCCTCTGAGTGCCTTCCCACTGCTCTGGAGGCTAGTTTCCTTAATGGCGGTCACTTGTCATGGATGATTCATCACACAGTTTCTCCTGGCTTTCACTTTTGGTGGGAAAACATCGTGAGACCTTCCAGCCTTATTTGTTCCCATACACCGACATACAGCTAGTCCTTAGCCTCTCCTTGCTTCACAACCACAATCCCCAATTTGACTGTACACAAAGCCAGGATGTAATTTGGAATCCATTCTACCATGCTTCCTGTCTTCAATTTGTGCTATATAACATGTCCTGTGGGACGTTTTCAGCAAACAACATGCCTTGTCGCCTCCTCACCATCCCTACATTGTTCCATTAACCTCTTTCCAGGTGCATCTTTTTTTTCCCTTTCAGCCACCTGTACAACTTGCTCTTCAGAATTTGAGACCATAAAGATGTACTAAATGATACTTCGGCTGCTAGCATTATTCATCGCCCCTCATCTCCTCTTGGAGCCAGATTTAATTTGTTGAGAAGGACAAGTCATTCTGTTCCTGTGTGGATTACAAGTGACTGAATAGTATCACTGTTCCAAATTAGTGTCCTCTCCCTCTGATAAACTCAGTGTTTGAGCCACTCACTGCATAGTGCCACCATGTTTACCAAGCTGGATTTGTGGAATACTTACCATTTCATACGCATTCACGAAAGCTGAAGACAGCCTTCAATGCCTCACTGGGTCACTTTGAATATCTAATTCTATTTGGACTGACCAAGGCCTAGCAGAGTTTCAAGCCTTCATAAATGACTTTCTTTCAGTTTTTGAATCGCCTTGTTTTTGCTTATATTGATTTTTCTCTCATCATATGGGGGAGCATGTTCAGCATGTCACCATGGTCCTTCTGAGAATTCTGGACAACAAGCTTAATGCAAAGGGAGAAAAGTGTGAGCTTCATGTTCCATCTGTGTCTTTCCTGGGTTTCATTATTGAGATAGGCCAGGGTATACCAGATCCGGAAAAAATCCACACTGTTTTGGAATGGCTCACCCCTGAGAATCTGAAACAGCTGCAGTGTTTTTTGGATTTTGCAAATTATTACATGCAATTTATTTGCAGCTACAGCCAGGTTACTGCCCCACTCACCCACCTCACCTCTTCTTCTGTTCCTTTTATCTTTATCTGAAGCCATGAAGGAACAGTGCCAGTCGCTTGAGAGTTCCGTATAACCATTCCTAGTCTGCAGAGACCACAACACTCTGGCCTATAATCAAGTAGCCAAGTGTTTTCACTCCCGCCAGGCCAGATGGGCACTCTTTTTTGGATGGTTCAACTTTTCCACCTACTGGCCAGGGTTTTAGAATGTAAAGCCTGGTGCTCTTTCCTGCCAGTTCTGCCCCAGGGACTCCCCGCCCTCTCCTGACACTATTGTCCTCAAGTCATGTATGATAGCTATGATCTCTTGGGAGATCAAGTTGGTAATCCGTCAAGCCCAGATGACTCAAACTGACCCTGAATCAGGACCCCTGGGTTGTCTTTGTGCATGATGCTGTTCGTATCTGGGTACTCTAATGGGTTCATGAATCCCGGTTCTCCTGCCACCCTGGCTCAGGTCAGACAGTAAGCCTTCTCAAGTGCAACATCTAGCTAATCATCTTGGGTCCCAGCTCCACAATTCCATACTGATCAGTGTGTGTCTACTAAGGATGTCTACCAACATTTCTTTATGGATGGAGTCATGTAAGCTCTTATCCAGTTACATTGGCCTATTTAAAATGGTCAGATTTTTAACCCTTCTGCTGTGAGACTCCAGCTTCCCAGGTTTATGAGGATTCACCGCACTTTTCACGTTTCCCAACTGAAACTGAAGCTCTCCTGCCCTCTTGACCCTTCAGCTGCCCCCCCATCACCTGCCCGCCTTACGCTCCTGTCTACAAGGCCAGATGCCTGCTGGATGTTCAATGTTTCGGCCGTGGCTGTCAATACCTTGTTTATTGGGAAGCATACAGTTTCTGAGGAGCATTCTTGTATTTCCCATAAGTTAATTTTGGATCCCTCCCTCATTTTTGAAATCTATCAGGAAAATCTGGTAGGTATTGTCATGATTCTGTATGTCTCATCACTAGGTGAGCTGTTGTTCTGGGTTTTGTTTTCCTGTCTTGTTTCCATGTGCATCTCCAGGCTGACAGGCAAGGCCTTGTCTCCTCCCCTGCTCTCAGTTATCCCCACACAATTTTTTAACTCCTATTTATGCTCCACCAGATACTCTTTTGAGTATATATGTCATCAATATATGTCACTGCCTGTGATTCTGCCTACACCAGCTCTGCGAACCCTCAGCTTGTCTGTCTACCTGTCTAGACAACCCATACCTCTCATTTCCCATCTTTTTGATCTGCTGAATGTCAGAGGAATCAAACATAATATTAATAATTATCCACCTAGTGATATTTGTTTAGAGACTGACTATAACCAGAGAGCCCAAAGGAAAACAATAAATACAAAGAAGGAACAAAGAAAGTAGCACAGAGCATAACCTATCTCAGAATTAACTATCTTTGTGCTTTTTGTTTTTCTCTGCATATGAATTTCATGGAAATTTATGACAATTGTTCAGCATCGACACTGCATCATGACACTAGACAGGTAAGAAAATGAAATGCTATTTTTAAGCGCATTTAAGGCCAAATGTACATTTGTTTCTGGTGAGGGTGGGAGTCTGCCAAGGATATCCATTGTCTGGATAATGGATGGGGCTTTTCAGCTTTAGAGCTTACAGATGTTGTCTGGTACATTTTTATATAACTGCTTTTGAATAAATACTTAATTTTAACATTTTCATGAGTGATATTACCAAATATGTTAAATTATATTTGGATACGAACACTTCAACACCTATACAGATGGGCAGTTGTGATCTATTCTCTGAAATGAAGTGTACAGTAGTCATAGAACTGACTGAAGGCTTCCATCTGCTGTGCAGAAATCAATACAACCTTCCACCTCATGCCTATAACTTCCTCGGTTTAACTGAGAAATGATTAATCCAGATGTATTTTTTATTTTATCTTTTGCATAACAACAACCTGTTTTAAAAGGGATATCGCCATGGCAAGCACCAATGACCTTCCAGCCACAACTATGGCCTGAAGCCTCATCAAACTGCAACCTTGGGTGTCCTGGTGCCAAGTGCTCTTATGTTCATACATGGTGTTTGTGATGGACAAACTGTGACAAACACAGAAGTCCAACAACAAAACACCATTTTGGTTCAGACTGGAGAGACTGTACCAACCGATCATACCCTTCCAGGTTACTGTCATTGCCCACATGAACTTTCAAGTCTCCCAGGACAACGAGTGAGTCTCCCTGGGAGTGTTTTCCAACACCCCCCTAAAGACTCCAAGAAGAGTGGGTAGTCTGAAATGTCATTTGGTGCATAAGCACAAATGACAGTCAGGACCTGTCCCCCCACCCGGAGGCAGAGGGAAGCTACACTTTCATCAACTGGGAAGAACCCTAAAATGTGGGCACCAAGATAGGAGACAAAAAGGATGCCCAGACTGGCTCACAGCTGTGATTGGGGGGGGGGGCAAGCCAGTGTTCACCCTCACACCAGTCTCAAGCCCAGATAAATAAAGAGGGTTGTGACAGGAAGGGCATCCGGCGTAAAACCAATGCCACACATAACATGTGGGTCAAAAATACGAATCCCATACAGGATTGGTCGAGGCCCGGGTTAACAATGACCGCCATCAGTGCTGTTAAACAACAGGGTGCTGGTGGAAATTGGACTACTGTTGGTCAAAGAAGGAGAGGTCTAAGAAGGAGAGGCAGGAGGCAGGTCCATAGGCAGAGAGAGATGAGGAAAAGCATGAGTCTAGGACTGATAGTAAGGACTTTGAATGTTGGAACTATGACAGGAAAAGGTAGAGAGCTGGCTGACATGATGCAGAGGGGAAAGGTGAACATACTGTGTGTTCAGGAGACCAGGTGGAAAGGTAGCAAGGCTAGAAGCTTAGGAGCAGGGTTTAAGCTGCTCTATCATGGTGTGGATGGGAAGAGAAATGGAGTAGGAGTCATCTTGAAGGAGGGTTTGTCAGGAATGTTCTAGAAGTGAAAAGAGTGTCAGACAGAGTGATGAGTCTCAAGGTGGAAATCGGAGGCGTGATGTTCAGTGTTGTTAATGCTTATGCCCCACAGGCAGGATGTAAGCTAAAAGAGAAGGAAGGATTCTGGAGTGAGTTTGATGAAGTGATGCAGAGTACCCCCAGAGGTGAAAGAGTAGTCATTGGGGCAGACTTCAATGGACATGTTGGTGCAGGCAACAGAGGGGACGAGGAAGTGATGGACAGGTTTGGTATCCATGACAGGAACACAGAAGGACAGATGTTGATCGATTTTGCAAAAAGGATGGAAATGGCTGTGGTAAATACTTTCTTCAAGAAGAAACAGAAGCATAGGGTGACTTATGAAAGCGAAGGTAAAAGCACACAGGTAGACTACATCTTGTGTAGGCGATGTAATTTGAAGGAAGTCAGCGACTGCAAAGTAGTAGTGGGTGAGAGTGTTGCCAAACAGCATAGGATGGTGGTGTGCAGGATAACTCTGATGGTGAGAAAGGTGAAAAAGGCAAAGGCAGAGTAGAAGACAAAGTGGTGGAAGCTGAAAAAGGGAGAGTGTCATATTGTCTTCAAGGAGGAGTTGAAACAGGCTTTGGGTGGTCAGGAAGTGCTTCCAGATGACAGGACAACTACAGCTAATGTGATCAGGGAGACATGTAGGAGAATACTTGGTGTGTCATCTGGAAGGAAAGTAGATAAAGAGACTTGGTGGTTGAAATAGGAAGTGCAGGAGTGTGTACAAAGGAAGAGGTTAGCTAAGAAAAAGTGGGAAACCACAGAGAGTAAACAGGAGTACAGGGAGACACAGCTTAAGACAAAGGTAGCAGTGTCAAAGGCCAAACAGATGATTTGACAAATAAGATGATTTGTATGCTAGGTTGGACAGTAAGGAGGGAGAAAATGATTTATACTGGTTGGAACAGCAGAGAGATAGAGATGAGAAAGACGTGCAGCAAGTTAGAGTTATTAAGGACAAAGTGGGAAATGTATTGACTGATGACAAAAGTGTGCTGGGAAGATGGAAAGAGTACTTTAAAGAGCTGATGAATGAGGAAAATGAGAGAAAATAAAGAGAAGAGGTGAGCATTGAGAACCAGGAAATAGCAAAGATTAGTAAGGGTGAAGTGAGGAGGGCATTGAAGAGGATGAAGAGTGGAAAGGTAGTTGGTCTTGATGACATACCGGTGGAGGTAAGGAAGTGTCTAGGAGAGGTTGCAGTAGATTTTTTGACAAGAACATTCAGCAAGGTTTTAGAGAGTGAGCAGATGCCAGAGGAATGGAGGAGACGTGTGCTGGTGCCCATTTTTAAGGACAAGGGAGACATGCAGATTTGGGAAAACTACAGAGGGATAAAGTTGTTGAGCCATACGATGAAGTTACGGGAAAGAATAGTGGAAGCTAGACTAAGGGCAAAGGTCAGCATTTGTGAACAACAGTTTAGTTTCATGCCACTAAAGTGCCCCACAGATGGAGTGTTTGCTTTGAGGATGTTAATAGAGAAGTACAGAGAAGGTCAGAAGGAGCTGCATTGTGCCTTTGTGGATCTGAAGAAAGCATATGACAGGGTGCCGAGAGAGGACCTGTGGTATTGCACAAGGAAGTCTGGAGTGGCAGAGAAGTATGTAAGAGTGGTGCAGGACATGTATGAGAGATGTAACACAGTGGTGAGGTGTGCTGTCGGTGTGACAGAAGAGTTCAAGGTGGAGGTGGGACTGCATCAAGGGTCAGCTCTGAGCCCCTTCTTGTTTGCTATGGTAATGGACAGGTTGACAGAAGAGATTAGACAAGATTCCCCATGGACTATGACGTTTGCAGATGACATTGTGATCTGTAGTGAGAGCAGAGAACAAGTGCAGGAAAATCTAGAGAGGTGGAGGTATGCCCTGGAAAAGAGAGGAATAAAGGTTAGCCTCATTAAAACAGAATACATGTGTGTGAACGACAAGGACCCAACAGGAACAGTGAGGTTACAGGGGGCAGAGATAAGGAAGGTGGAGGATTTTCAGTACTGATACTCAACAATCCAGAGCAATGGAGAGTGTGGAAAATAGGTGACGAAGCGCATGCAGGTTGGAATGGTTGGACAAAAGTGTCCCGTTTGATGTGTGATAGGAAGGTATAGGCAAGAATGAAGGGAAAAGTCTACAAGACAGTGTTGAGGCCAGTGATGTTGTATGGTTTAGAAACAGTGGCCTTGGGGAAAAGACAGGAGGCAGAGCTGGAGGTAGCGGATATGAAAATGTTGAGACTCTCTTTGGGAGTAACGAGGATGGATAGGATCAGAAATGACTACATCAGAGGGACAGCACATGTAAGATGTTTTGGTGACAAAGTCAAGGGCGGCTAGATTGAGATGGTTTGGACATGTAAAGAGGAGGGATAGTGAGTATATTGGTAGTAGGATGCTGAGGTTGGAACTTCCAGGCAGAAGGCCTAGGGGAAGACTAAAGATAAGATTTATGGATGTGGTGAAAGAGGACATAAAGGACTTTGGAGTAAGAGAGATAAGGTCGTTGGTGCAGAGGATATGGTGAGATGGAGGCAGATGATTCGCTGTGGCGACCCCTGAAGGGAACAGCCGAAAGGAAAAGAATAAGAAGAAGACTGGCTCGCTGCCTCTCCCCATGAGCAACTCCAAAATGGAATAAGGTCCATCCTTTCTCGAGATGGGCAGTTCCAGAGCCCAAACTATGTATAGAGCTGAGTTGGATTTTATCCAGTCGGTATCTTTCCACCTCACGCACCAGCTCAGGCTTCTTTCCTGCCAGAGAGGTTACATTCCATGTCCCAAGAGTCAGAGTTAGTCGCCAAGGATTGGTCTGACAGCTTCATCTTTGTCTAAAAAGTGGTATCTTTCATAAAATAATGGTGTCTTTCATGACATACAAACTTTTTTGGAATAACTTTTATTTATGTGCTGTTTATAAATGTAAAACTGTCTCTAATGAAAAAGTTTAAAAAAAAAAACCTTTGCACATACTGTAGATTTAAATTTTGTTACATAACATGTGCATAACATTTCATCATCTTTCACTTAATCTGGGGTTGGGTCTTGGGGCAGTAACCTAAGCCCTGTTTGCCTTGGGTGACCCTACCATGGGAATAATGTCCCTGACAACAGAGCTCCTAGGATCATTAGGATACGCAAACCCCTCCACCATGATAAGGCACATACATAAATTTAATTTTATATGTAATAGTTTACATTTATATTACCATTGAATATTTTGATAAAATATTTTAATTTTTACAGTTAGATTAATACTGTATAGTATTTAGATTTAACTTTTAACATTAATACTGTATTTTAATTAAATATTACCTTTCTCAAATTATTGTTACATGCATGTCATTTTACTCCAATAGTTTGTCTAATGAGAATATACTGAGCAAAATAATCAAATTGTACCATCTGGACAATTACATCAAATACATTAGGTGACCCATAATTAAGTTCAAAATATTTAAATATCAAATTTATTTTCCTCTTCAAGGTTCATCCAGAGTTTCTGCACTCAAATTCTACTAGCCACACCTGGCCCTTCAGTGCTGTAGCAGAACTGATTGGTGAGTCAAAATTACTTCATTATTTTCCTCATCATTATTACAGGAACATTTCTCAAAGAGTTATATAATCAGAACTACTCACAATTAGCTGCTTGAATTCTAAAGATTCATTGTTTGGATTTGGACACCTTATATACAGCCTTAAACAAGACAGGTGGACTCTCCAGAGGGTGATTCTCAGTTATGTAAATTGAAGTTTACATTAAGTGATGCTGAACCAGGACCAGGAAGATGGGATCAAGTCAAATTATATTAATTTTTTTAGCACATTTAAAAAATCTAAAGTTAAATTGCTACACAAGGCTCAAACAAAACAAGTTTATTTCAGAAATAAAAATGAAACATACAAAGATAATAAGAATTATAATTAACTTACAAAACATTGCCAAACACTATTCAGTCAGAAAATAATTTAAAAACTTGTTTTAAAAGCAATTATTCATAAGCAGACAAGAACTGGTGAGTGGATGGTTGGAGTCATGCAAACGAGGCAAACTCTGACAATGTAGCTGTTTATTCAGTCAGATCTACAGAGGGTAGCAGTGGCTTGTAATGTTTTGGTTGTTTAGGGTTTGATGGGATATGTCGCATAAAGGGATGAGGAGACGCAGAGTCCTCTTCTCTTATTCTTTACCGCATCACACTGAGCACATATTTCACAGTAGATGGCTTTCTGAATAGGTGCAGTCTTCATAGTAGATGGCCCTCTCAATAGGCACGGGTGTCACAATGACCCGACACCACAACCACTGCGGTGTCTGTCCACTGCATCACACTCCTCAGTGAAAAAAAAAGTTGGAAGTCCTGGCAACTTTTACGAAGACTGCATGATAGGAAAATTATTCATTTTGTGAATTACTGTTAGAATTATGCATTCTGTAAATATAAAGTAATGTAACTAATTTTTATAACAAGTAAGATTAAGTAAAGGAATAAATGAAACAATAAATGATTCTTCCTTGATCGAGGTCTTGGAGCCACTTCTAATGGGAGAGCATCTGCACACACGTTGTCGGCCCCCTTGATGTGTTTTATCTCCGGATCATACTCCTGGAGGGCTACTTTTCTTTTCAACTTTTCAGCTTTTTGGGGGTTGATTTGGTATGGGTGCTGCTTGATCGGTTTTGTATTTCCGATGTCCAACATCATGTTGAGTGATGTGGGTCTTGTTGGGGACATTGAGGAACAGGGCTTTGAATTCCAGTAAGAGGTTGATTAGTTGGCTTCTGGGCTCTAGAGCAGTGGTTCTCAAATAGTGGGACACCCCCCCCCCCGAGGGGGGTGCGATGCCGGGGGGGGGGGGTGACCCCAGAGAAAAAAAGGTTTATTTTGCCGTATTAGGATAAAGTGTAATTGTAATGCAGCCATGAGGCGGTGGGTGGGTGGGGGGGGGGGGGGGGGCACTAACCAGTGTTTCTCCCCCTTATGCCGGTCCCAAGCCCGGATAAATGCAGAGGGTTGCGACAGGAAGGGCATCCGACGTAAAACTTCTGCCACATTAAAAATGCAAATGGTCAAAACAAAACTCATACCGGATCAGTCGAGGCCCGGGTTAACAACGACCGCCATCAGTGCTGTCAACCAACAGGGTGCTGATGGAAATTGGACTACTGTTGGTCGAAGACATCGAAGAAGGAGAGGTGGGAGGCGTGTCCGTAGGCAGAGAGAGAAGAGGAAAGGCGTGAGCCTAGGACTGAGAGTAGGGACTTTGAATGTTGGAACTATGCAAGGAAAAGGCAGAGAGCTGGCTGACATGATGCAGAGGAGAAAGGTGGACATACTGTGTGTTGGACATACTGTGCGTTCAGGAGACCAGGTGGAAAGGTAGCAAAGCTAAAAGCTTAGGAGCAGGGTTTAAGCTTTTATATATATATAATATAATATTATAAGTTTTTAACATGGTGTGGATGGGAAGAGAAATGGAGTAGGAGTCATCCTGAAGGAGGAGTTTGTCAGGAATGTTCTAGAAGTTAAAAGAGTGTCAGACAGAGTGATGAGTCTCAAGTTAGAAATTGTAGGCGTGATGGTCAATGTTGTTAGTGCTTATGCCCCACAGGCAGGATGTGAGCTAGAAGAGAAGGAGAGATTCTGGAGTGAGTGAGATGAAGTGATGCAGAGTACCCCCAGAGGTGAAAGAGTAGTCATTGGGGCAGACTTCAATGGACATGTTGGTGCAGGCAACAGAGGGGACGAGGAAGTGATGGACAGGTTTGGTATCCATGACAGGAACACAGAAGGACAGATGTTGATCGATTTTGCAAAAAGGATGGAAATGGCTGTGGTAAATACTTTCTTCAAGAAGAAACAGAAGCATAGGGTGACTTATGAAAGCGAAGGTAAAAGCACACAGGTAGACTACATCTTGTGTAGGCGATGTAATTTGAAGGAAGTCAGCGACTGCAAAGTAGTAGTGGGTGAGAGTGTTGCCAAACAGCATAGGATGGTGGTGTGCAGGATAACTCTGATGGTGAGAAAGGTGAAAAAGGCAAAGGCAGAGTAGAAGACAAAGTGGTGGAAGCTGAAAAAGGGAGAGTGTCATATTGTCTTCAAGGAGGAGTTGAAACAGGCTTTGAGTAATCAGGAAGTACTTCCAGATGACTGGACAACCACAGCCAATGTGATCAGGGAGATCTTTGGTGTGTCCTCTGGAAGGAAAGTAGATAAGGAAACTTGGTGGTGGAATGAGGAAGTGCAGGAGTGTGTACAAAAGAAGAGGTTAGCTAAGAAGAAGTGGGACATTGAGAGGACCGAAGAGAGTAAACAGGAGTACAGGGAGACACAGCGTAAGGCGAAGGTAGTAGTGTCAAAGGCCAAACAGAGGGCGTATGATGACTTGTATGACAGGTTGGACAGTAAGGAGGGAGAAAATGATTTATTCAGGTTAGCACAACAGAGAAATAGAGATGGGAAAGACGTGCAGCAAGTTAGAGTGATAAAGGACAGACAGGGAAATGTATTGACTGATGACAGAAGTGTGCGGGGAAGATGGAAAGAGTACTTTGAAGAGCTGATGAATGAGGAAAATGAGAGAGAAAAAAGAGTAGAAGGGGTGACCGTTGAGGAGCAGGAAGTAGCAAAGATTAGTAAGGGAGAAGTGAGGAGGGCATTGAAGAGGATGAAGAGTGGAAAGGCAGTTGGCCCTGATGACATACCAGTTGAGGTATGGAAGTGCCTAGGGGAGGTAGCAGTAGATTTTCTGACAAGAAAATTCAACAAGGTCTTAGAAAGTGAGCAGATGCCGGAGGAATAGAGGAGAAGTGTGGTTGTGCCCATTTTTAAGAACAAGGGAGATGTACAGAGTTGTGGCAACTACAGAGGGATAAAGTTGATGAGCCATACAATGACGTTATGGGAAAAAATAGTGGAAGCTAGACTAAGGGCAGAGGTCAGCATTTGTGAACAACAGTTTGGTTTCATGCCAAGAAAGAGCACCACAGATGCAGTGTTTGCTTTGAGGATGTTAATAGAGAAGTACAGAGAAGGTCAGATGGAGCTGCATTGTGCCTTTGTGGATCTGGAGAAAGCATATGACAGGGTGCCGAGAGAAGAACTGTGGTATTCTATGAGGAAGTCTGGAGTGGCAGAGAAGTATGTTAGAGTGGTGCAGGACATGTATGAGAGATGTAAGACAGTGGTGAGGTGTGCTGTCGGTGTGACAGAAGAGTTCAAGGTGGAGGTGGGACTGCATCAAGGGTCAGCCCTCAGCCCCTTCTTGTTTGCTATGGTGATGGACAGGCTGACAGACGAGGTGAGACAAGAATCTCCATAGACTATGATGTTTGCAGATGACATCGTGATCTGTAGTGAGAGCAGAGAACAAGTGGAGGAAAATCTAGAGAGGTGGAGGTATGCCCTGGAAAGGAGGGGAATGAAGATTAGCCTCAGTAAGACAGAATACATGTGCATGAATGACAAGGACCCAAGAGGAACGGTGAGATTACAGGGAGCAGAGATAACAAAGGTGGAGGATTTTAAGTACTTAGGCTCAACAATCCAGAGCAATGGAGAGTGTGGAAAAGAGGTCAAGAAGCGTGTGCAGGCAGGTTGGAATGGTTGGAGAAAATTGTCCGGTGTGATGTGTGATAGGAGGGTATCGGCAAGAATGAAAGGAAAAGTGTACAAGACGGTGTTGAGGCCAACGATGTTGTATGGGTTAGAAACAGTGGCCCTGGGGAAAAGACAGGAGGCAGAGTTGGAGGTAGCCGAGATGAAAATGTTGAGGTTCTCTTTGGGAGTAATGAGGATGGATAGGATTAGGAATGAGCACATCAGAGGGACAGCACATGTAAGACGTTTTGGAGACAAAGTCAGAGAGGCTAGATTGAGATGGTTTGGACATATACAGAGGAGGGATAGTGAGTATATTGGTAATAGGATGCTGAGGCTGGAACTACCAGGCAGAAGGCCTAGAGGAAGACCAAAGAGACGATTCATGGATGTGGTGAAGGAGGACATGAAGGTCATTGGTGTAAGAGAAGAAGATGCAAAGGATAGGGTGAGATGGAGGCAGATGATTCCCTGTGGCGACCCCTGAAGGGAACAGCCGAAAGGAAAAGAAGAAGAAGAAGAAGAAGGAGGAGAGTGTGAAAAAGAGGTGAAGAAGCGCGTGCAGGCAGGTTGGAATGGATTGAGAAAAGTGTCCGGTGTGAAGTGTGATAGAAGAGTATCGGCAAGAATGAAGGGAAAATTGTACAAGACGGTGATGAGGCCAGCGATGTTGTATGGTTCAGAGACAGTGGCCCTGGGGAAAAGACAGGAGGCAGAGCTGGAGGTAGCAGAGATGAAAATGTTGAGGTTCTCTTTGGGAGTAACGAGGATGGATAGGATCAGAAACGAGTACCTCAGAGGGATAGCACATGTTAGCTGTTTTGGAGACAAAGTCTGAGAGGCTAGATTGAGATGGTTTGGACATGTACAGAGGAGGGATAGTGAGCATATTAGTAGTAGGATGCTGAGGTTGGAACTACCAGGCAGAAGGCCCAGAGGAAGACCAAAGAGAAGATTTATGGATGTGGTGAAGGCGGACATGAAGGTCGTTGGAGTAAGAGTAGAAGATGCAGAGGATAGGGAGAGATGGAAGTAGATCATTTGCTGTGGCGACCCCTGAAGGGAACAGCCGAAAGAAAAAGAAGAAGGATAAAGTGTAATTGTACATCCACTACAGCAGGTGAAATTGGCTTCCTCACTATCAGAGTGTGTCCAGAGGTAAAATAAGGAGTGAAGTTAATAAACCCATCATGGAAATTTTTAACAGGGATGGAAAGAGAGGCGGAGAGAGACGGAGACAGTAAGAGAAACGAAAATCTCCCGAAAACTAAGTTGAGGAGGTATGATGAAGGGAATGTCGCACTCAGCTTCACTGTGCTGCGGTGAGAAAAGCGGAAAGACCGCTCTGTTTACTGTGTCTGAAAACATTGGCAGTGAACCCAAATAAATTCAGGCTTCATTTAAAAACATCACACTCTGACCACGGTGATGAGCCACATGAGTTTTTCCAGCAAAAACGTGCCGAATATTGCCAACACCATCCCACTTTGTGAATGTTACTCCAGCAAACTAGCAATCTCTGTTAGCATTAGATAAGGTGGAGGTCCAAACTGCTCAGTGTAGAAAACCCCACAGCAGAGCAGAGGAACAGAAGCACTCTAACACACACACACACACACACACACACACACACACACACACACGCACACACACAGACACTCACTAGTGAATGTCCAGGGACAGGACATTGAGACAGTGGACAGTTTCAAATACCTGGGCGTTCACCTTAACAATAAACTGGACTGGTCCCACAACACCAACGCCCTGTACAAGAATGGCCAGGGTCGCCTGCACTTTCTGAGGAGACTTAGGTCCTTCGGAGTATGCAGACCTCTGCTCAGGACTTTTTATGACTCTGTGGTAGCCTCTGCAATCCTCTACGCTGCCATCTGCTGGGCCCCGGGCAGTACAGAGCGGGACAGAAAGAGACTGAACAAGCTGGTCAGGAGGGCCAGCTCTGTCCTAGGCTGCTCACTGGACTCTGTGGAGGAGGTGAGTGAGAGGAGGATGGTAGCAAAGCTCACATCCATCATGGTCAACAGCTCTCACCCACTGCACCAGACTGTAGAGAAGCTGAGTAGCTCCTTCAGTGGACGACTGAGACATCCTCAGTGCAGGAAGGAGCGCTACCGCAGGTCGTTCATTCCCACCGCTGTCCGACTGTACAACGCCACTTTGTAACTGTCTGTGAAAATACCGGTTATATGCAATAAAAACCCCGTGCACTTTAAATCAACCACATCTACCCCACTGACTGTGAACCATATCAACCCATCTACTCTGCCCTCAGATACATATACACTTGAATATAGGCCAGTCTACAAAGTTGTTCCGTTCTTTTCTTTTATTGTTTATTAATTTATACTATTTATGTATCTATTTATTTATTTACTTATATAATATATATGTATGTGTGTATGTTTGTATATGTATCTATTTTTGCACCCCCTACTGATGGTACCTCAAGAGCCTGTAACAGTGAATTTCTCCATTGTGAAATTAATAAAGCTGTATCTTATCTTATCTTATCTTATCTCTAATCATACCTGCAGTAGACACGATCTCTGTCATGCTAGATGACATCACTGCTGCAGAAATAAGTCCAGGTCCCAGTTCATCATTGAGCAAGAGCTGAGAGTTCAGTGTCGTGCTTTAAACCCTGCTTCAAAAAGCTGTGCACTGTGAAATGTGCCTATTGTACCATTAACCTGGACTTAATCATTTTGACAATAATAATAATATTAATAATAATATTAATAATAATAATAATAATAATAATAATAATAATAATAATAGTTTACTTCATTTTTGTTTTGTAGGTTAAAGTGTTTTATATATTGTGCTCCTGAGGTAATATTGCTGATCAATTTGAATTTATTATTATTTATTGATTTTATTTAATTTCTATTTTTCAGTATTGAAAGGTTCAAATTGTTCGTCAAAAAACGTTTACAGTTTAAATAAGGATTTTTTTTTAATTTCAGACAAATTGATGCCCTTTAAATCTTTTTGTTTAAAGACTAAAAAAATGTTAATAAAGTTATTCCTTGTTGGAATTTTATCTATATTTCTTCCGGTTTTTGTATTCCAAAATGTTAATAAGGATACAGTGTTATGCAGAGGATTACTTATAGCAATTATATAGACAAATGGCACTATGGTATTTATATTGGGGGCGGGGGGTCCTCTTCCTAGGGGGGGGACTCGACAGAAAATAATTGAGAGGCACTGCTCTGGAGGCAAGTGGTTGAATTTATTTGTTAGATCCGACAGGATGTCAGAGTTGCTCAGCCTGATTGGATGGTCACCGGCTAATGTAGAGGCGTCCTCTGATTTGGTATGAGGGCTGCCATTCACTATTAAGATTTTGTCTGGTCTCTGGTGATAGGGTTGTAGCATGTTGATGTGGCACAACTGGGAGGTCCTGCTTCAGTCCAGTATCTTCAAGATGTAGTTAGCATCATTAGTTTGCCTAACGACCTCAAAGGGACTGTGGTATTTTACCTGCAAAGGCTTCCAGAGATAGGTAGTAATATGACATGTTTTTAAGGTTTGGTGGAACCTTTCCAGGGCTCCATGGGATTCTGGTGATTTGCTCTGGACATAATTTGTTCTTATTTCTGAGCTCATAGGTCAAAGTCTGGAAGATGCCCGACATGAAATTTGATCCTTGATCGGCTTGTATTTCCTTTGGTTGACCAACAGTGTGAAGGGCTTTTGCAATATTATGGGTTTGGATATTCCTCAGGGGATCTCCTCAGGAAATCGCTTGGATGCGCACATAATGGTCAGTAGGTACTGATTTTCAGACTTGGTTTAGGGCAAGGGACCAAGCCAGCTGATGATGACCCTACTAAATGTTTCTTTGAAGACTTTTACGGCCTTAGAGATGCAGTGGGAATCTACTGGTTTGGTTTCCGGAGCATTTGGCATGTGTGACAGGTTAAGCAAAAATACGATATGTCTCGTTTGAGCTTTGGCCAATAGAAGCGTCTTGTGATCCTGTCATGTCTTGTTTATACCTAGGTGGCCTCTGTGAGAGCACTTGTGTGCAATTTTAAAGATCTTTGGGCGATATGAAGTTGTGATCACGATTTGATAGTAAGTGGCCCAGTCTTCAGATGCTGGACATCTGAAGGTCTCCACTTCCTTATTAGGACTCCATGCTTTAGGAAATAGCCAACAAGGGCTACGCTCCCAAGAGAGACTTTAATTCTGGATTATCTTTCTGTTCCTGTTTCAGTTTTTCTCTTGACAAAGACATATCTGGTGACATCTTATTGAGATTGTCCTGGTGCTCATTGGGGTCTGCATATCTGCGATAAATCAATAATGTCATCTTAAGAGTCAGCTCTTTGAAACTCTGCCATTTTCTTGGCCAGGGCTCACGTCATTGGGCGAGAAGGAAGCACTTCATGCTTCTCTTCTGACACTGTCATATTTTGATGATGGTATTCGTTTATTGGCCTTGGGGCCAACGTCAGTCCCATGACACCATTTGACACCTGCCATGAGCTTGAGTCTAGAGCAGAGGTGGGCAAACCACGGCCCACGGGCCACATCTGGCCCGTTGGTGTTTTTTATTTCGGCCCACTGAAGATTGATTGGTACAGAATTCATGTTTGATGGGAATGATTGATCGATTGCATTCATTTGACTTTGACTTGTAATGACAGCATTTCACCACCAGTGATGCATCAGGCGCAGTCAGTTGATTTTGTGAAGCTCAAGCCACTTCTGGTTATCACTCTTTTACTGCACAGCAATGTCAGAGAAAAACAAAGTCAACAGTGAGTGGTGGGTGGCTCATAAGGAATGGACACCTAAATACTCTTTTACTAAAGTCCGGTCAAAGGCTGTACAGTATGTCTTATTTGCCAAGAAACCATTGCGGTTTTAAAAGAATACAATATCAGCCGCCACTTTTCCACTAAGCAGGCTAATTATGCTAACAACCTGTCACTGCGTGAATGTCAGGCTACTGCTGATAGGTCGGTCACGAGCTTGCAGGCTCAGCAAAACACCTTCACATGAGAAGCTTACATCCAAGAATCAAGCACAAGGATATATACATAATTCAGCAGGAAGCACTGTGTAAATCCGTGGTGCAGCTTGACCACATAGTGAAGTCGGTTATGAAACTTGTTAAGTTCATTCGAGCGACGAGACATCACCATCATCAGTTTATTCATTTTCCTGAAGAAACTGACGCTGATCACAGAGATTTGCTATACTTTCTAATGTTTGCTGGTTCAGTTTGGGGAAAGTATGTCAACAAGTGTGGAGCTCAAACAGGAGAGTATTTCATTTATGGAGCTCCTTGAGAACACTGACAATGTTCCTGAGCTGAAAGACAAATTGGCTTTGTGATTTTAAGCTTTTACTGTGGACATACTGACCCACATGAACAAGTTGAAATGTGAAGATACAAGGGGAAAAAACAGTTTGTGCATGAAATGCAAGTAAACATTCGAGTCTTCAAAAGCAGTCTAGTTTTATTTTCAAAGCAAATCTCAGACAAGTCATTCGCTCATTTCTCCCACACTGGCCACATTAATAGCTCCCCCGCAAAATGTGAACAAATCCATGAAAGCACTGGATGACCTGCATCTGCCATTGGTTTTGTGATTTTGGAAAAATTGACAGGGCACTTCAGCTGGTGCCATGTCACTTCTCACAAGGCCCTAAGATGGTACCACAGGAGTTGCAGTTGGAACTGATTGAGCTCCAATGTGACATGATGTCAAAGGAGAAGTCCAACTCCATTAAACTGGATGAATTTTATGCTTTATTAAGTGCAACCAAATTTTCAAACACCCAGAAGATGGCACAGAGGACGCTGGTGTTGTTTAGCTCTACATATGTGTGCAAACAGACCTTTAGTGTGATGAATTCCAACAAAGCACCCGACACGTCACACCTCAAATCTGTTCTGAGAATCACAACAGAATTACCACCAGACTTTGATGTACTGGTAAAAATGGTTGATCAACAACACTGTTCCTTTTAAAGGGTATGTTAATATTTTACGGCATTTTTTTTCTGTTTATGTTTGGTATGTACTTTTAGAAATGCATTTTGTATCGTATCTTGCTGATCCGGCCCGTTTGTCAAGTTTTAAAAGTCACTGTTGCCCCCGAGCCAAAATAATTGCCCACCCCTGGTCTAGAAGCAACACACCCTGTAGTAACACAGACTGAGCCACCCCAGTGTCATGTAAGACCCTAACAAGAACACGTTTGGTGCTGCCAACAAGTGGTACTGTGCCCTTGGACACATAAGGAGCATATTCCTTCCTAATTTTGGATTGTGCCCGTATCAGCTCCATCAGGCCACTTCGTTGAAATGAGTGGGATGGACTGTTTTTTTTCTTTTGTGCGTAAAAATTGAACATTACATGACCATAGTTTTTGCAATATTAGCATACAGAGCCTGGCCTGACTTGGATTTTCTCAGGTTTCCTTTTCTGTGTGTTAGAGTTTCTATAATTGTTAGGAAATTCAAGTTTTGGGCTCAGAGTGGCCTTGATGTGTCGTAATCATTGGTTCTTTTTGCTGAAGACTCTTTTTTGTCTGAAGATATAGCTTTCAGCGAGGGTCGAGGTGTCTTCGTTTTCTGGCCCAGGAAAGCCTTGAGTTCGGTGGGGATATGTCTTCAGAGTTCTTTGAGCAGAATAAGTTTCTTGATTTTCTCAAAAGTGTTGACCCTGTTAGATCTGGACCATGCTTCAAGGAGTGCACTATAATCGATTGTTTCTCTTTAGGCAGTCATCACTATTTTTCTTTAGTACAAGGCCACACAAACGTTCCAGCTTTATCTTCTTGCACAGAAGAGATTCATGACTTGTCCTCAAACAACACTTTGATCTAATCGTCCTTTGCACCCTATGATTACTGCTCTTTAGCCAATTGTAATCTTCTTTCTATAGTTATTGGTGGTTGTTGTTCTTTGCCTTTTGTGCATGTAAGTGAAATTAAGTGAAATTAAATGTAGCCGATTGCATACAATTCTGACACATAAGACCATGAGACTGTATCTTCTTAATTTTTAGTTTTTTGTTTTGTTGTGCATTTTCAGTTTTCACCACATAATGCTTTGAGTTTTCTATCCTGATGCCTTAATATCTTTCTTGGTTTACCTGAATGCTTTCCTGTGTCACTTTCCGATTTTGTTACTATTTGCACCCAATTTTGGACACAGCTTGCTGGTAACCACCAACATCTTTTGACGCTCAGTGATGGATTTCCTTTCCAAGGAGTTTTAGAATTCTTTTCATTGTTTCAATGAACAACTCTCTTCTAGAGTTTGAATAGTAGATTGTATTTTACATCTGACTTTTTGAGCCACATTATTTATACTATTTATAAATTCCAGAAACGTTTACTTTTTGAGGTAAAATGTCTTGACTTACTATTCGTGCAGTTCTGTTTCTTACATTCAAAATGTATTTTTCTTCAGCTACATGAAAGTCTAATTCTAATTATTTTAAATTTACCATGTATTCTTAATTCAGTGCATGAATGTTCCAAATCTTTATGTTCATTATACAAGTTGATTGTTTAACTACAACTGTTGTTAGCCATGTGTATCCCCCCCCAAGGTAAACTTAGGTTTTATGCTCTTGGGAGCCGACTGTAGATTCCCCAGAACCCCATGAAACAGGCAAAGGTAAATTCTACCTAAGTAGCAATGGATAGTAGGACAATATCACATTTGTCCTGTATGTTCTTATTCACAGACAATGCTTATCACCCTGATATCAATGCAAAGCAACTGTGGATTGATAAATCAGTGATCAAAGACCAGGACTGCTTAATTTTCATGGATAATGGAAACGGCATGGACTATGACAAGATGCACAAAATGCTCAGGTACGAACTATGTTTATGAAGCCTTCATTATCCGTCCTAGGCCAATAAGATTAATAATATTTATAATAACAACTGGGTAAGAGGGTGAAACAGTGATTAGCATGTCCACTTTACAGTGAGAAGGTCCGTGTTCAATTCCTGGGCTCAGGTTGTTTCTGTGAGGAGTTTGCATGTTCTTCCTGTGTTTGTGTGGGCTTCCTCTGAGTACCCAGGTCTCCTCCCATTGTCCAAAAATGTGCAGACTAATTAGCTTCTCTAAATCACCCCAATGTGTGAGTGTCAATAGTTGTATATGTGTCGGGCCGGCAATGACCTGATGAGCTGTTCAGGGAGTGTACCCTGCCCTCATGCAGAGTTGGTTTAGCCTCCAGTGACCCTAATTAAGATTAAGTGACTTCGAAAATGAATGAAAAAAATAATAATAATGTCATTTCTCTTTTTCCTCTTTCTTTTCCAGTTTTGGCTCCAGTGATAAAGAGATGGTAAAATGTGATGTCCCAGTGGGTTTTTATGGTAATGGCTTTAAGTCAGGATCAATGCGTCTTGGAAAAGATGCAATTGTGTTCTCGAAGAAAGCCGACATCATGTGTGTGGGTCTCCTGTCACAGACTTACCTTGAGAAGATTCATGCCCAGAATGTCCGAGTGCCAATCGTCATTTTTAAAAACATTGGACAAACTGATATCCTTTATCTGATTTATGACAGACAGATTTATGTGTTTAACTGGAAAATTGAAAAACTTCAAGATATACAGTAATATATATATATATATATATATATATATATATATATATATATATATATATATATATATATATATATATATATATACATAAATATATATATTTATATATGGTCCTCACAATATACTTATACATACTACAATACATATACAATATACATACTACATATATTTTACAGAAAAACAGTTCTCTGCACAATAATTATTTTATTTTTCAACACACATTTACAAGGAAACAACTAACTCAAGCCTTTTGTGGTTTAATTTTCCATTTTAAAATTGCAAAACAATGAAAATGCTGACACTGCCAGTGGGATGGTGATTCAGGGTCAACAAAGGTTGTGAGGTATATAAATGTTACCTGAGTGTTTAGATGTACGATAAATCCTGTGCAGTTGATTCTTTAACATCACTGTTCACTCAGTACTACACGGGAGCATGAGCAGAGTCTGCGGGATATACTGACATATTCTCCATTTAACACTCAGGAAGACCTACTGACTGAGTTCCGCATCATTGAAAAGTTGTCCAACTCTACTGGAACTCGTATCATCATTTGGAACCTTTGCAGGTAAGAGATCGGCTGTTTACTTTAGATCTAGTTGAGCGTGCTGTTTTTTGAGAAATGATGTGATTAATTTTTTTGTTTATTTTCTCGACCATGGAAGTGTAATATAGTTATACTGAAAAAAAAGAGAACACAATAGCATTACAAGCAAATCCTCTCGCTACAGCAGTTTTTAAAACCATAAAACCTTATCTGTATTTCTCAAAATGGTGTGTCGAGAATATTTTTTTATAGCAGAACTCTGGTTACACCACTCTGAGAGCCAGAGTGGTGTAACCAACATAAAACTGTTTTTGGAAAAATAAAAAACAAAACAAAAACAAAACAAAACAAAACAAAAAAATATATCTATGTCTGTCTGTCTTCCTTTCAGCTTTTTCCCTTTTACTCGGGAGTCGCCACAGCGAATCATCTGATTCGCACGTTTGATTTGGCAGAGGTTTTTACGCCGGATGCCCTTCCTGTCACAACCCTTTTTAGCAAGGGACAGAAACACGCTGACGACTTTGCAGCTACTCTTTACGAAAGTCAGCAATGGTTCTTTTACATGCCTCTCACCATAAACAGTGAGAGACATGGCCTGCCTTTGATAACCCAGTTAGCTGCACTGGGGGGACAGTGACAACCTTGTGGAGAGTGGGACTCTCGAACCCCCAACCTTTGGATCAGCGATCCAGCGCTCCAGCGATCCAGTGCCCTATACCACTAGACCACCACTGCCCCATTTATATAATATATATATATATATATATATATATATATATATATATATATATATATATATATATATATATATATATATATATATATATATATATATATATATATATCAGCCCTCTCAGTTTTGAGTACCTTGAGTAGTAGTAGGCAATTTGATAACAGTAACAGGCGGGCAATTATGCGTAAACAGAGTGATGGCGGCGTAAGAGAAAATTTTGTATATTTAGATATTAAACGGTGCATTCTGGTGTATTCTGACTGCAAAAATATGATAGATTTAGCAGTGCTTCTCAAGGTTAGTACATTGTAATGATGTATGTGACTGTTATTACCAATCGCCTTGAAGTAGGCCTGCTATATAGGCACTATATTATATAATTTTATTTCAAGGATTTGATTTCCTGTGCTCAAGCAGTGTTACTAATCATAGAAATCATTTCCCCAATATTTTATAGAATTTTGTAGGCTTTATATATATTGTCAGTTGGTCCCACTTTGAACTTAGGCAAAATTTACTTAGCTTTACAATTCCATAAACATAGGAGACTTGTGTGAAAACCTTTCTTACACACAGCTATACTATAATATAAATATATATATATATATATTCATTAAAGTTGTTTGTCAAAGTTCAAAAGTACTGGTTGAGCTGACGCTGATGTATCACATCCACAGTGTTATATTGTATAGTATAGATCAGGGGTCGGCAACCTTTGCCGTTCAAAGAGCCATTTGGACCTGTTTTCCACATTAAAGAAAACACTGGGAGCCACAAATCCTTTTTTGACATTTAAAATCAAATAACACTGCATATAATGTTTTTTTTTCCCTTTTCCCTTCAGGTTAATATAAAACAACAATGTGTAGCATTGATTTAAACGATTGCAGAGAAAATTAAATTACAATTCTGCTTTCAACAAAAACATTTAGATTAAAAAAAAATCACCAGCCTCCCCGCAACCCGAATTAGGATTAAGCGGTTCAGAAAATGAATGAATGTGTTCGAGTCCTTCTTGTATTTTTATAAAGAAAAATAATATTTATCCCACGAAGCGAGGGCCGGGGAACAGCCAGATGTGTTAATGGGTTGGGTATCTACCTCACGATCACTACCTTCATGGGATCTTCTTTTCTTTATTCGTTAAATTAATGTTGTTTTGTCATAGTTTTAATTTACAAAAATGACAGCAACACAGAAAAGTAATGCTTAATACTGCACTGACCAACCCATTCTCAGAGTGGAGACTGAACCACACCCAGTCTTTTATTTTGTCACTGGGAGGACAGTTATTTAACTCGGAGATTGCTGTGTATAAACAAATCTCATCTACTGTCTCTTACTTCAGCTGTGATTTCCGTTCCTGGATTACAAACCCTGGCGGCAGAAAAAATATCTCTCTCGCCGTGCTACTGTTTGCCATCAGCTCTTTTTAGGGCTCTTTTATATTTCTTTGGTGTGGGCGGGGTTATTTTGTGTGTCTTACACAAAATCACCCCGCCCACACCAAAGAAATATCTGCCCACATCGACTCTTAATTTCCATCAATGTAATTTTCCACCCTAAAAGAACATTGGAAGGGAACCCAGATCATTCCGGTGAAAAAAAAACTAGATTGGACATTACTGTTTCAATTTTGAAATGGCGCCATCTTGGTGAGATCACATTACTGTTTAAGACTTAAAGCAAGGCGATCTTACCAAGATGGCTCCACTTAAGAATTGAAACAGTAATGTCCAATCTAGACTTATTATTTTCTTTTGATGATCAGTGATTGGTGGAAACAGGTGGAAGGTGTGGCATTTGTTTGGTTGAAGTGAAAACCTGCACGCACACCGGCTCTTTGCCGTGTGAGTAAATGTGAGTGTGCCGTGTGAGTAAATGTGAGTGTGCCGTGTGAGTAAGTAAGCAGCTTGTGGTGCACCCGTCGGCCACCGTAAAGAACGACATTATTTTGAAAAGCCATGGAGCCACGCCAGAAAGGTGAAAGAGCCGCATGCGGCTCCGGAGCCATACTATAGATCTACATGTTGTTAGGATCCGTTGAATGTGGAAGAAGATGACTGGAGACTGGTTTTGAGTTGAATATGAGAAGCTTTATTGCGTCGTTTGCAAAGGACGGAGACCCAACAAACATGCCTAAAAGACACACTAGTTAAGGTCTGACCCCTCCCTCTCGAGAGGGTACCTTTAAGGGCTTCAAAGCAGGTTCCTCCTTCCGGAATTTATGATTGGGTCTTTGATGCGTTATTATCTCAACAAGATGCAATAAATCTGGGGTGACCCCAGGCCCATCTCAGCCCCCATAAACCTTCACCTCCTGACCTCGGAGGTATTTACAACTAGAAACTATTTGGTCTGTTGAAGGTCTCCCTGACAGTGAAGGTCTCGGTGTGGCACAGGTACCCAGCATGCACTTTTACAACAGACATGAATGGCCCCCTTTAAGCATTCCATTTGATTATTCTCAACAAGCCTTTAAGTATAGCAAAACACAGAAATAAAGCACCATTCTGCAATTATATAAAGCAGTATGTGCACCAGAGAACATGATATTGTGATACACTTTTACAATTCCCCCTTTTGATCTCCTTTAGGAGATCAACCAAGAGACCATTCATAACAAACATAGAACAGCGGAGTAAACGTACACAAGCAAATAGAAAGGCTATATAAAAGACAATTATGAAGTCCGTAAAGATCTAAGCAAATATGATGTCTATAAAAACTCTAACTGCATGCAAAATGGCCCATAGTAAAATCTAATCAGAACTGGGGTCTAAGTGCGACCTCATCTACCAGAGACCCCGGCGAAAGGAGAGCTTCCGACTCGGCCAACAACTGAGGAAATTGATATGGAGGGGGAGGAAGAGAGCCCCCTTTTCCAGAGTGGATGAGATGCACCTAATACATAGGGAACGAATGCAGGGGATGCAGCAGCACCCACACAGGGCAAGGAATCCGGCCACCGAGATGATGGATATAACAACTGAAACGATCAAACCTTTCCACTTACCAAAGTGTCTGTCCAGCCAATCAAGTATTACATTATTAACACCTGAGTGTTCCTTCAGTTCGGTGGCCAGAGTCCGCAGCCCGTCCAAGGCTTTCATGACAGACCCATCTGGCGCAGTGTTATTGGGTATAAAGGTGCAGCACTCTTCCCCAAACATGGAGCAAACGCCCCCATGGGCACTAAGTAAGAAATCTATAGCCATGCGGTTTTGATATGTCATAAGTGAATTGGCCCTGAGCTCGGCTGCCAGTCCTTCTACGGCATCCCTGGTAAGATTGGTCAATCGTTGAACATTATAATGAATATAATTGATCCTATCGACATTCTTGTTGATAGTGCACCACCAGCAAATGAAAGATTCAAACCCACCCGCAATCTGGTCTACTAATTTGTATTCGTCTGGTACGCCGCGAGGGACGCCGATTGCATCGATATAAGTGGGAGACCCTTGAAAGCCTTGCTTCCCAAGCGCGGGAATCGACCGGCGCGTGCGCTTAATGTTGAATGAGGAGATGGACCTTACACGTGTGCGTGAAAGTACACCTAATAGATCGGATGCTGAGGCTGGTACAATAGTAATCGGGATGAGTAAAGTGATCAGAGTGCAGGTGCCCGACGAGTTAGGAGGGAGCGTAGGATGTAACACCGCCCCTCCGCAGTACCACCAAATATCCGCCCGGGCTTTAGTGAGGGTGGTGGAATTGACCCAATCTGACACGTTCGTGGTGGAATTACACCAGTCCGGGGAAATGGTTCCTACCCTAGAGGACGAAGAATTGCCTTGCCTAGTGATACAGGAGTGAGCGTAGCGCACTGGTTGAAACATTGGGGGATCGGGTGAACTTGAGGTCAATGGAAAGACTGTCTCCCATCCCTGACAAGGTGGTGAGGGGTTATCAAGCATGTGTAATTCTAATATACAGTGAAAGAAATCGGGATTAGTGGTCAATGGAGAGGGCGAAGTGATCAGCACAGGTCGGGCCGTGGAACATATCACACAGCTGTCATTAGAATATGACTGGACCAGGCCCTGCATCATAACCAGCCATAATTTTTTGTCCGTAAACCCAGTGGCCTTCCGAATAATCTGAATCGGGGAATCTTTTGAAAAATCATGAACCTTTACGCCGTTCATTTGAGGGGGAATGGTTGCATTAATCGCTGGATACTTGGGTGAATGTGACCTCAAAGTTGTAACTTTGGGAGGGTCCACCAGTGTAATTTTGATAAGGCCCAGAGGGTCGGATCCAGATATCGATACTCCTAGAGTGATGATGCATTCGCCCCCAATACAACCCCGGAGACCCCACTTATCCAGTCGGTCCCCGAGACAAGTATACATGTTATTAATGGACAGGGAGATAGGATTCTGGCTTATGTGAAAGTCGCGCTGTATTGTAACTCGTCCGCGTAATCTCTCAGCGGTATGGACTTCCGGTGTCCGTACCCCGGTGTACGCTATAACGTTCCCCCAGGAAGGACACCATCGGTCATACGGCGTATACCTCAAGACTGCACAGAGATAGAGGTCGTATCCCTGCCACGTAGTGTTCTTACCTGCGCAGTTTATAACAACACAAAGGTCAAAAGTAAATGTGGCCTTGGTGCCTTTGACGTACTTAATTTCTATACCCCCATATCTGGCCAGGCACTTGTCCAGGCTGCGCGGAGTGAATCTAGTTTGTGTGACTAATCGTCGGCGTCTGCTGTGGGCTGTGGTGGTTATATCGTTCTGTGAGGGAGTAAAGGGCGGGTCAAGTACCCACAGGATGGGGAGCACTACCAACAAGGTGACTAAAAAAGAAATACACATTAGTGGACCCGAGGAGAGACCCCATCTGGCTTTACCTTCCATGTAAAACTAGCAAACTAAACCTTCAATATGACAGAGTAAATTCTTCACTGTATTCAAGGGAGGGTCACGCGCTACACCTTAAAGAGCTTACGACCTTCAATACTCTGTCACACAACTCAAAGCAAAAGCACATTACAAGATAATTAAAAACAATATAATTGGAATAACACTCTTCAAAACTTGCGTTGGTAGCTTGGCACGCTACTTGTTGCGGGGGCACGTTGTTCCTCCGCCTTGCCATGAGGGTGAGGGTTAGACTACCTCACCCCCTTTTGCCACCCAGGGATTATTCTGCCCTGCGCTGTTGGTGGTCTTTTCTTCGTCACCGGCCGGTGATGAGGTTGCTGCTTCACACAGGTCCCTGTGTGTGTTGACGAGTGATCTGTTGGGAGCTTCTGCCGCTGCGCACTGGCTCCAATGATACCAGGTGTCGCCCTTGCTGTCCAGCCGGACGGCGTGCGAGGTGCGCTCTTTGATCTTATAGGGTCCTGTCCACCTTGGCTCCGTCCACTTTCGCTTGAGGACTTTCAGGAGGACCCACTCTGTGTCTGGAAGGCCGCCGATAGACGCCTGGTACTGCTCCCCCACTTGATCTGAAAAGGCTGCAACGAGACTTTGCAATTCACGATAATATTGTTTATAGGTTAGTGGTTGTGCATCTGTATCCAGTACTGTGTGTGGTCCAGGAAATGGTCTACCGGTCTGTAGTTCGTGTGGAGTCAAGTGTGTGCTTTGGTTTACGGAACTTCGGATAGATAGTAAAGCTAATGGTAAGGCATCCAGCCATGTCATTTTGGTCTGTGCACAGATTTTAGCCAATTTGTCCTTAATAGTTCTATTCATTCTCTCGACCTTACCTTGTGACTGTGGGTGGTATACGGAGCCAAATTTGTGGGTCAGTCCCAACATGATTTCCACCTGTTGGAGGTCTTTATTTTTAAAATGAGTCCCGTTGTCTGATCTTACCCTTTCAGGAAACCCATGTCGGGGAATGTAGTGGTTAACCAGACATTTAACCACGGAGGCGCTGTCCTCCTTTCTGGTAGGCCATGCTTCGGGCCACCCCGAGTAACTATCCACACAAACCAGTAAATATCGATACCCCTTAACCATAATGTTCATGTCAGTATAATCGAGGATTATCTCCTTCCCTGGCTTTGTGAGCAATGGAAAACGTCCCGGAGGTGGTTTCACTGTTGATCTGGGGTTATATTGAGTGCATACTTCACATGTTTGTACAAAATGTTTAATCATGTCCTTCAAAAATGGATGCCACCAATTATTCAGATTCTTCATCATCTGCACTGTCCCCACATGCCCCACACCATGCGCCTCTGTGAATGTACTTGTTCTAAGACCCGGTGGCAGAATCACCCTGCCATCCGGTCCTCTCCAAAGACCCTCCGTGCACGTACACCCCCTTGCCTTCCAGAGTGTTTTCTCTTGTGGTGACGCGAGATCTTGTTCATGTATCAATACTTGTGTGTGTCTGTCTCTTACCGCCTCTTGTTCCGCGCATATTGTGTACATAGTGGGTGTGTAGCCCGCGGCCTGTTTTGCAGCTGCGTCTGCTGCGTCATTACCCGCCTTAGTGAGTGAATATGTTTTCTCATGTCCCTTGCACTTGATTACTGCCACTTTGCTGGGAAGCAGTAAACTATCCGCGAGTTGCTTCATATCTTCCTCGTGTTTAATCGGTTTGTTTGACGCGGTTAGGAAGCTGGCTCTAAGCCATTGTCCTAGTTCGATGTGTACTGCGTTTGCGGCGTATGCTGAGTCGGTAAAAACATTAACTTCCTGTCCTTTACCTAATTGGAGCGCTGCTACCACTCCTAATATTTCCGCTCTCTGAGCTGACTGTTGCCCTACCAGTCTCTTAGCTTCCACTGTTACCATCCCCTGTGGTGTCTGTTCTACTACCGCGTACGCTGCTATGAGTCCATGTTTATCGTGTCTGTAACAGCAACCATCCGTATATAGGTTCCTGGCGTCCGGTATGGGGTCTGAGTACAGTCCTTCCCTGACCGTGGTCATCTGAGTCACTTTCTCTGCGCATTCATGCGGCTTCCCTAACCCCATCTTGTCCGCCATGTTGACGCCCTCATGTGTAAAATGTAAATTCGGAGCTTCTAGAACCCTGCATATTCTCATTTGTCTGAGTGGTGTTAGTGTGAAAGTCTGCGAGTTCACGTACGCCACAACACTATGTGTAGTTAGCACATGTAGGGGGTGGTTCATGACGATGTGTGCCGTTTTTTGAATGAGTTTTGTGACTCCGGCCGCGTGCTGTGTGCAAATTGGGTGTCTTTTCTCAGTGTTATCCAGCATGACGCTAAGGTACATTAATACTCGTCTATCTCCCCCTTTTTTCTGGAACAGCACCCCATTAACGCATGTGGCTGTTCCAGAAACATCAAGATAAAAGGGTTGTGTATAATCTGGGATAGCCAAATCAGCCGCTGAGGCCAACTCTTGTTTGAGAAGAATGAACGATTCCTCCGCGTCTGCTGTCCAATTGAGCGTGGCTGAGAGGTTACGCATGCCTTGTTCCTTCACTAAGTCCCGTAGTGGAAAGGTTAGACCTGTATAGTTAGGGACGTAATGACGGCTATACCCTGTGAGCCCTAGAAAAGATAGCATGTCCTTAACTAGCCGTGGTTTGGGGTGATGTAAAATGGTCGATTTATGTTGTGATGTGAGGCCTGACCCCTTCTTAGAGATTTGGCGCCCTAAAAAGGAGACTTGCTGACGACAAATCTGTAATTTGTGTTTACTGACCTTAAACCCCGCCTGAGCTAGATGTTTGAGAGTTAGCAAAGAGGTCCACCGTGGGTGTCGCCAGCAGTAGATCATCAACATACTGGACCAGAGTAACCCCCTCTGGGAGAGTGCATGCCTCAAGGACGCGTTTCAAAACCTGATTGAAAATACCTGGTGACAGTGCGAACCCCTGCGGAAGTCGAGTGTATCGGAGCTGAGTACCTCGGAAAGTGAAAGAGAAAATATCCCTGCAGTGTTCTGTCAGTGGAAGACAAAAGAAAGCATTAGCCAAATCTATGCAAGTAAACCAGCGATGTGCCGGGTCGAGACAGGTCAGAGCAACATATGGATTAGGCACCGGAACCGTGGCCGTTAAGAGGGCAGCGTTAATGGCCCTCAAATCGTGCGCCATACGATACTTTCCCGTCCCCTTCTTCTCTACCGGGAGTATAGGTGTATTCCAATCAGAGGACGAGTATTCCAGTACCCCCTTTTCTAGTAAACCTGCTACTGTGTCCGCAATCCCTGCCTCGGCTAGTGGTTTATGCGGCCAAATTGGCTCTGTCGAGGTAAGTTCAAAAGTAACAGGTTCACATTGTACTAGCCCGACGTCAGTAGGGCCTTGTGCCCACAATGTGTCTGGAAGTTCGTCCAATAGTGCCGCTGCCTCTGGATGGTCAGTTTTTTCCCTTCCATGATGCCTAGATATGTGTGCGTGTTCTAAAATCGCTGTATCTGAGGCGGTCATCTCAATGCAATACATTTTTATGGTGGGGGAAAAAGTGACATGTCGCCATCGCGTGAGTGTCCAATCGGTGTGGGCTTTGGCCCTTTTAACGATAGTGCCCAATTCTTTAGCCTGATGCGCTGGATGCAACGCCAGTGAGACATGCGGTGCAGCCTCGTCTGACATTTCATACCAGGCCATTTGTTCGACTGTTAGATCTACCCCCGCCGCCACCCCCTCGGGAGCCACATAAATATTACGTGTAATTATCTGCCATTCTGTCCCCTCAATTTGGGAAGCAAAATCGTCTTCGTAACATTGGTTCGAGTGCCTGTCATAGAACAGAGTAACATGTGGTGCATCGGGAGGCGAGACATAGGGATGGATCTGAGAGACCCAGGGTTTCCACTGGAGAAAGATGGAGAGAACCCCCCGGTGTGCCTGTGTTTCTGGCTGTAGTACACCCCAGTAGATGTCAGCATGTGGTTCAGCAAGAGGCTGCATTATGTACTGTCCTGTGACCGTATAGGGCGAGTGGCCGCATGACAACTTGGTGCCGTCTGGTAATGAGACAGTCAGTCCATCTGGTTCGCACAGGATGGTAGCTCCTAGGGAAACCAGCAGGTCCCTTCCTAGTAAGTTGGTTGGTGTGTTAGGGGAATATACATACGAATGCAACAGTCTTTGGAGGCCTATACGAGTGTCCAAGGGTATAGTTGTAGGCAGCGTGGTTGGTACCCCAGAGAAACCCATTACAGTAATCGAGTGCTGTGTTAAACAATGTCTCTTTGGCATGGTGCAAATGGAGGACAAAGTGGCGCCGGTGTCCACCAAAAAAGTCATTGATCTGTTTTCTACTGTGACCGACAGTACAGGCTCTGCCGTCACCTGCTCGTCGGGGTATCTCTGTGGGGTGTGTCATTGTTGGTATTCGTAGCCTCCCCACATGGGAAGCTGAGTGGGTTGACCAGCTGTCGGCGGGAGTTGTGGCATCGAACTTCCTGTTCCTCGGCCTCTCCCTCGTTGACCGTAATCCCCTCTTTGTATGCGGAACGGACAATCTCGGACCCAGTGGTTTGGATCACCACAGATATAGCAACCCCGGTTGCTCCCGTACCATCCCCCCCAGGTACTCCCCCGTAGCCTCTCCTCTGCATGCCCCTGCCTCTGCCTCTGTACTGCGGTTGGTGTGAAGGATATGTTGTATATTGAGGTGGCTGCTGTGGTGGAGAATATGTTGTATATTGAGGTGGCTGCTGCGGTTGGGGTGGCTCCCCAGCGGGGACGGGGTATGGTTCCAAAGCTTCAGCTGTCATTTGTTTATATTGTTCACAAGGTTTCTGTTTTTTGTCATTCGCGTCTTGTCTAGCCTTATTTAATTGGAGTTTTAGGAGCTGTCACTGCAGCTCTTTTATTTCTGATTCATCACTTTGGTTCTTGTCCTGCGCCTGGGTCAGGTGGTGCACCAAATGTTTATCCCAGACATGGGAGTCTGCTCCAGCCATGTCCGGGTTATTTATCATTAAATTTTTCACCGCCTCCGGCACCCCGTTAAGTACGGCCTGGCGGAACCATTCCATCTGTATGCCCTGATTGCCTGGGTGATAACCCGTCAATTTAGTCCACGTCTCCGTGGATCGGGTTATGTACTCTCTCGGGTTCTGATCGGGGTTCCACTTCAGTTTTGGCATGACCGTAGACCGGGGCAGTGGGAATTTAATCCTCATTGCCTGGCCTATCTCGGTGCTGTATGTGGTGAATGGTGTGCTGTCGGGAACTATTGTGGTTTTTGCGTCTTCCTCGATACCTCTAAAGTCGGTGGGGGCCATGCACCGTGCTCCTATGGCCCTGAAATCTCCAATTGCTAAAGTGTGTCCGGCTGTGAGTGTGTCCAATTTGGCCAGCCACATATTCCCTCCGTCTACTACAGGCGGCAGTTTGTCCACTATGGCTTGTATATCTCCCACCCCAAAAGGTTTGTATTTCGGGGTCATGCCTGGCATGGTGGTCAAGGGAAATTGTGTAGCGCGTCCTGACCCTGTCAGGCATTTTTTCTGTCTGAGTCTCACGGACCGTCGCGGTATCGACCTGTGTGTTAATAGTCCTTCCACCTCTCTGGCCAAATCCAATGAATGATTTGCTGTTCTAATTAATTCCTCCTCCAATATGTCTGCATACTCTTCTAAATTGCCCTCCGGCTCATTCAACTCTGTCAGATCTTCGTGTTTATTTTCCCCTTCTACCTCTTTGTCGCTCTCCCATACCCCTTTTATCTTTAATGTTGCCTTCCCAGGGGCATAAATCTTATGTTTGGGTCTGGGATTTGGCCCTCTAGTGGCATTCCCTGGGAATTCATCCCTGACGTCACTGTCTATCTCCCTCACGCCCATCCTTTCCTCATGATGTTCTCCGTCACCTCCTACCTGTCTCTTTATTTCAGCTCTAAGTTGACGCGCGGCGAATGGTTCAGGCTCGTTGTGTGATGTATCCATAACTGCTCCCCCTTGCCGGTGGACGGGCGATGTGTGCACTTGATCGGGGATGGGTGTGTCTGCAGTCGGGGGGGATGGTGTGCGCGGGCTCTCGCAAGTCTCGCCGCCCTCAGTTCGTAGGGACCCTGAGGTGATATATAGAGTGGGGTATACACTGTTAACGCTGGGTGTTAAGGGTGCGTATGGTGGGGGGCGCGTAGGTTCAGTGTCAGGTGCTGTTACCGCTCCGATGACATTCGGGGTCGTCTCCTTTAACTGGGAGTGGTGAAGATGCGTGACACTCTGCCAGCAGACCGCGAGATCCGTCCACCCCTGTTGGGCGCTCTCCATTTCCTCCACCTTTTTTTTCAGCATGGATCTAGACATTAAATTCGCCTTTTCTCCCTGCTCTCTCGCTTTTCTGACTTTTTCTGAATATTCTTTAACCTTTTCCCATAACCAGGATCCTAAGTGGCCACTGTCCCCCAACTGTTTGTTTTTAGATGTCACCAGCTCATGCAGCTTTCGTCTGGCTTCATCTACAACTTTATTTTTCTGTTTCAGTGTGCTCTTTAGCTCCACTGATTTCAAGGTGTTCTCAATCTGTGCATATAATGGCTTCAGGGGTTCATCACCTAGCCCCCGTTCATTTATTTATTTATCAAATTCACCCTCCATCTTTCTTAACTCAGAGGCCAGAGAGCGCGGGTACACCCGTTCACTCCCCCGGATTGGGACTGTTTAGACGTTCACAGCCAGTCAGTCTGTCAGCGCTAGGCTGAGCGAATGACCCAATTAACCACGGCAGGCGGCTTGTGTTGTCACCGTTAGGTTTCCACCGCACAGACAGATTATGTTAACACCGCTAGGTTTCCTCTGTCTGCTTCTCTGCCCAGCTAAGACACTGTCAAACGTCAGCGTCCCTCTCGACACCTCTGAATTTTATTCTTCCCACTTCCCACTTTCCCTCACACACAGCACACGTTGCAACACAATACATACATGGAATAAAAAACAATACAATTAACGTCACGCGCGTACACACAACACACATAAAACAGAAAACAATACAATTAATATCACACTCGATTAATCTCTTCAATGCTTCCAATATCTCCTGTATTGGGGGCCTTTCACCCATTTACCAATGCTTTCAACGGCTAGTCCGTTGAGGGCCTTTCACCCAATTATTAATGCTTCCAATACCTCAGCGTATTGGGGGCCTTTCACCCGCATAGACGCATGCTTTCAACGGCTAATCCGTTGAGGGCCTTTCACCCGACTACGACGTACAGTTTTATATAGCACTGACGTGGTACTTTGGGGAGCCTTCAATCCCCCGGGACTCCAACCCAGCCTTTACCACGGCCCCTCGTCAGAGACCGGGAGGGCACGCCACCTCCAAGGCGCGTCTATGTTCACTCTTAAATCTCTTTACCTTTTATTCCATTTCCTTTACCTTTAACCTTAAAATTAGGTTCTCATACAACTCTTTTTATCCTTTTCCTTCAAACTTCCGGAGAGGACACAGTTTTTAGTTTAGTCAATATGCAGAGTTCGATTTAAACAGGTTCTGCTTACCTTTAGTGATTGCCGGCCTGTGTCCTTCTCCTTGGTTCACGAGGAAAAGTTTGGGTCGAATTTCCTCAACTCACGTTCCTCTACCACATCCCGGACGAGCCCCCAAAACTGTTAGGATCCGTTGAATGTGGAAGAAGACGACTGGAGACTGGTTTTGAGTTGAATATGAGAAGCTTTATTGCGTCGTTTGCAAAGGACGGAGACCCAACAAACATGCCTAAAAGACACACTAGTTAAGGTCTGACCCCTCCCTCTCGAGAGGGTACCTTTAAGGGCTTCAAAGCAGGTTCCTCCTTCCGGAATTTATGATTGGGTCTTTGATGCGTTATTATCTCAACAAGATGCAATAAATCTGGGGTGACCCCAGGCCCATCTCAGCCCCCATAAACCTTCACCTCCTGACCTCGGAGGTATTTACAACTAGAAACTATTTGGTCTGTTGAAGGTCTCCCTGACAGTGAAGGTCTCGGTGTGGCACAGGTACCCAGCATGCACTTTTACAACAGACATGAATGGCCCCCTTTAAGCATTCCATTTGATTATTCTCAACAAGCCTTTAAGTATAGCAAAACACAGAAATAAAGCACCATTCTGCAATTATATAAAGCAGTATGTGCACCAGAGAACATGATATTGTGATACACTTTTACAATGTACAAATTTGATCGATAACTTGGAAGTTATAGCATGCAAAACATGTGCATCATATTATATCATCTTTATGTGTTATTCAACTGTCATGTAGTTGTGTGTAGTTTGGCCGTAAGCCATGCGAGGGCGCTGTGTCGCGAAGACGGAAACAGTGCAGCTTTGCTACAGCCATACAAATCAAGCAAGCGGAATTTGTTGAAAGCATGAGAATGATGGAGAATGATTCATACAGGATTAATCATGGATCAAAGTTGCCGTTATTGTGAACTTTTAAAGCGTATTTGCGACTGACATTGCATAAATATTTGTAAGAACATGATTATGAATAAAGGATTTATATATCGCCAAAAATTCGCTTTGACAACTTTTTTTGTAGCCAGACAAAGATATTTTCCGTCATTGGGCCGGCAATATGGTAAAGGTGGTTTTATATAGATCAGAGGCGGGCCCTGCTAGGCGATCTGTTAACAATCACAACTGTTTTATAATTTACCTTGTGGTAGTTGTGTACGTTGTATTTTAGGTATCTTGCTGAAAAAGTCTTGCTGTCCCTCTGATGTGCTCATTCCTAATCCTATCCATCCTCGTTACTCCCAAAGAGAACCTCAACATTTTCATCTCTGCTACCTCCAGCTCTGCCTCCTGTCTTTTCCCCAGGGCCACCGTTTCTAACCATACAACATCGTTGGCCTCAACACCGTCTTGTACACTTTTCCTTTCATTCTTGCCGATACCCTCCTATCACACATCACACCGGACACTTTTCTCCAACCATTCCAACCTGCCTGCACACGCTTCTTGACCTCTTTTCCACACTCTCCATTGCTCTGGATTGTTGAGCCTAAGTACTTAAAATCCTCCACCTTTGTTATCTCTGCTCCTTGTAACCTCACCGTTCCTCTTGGGTCCTTGTCATTCATGCACATGTATTCTGTCTTACTGAGGCTAATCTTCATTCCCCTCCTTTCCAGGGCATACCTCCACCTCTAGATTTTCCTGCACTTGTTCTCTCTCTCTCTCTCTCTCTCTCTCTCTCTATATATATATATATATATATATATATATATATATATATATATATATATATATATATATATATATATATATATGTCACGAATCTAATTGGTTCAATAACAGGTTTGTTTAATAATTTACTTGTACTTCAGGTAACAACTTTGCGCAACCTGTGGATCACACGTCTCATTTTCAGCTGAACCATAAACTGGTTCCCTAATTTTTTTTGAAATGCCAAGGCCTGCTGTATGTAACAGTTGTAATTTTTCTTTCTTGAGACTTTTGTCTTATCTTATTCTTTACTTGGTTTGGAGCAGGATATTTCCAGGATAAATAAAATATTCTGATTTGGATAAAAAGGTGAATGTTAAATTATAAGAATGTCATTTGAGATGTGCTGTACATTTTTTTTTTATAGACAGGGTCATTTACCTTATTTTGTTAAATTGCTGAGGGCTTAGAATACCGTGGGATGTAAAATAATTACAAACTGATTTCTTACCATGTTTATACTTTCAATGATTCTGTTACAGAAAATCTTCAAAAGAATTTGAACTTGATTTCAAGACGGACTCACATGATATCCGGATTCCTGATGATGTGTTAAAGAACAAAAAGGGGTTAGACAAACAACTGGCAGCAGGTGGCATGTCAATTCCGGAAAGTGAATATTCACTACGGGTGAGAACTTACCAATAAATATTACTTGAATATTATGGTCCACTGACTCTGTACACTTAAGAAATTTCAGAAAGCCTGGTTTCAGATTTACAAGTACTGTAATGGGTACAGTGTGTCTATATCAGGCATAAATGACCTTGCATCTTGGCTGGACACTAAGTGCAAGTATTAGCTATCTCAGTCATGGGGCAAATTGTTGTTTAAACATTAAACAAACTAAACAAAGCATATCAATCAATGCTAAGTAATGCTGGATTTACACTGAAGTACGATGTCCAAAATCTCTGCAATTAAAAAAAAATCATAATGAGCATAAAGGGCTTTGTGGGAATTAATTATGTTGGTGATGGTGATGCTCCTAACAGAATTTATGACCATTAAAAAATTGCCACAATT
Organism: Plotosus lineatus; assembly: GCA_024760905.1. NCBI lineage: Eukaryota > Metazoa > Chordata > Actinopteri > Siluriformes > Plotosidae > Plotosus > Plotosus lineatus. The sequence continues at coordinate 69,991,909 of CM045729.1, forward strand.
ACAATATATTACAATTTGACACTAATCGTGATATAACAAAGAAATCATAATAGAATGTAGTTGAGCTGAACAGACCTTAATAGCGCATAACAGACCTTGATGCGCCATTGTAGGTTATGTTGTTGAACTTGGAAATATGATTCCTAAGTTTCATCTCTTAGGCGCACTCTGGCTGTTGCAGGATAGTCAGCAGTGCAGCAGACTTTAAAGATAAAGGGGGTATGGGAGAACGACAAAGAGGTAGAGGAGGAAAATAAACATGAAGATCTGACAGAGTTGAACGAGCCGGAGGGCAATTTAGAAGAGTATGCAGACATATTGGAGGAGGAATTAATTAGAACAGCAAATCATTCATTGGATTTGGCCAGAGAGGTGGAAGGACTATTAACACACAGGTCGATACCGCGACGGTCCGTGAGACTCAGACAGAAACAAAACAAAATGGCTGTCGCGTGCTTCTTCCTGCTGGCTCGGTTCTTAGGGAAAGACAACGATAAACGGTCTGTGTCGTTGCTACGGCAGCTAGTGGAAGCCGATTAGTAATCGCTTCGCCCGGAAACTATGTGGCAGCAGCAATAACAACAACAGGACAATTCTGTACAATAATCCATCACAACAAGCAGAACTCGGAACATGCTAGCGGCGCAGGAGCGACTCACCTGGCAACGCCGCGGCGGACGACCTCCGGGGACCGGACACCACCAGCGCTGAGAGGCACCGACGCGCGCCTGGAGACCATCTGTGGCCAGGATTCACCGCCTGGATCTACTAGGAGATTTTAGGGTACCAGCGGCGGCGCCGGGCCTCTGGGCTCTGCACATTTGGCGCAGCCACTGGGTCATATGCGGGTTGCACAGCGGTTGGAGACAACACAGGCCCGTAACACCAATCAGTCTAATGTATCAAGTAGAACTGCTAAGACAATTAAACTCTCGGCATATATGTCTGCAGAACAAAAACAACAAGCATCACATATATTTCAGACTGTGAATCATGCTAAGATACTGTGGGATCCCAAGTTAAAACCAAAGGGGATTTTTGGTGGGCACCTTAACATCAGAATTGCTGTTGCCAAATCTGAACAACTGCAACTCCTCTTGTCAAATTCCAACCTTGACTACTTATGTATGTCTGAAACCTGGCTAACACCAACAACCCCCCTGGCCTTGATTAATGTGCCAGGCTATAAAATCTATAGAAAGGACAGAATGAGTGGCAGAGGAGGGGGGGTTATGATTTATGTGAAGGAAAGATTTGAAAGCACAGAAGTCTCCATCCCAGTGAATAACTTGGAATGTGTTGGGATTAAAATTACATTATCCGCTGAAATGTCATTTATTGTTGTGGCTCTGTATAGGCCTCCCACAGCAAAGGATATTTTTTTCGAATCATTAACTGATATCATAAGACAGTATAGTGATAAAGAGCTCATTATTATGGGTGACTTTAATTTGGACTGGTTGAACAAAACACGCAGGAAGAAATTGAAGGACGTAATCAGTAAATTTCACTTGACACAGATGATCAACAGCCCTACTAGAATTACCAGCTCTTCAAAGACCTTACTGGACCTTATCTTCACAACTAAGCCGGACCGCATTGTAAAATCATACAACTTGTTGACAGGCATGTCTGATCACAATCTCACATTAATATCCCGTAAGCTGTTAAAAACTAGAATCAAGGATCAAAACTGCTCACAGGCAAAAACACGCATGACCTTTATTCCAAAGAAAAACAAGGAACTGATTGAAAATGAACTCAAGAACATACCATGGGATGATATAGTCAACTGGGTAAACACGGACCAGGCATGTGATGAATTGGTGTCCACGATCAAACAAACTATTGCTAAATATAGTATTACTCAACCATGCAGGCAAAAAATAAAAGTTAAGTTGCCATGGGTGAATGACACAATCTGGACTCTTATGAAAAAAAGGGATTTGGTGCTTAAAACATCTCTTAAAACACGCTTAACAACAGATAGATTGATTTTTAAAAGCCTAAGATATAATGTCACAATGCAGCTTAGGAAAGCAAAAGCAGATTTTTATTTGGACATAATTAAGGCTGCTAAAGGAAACACTAAGCAGCTGTGGAAAAGCATTGACAAACTTTCAGGGAAAGGTCAAACAAGGGATAAAAATATTATGCTTAAGATGAATGACACAATAATATCTGACAGTCTCCCCATTAGTAATTGTTTTAATAAATATTTTATTGATTCTGTACAAATGCTTGCCCCAAAATTTCCCCAGTCACAGTGTCATCAAAGTGCGGTCTGCATGTACAACCCAGATGATTTAAACTTTGTAGCGACAAATGAGACAGAAATACATGAGATTCTCAATTCACTATCAAGCTCAAAGTGTCAGGATATTTATGGACTCGATTCTCTTTTCTTAAAAACTTACAAAAATAACTTAATTTCTCCAATCACAAAGATTGTAAATCAATCTCTGGTGGAAAACACATTTCCTAAGGCTCTGAAAACTGCCATTGTTATACCAATACATAAATCAGGTGATAAATTTGATGTTGCTAATTATAGACCAATCAGTATTGTCCCTGTTCTGTCCAAGGCACTTGAAAAAGTTGTAGCCAAACAATTAATCGAACATCTTGAGTCTGAAAATCTACTACATCCCATGCAGTTTGGATTCAGGAAGAATCACTCAACAGAAACATCTTGTTGCCTTTTTCTAGAGAACATCAAATCCAATCTTGACAAGGGAGGGGTAGTGGGTGCCACTTTTTTAGATCTTCGCAAGGCCTTCGACACAGTCAGTCATTATATTCTTCTTTCTAAATTAACCAGTTACAGATTATCAAAAAACATCCTGACCTGGCTAAGTTCTTATCTATCGGATCGATCGCAGTGTGTACGTGTTATTTCCACCACTTCTACCGTCACAGCAGTAAACAGCGGTCTGCCACAAGGGTCCAATCTGGGGCCTTTGCTCTTCTCCCTCTATATAAATGACTTGCCATCTGTGTTGCAAGAGGACATTTATGTCCAAATGTATGCAGATGACACAGTCATTATACGTGGGGGAAAGATGCTGAAAAAGTGGCCTCCAAACTCACAGAGGCCATGGAAAATGTAGCTGTGTGGCTCAAACAATCATGCTTGACTTTAAATGTAGATAAAACAGCAACTATGTTTTTTTATAATAAGCGGAAATCCTGTATCTTTCCTTCTGTCTTTGTTAATGGGGAAAACATTCAAAACGTTACAGAGTTTAGATATCTGGGTGTCACTTTGGATCCAGCACTTTCATTCAACAAACATGTAAAGTTGATGTGCCAAAGTTTGAAATTAAATATTGCGACTTTTAAATGTATCAGAAATTCTCTTACCTTAGAGGCAGCAAAAGTGTTTTTTAATGCAATGATCATGTCCCGATTTTACTATTGTATAACTTGCTGGTCTCAGGCCAGTAAAACCACTCTGAAGCCTTTGGAGTCTATTCATAAACAGGCACTAAAAATTCTGGACCGGAGAACAAGACAGCATCATCACTGTCACATTCTTGATAAATATAAACTTTTAAACTTTGAAAACATACAAAAGTTTGCTAGTGTCCAGTTGGTTCATAGGATTATAAACAACACTGCACCTGCTCCTCTCTCTAACTTTGTACAACTAACATCTCAAGTAACATCGAGAGCTACACGATCCTCATCCAGAGGACAGTGTAGTGTTCCAAAATGCAAAACCACTTTTGCCCAGTCGGCCTTTTCATAGAGGGCAATTCAAGTTTGGAACACCATTCCACCTGAAGTGAAAAACCAAACGAACTATACCACCTTCACCAGTCAGTTAAAGCACTGGCTTTTTAGTGCTCAAACCTGTCAGCACTGACACTGAAGAGCAAGGCTTTTTCTACATCAGGATAAACTGTTTTTTCCTTGCTTTGATTATTGTTGGAGTGTATATTGCTATATTGAACTCTAAACTATGACTTGTATGGAAAATGAAAGTGAATGTAGAATGGACTGATGCAAAGTGAAATGCAGAGAATGGTGTTGTGTATTGTGTATGCATTTGATTGTGCTGTAACTGCAATGGTTGTAGGACTGATTGTTGGGGGGAACTTTTATATTGTATTTTTTGTACTTGTATTGTATTTATTGTGTTAGGGACTACAGATGGAAACTAGCTATTAAGCTATAATCTGGTACAGTACATCTCTGTCTCTATGAGCTTAATGTTCCTGTACATTGTCCCTTAAATAAAGAGTAAAAAAAAAAAAAAAAAAAAGACAGAGATAGGCTGAAACAGCGTTCCTCAAAAAGGAATATATACTTTTATTTTTATTCTTTTCCAATTTTTTTTCCTGAACTCTTTATTTAAAGTGCATAAATAGGCATCAAAATTAAACCAAAACCTGAGAAAAATGAAAAAAAAAAAAAAAAAAAAAAAACAGGGACAAGTTTGCCAGGCTAAGTCTAATAGACCCTGCACAACAAAGAGAGAGAGACATGTACCTTCATCACCAACAACTCTCTTATACTAAGGGCCCAGGGCCAGGGCAACACGGTTATCACAAAATAAAATAAAATAAAATAAAAAATCAAAGAAAAAAACACATACCATAATTGCCTTGCACCAAAATAACTTTTTGGACCCCTAAAATCGCCACAAACTTAACAACATTGAACCTAATGGACTACCCCATCCGGCACCCAGGAAACCACTTTATGGTCCTCTGAACAGTTCCTCTGTTTCCCCATCAAGACCAGGGACTTCATGTACAAAGGGTACGTAAGCACAAAAAATGTGGAGCACATCCTTTCCCATGGCATGAGGTTGGAACTACCAGACAGAAGGCTTAAAGGAAGACCAAAGAGGAGATTTATGGACGTGGTGAAGGAGAACAAGAAGGTAGTTGGTATAAGAGAAGGAGATGCAGAGGCTAGGGTGAGATGGAATCAGATTATTTGCCATGGCAACCCCTGAAGGGAACAGCCAAAAGAAAAAGAAGAAGAAGAAGACCCTTCAATGGTGTTCTTGTTGAGGTACCAAAAGGCAGACTCCACACTGGCCTCATTGTTCAGGAAGGTGGAGGAATGTATGTTTTGTCCCTGTTCTGTGCTACAGAACACAGTATAGGCTGAGCGAGGAAGGCATGCAGCTAGTTGTTCCTGAGAAATGTAGGAAGCTGGTTTTGGAACTGGGCCATGCCATTTCCTAATCAGTGTATCTAGGATTATGAAAACACTCTAGAGAATTGCCAAATGCTTTTATTAGCCAGGTATTTTTCCAGAGGTAAAGAGCTACTGCAGGTCATATTCCCAGTACCAACTATCTGGAGGCAATAACCTTGCTCATGCCCCATTAGTGTTTGCACCAATAGTGGATACCCCTTTTGAATGGATGGGGTGGATATAGTTGGTCTCCTGGAAAAAAGCAAAGCAGGAAACATTCATTTGGCTATTTCATGATGACGCTACCAGATAACCTGAAGCATTCCCTTTGAAACTTTCTAACTGAAATGAGGAAAAAAGCAGATCACATGACAATATTTCATGAATGCATGTTTGTTTATTTTTCCTCTTCATTTAGGCATACTGTTGTATCCTTTATTTGACGCCAAGAATGCAGATTATCCTTCAACAACAAAAGGTGGAAGCTTCAATAATCCAAAAAACTTTAGCGCAGCCCTCCAAGGACAAATACAGACCTGCTTTTCTTGTATCCTTTTACTTGTGTACATCAACATCAGCGCACAAGAATATAAAGATATTGATATTATGCAACTAACAGATACTTATCAAATTATTCAAATGTTTGAAATACTGTGACCCTTAATTCTTTTTCTCAGAAAAATCCTATAACAATCACATTTGGCTACAATCCAATAAATAAAGAACACTACGGACTGATGATGTATCACAAAAACCGCCTCATCAAAGCCTATGAGCGAGTTCCCTGTCAGCAAGCGGTGAGCATCATAATGTTTTTTTAATGTGCTTTATATTACTACATACAAGAGGAGGATAGGGAGAATGGCAAATAAAGTGTAATTTATGGGATTTATTTTATTTCAGGGAAAAACCAAGATTTTAAGATTAAGTTTTTACAACAAAGTAAATCATTTGATTTTATTTCATCATGCACTGCCATGAAAATATTTACCTGTTTCTGATTTTTTTCTATTCATAACAATAAAATGCTTTTGTTCTCCAAATAAATGTAATATAATTCAAAATAATAATAATAATAATAATAATAATAATAATCATCATCATCATCATCATCATTTATTATTATTATTATTATTATTATTATTATTATTATTATTATTATTATTATTATCTTCAGGAGTTGCACAGCAAATGATCTGCCTCCATCTCTCCCTATCCTCTGCATCTTCTTCTCTTACTCCAACGACCTTCATGTTCGCCTTCACCACATCCATAAATCTTCTCTTTGGTCTTCCTCTGGGCCTTCTGCCTGGTAGTTCCAACCTCAGCATCCTACTACCAATATACTCATTATCCCTCCTCTGTACATGTCCAAACCATCTCAATCTAGCCTCTCTGACTTTGTCTCCAAAACGTCTTACATGTGCTGTCCCTCTGACGTACTCATTCCTAATCCTATCCATCCTCGTTACTCCCAAAGAGAACCTCAACATTTTCATCTCTGCTACCTCCAACTCTGCCTCCTGTCTTTTCCACACTCTCCATTGCTCTGGATTGTTGAGCCTAAGTACTTAAAATCCTCCACCTTCTTTGTACACACTCCTGCACTTCCTCATTCCACCACCAAGTCTCCTTATCTACTTTCCTTCCAGAGGACACACCAAGTACTCTCCTACCGGTCTCCCTGATCACATTGGCTGTGGTTGTCCAGTCATCTGGAAGCACTTCCTGACTACCCAAAGCCTGTTTCAACTCCTCCTTGAAGACAACACGACACTCTTCCTTTTTCAGCTTCCACCACTTTGTCTTCTGCTCTGCCTTTGCCTTTTTCACCTTTCTCACCATCAGCGTCATCCTGCACACCACCATCCTATGCTGTTTGGCAACACTCTCACCCACTACTACTTTGCAGTCACTGACTTCCTTCAAATTACATCGCCTGCACAAGATGTAGTCTACCTGTGTGCTTTTACCTCCGCTTTCATAAGTAACCCTCTGCTCCTGTTTCTTCTTGAAGAAAGTATTCACCACAGCCATTTCCATCCTTTTTGCAAAATCGATCATCTGTCCTTCTGTGTTCCTGTCCTGGATACCAAACCTGCCCATCACTTCCTCGTCCACTCTATTGCCTGCACGAACATGTCCATTGAAGTCTGCACCAATGACCATTCTTTCACCTCTGGGGGTACTCTGCATCACTTCATCTAACTCACTCCAGAATTCCTTTCATAGTTCCAACATTCAAAGTCCCTACTCTCAGTCCTAGGCTCACGCCTGTCCTCTTCTCGCTCTGCCTACGGACACGCCTCCCGCCTCTCCTTCTTCCACGTCTTCGACCAACAGTAGTCCAATTTCCATCAGCACCCTGTTGGTTGACCGCACTGATGGCGGCCGTTGATGACAGTATGTCTTTCTGTTTTTTCATGGTTCTTGTTATTCAGGAAAGTAAATATCAGAATCAGAATCTTCTTCTTTTCCTTCTTTTCCTTTCAGCTTTTCCCTTCAGGGGTCGCCACAGCGAATCATCTGCCTCCATCTCCCCCTATCCTTTGCATCTTCTTCATTTACACCAACGACCTTCATGTCCTCCTTCACCACATCCATGAATCGTCTCTTTGGTCTTCCTCTAGGCCTTTTGCCTGGTAGTTCCAGCCTCAGCATCCTATTACCAATATACTCACTATCCCTCCTCTGTACATGTCCAAACAGAATACAGTACTTTATTGATTGTGGAGGAAATTGTGTGCACACAATTGTTTCATACAACTAAGAGTGAGATAAAGAAACTTTATCTTTATTTATCTTCTGAATGAAGAAAAAAAATTGAAAACCTGTCATTGAGTAATATGTACAGTATTATCCATATGATAAACAGTAGAATGTAAATGTTGCGCTAAATCTATAACAGTGGATGTTGTTGCTATATGGAGCAGTTGTACAGTGGAATGTTCACAGGTAGGAATGATTTCCTGTGTTGTTCAGTAAAGCAATTAGGTGGTATTAGTCTCTCACTGAACATCCTCCTGTGACTGATCAGCAGGTTGTGAAGTGGGTGGGAGGTGTTGTTCAATATGTTTTTTTATTATTCAGAGAGTCCAGTTCCATCCCCACAACGTTACCAGTATAGTGGATTAGTTTGTTTTGTCTGTGTGCATCTGTGACCCTCAGCCTGCTGTCCCAGCATTCAACAGCACAGAGGATAGCCCTGGCCACAACATACTCATAAAACATCCTGAATAGTGTCTGATAGATGCTAAACAACCTTAGCCTCCTCAAATAATAGTGACAGTTCTGGCCCTTCTTGTAAAGTGCAGTCATGTTCTTAACCCAGTCCAGTTGATTACCAAAATCCGACTATAACAGAATCATTAGAAACCTTTTGAAGATGGCAGGATACTGTGCTTGTACCTTTTTTCTCCTTAAGCCTCTGCTGTCTCTTCACCTCCTTCCTTCTCCTCTATTGTCTTCCATCTCTGCATCCATTGGGTGTTTTTCTCAAGATTTTTTCTGGTAAGTCTGTGGGTCTGACTGGTTTCAGGGTGATCAGATTCCTGAGGTAAACAATGCACGTGTGTAGTTGCGATGCAGTCCATGAAAGTAAATATCAATAGTGAGATATGCCAGCAGTATGTCTTTCTGCTCTTTTGCTGTTCCTGTGATCCATCAAGGGCCATATATTAAAACTGCCAAAAAATAAGCATTTATGCTCCTGTTTTCAAACACATAGACAGTGACCCTGCTGGTAACAGTAAGCCAGCCAGGAATTTAGGAAATGGACTATTTTATATCCTTGTAAGGCTTGCAAGTGGTTCCTAAATAGGCTTCTGTGTCACAAATACAGCTGCCAAAATGATCAGCCATCTCAGAGTATCCTGAGCAAGACGAATGAATCCCGTGTTAAACACCCAAAGTGCTGATTTGTGAGCTTCCATCCAGGGGTGTCTAGATATCACAATCCTGCTCCCTTTGCCTCTCCTTGATTGAGAAAACAAATAACATAATGCTTATGCATGAAATATCCATTTATTCATTTTCTGAACCACGTAGCCCTAATTAGGATTGTGGGGAACCTGGCGCCTGACTCTGGGCAAGGGTATACCTTGGCGATACCATTGAACAGCTCGCCAGGCCACCACAGGGCCAACACTCACGCAATAATTTATACTCAAACTCTCACACTTAGGGGTGATTTGAAACAGACAATTAATTTACTGTGTATGTTTTTGGAAAAAAAACGGATTACCCGGAGGAAACCCACGCAAACACAGGGAGAACATGCAAACTCCTCACAGAAACACCCAAGCTGGGAATCAAACCTAGGACCTTCTTGCTGTGAGGCAGATGTGCTAACCACTATACCACCTGCATGAAATATATTATTCATAATCAGGTTAAATTCAGTAGTAATTTTATAAAGTTAAATCAACAAATTTATTTCCTTTCATAATATGTGAGCCACTTCACCGAAAGTAGGTTCTTGGGTCCAAAAATGAAAAAATGAGCTTTTTACACAGTCAGATAGAGGAGGCACAAAGCTGCAAAATGCAGCAAAAAAGTTTGTCAATACCTTGAAAACCCGAGCGAGTGATGCCATTTCTTGTGTTAGCATTCAACTAAAAATTTCAAAAGACGTTTGAGAGAAAAATGAGCACAAAGATTACACTTCTTCCAATATCCTTAGCAGCCAAACATTTTTATGCACTTCAGCCATATAAACTTTTAGAAAACATGTCTAGGAAGAGTTTTAGGAAGAGTTGATAAGTGAAATCATCTTCATTTTAATCTGACAGGGCCTCTTTTAAACTCACCAGTTACCGTATTAACCTCTAAAAATTAACAAAAAAAAAAACAACTTTTTTTTTCATTTCTTTTCATTCCAATAATATTAGTATGTATCCATTATATAAATGTTCAAATACCTTCAAATGATACTGATTGAAAAAAAAACAAACAAACAAAAAAAAAAACTGTCAGGTTAAAACAATCACACTGAAATTAAGAAAAATATATAAAAGAAAACCATATAACAAAACTCTCTGATCTCTTTATACAAATAAGCTTCATCAACTCTGCCCTCAGCATTATCATCTTAATCTATAGCCTGCTCAGCAGATAAGATCACATCTGCTTCACAAACACCACTCATCACACTTTTATTAACAGATGCCTCTTCTTCATCAACATCTGTTAGAATTTTTCTCCGTGGAAGTTCCTAATTAAATCTGCACGACCTGGATTCCTGTATCTCAACGTCTGAGAGCGCTCCGGGAGCAACAGACGAGCAACCACACGAGTGAAATCAGTCTGGTTTATTCATCGGAAGCTCATCGAACACATGCAGTGTCCGCTTATTTATACAGAGGGATATGCGTGCAAAGTTGTAATTGCGTTGTCACAAAGCATTTCCATTTTTCTCCGTGGAAGTTCCTAATTAAATCTGCACGACCTGGATTCCTGTATCTCAACGTCTGAGAGCGCTCCGGGAGCAACAGACGAGCAACCACACGAGTGAAATCAGTCTGGTTTATTCATCGGAAGCTCATCGAACACATGCAGTGTCCGCTTATTTATACAGAGGGATATGCGTGCAAAGTTGTAATTGCGTTGTCACAAAGCATTTCCATATACATGTTTGTGCCCTGCGGCGCTTAACACTTGGGGATAAAGTATTTCCATATACATGTCTGTGCCCTGAGGCGCTTAACACTTGGTTAATTACATTTCAAAGCATTTCCTCATTGTTATACATTGTTACTTTCTGAATCCCACACCCGAACCGAAACACGACACAGGAACACCCACCCAACAGTTTCATGTGTCAAGCGCACATGTCACCATTACAAGGAGAACAGGAAGCTTTAGATACACAGAGGTTACAATACACACATAGTTGCGTCTCATTTACAATACACACATAATTGCGTCTCATTTCCAATACACACATAGTTGCGTCTCCTTTACAATACACACATAGTTGCGTCTCATTTCCAATACACGCATAGTTGCGTCTCATTTATCCTATCAATTTATTCCTTCAACATCAAAATCAAAATCTTCATCGACACAGCTGGCATAGTCATCATCAGTTTGTTTATATGTAAAAGGAATGAAACATTTAAGTATTTTTTGACCAATTTTCGTACAAAACTAAACAACCCACAATCCAGCATGTCCAGTCCAGACAAGATTACACACAAATCAAATAATCAAAAAGATTCCATAATCGAATTTTGCAAAAATAAAATACTCACCGGAAAAATAATCTTCAAGAATGCCAAGCATTCTGGCATCTTCAAAGCTGCATTCTCGCGTCAAATTTAACATCTATACTAATGCTGCTAGACATCACAGATGACATTTGACATTTCAATTTCCTTTTATAGAAATTAAGTGTATTCACAATCTTATAAATAAACTTAATGACTGTCATTGAAGAGAAAGACAGAGATAAGTTCCGCATGACTAGAGTCAGGAAGTAAACCGGAAATTAATGTGTGACGGGCACTGTGCATGTGCAAGCCCGAGCTGACCAATCAGTGTGCTCGTTTCAGATCTTCCTTAGCAACTAGCCTGCATTGTTTACAAGCATATCGTCTTCATAACATTTATTTTATTCACTGAAATGTCATTTTAATATCAAAACAGTATCCAAAAGGGAGAGACTACTTCACGGCCGTTCTTCTGGTGTATGGATTTTAGTCTTGTACCGAACTCGGTGAATAATGGCAATAAAAACCAGAAAGTTTGCTACTGTTTTTATCTCGTTTTATGAGGATACTCATCGGAAAAAAGACATTTTGAGGGAGTTTTAGTTTATTTCATGTGAGCAAGTGATAGTTGAATACTTGTTTTAATCTTCTTCTTTTCCTTTCGGCTTTTCCCTTCAGGGGTCGCCACAGCGAATCATCTGCCTCCATCTCACCCTATCCTTTGCATCTTCTTCTCTTACACCAACGACCTTCATGTCCTCCTTTACCACATCCATGAATCGTCTCTTTGGTCTTCCTCTAGGCCTTTTGCCTGGTAGTTCCAGCCTCAGCATCCTATTACCAATATACTCACTATCCCTCCTCTGTACATGTCCAAACCATCTCAATCTAGCCTCTCTGACTTTGTCTCCAAAACGTCTTACATGTGCTGTCCCTCTGACGTACTCATTCCTAATCCTATCCATCCTCGTTACTCCCAAAGAGAACCTCAACATTTTCATCTCTGCTACCTCCAACTCTGCCTCCTGTCTTTTCCCCAGGGCCACTGTTTCTAACCCATACAGCATCGTTGGCCTCAACACCGTTTTGTACACTTTTCCTTTCATTTTTGCCGATACCCTCCTATCACACATCACACCGGACACTTTTCTCCAACCATTCCAACCTGCCTGCACACGCTTCTTGACCTCTTTTCCACACTCGCCATTGCTCTGGATTGTTGAGCCTAAGTACTTAAAATCCTCCACCTTTCTTATACCATTCCATGGGGAATCTTGTCTAACCTCGTCTGTCAGCCTGTCCATCACCATAGCGAACAAGAAGGGGCTGAGAGCTGACCCTTGATGCAGTCCCACCTCCACCTTGAACTCTTCTGTCACACCGACAGCACACCTCACCACTGTCTTACATCTCTCATACATGTCCTGCACCACTCTAACATACTTCTCTGCCACTCCAGACTTCCTCATGCAATACCACAGTTCTTCTCTCGGCACCCTGTCATATGCTTTCTCCAGATCCACAAAGGCACAATGCAGCTCCGTCTGACCTTCTCTGTACTTCTCCATTAACATCCTCAAGGCAAACACTGCATCTGTGGTGCTCTTTCTGGGCATGAAACCAAACTGTTGTTCACAAATGCTGACTTCTGCCCTTAGTCTAGCTTCCACTATTCTTTCCCATAACTTCATCGTATGGCTCATCAACTTTATCCCTCTGTAGTTGCCACAACTCTGCACGTCTCCCTTGTTCTTAAAAATGGGCACCAGCACACTTCTCCTCCATTCCTCTGGCATCCTCTCACTCTCTAAGACCTTGTTAAATGTTCTTGTCAGAAAATCTACTGCTACCTCTCCTAGACACTTCCATACCTCCACCGGTATGTCATCTGGACCAACTGCCTTTCCATTCTTCATCCTCTTCAATGCCCTCCTCACTTCACCCTTACTAATCTTTGCTACTTCCTGGTCCTCAACAGTCACCTCTTCTACTCTTTTTCTCTCTCATTTTCCTCATTCATCAGCTCTTCAAAGTACTCTTTCCATCTTCCCAGCACACTTCTGTCATCAGTCAATACATTTCCCTCTCTGTCCTTTATCAATCTAACTTGCTGCACGTCCTTCCCATCTCTATTTCTCTGCTGTGCCAACCTGTATAAATCATTTTCTCCCTCCTTACTTTCCAGCCGAGCATACAAGTCATCAAACGCACTCTGTTTGGCCTTTGACACTGCTACCTTTGCCTTACGCTGTGTCTCCCTGTACTCCTGTTTACTCTCTTCGGTTTTCTCAATGTCCCACTTCTTCTTAGCTAATCTCTTCCTTTGTACACACTCCTGCACTTCCTCATTCCACCACCAAGTCTCCTTATCTACTTTCCTTCCAGATGACACACCAAGTATTCTCCTACCTGTCTCCCTGATCACATTAGCTGTAGTTGTCCAGTCATCTGGAAGCACTTCCTGACCACCCAAAGCCTGTTTCAACTCCTCCTTGAAGACAACCCGACACTCTTCCTTTTCAACTTCCACCACTTTGTCTTCTGCTCTGCCTTTGCCTTCTTCACCTTCCTCACCATCAGCATCATCCTGCACACCACCATCCTATGCTGTTTGGCAACACTCTCACCCGCTACTACTTTGCAGTCACTGACTTCCTTTAAATTACATCGCCTGCACAAGATGTAGTCTACCTGTGTGCTCCTACCTCCGCTTTTATAAGTCACCCTATGTTCCTCTCTCTTCTGGAAGAAAGTATTCACCACAGCCATTTCCATCCTTTTGCAAAATCTACCAACATCTGTCCTTCTGCGTTCCTGTCCTGGATACCAAACCTACCCATCACTTCCTCGTCCCCTCTGTTTCCTGCACCAACATGTCCATTGAAGTCTGCCCCAATGACCGCTTTTTCACCTCTGGGGTACTCTGCATCACTTCATCTAACTCCCTCCAGAATCTCTCCTTCTCTTCTCGCTCACATCCTGTCTGTGGGGCATAAGCACTAACAACATTGACCATCACACCTTTAATTTCTAACTTGAGACTCATCACTCTGTCTGACACTCTTTTCACTTCTAGAACATTCCTGGCAAACTCCTCCTTCAAGATGACTCCGACTCCATTTCTCTTCCCATCCACACCGTGATAAAACAGCTTAAACCCTGCTCCTATGCTTCTAGCCTTGCGACCTTTCCACCTGGTCTCCTGAACACACAGTATGTCCACCTTCCTCCTCTGCATCATGTCAGCCAGCTCTCTACCTTTTCCTGTCATAGTTCCAATATTCAAAGTCCCTACTTTCAGTCCTAGACTCATGCCTTTCCTCTTCTCTCTCTGGCAACGGACACGCCTCCCGCCTCTCCTTCTTCGACGTCTTCGACCAACAGTAGTCCAATTTCCATCAGCACCCTGTTGGTTGACGGCACTGATGGCGGTCGTTGTTAACCCGGGCCTCGACCGATCCGGTATGTCATTCTTTCTTGTGATTCGCATAGTTTATTTGGCATTTGTTTTACGCCGGATGCCCTTCCTGACGCAACCCTCTGCATTTATCCGGGCTTGGGACCGGCGTGAGAGAGAGACACTGGTTTGTGCCCCCCCCTCACGGCTGCATTGAATACTTGTTTTAATAATTTATGCAAAAATCCGAATTTCGATAAAAATGGACCATTTTTACTTTTCTGGACTTTATCTTAAAAGTGGTCTGTGCGACAAGTGCCTACTTTAGGTGGAGCACCTCACATATTTCATTGTTTTTGTTCTCTTAATAGGCGGACAGCACAGGAGTTGGAGTTATCGGAGTGTTGGAGTGTAACCACCTCAAACCAACTCACAACAAGCAGGATTTTGATAATACTGAAGAATACAGGTGTGTTTCAGTAACATGTTCCGAGATTTCCGGAGTACAGTATTTAATTTTTAAATGTTGAATGGAAGAAAATATACAGTAAGAGCATTTCAAGTACCATTAGACCACTGATATTTCAGACAGGGATTCTTATTGAAACATTAATATCGTTAAAGATGTTTTTTTTTTTTTTGTTTTGTCTCAAAAGGAACACCATCATAAATGTGGGTAAAAAACTTGAGGAATATTGGTATAATGTACATTATGGCTACCCTGAAAATATTCGAGGTATCGGGTAAGTTTGCCTGAGCAACCCCCCCCCCCCCAACCCACCCCACCCAAAAAAAAAAAAAAAAAAAAAAAAAACACACACAGACCCACTTGCATTAACATTCTTATTAATGTATATATTTTTTTATTTGAAACTATTTTTGAGATATAGAAATCAACACGAATTAAACATGTGTTCTGTTTTCTCATTTTTATTTATATGTTAATTTATTTGTAAAGGTGAATAACTTCTTTATTTGTAAATCCAGAATGCACAAAATCATACATCTTGCACTCAGAGAGTACAAAATGAGTTTCAGGTTGTGCTCATTACAATGGAAGCGACACTGCATGACACTGCACTGACACACATCCTGTATTCATGATGACACTGATTAGTGGAGTATATTAGTATTAATATAAACAATATTACATTATTGTGTGGACTTACAGGAGTAAACAAGATCAAAAGTGGATTCAGTGTAATGATTGTCTGAAGTGGCGAAAACTTCCAGATGGCATTGATCAAAAAAATCTCCCCACAAAGTGGTGTTGCTACATGAACGCTGGCTTTCAATTCAGGTGTGTGTGCGTGTGTGTGTG
The DNA here is from genome assembly GCA_024760905.1 of Plotosus lineatus. Classification (NCBI taxonomy): domain Eukaryota; kingdom Metazoa; phylum Chordata; class Actinopteri; order Siluriformes; family Plotosidae; genus Plotosus; species Plotosus lineatus. The sequence goes on from CM045729.1 coordinate 70,007,990, forward strand.
TGTGTGTGTGTGTGTGTGTGTGTGTGTGTGTGTGTGTGTGTGTGTGTGTGTGTGTTCCTCTTCATATTTACTGTTGTGTATCTTTCTCTTAGCTTGTGTGTACTCATGTAAGTCATTGATTAATTTAGGAGTTGCAAAGTTGAAGAAAAGCTTGACACTTCTGATGAGGAACTTGAAATACAGGAACAAAAAAATCAGTGAGTACCAGTAAATGCATCATTTGCCATAAATATTTCTTACAATATTCACAACATGCATTTTTATGGGTCAACAAATATTTAATATGACAAATAATTAAATCTTGTAAAGTCTATTATTGGTAAATTTAAGTAATGACAATAACTTTAAAGTGTATGCTTCCCAATTTAATTTGTGGGTATCACACTGACTGCTGAAAGAATTACAGTTAATAACACCACAAAAACTAATGTGAGTGGATGATTTCTAAATGTTTCATTTGCATTTGGAATTTGTTCATTTCAATAAGAAATCTAAATAAATGCCACTGCCAGTCATTAGTGAAAAAAAATGAAATCATACCCATTAGTGCAATAGAAAAATAAATGAAAAAAAAAAAACAAACAAAAAAACCCAAACACCCCCCTCCTACCTCCCAAAAGGGTATTTTGAATAATATTTAAAGAACAACTGCACTGTTGAGCTCTGGAATACAAAAAGACCGGAAGACCTTACAAAACAACTAGTGGAGGACAGCAGTAATTTTCCATAATCAAGAGAACTCCCTTTACAATCCTGGAATAATACTGTAACAGGAGCACATTCTCCACAAGGTTGTCACTGTCCCCTCTTCCAGGCTCTTTCTTTCAGTTTTTTTTTTTTTCAACTGTTCATCTATTTCAAAAACTTCCTCTCTCTTCTTTCATCCAGAAATGAACACCTCTCAACATAACTTCTTGTTCTGTTTTTATTCATTTGTGTTGCTTATTTTTACTTCAATTTCAAAGCCCACAGGCAGAACCACAGATCATGTGCACAGTCCAAGTTCAGTCCAATTAAATAAAGTTACATTCAAAACAAAGATTGACTATGAATGAGCTATCCAACAGTCTTAGTCCCACTTTGAGTAAGTCGATTTAGTGCAATTTCAGTCTGACTAACATGTTCCCAAGTGTTTTAAAAAAGTATGCGTTTAGTTGTTGTTTGTATTGCAATAATTCGACTTTCTCAAAGTCATGTAAACATACAGACTGTTTCTGAGCCGAAACCATTCAAGTCAATGCAGGAATGTAAGGAATAATGCCTTCGTAATTATCATCATCTTCTGCTTAATCCGGGGTCAGATCGTGGGGGTAGCAGCCTAAGCAATGAGGTCCAGACCTCCCTCTCCCCACCCACTTACTACAGCTCTTCTGGGGGACACGAGGTGTTCCCAGAGCAGTCGAGAGACATAATCCCTCCAGCATGTTCTAGGTTGACCTGGGGTCTCTTCCTGGTCAGACATGCCTGAAACAACACACCAGAGAAGTGTTCGGGAAACGTTCTAACCAGATGCCTGAACCATCTCAACTGACTTCTCTCAATGCGGAGGAGTAGCAGTTCTACTCTGAGCTCTCCCCGTATAGCTGAGCTTCTCACCCTATCTCTGAGGGAGAGCCCTGCTACCCTGTGAAAGTAGCTTATTTCCACTGCTTGTATTGATCTTGTTCTTTTGGTCACTACCCAAAGCTCGTGATCATAGGTGAGGGTTGGAACGTAAATCAACTGGTAAATTGAGAGCTTTGACTTGCGGCTCAGCTCCTTCTTCACTCTGACGGACTGGTACAGGCTCTGTGTTACAGCAGAGGCTGCAGCAATCCACCTGTCGATCTCCCGCTCCATCCTCCTTCCCTTGCTTGTGAACAAGATCCCGAGATACTTGAACTTCTCCATGTGGGGTAGGATCTCATTTCCAACCCAGAGGGTGCATTCCTCCCTTTTTCGACTGAGAACCATGGCCTTGGACTTGGAGGTGCTGATACTCATCCCAGCCACTTCACACTTGACTGAAAATTGCTGCCATGAGGGCTGGAGGTCCCGGCTTGATGAAGCCAAAAGGACAACGTCCTCTGCAAAAAGCAGAGACAAGATCCGATGGCCACCAAACCAGAACCCCTCAATATCTCGGCTGCACCTAGAAATTCTGTCTATAAAAAATATGTGCAGAATCGATGACAAAGGACAGCCTTGGCGAAGTCCAACCCTCACCAACAATTAATTTGACCTGTTGTTCCCAATACGGACCAAGCTCCCGCTTCGATGATACAGCAACCAAATGACCCGTAGCAATGGGTCCGGAATGCCATTCCCCCAGAGGCTGTAGTGTGTATAGAGTTGGTCATGTGTGCCACAGCCAGCATAAAACCACATTGTTCTTCCTGAATTCAAGGTTCAACTATTGGTCGGATCCTTCTCTCAAGCACCCCTGCATAGACTTTCCTGGGTAGGCTGCCACCCTGGTTTTTCAATCCAGAGGTACGGTCCCCAATGACCATGCAATGTTGCAGAGATGTATCAACCAAGACAGTCTTACCATATCCAAAGCCCTGAGATATTCAGGGTGGATCTCATCCACCCCCAAAGCCCGACCACCGAGGAGCTTTTTGACTACCTCAGAGACCGCAGGTCCAATGATGGGCAGACCCACACCCAAACTCCCAGTGTCTTCATCCTCCACGGAGGACGTGTTGGTGGGATTGATGAGGTCCTCAAAGTACTCCTTCCACCTCCCAACAACATCCCCAGACTTTGTGATTATCAATCATGTATTGTTTAATCAAATTTATCTGTGTGCTAAAAAAGTCATGGAAATGCATTTTACAAATATGTAGTGTGAGACAAGCATAATTCAAAATCAGCCCAAAAGTCTGTTAAGGCACAGAAGTGAAATGTTTTACAGTTGCAGTATCCTATCAGATCACCTGACCACACTCTAACTCATTGTTTGCTGGTGGTAAAACTGAAAATAAAATACTCCCAAAAACAATTCGGAGATTAAGACTGCTGCAGGAAAGACCAGGCAAATCTGTGACATTCCCAACGTCTGGCAGTTGTTAAGTAACCGGTTCTGTGCAATAAAAAACCCGTGCAATAATCCACTTTAATCAACCACATCTACCCCCCTGTGACTGTGTATACACAACATATATATAGTTTTGTTTTTTGTTATTTTTATTTTTTTATTGTTTTGTTCTAATATTATGACTCAATAATGTTACACCTTTCTGAGCTATTTTGCACCCCCTACTGATGGTTTACTTTGAGAGCCTGTAACAGTAAATTTCTCCATTGTGAGATCAATAAAGCTCTATCTATCTATCTATCTATCTATCTATCTATCTATCTATCTATCTATCTATCTATCTATCTATATTCAACGGAACAAAACACCATATAATATTTGATATCTTTTTGTTTTGAAACAGTGAACAAAAGCAGAAGTTGCAGCAGAAGAATCTACAGCAGGTAATGTCATCCTGCTTTAACAAGCATTACTGAGATCATGTATCTTTTATTTCCTCTGAGACAAACTCACTGCTCAGTTGTGTAGGGTTTTATTGTGTAAATAGGCTAGCAAGGTTTTGTCCCATGTAAATCATCTGTAGTGAGAAAAAAAAAGCATTTGCATGTTTTTATGCTGTATGTGATTCCGGAGCTTTGCAGAACTGTATTAAACAGAATATGCTTAAGCTCCCATGACAGACTGTTAAAGTTGATTGAAGTGTTGTCCATTTAAAATAGTTATTTTATCCCAGTGGATCAATCAGAATGTGCCCTTCATGTGCAGTTTACCAACATCAGAATACTTTATTTTTTTCATTTACATTCATTTTTTTCCTCTCAACAGTGCAGTTCAGTTGACACCTCAGCTGACACGTTCTTTTCTACTCCTAACAGGTACTTTAATCATTCCCTTGTCTCATAAAAGTACGGTATTTGTGTTTCATTGCATTTATTTCACCTTTAATTCAGGAGGAAGGAAGCCATGGGCCCAGAGAATAAGAAAGATGAAAAAAAAATCCCTGATGTATGTGGACACTTGAAAAGTACAGACATTTTGTTTGATATGGATAGTGATTCTGATGACGATAATGCTGATGATGTGACTGTCAAACGAGCAATGAAGAAGGTGCGGTACCAAGAGGTACTGAAGACAGTAAAACACCTCCATGATGAGGTGATAGAGATGAAAAAAGAGCTTAAGGAAGAGGTGAGAATCTAAATTGTTTGCTTGTGTTTATGGTCAATGATATTTTATAAATACTGGACACTTAAAATAAGTCTAAATAAAATGCAATTATAATGATGCAACATGCTTTACTGTAATTCTCATCTTGTCCCTTCCATGCTCAAAGGGACTGGACTCAATGATGGACCATCTAGAACGGGAAAAGTTGTTGAATCATTGGGTGAGCCTGCAGAAAGATTTTGAGGAAATTAAGACCGAATATTTGTAGGCTGGTGCAGCACCTTCAACCCAAGCCTTACATGTACAGCAGTGAACACTGTTATAATTTAATGCTTATCTATACTTTGCATGCTGAAGTTTGGATGCTGAATTAGCTAAACACAGAGGCATGCTTATACAGATAGTTTTGACAGCAGTGGAAATTGCAAGCACTCTACTTGCCAAGAAATATTGAGGAATGCAATGTGCAATACAGAAGAAATTAAAATATTGTGCAGATGTCTTTATTTCAGGGCAAATAATGTTTCTTACATATTTCAAGCATGATTATAAAGAATACTTCTATTTTATTTCTTAAAAATTAAGATTCTATTAATAATTAATATAAGTATGTGCTTCTTTGAAGAATTAAGACAGAATTTTACAGTACATGTTTCAAAAATGTTACTTTTTTAAAAGTTTCGTCAAACAAATTTTCTAATTTTTTTATTATTATTTCTTTGATTTTTTGCTTTGCTTTCCTTGATTTGGGTGTGTTTATTAACGTTTGATCAATGTGTAGTTAGTGAATGTATTGGTATCTGGACAATGTTTAGACATAAAACATATATGCAGTTATTTACAAATTTAAGCATCTTGTTGATTATTGTTTCTGTAATGTTTTAATTAATATTTTTGCCAATGAAATGGATTGTGAATATATACACCATTAAATTTAAAATCAATATATTTTCCATTAAAATTATACATTTTCTCAGTTTAAACTTTTGATTTGTCATATATTTTCTATTCATAATAAAATATTGAAATTTGGCACTTCCACATCGATGCATTCAGTTTTTATTTACAATTTGTATAGTGTAACAACGTTTTTTTCTATCCAGTTTATACATATATATATATATATATATATATATATATATATATATATATATATATATATATATATATATATATATATATATATATATACAAAAATAAAGGACAGGACAAATACTTTCTATTGAAACTCCATTTATCACTACAGATCTGTTTCGAGGGGTGGTGAAACCATCCTCTCTCTTCAGGTGATTATAGAAGAATCTATATATCTATATCTATATAATTCTTCTATAATCACCTGAAGAGAGAGGATGGTTTCACCACCCCTCGAAACAGATCTGTAGTGATAAATGGAGTTTCAATAGAAAGTCTTTGTCCTGTCCTTTTATTTTTGTTTATTTGCTCTACCAAAAAGTATTGAGCACTCTCCTATGGAAGGATCTACTCAGAAAATCCTCTATATATATATTTACTGGGAATTGAACCAAGGCCTTCTTGCTGTAAAGCGGCAGGCTAACCCACTATGCCACTGTGCTGCCTAGGTATAAAATGAAGAAGCTCAAAAGACAAACAAAGTACAGTGGGTCCCCGTTATTCGCAGGGGTTCGGTTCTGGCTCCTCCCGCGAATCAAGATAATCCACAAGTTCTGTACCTGGAAGTAAAACCCCACGTATCATATTACATGTGCTAAAATACACTTTTCAAACACAGTCCATAGACAGCCTTACTCTTTAATACATCTTTAATGTAGTAAACTGTAGTCATTAATTAAAAACATATTAATTTTGTGCTGTGATATTTATTGATAAAATTAGATATACTGTATATATATCAATAAATATCACAGCACAAAATTAAAGTTTTTACTTAATCATTACTACATTATATATATATATATATATATATATATATATATATATATATATATATATATATATATATATATATATAGTTTATTTGCAGAGAAGAACTGTGGTATTGTATGAGGAAGTCTGGAGTGGCAGAGAAGTATGTTAGAGTGGTGCAGGACATGTATGATAGATGTAAGACAGTGGTGAGGTGTGCTGTCGGTGTGACAGAAGAGTTCAAAGTGGAGGTGGGACTGCATCAAGGGTCAGCTCTCAGCCCCTTCTTGTTTGCTATGGTGATGGACAGGCTAACAGATGAGGTTAGACAAGAATCTCCATGGACTATGATGTTTGCAGATGACATTGTGATCTGTAGTGAGAGCAGAGACCAAGTGGAGGAAAATCTAGAGAGGTGGAGGTATGCCCTGGAAAGGAGGGGATTGAAGGTTAGTCTTAGTAAGACAGAATACATGTGTGTGAACGACAAGGACCCAAGAGGAACTTTGAGGTTACAGGGGTAGAGATAAAGAAGGTGGAGGATTTTAAGTACTTAGGCTCAACAATCCAGAGCAATGGAGAGTGTGGAAAAGAGGTGAAGAAGCGCGTGCAGGCAGGTTGGAATGGATGGAGAAAAGTGTCCGGTGTGATGTGTGATAGGAGAGTATCGGCAAGAATGAAGGGAAAAGTGTACAAGACGGTGATGAGGCCAGCAATGTTGTATGGTTTAGAGACAGTGGCCCTGGGGAAAAGACAGGAGTCAGAGTTGGAGGTAGCAGAGATGAAAATGTTGAGGTTCTCTTTGGGAGTAACGAGGATGGATAGGATCAGAATTGAGTACATCAGAGGGACAGCACATGTTAGATGTTTTGGAGACAAAGTCAGAGAGGCTAGATTGAGATGGTTTGGACATGTACAGAGGAGGGATAGTGAGTATATTGGTCGTAGGATGCTGAGGTTGGAACTACCAGGCAAAAGGCCCAGAGGAAGACCAAAGAGAAGATTTATGGATGCAGTGAAGGCGGACATGAAGGTCGTTGGAGTAAGAGTAGAAGATGCAGAGGATAGGGAGAGATGGAGGCAGATCATTTGCTGTGGCGACCCCTGAAGGGAACAGCCATAAGGAAAAGAAGAAGAAGACCCGTATTGCTCTTCTTCTTTTCCTTTCGGCTTTTCCCTTCAGGGGTCACCACAGCGAATCATCTGCCTCCATCTCACCCTATCCTTTGCATCTTCCTCTCTTACACCAACGACCTTCATGTCCTCCTTCACCACATCCATGAATCGTCTCTTTGGTCTTCCTCTAGGCCTTTTGCCTGGTAGTTCCAGCCTCCGCATCCTACTACCAATATACTCACTATCCCTCCTCTGTACATGTCCAAACCATCTTCTCTCTATGGCAACAGACACGCCTCCCGCCTCTCCTACTTCGACGTCTTCGACCAACAGTAGTCCAATTTCCATCAGCACCCTGTTGGTTGACGGCACTGATGGCGGTTGTTGTTAACCCGGGCCTCGACCGATCCGGTATGTCATTCTTTCTTGTGATTCGCATAGTTTATTTGGCATTTGTCTTACGCCGGATGCCCTTCCTGACGCAACCCTCTGCATTTATCCGGGCTTGGGACCGGCGTGAGGGAGAGACACTGGTTTGTGCCCCCCTCCTCACGGCTGCATTTCTTTTCAAGTATAATGATACAGATCTGATAAGTTTTACATTTGTAGATGACAATAACTGATTCACTTTAGAAATGGAAGGTTCATTATAATAATATTCTGGTAAAAACTGCTGTCTGCTGGCCTTAAAATAAGGACAAACAGGAAAGAAATGATACTCATCTTCCTTTCAGTCTAAATTACACTTTGTGCACAGCACATTGGGATTTTCATTACATTTAAATCAAGATAACTGGATTTTCAACTTGTGTGAAGCACAACGGAATTTACAATATAATCTTGGTAAATCCTTTTCTGAAAACAATTCCACTACATACTTCTCTACACCTAAATTGGATTTAAAACCACTATAATATTTTAGAAAAGATTATTCAAAAATTTTAGAGTGCCAATTTTGAAATTGAATTCTGTATTGATCATTTGCATTTTTAAATGTGGCAGAAGTTTTACGCCGGATGCCCTTCCTAGATTGAGATGGTTTGGACATGTACAGAGGAGGGATAGTGAGTATATTGGTCGTAGGATGCTGAGGTTGGAACTACCAGGCAAAAGGCCCAGAGGAAGACCAAAGAGAAGATTTATGGATGCGGTGAAGGCGGACATGAAGGTCGTTGGAGTAAGAGAAGAAGATGCAGAGGATAGGGAGAGATGGAGGCAGATCATTTGCTGTGGCGACCCCTGAAGGGAAAAGCCGAAAGGAAAAGAAGAAGAAGAAGAAGAATTTTGAAATTGAATACTGTGAAAATACTTTCATAAATAAGTTTGTCCTACCACAATCTTGATCAATCCACACATGTACAAACCCAGTTTCAAACAATAATACCCGAATACGAGAAACCCAACAAATGTTATTTTGCTCATCGAAACACTTCAACATTTCGTAACAAGCCCTTGGGTAACCCAAACTATCCATATGAATAAATCTACACCAGTAACTAATACAACGACTGTAATATCTAACACACATATAACTCCTCCCCGTATCACCAAGGATAATGTTACTAGACATATGTTTAGAAACCCCAAGACACCTTTTGAAGAAATCAGATTGGACTTTTTCAATTGGTTCCCTGAAACTACAACCCCAAATTTCTGCACCATACAATAATATTGGAGAAATAGGGGGGCAGTGGTGGTCCAGTGGTATAGGGCACTGGATCGCTGATCCAAAGGTTGGGGGTTCGAGTCCCACTCTCCACAGGGTTGTCACTGCCCCCCCCCCCCCCCCCCCAGTGCAGCTAACTGGGTTATCAAAGGCGGGCCATGTCTCTCACTGTCTATGGTGAGAGGCATGTAAAAGAACCATTGCTGACTTTCGTAAAGAGTAGGCTGCAAAGTTGTCAGCGTGTTTCTGTCCCTTGCTAAAAGGGTTGTGACAGGAAGGGCATCCGACGTAAAAACCTCTGCCAAATCAAATGTGCGAATCAGATGATTCGCTGTGGCGACTCCTGAGTAAAAAGGGAAAAAGCCGAAAGGAAGACAGACAGACAGACAATAATATTGGAGAAATCTTATAATCAAAAATGAAAAGAATTGATTAATTTATATACTGGAACAACGACCTCTCTTGCCTGTATAGAAATAGTATCACATGCTCTCGACCAAATTAATCTTAAAGAAAATGTAAGTCCTAAATACTTAAAATACGAAACACACATGAGTTCCCTACTAGCATAAGACCAACACTCCTTCCGTTTTAATGGACCCCCATTTCTAAAAATGACAACATTAGACTTGTCAAGGTTTACATCAAAACCCCATTTAATGCAAACCTTTTCAAGAAAATCTATTTTTTTGTAAGCCTATCACTGTGTCATCAACCAAAACAACATCATTTGCAAATAAAAGTAATAGTATTTCCTTAATATTCCCTTGAACAAATATGCCTCTAAAATCACTTTGATTAAATTCATACACAATTTCATTAATAAAAATGATGAAAAGAACTGGGCTTAACATACAACCCTGACGAACACCAGCAGAAGTTACTCGAGAACCTTTCTCTTGCCTTAATGCATGCCTTAACTTTTACATACATATCACGAAGAACATTAAATAATTTACCACATATACCCTTTTGATGAAGAACATACAACAGTTTTTGGCGATTACCTAAATCGAAAGCCTTATGAAAGTCGATGAAAGATACATAAAAACGATGCCTTATTTTTCTTAAATATTTTTCATATAATGACTGAAGAGTAAATATATTATCAAAAGACAAATAATTACTTCGAAAGCCTGCTTGTGATTCATAAATAATTTCATTTAATTCTACCCATTTCCTGGTCCTATCCTCAATTATAGAGGTAAAGACTTTACCTAAAACATTTAATAAAGATATATCACAATAATTATTGGTATCCATAACATCACCCTTCTTAAACAAAGTAGCCACCGTTCCAATATTCCAACTGTCAGGAAAAACACCACTGTCCAAAACCGAATTAAACAGAATCTAAAAAAAAAAGGAACTAAAACTGTAGCTTTCTTTATGAACTCTGAGGGAATACCATCCACACCACCTGATTTACCATTCTTAAGTGAATTCACTGCTTTCCTTATCTCTATTTGAGAAATAGGTTCAGACAATAAAAAGGACTTATTACAAATATCACAGCTTCACTATCATGGTTTTTCATAAAATTACCAACTACTTCATCTAAAGGAGAAAAATGCTCAGAATAAATGGGGTTCAAAAGAGTCTTAAAATAATCAAAACATGTATCAATAGTTATTGGAGACTCTTTCCCCTTAACTAGTAACAACGATTTCAACTTCTGCCAAAACTTTTTGCAATCTTTTTCAACAATAGCAAAATTTATATCATTTACTAATCTATCCTTATGCAAACGTTTCTTACTGCTACAGAGAACTCGAAATTTCTTTCTACAATTCAAGAAATTCTTTAAATTAACATCACATTTATATCTACGGAATAGATTAAAAAAGGCATATTTTTTACGCTTGCATAAGGATAGATTAGTAAATTATATAAATTTTAAATAAATTTGCTTGAAGAAGCTAACACGTAATCGACTAGACTTGTTCCATTATGAGTTATACATGTGAAAGTGCCTTTGGGGTCGCCTGACTTATGTCCATTTACAATGTGAATACCCCAGACACGACACAAGTCTAATAGTTCCAATCCGAAACAATTCGTAACTGTATCTTGAGTGGCACGAGGGGCACGAAACGTGTCAATTTCATACAGGTCACCCAGGTGCAGAATATCAACATTCTCATCATCATCAATGATAAAATCATCATTAGTTCCGGTACGAGCATTAAAATCGCTGAATAGCATGAATTCAGTATCATCACCATATTCATGTTTGAGAGGAGATAAATATTGATCTAAACTGTCCAATCCATTGTTTTCGGATACATACATTGGTGAATTCTCAGATAGAATGTAAACAAATCCAATTATGAATGGATTAACTCCTGTTGGTCTAACAATAAAAAATATAGAATTAACCCAGCTTTCATAAAGCCTTTTAAACATTTTAGACAGGGAATTATGAATATATACTGCAACACCTCCAGAAAAGTGACCTGAGTCCTTTATATGTCTTGCTACAGATCCAAAACATACATAATCCTGCAAAAGATCCTGTACAAACAAATTGTCACTATGCATAGTTTTGATTAACCCTACTATATCAAAAGAACGTAAATATTGAAGAAAATCAAAATCTATGCAAAGTGAATGGATACCATGAATGTTCCAGCTGCACACATGTACATGCCCTGATACAATGTTAAATCCATTCATATCCTCGGTATGCTCAGTAGCTTGTGGGTCACTGCCACACCCCTAACTAATACTAACATTGTGACTTGTCTCCGGTCCGGGAGAAAAACGCAGATCACGACGGTTATATTTCTGGTTTCTTCCAATCTCTGCAAGCTGGTTGTCCTTAAGAGTGAACACTTCATCCTCGATCACTAACTTGTCATGGGATAAGTATGCATCCTTCCCGCTTTTTCTGGCCTCGATCAGAAGCGGTATCAATCCACTTCTGACGTGCCAAACTTGTCGTGTAAAGTCATTGACCACGTGTTGTTCTGTATCCTTCAGTGTAGCTCTTGATTCCTCTATTACTCTTATCTTATCCCTATAGGAACTAAACTTCACCATAATTTGTTTCATTAGGTTCTTTGATTTAAGTCTAAGTCTCTTGGGCAGGAGTGGTCTAGTGGTATAGGGTGCTGGATCGCTGATCCAAAGGTTGGGGGTTTGAGTCCCACTCTCCACAAGGTTGTCACTGTCCCCCCCAGTGCAGCTAACTGGGTTATCAAAGGCGGTCCATGTCTCTCACTGTCTATGATGAGAGGCATGTAAAAGAACCATTGCTGACTTTCGTAAAGAGTAGGCTGCAAAGCCGTCAGTGTGTTTCTGTCCCTTGTTAAAAAGGGTTTTGACAGGAAGGGCATCCGACGTAAAAACCTCTGCCAAATCAAATGTGCGAATCAGATGATTCGCTGTGGCGACTCCCGAGTAAAAGGGAAAAAGCCGAAAGGAAGACAGACTTTGATTTAAGTCTCTTGACCTGTTCAAACTTCACACTGCTAGAGTTGTCAAACTTCACACTCTCTTTCAGAAAATTTTACACAGTCTGCTCTGTCTCTTTCCACTTTTCTCCCGCTGTTCCTTGAATGCCGTAAATGATTATGTTATTTCGTCGTATTTGAGCATCTTGTTTATCCAGAATTAATTCAAATGTCTCCAAGCGTGTTTTCAACATTAAGTTTTCCTCTCTCAGAGCGTTGCAGTCCTCCCTGATTTCCTCAAACATCCGGTCAAACTTCTTGTTTAAAACGCTCAATTCAGATCTGATCAACTTCAACATTTCAGTCTGAGACACATTTTCTTTGCTCCCCTCCAGGCCATAATCGTCTCTGTCTTCACGAAACTGATTTGTCTTGTTGGCTGACCTTGCACTTTAGCCTGTGTCGGAGGTCCCGGGTTTGACTTAACGTTTCCACACAACTTTAACTGCCGTGGAATAAACACCAACTTCAACACACCTTCATAATCATCATGAGCTCGGCAGACATAATTTCTGGCCATATAATGCACGTTAGGGACAACACCAGCATCATTTTCAGGTATTTCACACACACATGGAGCCCGACAAGCATATTATATTCAATTTACCCAAAATGCGTGACTTTGTTGGTTCAGAACAGCCGATACGAGCCCTCCATGTCAGCAGTGTGTCTCCCATGGCTCACACACCTGCACACATCCTCACACACCTGCCATATAAATATATATATATATGTATATATAATGCAGCCGTGTGGGAGGGGCACAAGCCAGTGTCTCTCCCTCACGCCGGTCCCAAGCCCGGATAACTGCAGAGGGTTGCGTCAGGAAGGGCATCCGGCATAAAACAAATGCCAAATAACACATGCAAGTCATATCAAGAAAATTCATACCGCATCGGTCGAGGCCCGGGTTAACAACAACCGCCATCAGTGCTGTTAACCAACAGGGTGCTGGTGGAAATTGGACTACTGTTGGTTGAAGACATCGAAGAAGGAGAGGTGGGAGGCGTGTCCGTAGGCAGAGAGAGAAGAGGAAAGGCAGGAGTCGAACTGAAAGTAGGGACTTTGGATGTTGGAACTATGACTATGATCAGAAGTTTTTTTTTTTTTTTTTTTTTTTTTTTTTTTTTTATATTTGATTCAAGATTCAAGATGGCGGCCGTGAGGCTCGCCCCGGTACAAGCTCTGCTTCTATGTCTTGCACTTTTGTCAATGTTTTATGTTAAAAAGTCGGAATGTCTTCTCACATACACTCGTTGGGAGTTACTATCCCTCAGAGCAAACTCAGCAGCGACTGTTTCATCCATGATCTCATCGCTACCTGCGGAAATTCTAGACATGAACAACTCATCTGGATATCCGACCTCCTGGAGACGCAAGCGAGACAGGCGGAAGTGACGAGCCGGCGTCCTTTCCAGGTTCAGGAAGCGGCCATACCGGCCACCTTTACCGGCTCTGCTGCTGACAAACGTGAGATCTATCAGAAATAAAATTGACGAACTCTTCCTTCTTCTTCAAAATAAGAAGGATGACAAAGACTGTTCTGCCATCTGCCTGACCGAGACCTGGCTCGACCACACCATGCCAGACCAGGCGATAACCCCGCCCGGCTTCTCACTCTATCGTGCCGACAGGTCAGTCAAGCTATCTACAAAAACTAAAGGTGGTGGAATTTGTTTCTTGATTAACCAACGCTGGTGTAGCAACACGACTGTATTAAACACTACTTGTTCACCACAATTGGAATACATCAGCGTGAAATGCAGACCCGCCTACCTCCCGAGAGAATTTGCCTCCGTTATACTGATTGGCGTTTACATCCCGCCATCGGCTAACGCCAACTTCGCCATCACGGAGCTTGCAACCTACATATCAACCGTTGAAAACTCTCATCCCGACGCAGTAGTCACTGTGCTCGGTGACTTTAATCATACCAACTTGTCCACCGAACTCCCCAACTATATTCAACAGGTCACATGTCCTAGCAGAGGCACGAACACACTGGACCATTGCTACGTCACCATCAGCGATGCTTACCGAGCTTTCCCAAGGGCTCCGCTCGGAACGTCCGACCACGCCATGCTGCTCCTCATCCCGAAATACAAACAAAAACTTAAAGCCACAAACTCCACATCCAAAACAGTTAAGTCCTGGTCCAGGGCAGCCGTTGAGACTTTGAGAGGCTGCTTTGAATGCACTGATTGGGATGTATTCAGTGCAGGTGAGAACTGCCTCGACGTGCTCACGGACGTGGTGACGTCATACATCAACTTCTGCGTGGATCTGTGTATCCCAACAAAAACTGTGGAGGCATACAGTAATAACAAACCTTGGTTTACAAAAGATATCTTACTCATACGCAAAAAAAAGAGAAATCAACGGAGACAAGGAGTCATACACCACTGCCAGATATCAATTGAGGTCTGCAATCAGGAAAGCTAAATCAAACTATGCAATAAAGCTGGAACATCAGATCACATCAAACAATACCCGATATGTATGGAAAAAACTAAAGGACATGACTGATTACAAAAAAAAAACAAAACCCTCCATTTCATCTGACATTGAGATGGACCTTCCAAACACACTCAATGAGTTCTATGGGAGGTTTGAACAGTCCCCAGTCCCCCCCTATCCCCTCCCTCACCCCCTCCCACACCCCTCATTTCACATCCAGGAGGAAGAGGTCAGGAACATCTTTAAGAAAAATAACAAGAGGAAAGCAGCTGGCCCAGACGGGATCACCCCTGCTGTTCTTAAGTACTGCGCAGCTCAACTGGCCCCAATATTCACCTCCATCTTTAATACGTCCCTCCGCCACTGTACAGTTCCACTATGTTTCAAGGTTTCATCCATAATCCCTGTCCCAAAATCATCAAAGATCTCATGTCTCAACGACTACAGACCAATCGCCCTAACATCCGTGGTCATGAAGTCGTTTGAACACATCATCCTCAATCATCTGAAGGCATCCACTACCCCCTGCTCGACCCTCATCAATTTGCTTACTGTGACAACAGGTCTGTTGAGGATGCCGTCAACCTAGCCCTCTACCACATCTTACAGCACCTTGAGTCTCCTAACAGCTATGCTCGTATCCTTTTCATTGACTTCAGTTCTGCTTTTAACACAATAAACCTGGTCAACCTCTTCAATAAACTGACGGACATGAACATTGACCCCTGTCTACGCCATTGGTTATGGAGCTTCCTATGGAAAAGGCAACAAAGGGTTAAGATGGGTAACCTCTCATCTCGACCTCTGACCCTCAGTACAGGTGTCCCCCAGGGTTGCATCCTCTCACCATGGCTTTTTTTCTCTGTACACAAACCATATGACATCCCATCACAGTTCAGTTTCCATTTTTAAGTATGCAGACGACACTACTATCATTGGACTCATAACTATGGATAATGAACACCAGTACCGCCAACAAGTAGCCCAAGCTGTCTCCTGGTGCCAAGAAAACAATCTCCAGCTCAACCCATCCAAAACACAAGAACTAATAATTGACTTCAGGCGCACAGCCTCGCTCAAAACTCCCATTCACATCTCTAATGAACCCATAGCCATAACTGACTCTTTCAAATTTCTCGGCACTCACATTAACAATACACTAAAATGGAACACTAACACAGATTACATTCACAAAAAGGTCCACCAAAGACTGTTTTTCCTGAGACAGCTCAAGAAATTCAGAGTGAAAACAAATCTCCTCCTCCGTTTCTACTCCGCCATCATTGAGAGCACTCTCACTTCATCCATAACGGTTTGGTATGGCAGCCTAGACAGCAACTCACAGAAAAAACTACAGCGCATTGTCAATAAATCATCCAGGATCATTGGCACCCCCCTTCCATCAGTCCAATCAATTTATCATAAACGCTCAATCTTAAGAGCACAAAAAATCACCTCTGATCCCTCTCACCCTGCCCATCATTTGTTTCAACCACTGCCCTCTAGGAGGCAATATCGATCTCTACCCACCAGAACATCCCGTTTCAAGAACAGTTTTTTTCCCTACAGTCATAAGGACTCTGAACTCTTTGCACTGAATGTACATTACAGCCTTGTCTGTCTTGTTGTTGTCTGTTATTACTGTAGTTGTTATGGATATGTTTGTAATCATTTGTTTTCATGTGTGCTGTCTTTGATGTATGATGTGTGTTGTTAATGTCCTTTGTAACTTTGTCATAGCTGAGTGCTGTACCGACAGCAAATTCCACCAACTTGGTTGTGTGGTCATTAATAAATAAATAAATGAATGACAGGAAAAGGAAGAGAGCTGGCTGACATGATGCAGAGGAGGAAGGAGGACATACTGTGTGTTCAGGAGACCAGGTGGAAAGGTAGCAAGGCTAGAAGCTTAGGAGCAGGGTTTAAGTTGCTTTTTCATGGTGTGGATGGGAAGAGAAATGGGGTAGGAGCCATCTTGAAGGAGGAGTTTGTCAGGAATGTTCTAGAAGTGAAAAGAGTGTCAGACAGAGTGATGAGTCTCAAGTTAGAAATTGAAGGCATGATGTTTAATGTTGTTAGTGCTTATGCCCCACAGGCAGGATGTGAGCAAAAAGAGAAGGAGAGATTCTGGAGTGAGTTAGATGAAGTGATGCAGAATACCCCCAAAGATGAAAGAGTAGTCATTGGGGCAGACTTCAATGGACATGTTGATGCTGGAAACAGAGGGGACGAGGAAGTGATGGGCAGGTTTGGTATCCAGGACAGGAACGCAGAAGGACAGATGTTGGTAGATTTGGCAAAAAGGATGGAAATGGCTATGGTAAATACTTTCTTCCAGAAGAGAGAGGAGCACAGAGTGACTTATAAAAGCAGAGGTAGGAGCACACAGGTAGACTATATCTTGTGTAGGCGATGTAATTTGAAGGAAGTCAGTGACTGCAAAGTACTAGCGGGTGAGAGTGTTGCCAAACAGCATAGGATGGTGGTCTGCAGGATGACGCTGATGGTGAGGAAGGCGAAGAAGGCAAAGGCAGAGCAGAAGACAAAGTGGTGGAAGCTGAAAAAGGAGGAGTGTCGTGTTGTCTTCAAGGAGGAGTTGAAACAGGCTTTGGGTAGTCAGGAAGTGCTTCCAGATGACTGGACAACTACAGCTAATTTGATCAGGGAGACAGGTAGGAGAATACTTGGTGTGTCATCTGGAAGGAGAGGAGATAAGGAGACTTGGTGGTGGAATGAGGAAGTGCAGGATTGTGTACAAAGGAAGAGGTTAGCTAAGAAGAAGTGGGACACAGAGAGGGCCATAGAGAGTAAACAGGAGTACAGGGAGTACAGGAGTACAGGAGAAGGTAGTGATGTCAAAAGCCAAACAGAGGGCGTATGATGACTTGTATGCTCGGTTGGAAAGTAAAGAGGGAGAAAATGATTTATACAGGTTGGCACAGCAGACGTGCAGCAAGTTAGAGTAATTAAGGACAGAGAGGGAAATGTATTGAGTGATGACAGAAGTGTGCTGGGAAGATGGAAAGACTACTTTGAAGAGCTGGTGAATGAGGAAAATGAGAGAGAAAAAAGAGTAGAAGGGGAGACCATTGAGGACCAGGAAGTAGCAAAGATTAGTAAGGGTGAAGTGAGGAGGGCATCGAAGAGGATTAAGAGTGGAAAGGCAGTTGGTCCTGATGACATACCAATGAAGGTATGGAAGTGGGTAGGAGAGGTAGCAGTAGATTTTCCAACAAGAACACTCAACAAGGTCTTAGAGAGTGAGAGGATGCCGGAGGAATGGAGAAGTGTGCTGGTGCCCATTTTTAAGAACAGGGGAGATGTGCAGAGTTGTGGCAACTACAGAGGGATAAAGTTGATGAGCCATACGATGAAGTTATGGGAAAGAATAGTGGAAACAAGACTAAGGGCAGAGGTCAGCATTTGTGAACAACAGTTTGGTTTCATGCCAAGAAAGAGCACCACAGATGCAATGTTTGCTTTGAGGATGTTAATAGAGAAGTACAGAGAAGGTCAGAAGGAGCTGCATTGTGCCTTTGTGGATCTGGAGAAAGCATATGACAGGGTGCCGAGAGAGGAACTGTGGTATTGCATGAGAAAGTCTGGAGTGGCAGAGAAGTATGTTAGAGTATTGCAGGACATGTATGAGAGATGTAAGACAGTGGTGAGGTGTGCTGTCGGTGTGAATGAAGAGTTCAAGGTGGAGGTGGGACTGCATCAAGGGTCAGCTTTGAGCCCCTTCTTGTTTGCTATGGTGATGAACAGGCTGACAGACGAGGTTAGGCAAGAATCTCCATGGACTATGATGTTTGCAGATGACATTGTGATCTGCAGTAAGAGCAGAGAACAAGTGCAGGAAAACCTAGAGAGGTGGAGGTATGCCCTGGAAAGGAGGGGAATGAAGGTTAGCCTCAGTAAGACAGAATACATGTGTATGAATGCCAAGGACTCAACAGGAACGGTGAGGTTACAAGGAGCAGAGATAAGGAAGGTGGAGGATTTTAAGTACTTAGGCTCAACAATCCAGAGCAATGGAGAGTGTGGAAAAGAGGTGAAGAAGTGTGGGCAAGCTGGTTGGAATGGTTGGAGAAAAGTGTCCGGTGTGATGTGTGACATGGAGGTATCGGCAAAAATTAAAGGAAAAGTGTACAAGATGGTGTTGAGGCCAGCGATGTTGTATGGTTTAGAAACCGTGGCCCTGGGGAAAAGACAGGAGGCAGAGCTGGAGGTAGCAGAAATGAAAATGTTGAGGTTCTCTTTGGGAGTAACGAGGATGGATAGGATCAGGAATGAGCACATCAGAGGGACAGCACATGTAAGAAGTTTTGGAGACAAAGTCAGAGAGGCCAGATTGAGATGGTTTAGACATGTACAGAGGCAGGATAGTGAGTATATTGATAGTAGGATGTTGAGGTAAGAACTACCAGGCAGAAGGCCTAGAGGAAGACCAAAGAGACGATTCATGGATGTGGTGAAGGAGGACATGAAGGCAGTTGGTGTAAGAGAAAAAGATGCAGAGGATAGGGTGAGATGGAGGCAGATGATTCGCTGTGGTGGGATATATATATATCCGACGTAAAAACCTCTGCCAAATCAAACGTGCGAATCGGATGATTCGCTGTGGCGACTCCCGAGTAAAAGGGGAAAAGCCGAAAGGAAGACAGACATATACACACACACACATATGGTGTAGCAGGCAAGGATTGAGGCACTTTTCTAGCCCCTCCTCAGGCTGGGGGGGGGGGGGGGGTGTTCCTGAAGAGTTCTGCTCCATCACTCAGGCGGCTGCTAAATTCCAGTGTTGCTTCATTATTGGAAAGCGACCCTATGACATGAGTCGCCTGTGTGTGGATTTTTGATTATGACTACCAGCGTATCCACACCTATTGCTTTGCCACTCCTCCATAGCTACAGGTCTTGAAGAAGATGAAAGATGAGATTGATGGATGAAGTTATGACAGACAACTGGAGATATGTCGGGATGCAGTGGATGGCCAGCAATGTCCGAAGTGTCTCACTGTGCCCTGTTCATGCTCCACAATGCTTTGCTGGGTCCGCCTTCCTGCCCATTGAACCAGTCTGGTGGTTTCTTTCGTGCAGTCTGCCAAATCCAGTCTTCGCATGCCCTGGCTCACCGAAGGTTTGAGACCTGTCGGCTACTCTCACCAGGTTTAGCAGGCCAGTGGAAGCCGTTGCCCAGGATGTGGCTGTTATTGCATGCAATCAACTGCAGGGAGCCACTGGTGAGAGTTGAGCGCCAGATGGAGACCAACGTGAACGAGCTACTCCGAGGAGCACCACATGCTCCCCCAACAGAGCGACTACTCCTCTCTGACACCCCTATGATTCATAAACAGGGTTCCCTCACTTTCCGTGGTTAACTGAAACAGAGATTCCCCGCGACCACGAAATTGCTCAAAGTAGGATCAACCCCTTCGAATGACATATACGAAAATGTATATGCATATATAACATCAATAAATACATATTCAACACTATAAATGCTTATAATAACAAATTAAAGATTAAAAAATAATGTAGAAGATGTAAATAAAATATAAATACACACACATACAGATGCATGTGCACACACTTGGATGCGCACCTCACATAAACATGTAAATAGTTTTGATGGGCTGTTTTCGGTTGCTTTTCGTTTTTGTTGGTTTTTTTTTTTTTTTTTTTTTTTTTTTTGCATAATTGGCCTTGTTTTTGTGGCATTTTTCTTAACTTTTCCCCCTATTCTTCCTTAATTTCCTTATTTTTAAATTTGGTGAATAAAGCTGTCAGCATGTTTCTGTCCCTTGTTGAAAAGATTGTGACTGGAAGGGCAGCCGATGTAAAAACCTATGCCAAATCAAATCTGCGAATCAGATGATTCGCTGTGGCAACCCCTGAGAGGGGGAAAAAGCCAAAAGAATAGAAGGATTTAAAAAAAAAACAAACCCAAAAACAAACAAAAAAAAACCTGTGATGCACTGAAGCCACATGAATTGAAGCAAGAAGTAGTGAGGGATCCCTGTATACCCCTCCATGGTCTTACATTCTGGGAGTGGGGGTGGGGGGCAGGTTGTAGAGGTGGCTGGAGAGAAAAAGTACACCTGGAATTAGGTCCATGGAACAGTTGTAGGGACGGTGAGGAAGCAGAGAAAAAGCATACTGTTTTCTGAAAACCACCCTCAGGTCATGGTAAATGGCGGTGAGAGAAGACACATGCAGAAGTAACACCTTCTTGGACTGGAGAGTGGTCATAGAGGGTTAGCGGAACACAGACAGAAAGTATGGAAGAATGTACTCCAATTTACAACCTGGCCCTGTCTACACTCAAAATAGGGATTGTGTTTGAGGAGCTAGGAGACACCAACAACATGTAGTGAGTGAAAATATGGGAACAGATAAGGCTGGAAGGTCTCCAGATGGTTTACCACCAAAAGCAGTTCAGAGAATGTGCGATGAGTCACCCAAGCCAAGTGTCCCCCATTAAGGGAGCTAGCTTCTAAAGATGTGGTAAGGAGCTCAGAGGGAATCCCCAGCTTCGCCACAAAGGCTACATCAATTCAGTCCTTGTCTGCTCCAGAGTAAAAAAGGACAAAGAATGAAAATGGCTGGCCTCTCACCCAGATGGTAGCCTTCAGTTCTATACAGGGTTGAGGATTGGGACAAAAATGGGGCTAGGACATGACCCCTCTCCTTGCAATAAATGCAGAGCACAGCATGAATTTATCGCTGTCTTTCAACAGGTCCAAATCACACATCTTTTGACTATCAAGGGGGTTAATGACACTTATTCAAGTAATTTAGCCACAAATAATCGCCAACTGACTTCCCTTATAACAAGCATTTCGTGTTTAAGGCTATTAAAGGTAATTTAACATTGCTAGCAGGTGAAAAAGTACCTAAGCTCATCTGACCTACTTTCTGAACTTGACAGATGTTCAAAAAAAAATTCTGCCAGAGCTCATATTCAAAAATTCAGTTTGAAATGAAGTTAATAGTAGATGTTTTTTTATTTATTATTATTTTTATTATTATTATTTTTTACATTAAACTAATACAGCCGGTGGGGGGGGGGCACAAACCAGTGTCTCTCCCTCACGCCGGTCCCAAGCCCGGATAAATGCAGAGGGTTGCGCCAGGAAGGGCATCCGGCGTAAAACAAATGCCAAATAAACTATGCAAATCACAAGAAAAAATCACATACCGGATCGGTCGAGGCCCGGGTTAACAACGACCGCCATCAGTGCCGTCAACCAACAGGGTGCTGATGGAAATTGGACTACTGTTGGTCGAAGATGTCGAAGAAGGAGAGGCGGGAGGCGTGTCCGTTGCCAGAGAGAGAAGAGGAGAGGCATGAGTCTAGGACTGAAAGTAGGGACTTTGAATGTTGGAACTATGACAGGAAAAGGTAGAGAGCTGGCTGACATGATGCAGAGGAGGAAGGTGGACATACTGTGTGTTCAGGAGACCAGGTGGAAAGGTCGCAAGGCTAGAAGCATAGGAGCAGGGTTTAAACTGTTTTATCATGGTGTGGATGGGAAGAGAAATGGAGTCGGAGTCATCTTGAAGGAGGAGTTTGCCAGGAATGTTCTAGAAGTGAAAAGAGTGTCAGACAGAGTGATGAGTCTCAAGTTAGAAATTAAAGGTGTGATGGTCAATGTTGTTAGTGCTTATGCCTCACAGACAGGATGTGAGCTAGAAGAGAAGGAGAGATTCTGGAGGGAGTTAGATGAAGTGATGCAGAGTACCCCCAGAGGTGAAAAAGTGGTCATTGGGGCAGAATTCAATGGACATGTTGGTGCAGGAAACAGAGGGGACGAGGAAGTGATGGGTAGGTTTGGTATCCAGGACAAGAACGCAGAAGGACAGATGTTGGTAGATTTTGCAAAAAGGATGGAAATGGCTGTGGTGAATACTTTCTTCCAGAAGAGAGAGGAGCATAGGGTGACTTATAAAAGTGGAGGTAGGAGCACACAGGTTGACTACATCTTGTGCAGGCGATGTAATTTAAAGGAAGTCAGTGACTGCAAAGTAGTAGCGGGTGAGAGTGTTGCCAAACAGCATAGGATGGTGGTGTGCGGGATGATGCTGATGGTGAGGAAGGTGAAGAAGGCAAAGGCAGAGCAGAAGACAAAGTGGTGGAAGTTGAAAAAGGAAGAGTGTCGGGTTGTCTTCAAGGAGGAGTTGAAACAGGCTTTGGGTGGTCAGGAAGTGCTTCCAGATGACTGGACAACTACAGCTAATGTGATCAGGGAGACAGGTAGGAGAATACTTGGTGTGTCATCTGGAAGGAAAGTAGATAAGGAGACTTGGTGGTGGAATGAGGAAGTGCAGGAGTGTGTACAAAGGAAGAGGTTAGCTAAGAAGAAGTGGGACATTGAGAAAACCGAACAGAGTAAACAGGAGTACAGGGAGACACAGCGTAAGGCAAAGGTAGCAGTGTCAAAGGCCAAACAGAGCGCGTTTGATGACTTGTATGCTCAGTTGGAAAGTAAGGAGGGAGAAAATGATTTATACAGGTTGGCACAGCAGAGAAATAGAGATGAGAAGGACGTGCAGCAAGTTAGATTGATAAAGGACAGAGAGGGAAATGTATTGACTGATGACAGAAGTGTGCTGGGAAGATGGAAAGAGTACTTTGAAGAGCTGATGAATGAGGAAAATGAGAGAGAAAAAAGAGTAGAAGAGGTGACTATTGAGGACCAGGAAGTAGCAAAGATTAGAAAGGGTGAAGTGAGGAGGGCATTGAAGAGGATGAAGAATGGAAAGGCAGTTGGTCCTGATGACATACCGGTGGAGGTATGGAAGTGTCTAGGAGAGGCAGCAGTAGATTTTCTGACAAGAACATTTAACAAGGTCTTAGAGAGTGAGAGGATGCCAGAGGAATGGAGGAGAAGTGTGCGGTGCCCATTTTTAAGAACAAGGGAGACGTGCAGAGTTGTGGCAACTACAGAGGGATAAAGTTGATGAGCCATACGATGAAGTTATGGGAAAGAATAGTGGAAGCTAGACTAAGGGCAGAAGTCAGCATTTGTGAACAACAGTTTGGTTTCATGCCAAGAAAGAACACCACAGATGCAGTGTTTGCCTTGAGGATGTTACTGGAGAAGTACAGAGAAGGTCAGAGGGAGCTGCATTGTGCCTTTGTGGATCTGGAGAAAGCATATGACAGGGTGCCGAGAGAAGAACTGTGGTATTGCATGAGGAAGTCTGGAGTGGCAGAGAAGTATGTTAGAGTGGTGCAGGACATGTATGAGAGATGTAAGACAGTGGTGAGGTGTGCTGTCGGTGTGACAGAAGAGTTCAAGGTGGAGGTCGGACTGCACCAAGGGTCAGCTCTCAGCCCCTTCTTGTTTGCTATGGTAATGGACAGGCTGACAGACGAGGTTAGGCAAGAATCTCCATGGACTATGTTGTTTGCAGATGACATTGTGATCTGTAGTGAGAGCAGAGAACAAGTGCAGGAAAACCTAGAGAGGTGGAGGTATGGCCTAGAAAGGAGGGGAATGAAGATTAGCCTCAGTAAGACAGAATACATGTGCATGAATGACAAGGACCCAAGAGGAACGGTGAGATTACAGGGAGCAGAGATAAGAAAGGTGGAGGATTTTAAGTACTTAGGCTCAACAATCCAGAGCAATGGAGAGTGTGGAAAAGAGGTCAAGAAGCGTGTGCAGGCAGGTTGGAATAGTTGGAGAAAAGTGTCCGGTGTGATGTGTGATAGGAGGGTATCGGCAAAAATGAAAGGAAAAGTGTACAAGACGGTGTTGAGGCCAACAATGTATGGTTTAGAAACAGTGGCCCTGGGGAAAAGACAGAAGGCAGAGCTGGAGGTAGCAGAGATGAAAATGTTGAGGTTCTCTTTGGGAGTAACGAGGATGGATAGGATTAGGAATGAGCACATCAGAGGGACAGCACATGTAAGTCATTTCGGAGACAAAGTCAGAGAGGCTAGATTGAGATGGTTTGGACATGTACAGAGGAGGGATAGTGAGTATATTGGAAATAGGATGCTGAGGCTGGAACTACCAGGCAGAAGGCCTAGGGGAAGACCCAAGCGACGATTCATGGATGTGGTGAAGGAGGACATGAAGGTCGTTGGTGTAAGAGAAGAAGATGCAAAGGATAGGGTGATATGGAGGCAGCTGATTCGCTGTGGTGACCCCTGAAGGGAAAAGCTGAAAGGAAAAGAAGAAAGAAGAAGATTTTTTACATTAAACTAATCAGAATAAACCAAAGTTTCTCTTTTTAAAATTTGTCAACATCTGTGCCTACATGAGAACCAATTGTCCAAAGAAGGGTCAAACGGTCAAATGTGGTCTGTGATCATATTTGGGACTCCACACCATCCACATAAAACCTAAGAATATTGTGAGAGTATTGTCAGAAATGGCCATTCTCTCACATATTCAGCTTCAAAAGTGATTATCTTGATCTGCTTCAAGTAAATAGATCTTGGACCTCAAAAATTGAAAAAAAAATTGAAAAAAAAATTGAATGGCAACCAAATTTGAGAATTTGGGTGCCTATCGCACCCTTTTTAATTGAGATACCCAATATTTGACAACAGATTTCAAATCTATTACCCATAATTCAGAATAATACAAAAAATTTTACTTCCTAGCTCTATTTATAACGAAGTTATGGTCTCTCAAAATACTTATAAATTAGGGTCTCTGAAAAAGTAGACATGGCCCCCAAATTTCAATGGGCCATAACTCGGAATGACTGAAGGAATTGAGATAAAGTTTTAAATTCTTTCATTTCATTTAATACCAAAATGTAATTTGATTTTTTTTCCAACCAAAGCTGAGATTGGTCATAATGCTGCTTCCTTGAAAAACTTTTTTGCAATCCAGTTTGTACAGATATCTTTATCTATATCTATAAATGCAGCCATGAGGCAGGAAGGGGAGGGGGGACTGACCAGTGTCTCTCCCACTTATGCCAGTCCCAAGCCCAGAGAAATGCAAAGGGTTGTGTCAGGCAGGGCATCCGAGGCAAAGGCAGAGCAGAAGACAAAGTGGTGGAAGTTGAAAAAGGAAGAGTGTCGTGTTGTCTTCAAGGAGGAGCTGAAACAGGCTTTGGGTATTCAGGAAGTGCTTCCAGATGACTGGACAACCACATCAAATGTGATCAGGGACACAGGTAGGAGAGTACTTGGTGTGTCCTCTGGAAGGAAAGTAGATAAGGAGACTTGGTGGTGGAATGAGGAAGTACAGGATTGTGTACAAAGGAAGAGGTGAGCTAAGAAGAAGTGGGACATTGAGAGAACTGAAGAGAGTAAACAGGAGTACAGGGAGACACAGCGTAAGGTGAAAGTAGCAGTGGCAAAGGCCAAACAGAGGGCGTATGATGACTTGTATGCTCGGTTGGAAAGTAAAGAGGGAGAAAATGATCTATACAGGTTAGCACAGCAGAGAGATAGAGATGGGAAGGACCTGCAGCAAGTTAGATTGATAAAGGACAGAGAGGGAAATGTATTGTCTGATGACAGAAGTGTGCTGGGAAGATGGAAAGAGTACCTTGAAAAGCTGATGAATGAGGAAAATGAGAGAGGAAAAAAGAGTAGAAGGGGTGACCATTGAGGAGCAGGATGTAGCAAAGATTAGTAAGGGTGAAGTGAAGAGGGCATTGAAGAGGATGAAGAATGGAAAGGCCCTGATGATATACCTGTGGAGGGATGGAAGTGTCTCGGAGAGACAGCAGTAGATTTTCTGACAAGAACATTCAACAAGGTCCTAGAGAGTGAGCAGATGCCGGAGGAGTGGAGGAGAAGTGTGCTAGTGCCCAGTTTTAAGAACAAGGGAGATGTGCAGAGTTGCGGCAACTACAGAGGGATAAAGTTGATGAGCCATACGATGAAGTTATGGGAATGAATAGTGGAAGCTAACCTAAGGGCAAAGGTAGGCATTTGTGAACAACAGTTTGGTTTCATGCCAAGAAAGAGCACCACAGATGCAATGTTTGCTTTGAGGATGTTAATAGAGAAGTACAGCGAAGGTCAGAGGGAACTGCATTCTGCCTTTGTGGATCTGGAAAAAGCACATGACACAGTGCCAAGAGAAGAACTGTGGTATTGCATGAGGAAGTCTGGAGTGGCAGAGAAGTATGTTCGAGTGGTGCAGGACATGTATGAGAGATGTAAGACAGTGGTGAGGTGTGCTGTCGGCGTGACCAACGAATTCATGGTGGAGGTGGGACTGCATCAAGGGTCAGCTTTGAGCCCCTTCTTGTTTGCTATGGTGATGGACAGGCTGACAGACGAGGTTAGACAAGAATCTCCATGGACTATGATGTTTGCAGATGACATTGTGATATGTAGTGAGAGCAGAGAACAAGTGCAGGAAAATATAGAGTGGTGGATGTATGCCCTGGAAAGGAGAGGAATGAAGGTCACTAGAAAAATAATATTTTAACAGAAACTGGTCGAGCACAAGGCAGGATACCAGGAGTCAGAGAGATCACAGAGAAAAACAGAATAACAAGGAAGGACACTTTTCTGACACCAATGGGGAGCACGCCGCTCCTATTTATAGCTCTTATGGTCAGTGATGGCTGGCAGCGTGAACTCTCTCTTCATTCATTGCAGGTACTGGCAAGGGGTTTTGCTGTTACCTGCAGGTGAGGTCCAGAGAGCGCACTTGTTTCCATTCAGCAATCAGAAATCAATGGGCTATAAATAGGAGCGGCGCGCTCCCCTCCGACATCAGAAGATTGTCCTTCCCAATGATTCTGTGTCTTTACTTTCTCTCTGACTCCTGGTATCCTGCTTCATGTTCGACCAGTTTCCGTTAATTATTCCCGTCATTTAGAGTTCCAAGTGCAAAATAAAATCGTTGAATATTTTTATGATTTCCTGCATCTTTGGGTCTGACGCATATGCTCCAGGCACAACAGAATCTTCTGACCTGAAACATGGACCCAGCGGAGACCGCTCAGCTCCGGCAGGCCTTATCCGACCAGGGAGTACTGTTGGAACGACACGACTCCATCCTGCACCAAATGATGGACAATCTCCAGCGAATAACCACCAGCATGGTGCAGCTTGGTGGAAGGATGGATGCTATCACCACCCAACTTGCCGCCATGACCCCACCCACTCACACTTCACTCTCCACTTTGGCACAGTGCTGATTGTGACACAGATTACTCATTCATTACCAGCAAGATCTGGCTGAAGACTAGGAATATCCACCATGCTACCAAGGGCCTCCCCCACATCAACACTTGTGGCATGTCAGACTCCATCAAGGCCCAGAAAGACACCAGTGAAGGATGGTATTCCACCAGAAGTTGTAAAGCAAGGGAGGCAAACCATCCTGCATTCACTTCATGACCTGTGTCTGTGCTGGGAGCAAGGCCACATTCCTCAGGATACGAGAGATGCCAAGATCGTCATCATCATCATCATCATCATCATCATCATCATCATCATCATCATCATCATCATCTGCTTTCTCTGGGGTTGAGTTGTGGGGGCAGCAACCTAACCAAAGAGGCCCAGACATCCCTCCCCAGCTACTTCCTCCAGCTCTTCCAGGGGGACAACAAGGCATTCCCAGACAAGCCTAGAGACCTCAGCATGTTCTAGATCAACCCTGGGGCCTCTTCCTGTTGCCCAAAAATCCACACCAGGGAAGTGTTCAAGAGGCATTCTGACTAGATGCCCGAGCCATGTCAACTGGCCCTTCTCAATGCGGAGGAGCAACAGATCTACTCCGAACTCTCCCCAGATAGTAGAGCATCTCACCTTATCTCTAATGAAGAGTCCCACCACCCGACGAAGTCGCTCATTTCAGCCACTTGTATCCATAATGTTGTTCTTTCGGTCACTACCCAAAGCTTGTAACCATAGGTGACGGTTGGAACGTAGATCAACTGGTAAACTGAGACCTTCACCTTGCGGCTCAGCTCCTTCTTTACCACAACAGACTGGCACAGGCGCCATTTAACAGCAGAGGCTGTAGCTCCATCTGTCGATATCCCACTCCATCCTTCCCTCACTCGTGAACAAGACCCTAAGATACTTAAACTCCTCCACTTGGGGCAGGACCTCATTCCAAACCCACAGGGTGCATTCAATCCTTGTCTGACTGAGAACGATGGTCTCAGATTTGGAGGTGCAGATTCTCATCCCGGCCACTTTGCACTCAACTGTGAATCGCTCTAATGAGAGCTGGCGGTCCCAGCTTGATGAAGCCAAAAGGACACCTTCAGCAAAAAGCAGAGACGAGATCTGATGGCCACCAAACCAGAACCCCTCAACACCTTGGCTGCGCCTAGAAATTCTGTCTCTGAAAATTATGAACAGAATCGGTGACAAAAGACAGCCTTGGCAGACTCCATCCCTCACCCGAAATGAATTCGACCTGTTATTACCAATACAGACCAAACTCTGGCTCTGGTGATACAGTGATTGAATGGCCCATATCAACAGGTCTGGAGTGCCATACTCCCGAAGCATGCCCCGCAAGATAGTCCAAGGGACCCAGTCGAAAGCCTTCTCCAAACCACAAAACACATGTGGACAGATTGGGCAAACTCCCATGTTTCTCCAAGATCCTGTGGAGTGTAGAGAGTTGGTCAAGACTGCGACAGCCAGGACAAAAACCACATTCCTCCTCGATCCGTGGTTCGACTATTGGTTGGATCCTCCTCTGCAGTAACCCTGCATAGACTTTCCCAGGTAGGCTGAGGATTGTGATTTCCCAATAATTGGAACACACCCTCCAGTCCCCCTTTTTAAAAAGGGGTACTACCACCCTGGTTTGCCAATCCAGAGGTACTGCCCCCGATGACCACGCACCTTGGACCACGCACTGTCCTACATTATCCAGAGCCTTGAGATATTCAGGGAAAAACTCATCCAACCCCGGAGCCCGACCACTGAGGAACTTTTTGACAACCTCAGTGACTTCCACTCCAGTGATGGACAGACCCCCGCCCAAACCCTCAGGGTCTTCCTCCTCCACAGAGGGCATGTTGGTGGGATTGAGGAGGTCCTCAAAGTATTCCCTCCACCTCTCGATGACATCCCCAGTCACGTTGAGCAGCTCCCCACCTCCAGCAGCTCCCCCCCTCCACTATAAACAGTGCTTGTGAAGAACTGCTTCACCCTCCTGAGGCATCGGATGGTGGTCCAGAACCTTTTCGAGACCAACCGATAATCACTCTCTGGGCCCTTACTAAACTTCTCCCATGATGGAGATTTTGTATCTGCGACAGCCTTGGCTGCAGAACGTTTGGCCTGCCAATAACTGTCGACTGCCTCAGGAGTCTCACAAGCTAATAAAACCTGATAGGCCTCCTTTTTCAGCTGGACGGCCCTCTTCACCTCAGGTGTCTTTCACCGGGTTCGGGGGTTACCACCACGACAAGCATCGATGATCCTCCCACCATAGCTATGGGGTGCTGCCTCAGCAATGGAGGCAGGAAACATGGCCCATTCAAATTCCATGTCACCTGCCTCCTCCCGGACGTGGTTGTAGCTCTGCCAGGAATTAAAGGCCGCTTGTAAGGGAGACTCTGCCACATGTTCCCAGCAGACCATATTTACACGCTTGGGCCTGCCAGGTCTGAAAGGCAGCCTCCCCCATCATCGAACCCAGCTCACCACCACGTGGTGATCGATAGACAGCTCAGCTCCCCTCATTACCTGAGTGTCCAAAATATGCATCCACAAGTCCGGTGACATGACTACAAAGTCGATCATCGAACTGAAACCTAGGGTGTCCTGGTGTCAAGTGCACTTATGGGCACCCTTATGTTCGAACATGGTGTTCGTGATAGGCAAACTGATGAGCACTGAAGTCCAACAATGAAACACCATTCAAGTTCAGACTGGAGAGGCCGTACAAACCCATCACATCATTCCAAATCACACTATCATTGCCCACATTGGTGCTGAAGTCTCCCAAGACAACAAGTGAGTCTCCCGCTGCCTTTCTCCATGAGTAACTCCAGAATGGAATAAGGTCCAGTCTCTCTTGAGATGGGAGGTTCCAGAGCCCAAGCGATGCGTTGAGGTGAGCCCGACTATATCCAGTCGGTATCTCTCCACCTCATGCACCAGCTCAGGTTCTTTCCTCGCCAGAGAGGTGACATTCCATGTCCCAAGAGTCAGAGTCAGTAATCAAGGATTGGTCTGACAGAACCCATACCTTCGGTTGCCACCCAACTCACATCGCACCTAGCCCCCTAGCCCCTCCCACAGGTGGTGCATCCATGGGAGGGCGAACCCATATTTTCTTTTTGGGCTGGGCCCGGCCGAGCTCCATGTGCAGAAGCCCAACCACCAGGCGCTCACCTTCAAACCCTTCCCCAGGCCTGGTTTCGGGGGAACCCCGGTGACCCGTGTCTGGGCGAGGGAAACCATGTCCTTGCTTTTTCAATCATCGAGGTCTTCTGAACCATACTTCGTCTGGCTCCTCACCCAGGACCTGTGTGCCTTGGGTGACCCTACCAGGGGCAATATGCCCCCGACAAAATAGCTCCTGGGATCATAAAATAGGTTTTGTGAACATTAATCTTTTACTTACTCTTTATAAGTTAGCCAACCTCCTCTAAATTTATGGAATAATGAAGAATGGCTCAGAACCTGTAACAGAAGCACATGGGAGCTCACTGTTTGGCTACTGTACTATATGTTTTAGTATTAAATATAAATATACATGTACTTGCAAACAAAAGTTATATAATAATGTCATACTGTATTCGACGTAATACGTGCCCTGCTCCAGTAAGCCCATGTTTTGAATCTTACATCTAACAACCGCCCATGTGTACTGGGAGCAAAATCGCAGATTAAACTTACCAATTTTATTCGTTCAGTCTCTGTAACCGTAAAATGAGGCATTTGCTGCCTGTAAAAGTGAGTTTTCACGGTATTTCAAGACTCCATGCCACTGGGAAATGTCTATAATTTTCATCAGTAACAACACATTTGATTGTTCAGCCGTGCATTAAAAAACAGGAAAATATTTTGCTGTGATCTCTTGGTAAATGTCCATTGACCAATGGACCATTAGAAACTGCTACAGCAAAACTATCGGATGCTCTGAATTAATGGAGTGATGAGCCAGATATGGACCTATCAGAAAGTGATGATGAGTATTTTTCACCCGATTCTTCTGCTCACTAACTTCATAAATTAAAAGACTTTCCTGGCCATGTGCTTTTGTTTATGTTCATGTTGATTGGTTCAATGTGCCATGTGTTAAAGTTGACTTTCGTGTTGATTGGCTCATTTTACTTGGAACATTTTTACAGAAAATTTTTTAAGGAAAAGCAACAGGAGGGAAAAGTAAGGGAAGTAAAGTATTTTTTTATTTATTTATTTAATTTATGCTGTTTTATGTTTATTTTCAGCTTTCATGTAAGTAGGTTGTTTGATACCAAAAAATGAATAACACAAATACCAGTAAAACTCTTTTGTTGTTCTGTTATTATTCATATTTTCCACCTCGATGGTAATAAGCACTTATAGTTCCACTCTGCTGGCAACATTTTAATAAGCTTCCACCTGCTCCAATTTTTTTAAGCGCCCTGGGTGCTTATCACGTCGAATA
The DNA here is from genome assembly GCA_024760905.1 of Plotosus lineatus. Lineage (NCBI taxonomy): Eukaryota > Metazoa > Chordata > Actinopteri > Siluriformes > Plotosidae > Plotosus > Plotosus lineatus. The sequence continues at coordinate 70,040,324 of CM045729.1, forward strand.
CGGTATGTGTAATGTAAGTTTGTGATATTATTCTATACCATGTTATGCTTTTAATTTACAGTTTTATGTTTATTTTCTTTCCAGTAACTTTATTTGGATGAACCCCAAACCTGGTACAAAGAAAAAGCAATCACATCAGCCCGAAAATTGGAAAATACATCTAAAAGAAAAAGAGCAAAATTCTATAGTCAACGCCTTTCTAAATGAGTTGTTTCATTTTGAATGGACAGCTGAAGATGCATCGTTTTGAATAGGCATCGTGTATCACGTCACATGCGGGAATGAGCAGCTGGAAGTAAAATACTGTGTATTTATTACATGCGCTAAAATATGCTTCCTAAACACATTCCATAAACAGTCTTACTCATTAATACAATATTAATGTAGTAAAATATAGTAATGATTAAGAAAAACCTTTCGATTTTTACTGTTATATTTATTGATGCTAAAATATAAAGATTATACAGCATACGCATAAAAACACCTTTCAATGCATTCTCTTTATAAACATACAGCAGTGTAGTTTTCAAAAATGCCCATTAAAGGAATGTATTGCATTAGGCATGAGATGACTGAATTCAGATATTAACTGCATTAAGTCTGAGCAGCGCAGCCACGCCCCCCCCAAAAAAAAAATCGGGCTCCTTCCTCGCCAGAGAGGTGACATTCCATGTCTCGAGGGTCAGAGTCAGTCGCCGAGGATCAGTTCGACAGAACCCATGCCTTCGGATGCCACCCAACTCACATTGCACCGACCCCTAAAACTCCTCCCACAGGTAGTGAGTGGGTCCATGGGAGGACGGACATTATATATTTATATATAATAAGACTTGGTTTGATGGAATGGTTTAATTTCTTACCCCCATTACTGGAGCACAGAATGCATTGATTGTGGCAAAAATTCACGGAACGCAGTCTATGGAACAGCTTCGGCATTTTTACACTGAAAATGGGTCAAAATCCTACAGAAAATTGTACATTCGGAACACATTCGGAACACTTTCAGAACATTCACAACATGTGTGGAACAGGCATGGAAAGACTACTGTACAATTTAGGAATAAATACAGAAAAACGTGCTGATTAACTGTGGAACAAGTCTGAATAGTTACAGATTGCAAAGAAAGGCTTTCAGATAATTCACGGATCAGTCACTGAAAGAACGGAACACTCAAGGAATACTATGGCACTGATCTATTTGAGAAGGAAGAGCTTCGGAATTATTCCAGAAACACGCGGAATAAAAGCGGATTGTTTACGTTCAACAAGGAATGATTGAGGAATACAGGAAAATCCATAAAAAAAATCGGAAGGAAAAGGATTTGTTCCTGATTCCGCCTATAAATTCGCGGATTCGACCAAGGAATCTCATTCTACCAATATGTTCCTATTATTTGCACCTTCAATAAATCATTCCTAACTACAAAAAAATGCACAGAAATCAAAACAACAGTGATTATAATTTCAAAACTTTATTACATATTAAACATTAACAAACTTAAAACAGAAAAAAAATACATTGGAATCAAAAACACAACAGTGTCACAGTTCACTGGCAGAGTTTGAGTCCTCTAAGTCATCACAACACCGTCTGAGCACACTGGAAATGTTTGACAGGCTGGGTTCACTCTCACTTGTGTCTCTAGCCGCAGGGGTGGTTGCAGGCGTCGATGTACATGTAACTGGAAGGCAACTGACTAGTCTGCTGGGTTGTGGTTCCGACTCTCCTGCAGACGATGTCAATTGTTGTAGGCACTGTTGTGTTGCCCACCTCGCGTCCTGAGGTCACCAAACAGACATGGGTAGACCAGACAGATGGGTGGGTCACTGCGTCGGTGAGGGCTACCAGTAATGTTGCATATGCCACTGGTGCTGCTGGGGTGGTGGTTGATGATGCTGAGAAAGCTGCTGCTGGTGTTGCTGTGCATACTGCTGAGGCTGAAGCTTCTGCGACTGCTGTTGCATAGGAGGTGGCTGCTCCTGCTGCTGCATCTCCAAGGTTTCAACTTTGGCCAAGCAGTCATTCAGCAGTTCTTTTATCTTTAGTTTTGCATGCCTGTACGCAGATTTTGGGAGATTCTTCAGGACAGCTACTGCCCAACTGGTGAACTTTCTGATTTATCGGCCATCATCAGTTCCTTTCTCTAATGCAGCCGTGAGGGGGGGGCACAAACCAGTGTCTCTCCCTCACGCCGGTCCCAAGCCCGGATAAATGCAGGGGGTTGCGTCAGGAAGGGCATCCGGCGTAAAATAAATGCCAAATAAACTATGCGAATCACAAGAAAGAACCACATACCGGATCGGTCGAGGCCCGGGTTAACAACGACCGCCATTAGTGCCGTCAACCAACAGGGTGCTGATGGAAATTGGACTACTGTTGGTCGAAGACGTCGAAGAAGGAGAGGCGGAAGGCGTGTCCGTTGCCAGAGAGAGAAGAGGAAAGGCATGAGTCTAGGACTGAAAGTAGGGACTTTGAATGTTGGAACTATGACAGGAAAAGGTAAACAGCTGGCTGACATGATGCAGAGGAGGAAGGTGGACATACAGTGTGTTCAGGAGACCAGGTGGAAAGGTCGCAAGGCTAGAAGCATAGGATCAGGGTTTAAGCTGTTTTATCACGGTGTGGATGGGAAGAGAAATGGAGTAGGAGTCATCTTGAAGGAGAGATTTGCCAGGAATGTTCTAGAAGTGAAAAGAGTGTCAGACAGAGTGATGAGTCTCAAGTTAGAAATTAAAGGTGTGATGGTCAATGTTGTTAGTGCTTATGCCCCACAGACAGGATGTGAGCGAGAAGAGAAGGAAAGATTCTGGAGGGAGTTAGATGAAGTGATGCAGAGTACCCCCAGAGGTGAAAGAGTGGTCATTGGGGCAGACTTCAATGGACATGTTGGTGCAGGAAACAGAGGGGACGAGGAAGTGATGGGTAGGTTTGGTATCCAGGAAAGAAACGCAGAAGGACAGATGTTGGTAGATTTTGCAAAAAGGATGGAAATGGCTGTGGTGAATACTTTCTTCCAGAAGAGAGAGGAGCATAGGGTGACTTATAAAAGTGGAGGTAGGAGCACACAGGTTGACTACATCTTGTGCAGGCGATGTAATTTAAAGGAAGTCAGTGACTGCAAAGTAGTAGCGGGTGAGAGTGTTGCCAAACAGCATAGGATGGTGGTGTGCAGGATGATGCTGATGGTGAGGAAGGTGAAGAAGGCAAAGGCAAAGCAGAAGACAAAGTGGTGGAAGTTGAAAAAGGAAGAGTGTCAGGTTGTCTTCAAGGAGGAGTTGAAACAGGCTTTGGGTGGTCACGAAGTGCTTCCAGATGACTGGAAAACTACAGCTAATGTGATCAGGGAGACAGGTAGGAGAATACTTGGTGTGTCATCTGGAAGGAAAGTAGATAAGGAGACTTGGTGGTGGAATGAGGAAGTGCAGGAGTGTGTACAAAGGAAGAGATTAGCTAAGAAGAAGTGGGACATTGAGAAAACCGAAGAGAGTAAACAGGAGTACAGGGAGACACAGCGTAAGGCAAAGGTAGCAGTGTCAAAGGCCAAACAGAGCGTTTGATGACTTGTATGCTCGGTTGGAAAGTAAGGAGGGAGAAAATGATTTATATAGGTTGGCACAGCAGAGAAATAGAGATGGGAAGGACGTGCAGCAAGTTAGACTGATAAAGGACAGAGAGGGAAATGTATTGACTGATGACAGAAGTGTGCTAGGAAGATGGAAAGAGTACTTTGAAGAGCTGATGAATGAGGAAAATGAGAGAGAAAAAAGAGTAGAAGAGGTGACTGTTGAGGACCAGGAAGTAGCAAAGATTAGTAAGGGTGAAGTGAGGAGGGCATTGAAGAGGATGAAGAATGGAAAGGCAGTTGGTCCTGATGACATACCGGTGGAGGTATGGAAGTGTCTAGGGGAGGTAGCAGTAGATTTTCTGACAAGAACATTTAACAAGGTCTTAGAGAGTGAGAGGATGCCAGAGGAATGGAGGAGAAGTGTGCTGGTGCCCATTTTTAAGAACAAGGGAGACGTGCAGAGTTGTGGCAACTACAGAGGGATAAAGTTGATGAGCCATACGATGAAGTTATGGGAAAGAATAGTGGAAACTAGACTAAGGGCAGAAGTCAGCATTTGTGAACAACAGTTTGGTTTCATGCCATGAAAGAGCACCACAGATGCAGTGTTTGCCTTGAGGATGTTTATGGAGAAGTACAGAGAAGGTCAGAGGGAGCTGCATTGTGCCTTTGTGGATCTGGCATATGACATAAGCTTATGACAGGGTGCCGAGAGAAGAACTGTGGTATTGCATGAGAAAGTCTGGAGTGGCAGAGAAGTATGTTCGAGTGGTGCAGGACATGTATGAGAGATGTAAGACAGTGGTGAGGTGTGCTGTCGGTGTGACACAAGAGATTTTAAGTACTTAGGCTCAACAATCCAGAGCAATGGAGAGTGTGGAAAAGAGGTCAAGAAGCGTGTGCAGGCAGGTTGGAATGGTTGGAGAAAAGTGTCCGGTGTGATGTGTGATAGGAGGGTATTGGCAAAAATGAAAGGAAAAGTGTTCAAGACGGTGTTGAGGCCAACGATGTTGTATGGGTTAGAAACAGTGGCCCTGGGGAAAAGACAGGAGGCAGAGTTGGAGGTAGCAGAGATGAAAATGTTGAGGTTCTCTTTGGGAGTAACGAGGATAGATAGGATTAGGAATGAGCACATCAGAGGGACAGCACATGTAAGACGTTTTGGAGACAAAGTCAGAGAGGCTAGATTGAGATGGTTTGGACATGTACAGAGGAGGGATAGTGAGTATATTGGTAATAGGATGCTGAGGCTGGAACTACCAGGCAAAAGGCCTAGAGGAAGACCAAAGAGACGATTCATGGATGTGGTGAAGGAGGACATGAAGGTCGTTGGTGTAAGAGAAGAAGATGCAAAGGATAGGGTGAGATGGAGGCAGATGATTCGCTGTGGCGACCCCTGAAGGGAAAAGCCGAAAGGAAAAGAAGATCAGTTCCTTTCTCTGGTTCACCAGATGTCCGGCTACTGCTAGAATCCTGTTCGCTCTGTAGTCAAGGGTGAACATTTCAGATCCAGACTTTGCCTTCCCACAGCTGGTCTGAGTTAAGGGGAAGCTGGATGCTGTTGTAACAGGCATTCTGAAGAGGAGGATGATGGATGTTGCTTCTTTCACCAGTAGGAGGTCGATCGATGCAATGCAATGTCCTCTGACCCCTCGGACCTTGATGGCAGTGGAGGTTCTCCAGTGGTCATGGACGTGGAACCACCGGAGCCAGCTGCAGCAGCAATCTTGGCCTTCAGATAAACAACGTTCCTCATCTGTACCTTGACAATGTGTGGACAAAGGAAGCTAAAGCTGTCGTAGATCCACTGGTCCCTGAGACATGTTCATGTCAGCTTGCCCTGACTTCTAACGTCTCAGTTTTCTCAGCCTCATCCGCACACTCTGGAAACACTGCTTCAGCTCGCCGTCAGCCTTTTCGTTACGTGATGCCTGATCAGCCCAGAATTTGGCTTTCAGATGTTTGTCCATCCAGGATCAGAGCTTCTTGTTGTAAAGGCACTCGTTCACCTAGATGAACTACATCATGAGCTGTTCCTCATCGTCGTTGAGTTTGATATAAACTCTTGCATTCTTGCTTGGGCCAGTGGCGACATCGGTGTCAACGACGGAAGCAACATCTGACCTTGGCTTTTTGAATAGGCTCTTCCACTGGGTTTTCCAATGTTGGAGACCATGGCCTCTTGGTAGTTGTCTTTCTCTTGTGTTTCGGCATTGTAGCGTCTCTCGAAATGAATGGTTCTTTGTCTTTCGCACCTGTAGTTATAGTAGAAGTGAGGTCTGTGAGTGTTCCTTAACTCCTTCGTGCTGTCCTTAACTATTCCATAAATGTTCTGTATGCATTCCTTGACCATTCCGCTTTGTTCCGTGTAATGTTCATGGATGTTTCGCAGTATTTCTTATTGTTCCTTATGTATTCCGTGCCTTCCGTGAGTATTCCATGTAGCTCTGTACATGAACGCGACTGTTCTGTTGCCGCTTTTGACCATACGGAAGAGGAGGGAAGACTTACGGATAAATTACAGAACACTTGTGGTATAAAAGGAAAGATTGCGGACCATTTGTGGAAATGACAGAATGTTTACGGAAGGACTACAGAACCAAAGGGTACATTCAGGAAATTTTGGTCTGCTGGAAGTGGAGAAAGCGTTAAAGAATACATACGGAATCATATGGAATAACACGGAAGATGAGGGAATAACTGCTGATCATGTACGGATGACAACATTTTGCTTCTGTAAGTCTGTCGTTCTCCAGTGAAATGGGAGTATCAATCCCCTACTCTCACAGCTGCATAGGCTAAGATGTGTGTAACAGTGTCTTTTTAAACTGCATTTAGGGTTTAAGCATATGCTATGTGGAAATCAAACTAAAACAAGATTTTTTAATTGACATATTTATCCAGAATAGGTCAAATGGGTGATTCAAGGTTCAAGTGCAGTTTAACTATTTTTTTGTGCCTAAGCGATCAGACCAGAAGGGTGCTGAAAGGGATAAGCCAAAGCAAAGCTCTGCAACATACAAATTTTCCTTCAGCTCTACCTTTTGCTGTCCAAGTGTTTCTGCCAGATAACTCGAGGCACATAACTGAGTGGGTGTATCTACTTTTCATCTTTTGATCTCACAAATGTTTTTGTATTCTGTTTCTGTAAAACTCCTATCGGGATGTAAAATTTTATTTAAACATTTTTGTAAAAAATGTAACCAAATATGTTTAATTATATTTGGATATAAACACTTCTACACCAGTATAGATGGACAGTTGTGAACTGTTCTCTGAAATTAAGTGTACACTAGTCATAAATCTGATTAAAAGCTGCCATCTACTTTGCACAAATCAACACAAACCTCCACCTCAGGCTGAATGAATGGAAAACATGGGTGAAGTTTCATAGTCAGAGTAAAAGTCAGTACAGTACATTTCCGTTGATTTTCACACGAGTGAAAAAAAAACAAAAACAATTAGGAACAGACAACAGTTTTAAATAACGATGGCAGCAAAAATAAATACATACACACTTCCATCCTTGGTGAGTACTGACAGTAATAACTAGAATGAGCTGTAATCTGCTTTTTTGTACTGTACAATAAATGTCAAAAAAAAAAAGAGAAAAAAAAAGAAAATTATAGTTACAACTGTGGCACAGGCACAGCTGTGGGTTGTTCATTTGCTGCTTTTATGTTAAAAATATTGTTTGACATTACCCACTGAAGCAAACCTGTCAGTGCAAAGTTCAATTTCTCTGAAGCTTGGTTTTGTTAGGAAAACTTTCACTTTCATTTCATCATAGACTCAGGTTGAGGAAGTATTGTTAAAATGGCAGGATTTTGTGATGTGGGAAATTAAATTATGATACAGTGACCCATTTTGACAAAACGAATCGGAAGTCATATTTTGTAGAAACAAACAAACAAACTAACGAACAAACAAACAAAAAAAAGAAAATTTCAGAAAAATAGGGGAAAAGTTAAGGAAAATGCTGCAAAACAAGACCAATTAAAATAATCCCAAAACTAAACAAACATACCCAAAATAAATCCGAACAAACAAAAACAAAACAACAAAAAAACAACAACCCAACACCCCCCCAACACAACTACGTACATTTTATGTGAAGCGCGCATCTGAGTGTGTGCGCACGCATATGTATGTGTGTGTGTGTGTGTGTGTGTGTGTGTGTGTGTGTGTGTGTGTGTGTGTGTGTGCGGGCATTTATATGTGTAGGTATTTATGCTTTATTTACATATTATGCATTATTTTTGAATGTTTAATTGTTATTATAAGCATTTATAGCACTGTATGTATTTATTGATATTATATACATACACAGTAGGCACTTGTTCTTCGCGGGGGTTTGGTTCTGGCCCCTCATGCAAATGAATATAATCACATTCAAGTTCTGTACCCAGAAGTAAAACCCCATGTATCATATTGCATGCGTGAATGATCAACCAGAAGTAAAATATTATGTATCTATTACAAGTGCTAAAATATGCTTCGTAAACACATTCTATAGACAGTCTTGCTCATTAATACAGTATTAATGCAGTAAAATGTAGTAATGATTAAGAAAAACTACGTTTTTACTGTGATATTTATTGATAATAAAATAATATATAGATATATATCTTCTTCTTTTCCTTTCGGCTGTTCCCTTCAGGGGTCGCCACAGCAAATGATCTGCCTCCATCTCACCCTACCCCCTGCATCTTCTACTCTTACTCCAACGACCTTCATGTCCGCCTTCACCACATCCATAAATCTTCTCTTTGGTCTTCCTCAGGGCCTTCTGCCTGGTAGTTCCAACCTCAGCATCCTACGACCAATATACTCACAATCCCACCTGTGTACATGTCCAAACCATCTCAATCTAGCCTCTCTGACCTTGTCTCCAAAACATCTAACATGTGCTGTCTCTCTGATGTACTCATTCCTAATCCTATCCATCCTTGTTACTCCCAAAGAGAACCTCAACATTTTCATCTCTGCTACCTCCAGCTCTGCCTCCTGTCTTTTCCCCAGGGCCACTGTCTCTAAACCATACAACATTGCTGGCCTCATCACCGTCTTGTACACTTTTCCCTTCATTCTTGCAGTTACTCTCCTATCACACATCACACCGGACATTTTTCTCCATCCATTCCAACCTGCCTGCACACGCTTCTTGACCTCTTTTCCACACTCTCCATTGCTCTGGATTGTTGAGCCTAAGTACTTAAAATCCTCCACCTTATTTATCTCTGCTTCCTGTAACCTCACCGTTCCTCTTGGGTCCTTGTCGTTCACACACATGTATTCTGTCTTACTGAGACTAACCTTCATTCCCCTCCTTTCCAGGGCATTCCTCCACCTCTCTAGATTTTCCTCCACGTGTTCTCTGCTCTCACAACAGATCACGATGTCATCTGCAAACATCATAGTCCATGGAGATTCTTGTCAAACATCGTCTGTCAGCCTGTCCATCACCATAGCAAACAAGAAGGGGCTGAGAGCTGACACTTGATGCAGTCCCACCTCCACCATGAACTCTTCTGTCACACCGACAGCACACCTCACCACTGTCTTACATCTCTCATACATGTCCTGCACCACTCGAACATACTTCTCAGCTACTCCAGACTTCCTCATGCAATACCACAGTTCTTCTCTCGGCACCCTGTCATATGCTTTCTCCAGATCCACAAAGGCACAATGCAGCTCCTTCTGACCTTCTCTGTACTTCTCTATTAACATCCTCAAAGCAAACACTGCATCTGTGGTGCTCTTTCTTGGCATGAAACCAAACTGTTGTTCACAAATGCTGACCTCTGACCTTAGTCTAGCTTCCACTATTCTTTCCCATAACTTCATTGTATGGCTCATCAACTTTATCCCTCTGTAGTTGCCACAACTCTGTACATCTCCCTTGTTCTTAAAAATGGGCACAAGCACACTTCTCCATTCCTCCGGCATCTGCTCACTTTCTAAGACCTTGTTGAATATTCTTTTCAGAAAATCTACTGCTACCTCCCCTAGACACTTCCATACCTCAACTGGTATGTCATCAGGACCAACTGCCTTTCCACTCTTCATCCTCTTCAATGCCCTCCTCACTTCACCCTTACTAATCTTTGCTACTTCCTGCTCCTCAACGGTCACCCCTTCTACTCTTTTTTCATCTCTCAGTTCCCTCATTCATCAGCTCTTCAAAGTACTCTTTCCATCTTCCCCGCACACTTCTGTCATCAGTCAATACATTTCCCTCTCTGTCCTTTATCACTCTAACTTGCTGCACGTCTTTCCCATCTCTCGTTCTCTGCTGTGCCAACCTGTAGAAATAATTTTCTCCCTCCTTACGGTCCAACCTATCATACAAGTCATCATACGCCCTCTGTTATGCTTTTGACACCGCTACCTTCGCCTTACGCTGTGCCTCCCTGTACTCCTGTTTACTCTCTGTGGTCCTCTCTGTGTCCTACTTCTTCTTAGTTATCCTCTTCTTTTGTACACATTCCTGCACGTCCTCATTCCACCACCAAGTCTCCTTATCTACTTTCCTTCCAGAGGACACACCAAGTACTCTCCTACCGGTCTCCCTGATCACATTGGCTGTGGTTGTCCAGTCATCTGGAAGCACTTCCTGAATACCCAAAGCTTGTTTCAACTCCTCCTTGAAGACAACACGACACTCTTCCTTTTTCAGCTTCCACCACTTTGTCTTCTGCTCTGCCTTTGCCTTTTTCACCTTCCTCACCATCAGGGTCATTCTGCACACCACCATCCTATGCTGTTTGGCAACACTCTCACCCACTACTACTTTGCAGTCACTGACTTCCTTCAAATTACATCACCTACTCAAGATGTAGTCTACCTGTGTGCTCTTACCTCTGCTTTCATAAGTCACCCTATGCTCCTGTCTCTTCTTGAAGAAAGTATTCACCACAGCCATTTTCATCCTTTTTAAAAAATCGATCAACATCTGTCCTTCTGTGTTCCTGTCCTGGATACCAAGCCTGGCCATCACTTCCTTGTCCCCTCTGTTGCCTGCACGAACATGTCCATTGAAGTCTGTCCCAATGAACACTCTTTCACCTCTGGGGGTACTCTGCTTCACTTCATCTCACTCACTCCAGAATCTCCCCTTCTCTTCTAGCTCACATCCTGCCTGTGGGGCATAAGCACTAACAACATTGACCATCACGCTTTTAATTTCTAACTTGAGACTCATCACTCTGTCTGACACTCTTTTCACTTCTAGAACATTCCTGACAAACCCCTCCTTCAAGATGAATCCGACTCCATTTCTCTTCCCATCCACACTGTGATAAAACAGCTTCAACCCTGCTTCTAAGCTTCTCGCCTTGCTACCTTTCCACCTGGTCTCCTGAACACACAGTATGTCCACCTTCCTCCTCTGCATAATGTCAGCCAGCCCTCTACCTTTATCATGCATAATTCCAACATTCAAAGTCCCTACTCTCAGTCCTAGACTCACACATTTCCTCTTCTCTCTCTGCCTACGGACACGCCTCCTGCCTCTCCTTCTTCGACGTCTTCGACCAACGGTAGTCCAATTTCCACCAGCACCCTGTTGGTTAACAGGACTGATGTCGGACGTTGTTAACCCGGGCCTTGACCGATCCGGTTTGAATTTTGTTTTGATCATTTGCATGAGAAATGTGGCAGAAGTTTTACGCCGGATGCCCTTCCTGTCGCAACCCTCTGCATTTATTCGGGCTTGGGACCGGCATAAGGGGGGAGACACTGGTTAGCCCTCCCCTCAAGATGGCTGCATTTTATATATATATATATATATATATATATATATATATATATATATATATATATATATATATATATTTATATATTGATATATATTTATATATAGATATATTTATTTTTTGATTGATAGATAGATAGATAGATAGATAGATAGATAGATAGATAGATAGATAGATAGATAGTGTTGACTTCGATCGGCTCCAGCTTCCTTGCAACCCTTTTAGGGGTCGCCCAGCGAATCATCTGCCTCCATCTTCGTGGAAGTCATATTATTGATTTGCATATTCAATTTGGCATAGGTTTTCATGTTGAATGCGCTTCCTGACACAACCTTTTAGCAAAGGGCAGAAACAAACCGATGGCTTTTCAGCCTACGAAAGTCAGCAATGGTTCTTTTACATGCCTCTCACCATGGACAGTGAAGACATTGCTGGCCTTTTAATTACCCAGTTAATGAGAATAGAAAGAGAATATAGTACAGTATACAAAATGTCGAGGGGACTATTCAATGTAGCAACATCCACTGAGCCTGAGATGTTTTATCGTTTTAATATAGAATGTGTTGGAACTTGAGCAAGAAGAAGAAGAAGAAGAAGAAGAAGAAGAAGAAGAAGAAGAAATAAAATAAAATTTTAATGGTTTAATTTCTACCGACCGCCTACTCTAATAGGTGCATAGGCTAAGATGTGTGTAACGGTGTCTTTTTGAACTGAATTTAGGGTTTAAGCAGATGCTATGTGGAAATCAAATTAAAACAAGATTTTTTTAATTGACATATTTATCCAGAACAGGTCAAATGGTGATGCAAAGTTCAAGTGCAGTTTAACTATTTTTTTGCACCTACTTGATCAAACCCGAAGGGTATTGAAAGTGATAGGCCTAAGCAAAGCACTACAACATACAATTTTTCCCTCAGTTCTACCTTTTACTGTCTGAGTGTTTCTGCCAGATAAATCTGGACACATAACTGAGTGGGTGTATCTCACAAATGTTGTTGTCTTTTGTTTCTGTATAACTTCCATTGGGGTGGAATATTTTACTGTGGATTGTTCATTAGTTGCTTTCATTTTAAAAATATTGTTTGACATGACCAACAGAAGCAAACCTGTCAGTTTAAATTTCCATTTCTCTGAAGCTTGGTTTTGGTAGGAAAACTTTCACTTTCATTTCATCATAACTCAACTCAGGTTGAGGAAGTGTTGTTAAAATGGCAGGTTTTTGTGATGTGGAAAATTAAATTACCATAAATTATCTCTGACCCATTGTGGCAAAAGGAATTGGAAGGTACATTTTGTAAAAACAAACAAACAAACAAACAAAAAAAACAAAACAAACAAAAAAATAAATAAATCAGAAAATTAAGGAAAAATCGGGGGAAAATTAAGCAGAATGCTGCAAAACAAGGCCAATTAGGCAAAATAAACTCAAACGAACAAAACTAAAACAAAAGAAAACCAACCAAACAAACAAATAAACAAAAAATACCACCCCCCCCCCAACAAAACTACATACCTTTTATGTGAGGTGCGCATCTGAGTGTGTGTGTGTATGTGTGTGTGTGTGTGTGTGTGTGTGTGTATGTGTGTATTTCTGTTTTATTTACATCTTATGCATTATTTTTGAATGTTTGATTGTTATCATAAGCATTTATAGCATTGAATATGTATTTATTGATAATATATACAGCTATACATGTATGTATATGTCAATCAGGCGGATCGATCCTACTTTCGCGGAAATCGGCGTTTGTGTACACGAGTCACAAATCTCATTAAAATCTGCAATCTTCTGCGCAGAAATCAACACAAACTTCCACCTCAGGCTGGATGAATGTAAAATAAACACAAAACTAACCAACCACTGAATAGAGGGTTTGCATTTTCTTTCCATAATGGGGTGGAGTTTCAGTCAGAGTAAACGTCAGTACATTTCTCTTGATTTTCACACTGGTGAAAGAGACCAATTTGGAACAGACAGCAGTTTTAAATAGCGATGGCAGCAAAAATAAACAGAAACATACGTCCATCCTTGGTGAGTACTTACAAGTTATAACTACGCTGAGCTGTAATCTTTTTTTTTTGTACTATACAATAAATGTAAAAAAAAAAAAAAAAAAAAAAAAAAAAAAAAAATAATAATAATAATAATAATAATATGGCCCCCCTACTCTAATAGGTGCATAGGCTAAGATGTGTGTAACAGTGTCTTTTTAAACTGAATTTAGGGTTTAAGCATATGCTATGTGGAATATTTTACTGTGGATTGTTCATTAGTTGCTTTTATTTTAAAAATATTGTTCGACATGACCAACAGAAGCAAACCTGACAATTTAAATTTCCATTTCTCCGAAGCTTGGTTTTGATAGGAAAACTTTCACTTTCATTTCATCATAACTCAACTCAGGTTGAGGAAGTGTTGTTAAAATGGCAGGTTTTTGTGATGTGGAAAATTAAATTACCATAAATTATCTCTGACCCATTGTGGCAAAAGGAATCGGAAGTCACATTTTGTAAAAACAAACAAACAAACAAAAAAACAAAACAAACAAAAAAAATAAATAAATCAGAAAATTAAGGAAAAATAGGGGGAAAATTAAAGAGAATGCTGCAAAACAAGGTCAATTAGGCAAAATAAACTCAAACGAACAAAATTAAAACAAAAGAAAACCAACCAAACAAACAAATAAACAAAAAATACCACCCCCCCTCAACAAAACTACATACCTTTTATGTGAGGTGCGCATCTGAGTGTGTACACACACATGTGTGTGTGTGTATGTGTGTGTGTGTGTGTGTGTGTGTGTGTGTGTGTGTGTGTGTGTGTGTCTATATGTATGTGTGTATTTCTGTTTTATTTACATCTTATGCATTATTTTTGAATGTTTGATTGTTATCATAAGCATTTATAGCATTGAATATGTATTTATTGATAATATATACAGATATACATGTATGTATATGTCAATCAGTCGGATCGATCCTACTTTCGCAGAAATCGGCGTTCGCGTGGGAGTGTCGGCAACCCGGGTTCTGTCAACGAAGATTTGCATCATTGTCTGCAACATATGTTTCAGCGCTATAGGTTGCCAGGCAGATTGCTGTTGTAAACAAATCGGGGTGTGTGTCATGGGCTGTTGATCTCAAAAGAAAAAAGAGAAAGATAGCTGATGAGAACAGAGGATTCAAGGCAGAATGAACCGAATCATTTGCTTTCATTGCCAATGCGGAAAGATTGCCTGAATGTTTGCTTTGTAATGAGAAGCTGCCAAATAACAAAAAAGAGTAATTTGGAGATACATTTCCAGGGAAGGCATGCTGAATGTGCAGCCGACCACCCAGTTGGAATTGAGAGAAAAAGTGTGATTGTAGTACTACTGGAGAAATTAGAAGAGCGCAAAGTTAGATTTAAGAACTGCATTGCATCTTCAAACTCCAGTACTTCTGCTAGTTTTATTGCAACTCAAGAGATAATAAAGCGTGGAGATGGTGCACTGATTCAATATTTAAGATTCAAGATCTTTATTGCCATTTGTGCTTTTAAACACATAGGAATTTTTTGTGCGGTCTTGCAGAGAGTCAAGTTGTGAAAGAATCAGGAAGGCTCAGAATGGCAAAAACACATTTCTTTCTTTATTTTGGGTTTTCCCCTTTTCTCGGGAGTCGCAACAGCGAATCATCTGATTCGCAAATTTGATTTGGCATAGGTTTTTACGTCGGATGCCCTTTCTGTCACAACCCTTTTAGAAGGGACAGAAACACGCTGACAGCTTTGCAGCCTACTCTTTACGAAAGCCAGCAATGGTTCTTTTACATACCTCTCACCATAGACAATGAGAGACATGGCCCGCCTTTGAGAAACCAGTTCGCCGCACTGGGGGGACAGTGACAACCCTGAGGGAACTCGAACCTCCAGATCAGCGATCCTGCGCTCAATCCACTAGGCCACCACTGTACTTCTATAAAATAAATACACTAGGCCCTTGACTATTCACGGTTTTGCACTCACAGTTTGCATATTCGCAGATTGTTGAGCAACTGCGACATCATTCAATTTCAGCCAATGGCTGTCCTCCTTCCTACTGATGGTTGAAATGATATAATGCCCCTTTTTCCTCATTCGTGCACAAGTTGTCAATGAGCCTTTTTTTTTAGTGTGTTTTAATTACCAGTTAAGCTCTATGATGCCACTCAAATGCTGTGCATCTTCTCTGGCTAAGCAATAGAAAATGTTGGGTGTCTCTTCTGAAGAAATAAAACTTTCTCCTGAAAAAACGTCAGTTTCCTGTGAAGTGCCTGAAGAGGAATAATCATCTGAACTGTTGTATTAAATTCTTTTTTCAATTATTATTCCAGTACACAATCTAAGTTAATGTTTAGAATATTTGTGTGTGAGATTTTATGTTCTGTAGCATGTTTAAGAAACAATACCAAAAGGATAAACTTGTTTTATGTCCTTTTACATTGAACGTGGCGACTCCAAGATGGCGCTACCTAGAGAGCGACAACACGGAGTTCTCAGAGTCAAATTGTTTCTTTGTTTTTTTTTTTTTTTTTCATTTTAATTTGTTTTGTTTGTTGCACTATGCTCGTCTATGACCGAGTGACCCTACTACAGCTATGAGATCGGATGTTTAAAACTGAGCACGCTCAGATCCTATCCTGAGCTAATATGCTACTGTAGCTCCACACTAGCCACACCCCGGCTCACAATAAGTTCAGGCAGAGTTCTAAGAGTCTTGTTGTTTCATTGTTTGCTTTGTTTGTTCATGTTTTTCACTATACTCATCAATGATCGGTTGACCCTACTACTATACTATAAGAGCGAATGTTTAGAACTGAGCACGCTCAACTCCTAACTTGAGCTAATATGCTATGATAGCTCAATGCTAGCTGCACCCCGGCTAACAATAAGCCCAGGAGGGGAGGGGCTGAATGACAAATCTAGAGCTTGGTGATCAGTGGAAGGTTAGCACTTCCGGTCATACTGCTTGCAAATGATCAGTCTCTGCGAAACAAGATGGACCATCTTCATGCTCGGATTGCAGCACAGAGGGATCTACAGGTCTGCTCCATGCTGTTTTTATGAAAACAACAACATACAAAACAAATTAAAACGAACAATTGTTTGTTTAACATGCTACAAAACATAAAATCCCACACACAAACATTCTAAACATTAACTTAGGTACTGTACTGGAATAAAAATTGAAAAATACTTTAATACTAGTGCTTTACAACAATATATGCCACATAATGTTTATATTTTATCATCAATAAATATAACAGTAAACATTAAAAAATTTTTCTTAATCATTACTACATTTTACTACATTAATACTGTATTAATGAGCAAGACTGTCTATTGAATATGTTTAGAAAGCATATTTTAGCACATGTAATAGATACATAGTATTTTACTTCTGGTTGATCATTCGTGCATGTAACTACTGTACCTAAGTCCTATGTTTAAAGGGACCTTACACAGGCCCAGTAAACGATACAATAATAATAATAATAATAATAATAATAATAATAATAATAATACAATAAATAAGTAAGTCAGTAGATAAAATCAACAACAAAGTCAGTAGACACAACAACATAAATTATATTGCACTTCGTTATATTGTATGTATATCTGTATCGCATTATGCCCATCCTAGTGTTTGGCTTGAAAGTCTCACTGCAGCAGGAAAGAAGCTGTTTTTCTTGTATTCTTTTGTGACAGCACTGTCTGTAAATTGTATTTATGGACGGGAGTTCAGTCCCGATAATCCTCTCTCCAGTCTTATGACTCCTTGTACAGCCTTCGTATCTGCCTGTGTGGTGTTGCCATACCACACAGTGATGCCTATAGTGACAATGCTTTCAATCAACCCTTTGTAGACCTGGGTGAGAGGGCAACAGGGACAGGGCAGGCCAGCTTTCCTGAGCTTCCTGATAAAATAGAGTCTCTGCTTAGCTTTTTTCACTATGGCTGTAGTGTTCAAAATCCAGCTCAGATCCGGTGTAATTTGCAGTCCCAAGAACCTACAGCTGTCAGCCCTCTCCACAGTCCCCTTGATGAAGAGTGGTTGCGGGGGGGGGGGTATTTTCGAAAAGCCATTATTATTTATTTATTTCCTTTGTCTTATCTATGTTTACACTGAGCTTGTTATCCTCTCCATCCGTAAGAAGGTCTTTCACCAGACTCCTGTAGCCCATTTCGTCCCTACCCTTAATAAGACCCAGGATGGTGATGTCTTCAGCATACTTTATGATGATGGTATTTTCCTTGGTGAAGACACAGTCGTGCGAGTACAGGGTGAAGAGTTTAGGACTGAGGCAGGAGCTCTGTGGTGATCCTGTGTTGACTGTGAACTTTGCCGACACCTTCCTACCCATCCTTACCACCTGTTGTCTGTCAGTCAGGAAATCCAGAATCCAGTTGCAGGTGGGGGTTGGGACACCAAGGTCTGTCAGCTTCCCAGTCAGCCAACCCGGTAGGATGTTGTTGGAAGCAGATTTATAGTCCAGGAAAAGTGTCCTGACATATG
The DNA here is from genome assembly GCA_024760905.1 of Plotosus lineatus. Taxonomy (NCBI): domain Eukaryota; kingdom Metazoa; phylum Chordata; class Actinopteri; order Siluriformes; family Plotosidae; genus Plotosus; species Plotosus lineatus. The sequence goes on from CM045729.1 coordinate 70,058,186, forward strand.
TTCCTCTGCTGTCCAGATGTAGAAGGATGTGATGTAATGCAATGGCAACTGTGTCATCCACTGAGCGGTTGGGGCAGTAGTCAAACTGATTTTCGAAGCATTTCATGTAAACTGATGTAAGTGCCACTTGCCTGAAGTCAGTCAGGATAGATGGGTTCTGCTTTTTTGGAACTGGTACAATAATAGAGGACTTAAAGAGAAGGGGAACTATGGCTCAGCGTCGAGACAAATTGAAGATGTCTGCAGACACACCAGTCAGCTGTTCTGCACAGGCCTTCAGAACTCTGGGAAGTACACTGTTTGGTCATCCAGCCTTATGGGGGTTAACTTGCCTCAGAGCCTTCAGGACCTGTGCGGGTGTCACCTGAAAGATATTGTTTATAGAGTTTGCATGGGGCTTTTAACCCTTTACGCCCAATGGTGACAAATTCGTCACACAAGAATTAAGAGCCTAAAAATTTAATTTATATCACTACGGGCATTTGGGGACTGACTGTGATGAATGCAATACGTTTCCTGTTGAAGCGGAGAATGGTGTTACATCATCTTTTCCGGCACTTTTTTCGGTTAGGCTCGAGACATCATGAGTGGGTGACGTCCGTGAGTCATCGTTCAAATTGTCAGTACTAAAATCACAATGGATCAAATACCAGGTGAGACTCATACACAATAAAAATGGTCATCAAAGAATAATGATAGTTTTGAAATTGTTTGAGTTCACTTTACTCAAAAAAAACCAACATATTTTACTGGAGTGACGTTTTCGTCACATCAGGGGTATGAACAAGCTTGGATGTCAACAGTGATTACTTACAACATAGTTTACAAATAATAGAATTCCTGCAAAAAATAGTGTTTTTATACCAATATTAGTACCAACATTATAATGCATTTGTCGCCAACTTAGTCATTTTGATACAATTACAGCCTGCGTTGCCTTCATATAAAGCTTGAGGGTTTTCATTTTTTTTGCAAGATAGATTTGTTTTTAGTTTTTTTTGGTCCAGTATGGCTCTTTCAACATTTTGGGTTGCCAACCCCTGTGCTAGATTGTAGGTAGGCAGTGACATGCAAAGAGGTTGACACTTGGTTCGGCACCGACTCTTTCAGAGGCAGATTTACGAATACAAATGAACTCAAAACAGTACATTATTCATACCAGCACAGTTTGTGAGGATTCCAAAATCCCCTGAGCGGCACAGCAAAGCACTGCCTCACCGCACAGCTCCTCACTGTAACTGAACGGGACACATGGAAATTCTGCTATTCTGAGATTCTGTTAAATCTCTTGGTTCTAAGCTTCCACACACAATCATCTTTCGAGTCTGGTTGCTTGATTTCTGGATGGGCTGGAGATTCAAGTTTTACCTCATCTGAAAGCTGATACTTTATATGATTATTTTTGTTTCAATCCAATTGATTGTCTAATGGAAATAAACTGAGCTAAATAGTCAAATTATACCAGCTGGACAATTATACAGAGTACATGAGGTGACCAATAATTATGTTAAAAATATTTAATTTTCATACTGTTTTCCTCTTTCAGATTAATCCAAAGTATCTGCATTCAAATTCTACTAGCCACACCTGGCCCTTCAGTGCTGTAGCAGAATTGATTGGTGAGTCAGAACTGCTTCTTTATTATTTCTTCTTTTCTTCATCCTTGCTATTACAGGAACATTTTTCAAAACCAGTTAAACATTCTGAACTACTGACAGTCAGCTTATTTAGTTCTAGAGATTCGTTCTTTGAATTCACACACCTTTTACACACAGCATTGAGACCGACAGGGTGGTTCAAAATTAATTGTAGTCTACAGGAGGTGGAACTGAATCAGGACCAGAAAGATGTGGTCTAGCCATAATATATTCATTTATTTAGATTTTTTATTTTACATGAAAAAAAAAAATCATTGTCAGAGTGCCATACAATGCTAAAACAATCCAGGATCATTTAATTCGTAATTAATTACTATGAAATGTACAAAACATTGCCAAACACTATAAAAAAAAAAAAAAAAAAAAAAGTTTAAAAACTTGATTTAAAAGTGAGAATTCATAAAAAGTCTAGAAATGCTATTATAAACACAATTTCCAGAAAACTTCTTGAATCTCCACCTTATCGTTGTGGAGGGGCTTGCGTGTCCCATTGATCCTGGGAGATACGTTCTTGGGGACACTATGCCACTGGGAAGACCATACAAGGCAAACAGCTCGGTGAAGCTCCAGACTAAGCTTAGTTCAGAAGAACCCTATGAGCAGTATTTCAAGGGCACGGGTGTTCCTTACTCGAATGAAGATTATCAAGGTCCCACCCTAGACCAGGCCTTGAGGAAGGCCTCGAATGCGAACACCTGATGGTCAGGCTTCTACTCATGGTTCTTGATCAGGCCCAGCCAGAACAGGAGACATGGCTCCATTGAAACCAGCGCCTGTGTTAAGGGCTATTAAGGCCGGATGCAGTATGAGCCAAGTGGCAACCGAAGGCATGGGTTCTGCCAGACCAATCCTCTGTCACTGACTCTGGTTCATGGGACATGGAATGTCACCTCTCTGGCAGGGAAGGAGCCTGAGCTGGTGCGTGGGGCTGAAAGATACTGACTAGATATAGTTGGACTCACCTAGACACATAGCTCGGGCTCTGGAACCACCAATCTTGAGAGAAGCTGGACCTTGTTTGATTCTGGACCTGTTCATTGTAAGAGGCAGTAAGCCCAGGTGGGTATTCTTGTTGTTCCTGTCTTGGTTCCCACATGTTAGGGTTCTCCCCAGTTGACGAAAAGGTAGCCTCCCTCCACCTCCAGGTTGTTTGTGCTTGACTATTCAAGATTTTGCACTCACACTCCCGCATATACACAGATTGCCGAGTGACTGTCACATGATTCAAATTCAGCCAATGGCTGTTCTCCCTCCTGCTGATTGGTTGAGATGATGTACATGACCCTTTTTTCTCATTCATGCACAAGTTGCCAATGAGCCTTTTTTTTAGCGTGTTTTAATTACCAGTTAAGCTCTATGATGCCACTCAAAAGCTGTGCGTCTTCTCTGGCTAAGTGCTAGAAAAAGGTAATGACGTTGGATGTCTCTGCTGAAGAAATAATACTTTTTCCTGAAGAAATGACAGATTCCTCTGAGGTGACTGAAGAGGAATAATCATCTGGACTGTTTTAAAACAGTGTAGTATTGAAGTCTTTTTCAAATACTATTCCAGTACAGGACCTAAGTTAATGTTTATAATGTTTGTGTGTGAGACTTTATATACAGTGGTGTAGCATGTTTATCCTTTTTTTTTATTCAATGTATTACAGTTCATGTTCTTTTATGTTCTTTTGTGATGGTCTGTGTTTTGGAGAGACTTTGATTTTGGCAGCTGTGTTCTCTAACTCTCCCTGCTGCAGCTGAGGGGCGTGGCTGAGCTGCTCAGGCTGATTGCAGTAGTTCACACCTGAATTCACTCCTCTCATCTACTCCCTATAAACACAAACCGCACGCTCACCTCTGTGCCAGAATATTGTCTCACATCACGTCCCCACCTCTCTGGCTCCTGGTTCCAGTGTTTAATGTTGTTTGTGTTTTTCTTTGTCATCAGTACTGTATTTAAAGTGTGTGTGCTCTGCTTAAAGGGTACCCATAGTTGACAGCGTTAAAAAAATATCCATTATACCTTATTATTAAATTTTAAACATCGTGTGATGACGGTAGTTTATGTACAAGTCCACATTTCCTTTTCTTCTGTATGACATTCCTTGCTTACGCTATTGAGATTCCCACGCAAACATAGAAATCTAGGTAGTCTTGGTTGAAAGCCTTGGAACAAATAACGTGTTTTACATGTAAAATGTGCCTCTACTTATGAAAGCTCCAGGTTATGAAAAATGCATTGCAACAAATTAATTTCGTAAGTAGAGGGCCGACTGTAGTACAAACTTCTATAGATTACTTATACAAGGTTTAAACAGATGTTCCCCTCTAAAGAATGCCCTGTAAAGACTTACAAACAAATTAATTTAATGGACGACTGTCCAACTCGTCCTAACTTGTTCGTAAGCTGGGGAGTGTCTGTACACACACACACACACATACAGATGGTATTGCATGAGAAGAAGATGACACACACGCACGCACGCATGCACACAGATGGAACAATGTACAGTCGGTCCTCTACTTACAAAATTAATCTGTTCCAAAGCCTTTTTCATAGCTTGGAGTTTCCATAAGTAGTGGCACATTTTACATGTAATACCCCTTAAACCCTTTAAAAATTATAAAGGTCCACCAATTTTGTATGGAATATGTATGAAATATGTGTTAAAAGTAAAAGAAAATTATTTATTGAACCATTTAAATATTTTATTCACATATTAAACCATTTTATTAACATATTTATTAATTAAACCATTATTAAACCTTTTTTATAAACACACATACACAGACACACACACACACACAACACTGTCTCTGTCTATCTCTCTCTATCTCTCTCTCTCTGTCTCTGTTTTCTGTCTTTCTCTCTCTATCTCTCTCTCTCTCTCTCTCTCTCTCTTTCTCTCGCTCACACACACACACACACACACACACACACACACACACACACACACACACACACACACACACACACACACACACACACTTTTTTTGTGCATGTACGTTTGAAACTCTCAATGCGTGATTCGCCAACCACCGAAGAGCAGTACACGCACAAAACTCTCTCTCTTTGGTGTGCTTTGTGGAGTGGCGTGTTTTGCCGAATGCGGGCTCCGCCCTCATGCAGTGCGCAATGACGAAGAAATTGTATTTAAAGATAGACAGACAGACAGACAGATGTAGTTTATTAAAGTGTCACTTGTATGAATACAGAATAAAAAAAACATAAATTATATGGATAAAAGATTACATACACCCAGCCTCGTATAGGTTTATGAGACACTGTTAAAACAATATTATGTACTTAAGAATATAAATATAAAAATTAAAAATTAAAATATTGCATAATGTATAGTACTCAGATAAAACATTCCCTCATTTTAAACATTTCGTTAAGATATATTGCAAAGCTATATAAAAGATGGGGATATGAAGACATCAAAAGACTTAAAATTTGAATATCATTTTCGTAAAACGAAGTATCTCACAAGGATAAAAATTTAAATCTCAGATCATGGTAAAAATGGCAATTTAAAAGGAAGTGAATTTCGTCTTCCACACAGTGACAGAAGGGGCAGGTTCTCTCAGACAGTTGGGTGGGGGGGCTTGCTGTATCTTCCTGTCTCAATGTGGAGGGCGAGATTGCCGCAGCGTAGTTTGGTGAGGTTTTGTCGTATCTTCCTGTATGAAATTGTCTTGATGTACATCTCAGGTTGTCGGTCCTTCTTGAAGAGTCTGTAAATTCTTAGTTTGTTCCCGTTCACTTTGTTTCTATCATTCCATAGTTCATAAAACCACAGTTTTTTGTCTAGTCTCATCAGACGTTTCTTCATCTCTTTTATAGCTGTATTAGTAGTTGAGGTTGTATCAATATTCAGTTTTGTGCATAAATGTTGTGCTTTGTAGACGAATGAGCCTCTCCTTCCCTTGGACCAGTTGTACAGTTTAGTCAGCAGTCTGTCACCTTTACTCTTACAGTGCTTGATATAAAAATGAAAATATTCAATGCGTTGTTTTGTTAGACAGGTTGGCCAGCCCATTTAACCATGAATAGCTGTAGTTGACGTATTTCTTGGTACTCCTAAGAGAAACCTCATAGCCCTGTGTTGTACGTTGCTGATCTCACGCTGATCGTATAAACCCCAGATCGTTGCACAATATAACATGATGGGTTCAACAGTGGATTCGAACAACTTTCTGTAAACATCATAAGCCATCTCTCCACACAGTCTGTACTTAGTAATCAACAAGGAGCGTGCTCTACTCGCACTTTTAGCCAGTTCTCTCACAGCAAACTTCATGTTCAAATGTTCATTGAACCAGAAACCCAGGTACTTGTACGATTCGGCATAATTGAGGGGATGATTACAGCATCTGAATTCCACATCTGAACGAATACAGTTCTCCTTTCTAAAGTGAATAATCTTTGTTTTATCCTCGTTGATATACAGACGCCATTTCCTGCACCAGATGGACATAACGTTGAGCATTAACTGTAGCTTTTCTTCAGTGGGGGCTATTAAAACAATGTCATCAGCATATAACAAAACAGAAACAAAACTATCACCAACAGGTACTCCTTGGTTCAAACTGTTGATCTCATTTGCGAAGTCATTAATATACATAGAGAACAATGTTGGGGACAAAGTACAGCCTTGTTTTACTCCTGAATTCACCTTGAAGGAAGATGGTCAACGTGGACATCATTGACAACAGTGCCATCTTCAAGCACCACTTCCTCAGGAATAGTCACTTTCCTATCGTTAGATATTCCGATTTTACCGATGAGCCGCCATCTGTGTCTGACTGTTGTTTCAGTCTTGATCTGTTGTTAGTCCCATCTTTACACTGCAACCAATTCCTTTCATATTTTCCCACTGTTTTTGAAACTCGTCATTCCAGTAGGGTTTTCGAAAAGACTTGTTCTTGTTTTTTCATTTGCTATTAAAAACTGGGAGTCTGTTGGACATCTCTAACTGAACCAGGTCAACAAACTCTGAATATGCTTCATTCACATCTTGAGAGGAACTTAAACTCTGTTCTATCTGGAAGATAGTGCATTCTATCAGGTCATGTGATGATTCGGAAGAGAGGAAGTCACTGGGGATATTTCTGACATTATATCGTATATTTCCTTCTTCTACATTGTCAGGGGATTCAGGCTGGTTTTCCGGGGTGTTGTTGTCAAACACTGAGACGTCCAAAGAGTAGGTCAACAGGGAATGATCCAGGATAGAGTTAGGCACACGAGCACTGTGCTTAGTAATTAGAGATGCCATTGATATAACTTTAAACTCAGAGTAGAGAGATAGCTGCTCATGGGGGACTAAAACATAATCAACAACGGATCTACCGTTAGGGCCAATACAAGTAAAATCATTTGAGCTAAAACGTCCGATTAACATACAAAATTTGATATCGACAAGAAAATCAATCAAAATCTCACCATAATTGTTAACAGTATTGTCAATACAAATACGGTCCGGGACAGAGTCAACGCCTTGTATAAAATCAGGTAAGTCACCAGTCCTGACATTAAAGTCGCCATATATTTGCATAATACCTTGGTTCTGGTAGGTATACACCTGGTGTAGGAGTATATTGTAGAACTCCTCCGGGTCTCTGTGATACGAGGAACCTTTGGGGGGTAGGTAACACACATAGAGGTGTTGGGACACCACTTGTACGTGGCGTACATTCCAACCACAATATGTCCTCTGACGTGTCATCCACAATCTTACAGTCGTATTTAGCAAGAAAAGAGTTTCTAATAAACAGTCCTACTCCACCAGAGCCTCGCTTTGCTTGTTTATGTAAATGGAGTCTGTTATTATTGTAAAACGTAAAACTATCTAGAGACGAAACCTTGTTACCTTTTAGGAATGTTTCACATGTAGTAATCACATCATGGTCACTCAATGAAACGGCAAAAGTCCGAATTTTCACTCACATTTATACTCCATCCACGGCAGTTCCAGCAGCAAACCCGCTACACACTATCCTATTGTTTGCGGGGCACTAACTTGGTACCGTGTAGCCGGAAGTCCATTTCTTTCCCAAGTTGTTTGAGCACAGGTCAAACCCAGGTTGACGCTTGGGTATCCCAGGTTTCCTTTGGCAGATTGTTTTCAATGTAGACATTTTCACACGTCTTGGAGTATTTCAGCGATGTCTTCACCTTGAACTCCTTCTTTACCGCATCTTCACTGTCCAGTGTAGCTATTACCAGTCCATTCCGGTCACCCTGACCTGGTTTCCGGACAGCTCGGCTTGCACACACGTCTCAGAGTTTGAGACCATCACACAAAAGTCCATTCAGTTTATGCAACAATTGATCAGGTCTCACGTCTTCCCCACTTGATTTTGCCAGATTTTTAATTACAATGTTCACTTTCTCTGAGCTTGTCTTTAACACGTTAGCATAACTTTGATTCAGCTTTTGGCAGTATTTTCGAGCTCCGATATGTGTTTCTGTAAATTGTCACATTTGACCTGAAACTCGTTCTGTACTGAAACCATAAAATTTGTCACTTATTTTGCTCTCCAACAACGTTTCTAATGAGTCCATGCATCGCGAGAGAGTTGTGTTCATATGGTGCATTTCATTCGTTAGTGTGCACATGCTCTCAAGGACTTTGTTCAAAATTTGTGAATTGACAGTCATAGTATCACAGTTCTGTGTATTCTCACTTTCTGTCTTAGAATCAGCTGCCTGTTTATCCTGGAGGATAACTTGAGTCACAGCGTTAGTTGGTGTGTCCGCCATTACAGAGTTCACAAAACATTTGTCTTCTTCTCTGTTTTCACGGGCCTTTTTGGTTTCTTCGAATGGCTCTCACTGCAGTTTTCTTCTCTGTCTTGATCCTTGATCCATTTTTCGATGCGTAGATGTAAATTCTTCTTAAAATAGGCACATAAACTTCGTTCAATATTCAAATCTTTGGAGAGCGAACAAACATGCGACCGCTCACTCCCACGCATGCGCACTTCCAACAAATGTTTAAATGGATGGGATGTTGTATTTAAAGCAGAATTACAGTACCTGTTTGAAAGATCAGAGGTCCTGATTCAATATTAACTTGCTTCCTTGCGAGATCGGAGGTCTTTATTAATGCACATACACACACAACACTGTCTCTCTCCATCTCTCTCTATTGCTCTCTCTCTCTTTCTCTGTCTCTCTCTGTCTCTGTCTCTCTCTCACTCCCCTCAGCGCGTGCGCACACACACACACACACACACACACACACACACACACACACACACACACACACACACACACACTTACAAAACTCTCTCACTCTCTATGGTGTGCTTTGTGGATTGGCATGTTTTGCTGAATGTGGGCTCCACGCAATGGTCAATCTCAAAATAAACTCATGAGCCAACATTCCTGTTCAACTCTCCTCTCTCATGCGTGTGACAAACAGGAAGTATGGGTACAGGAAGTATGGGTACAGCTGCCTCCTGGCCAATGCCAATGATTGCCAATGAGAGAGCAACTCATACATTGTTTGAATTTGTGAATGGTGCGTTTGAATTTTTGAATGGCACGTTTGGTGCTTTTTGTAAAGAAAGGTTGTTTTCCTAAAAAGAGGATAGAAATTTAGGAACATATTTTTCATAACGGATTTTTTTTTTTTGTATTCAGAGGCTTTCATAAGTAGAGGGCCAACTGTATTCAGTATTGGTGGGAGATTTCTGGTTGTTTTCTGTTTCGTTTGTGTAGGATTGTTTTGTTTTTTGTTTTTGTTTTTTGCAAAATTGGCCTTGTTTTTGTGACATTTTCAATAACTTTTCCCCCTATTCTTCCTTAATTTCTTTCTTTTTTAATTCAAAGAATATTAATTTATTTAAAAAAAAAAAAACATGATGCACTGAAGCCGTATGAATCGAAGCACGAAGTAGCGAGGGATCCCCGTATATATATATCTTCTTCTTCTTCTTTTCCTTTCGGCTTTTCCCTTCAGGGGTCGCCACAGCGAATCATCTGCCTCCATCTCACCCTATCCTTTGCATCTTCTTCTCTTACACCAACGACCTTCATGTCCTCCTTCACCACATCCATGAATCGTCTCTTTGGTCTTCCTCTAGGCCTTCTGCCTGGTAGTTCAAGCCTCAGCATCCTATTACCAATATACTCACTATCCCTCCTCTGTACATGTCCAAACCATCTCAATCTAGCCTCTCTGACTTTGTCTCCAAAACGTCTTACATGTGCTGTCACTCTGATGTGCTCATTCCTAATCCTATCCATCCTCGTTACTCCCAAAGACAACCTCAACATTTTCGTCTCCAAGTACTTAAAATCCTCCACCTTTCTTATCTTTGCTCTCTTTAACCTCACCGTTCCTCTTGGGTCCATGTTATTCGCACACCTGTTCTGTCTTACTGAGGCTAACCCTCATTCCTCTCCTTTCCAGGGCATACCTCCACCTCTCTAGATTTTCCTCCACTTGTTCTCTGCTCTCACTTCAGATCACAATGTCATCTGCAAACATCATAGTCCATAGAGATTCTTGGCTAACCTCGTCTGTCAGCCTGTCAATCACCATCGCAAACAAGAAGGGGCTCAGAGCTGATCCTTGATGCAGTCCCACCACCACCTTGAATTCGTTGGTCATGCCGACAGCACACCTCACCACTGTCTTCCATCTCTCATACAATATCCTGCACCACTCTAACATACTTGTCTGCCATTCCAGACCTCCTTATGCAATACCACAGTTCTTCCTCATTCCACCACCAAGTCTCCTTATCTACTTTCGTTCCAGAGGAGACACCAAGTACTCTGCTACCTGTGGTGCTGATCATATTTGCTGAGGTTGTCCAGTCATCTGGAAGCACTTCCTGACAACCCAAAGCCTGTTTCAACTCCTTGAAGACACCACAACCCTCTTCCTTTTTCAACTTCCACCACTTTGTCTTCTGCTCTGCCTTTGCCTTCTTCACCTTCCTCATCATCAGCGTCATTCTGCACATCACCATCCTATGCTGTTTGGCAACACTCTCACACACTACTACTATGCAGTCACTGACTTCCTTCAAATTACATCGCCTACACAAGATGTAGTCTACTTGTGTGCTCCTATCTCCGCTTTTATAAGTCACCCTATGCTCCTGTCTCTTCTGGAAGAAAGTATTCACCACAGCCATTTCCATCCTTTTTAAAAAATCTACCAACATCTGTCCTTCTGTGTTCCTGTCCTGGATACCAAACCTACCCATCACTTCCTTGTCCCCTCTGTTTCCTGCACCAACATGTCCATTGAAGTCTGCCCCAATGATCATCTGCCTCCATCTCACCCTGTCCTCTGCATCTTATTCTCTTACACTCAGTACCTTCATGTCCTCCTTCACCACATCCATTAATCTTCTCTTTAGTCTCCTTCGAGCTTTTCTGTCGGGTAGTTCCAACCTCAGCATCCTATTACCGATATACTCACTATCGCTCCTCTGTACATGTCCAAACCATCTCAATCTAGCCTCTTTGAGTTTGTCTCCAAAACCTCTAACATGTGCTGTCCCTCTGATGTACTCATTCCTGATCCTATCCATCCTCCTTACTCCCAAAGAGAACCTCAACATTTTCATCTCCGCTACCTCCAACTTTGCCTCTTATCCTTTCCTAAGTTCCACGGTTTCTAAACCATACAACATCGCTGTACTCAACACCGTCTTGTACACTTTTCCTTTCATTCTTGCCAATACCTTCCTATCACACATAACACCGGACACTTTTTTTCCAACTATTCCAACTTGGCTGCACACGCTTCTTCACCTCTTTTTCACAGTCTCCATTGCTCTGGATTGTTGAGCCTAAGTACTTAAAATCCTCCACCTTCTTTATCTTTGCTCTCTTTAACCTCACCGTTCCTCTTGGGTCCATGTTATTCACACACCTGTTCTGTCTTACTGAGGCTAACCCTCATTCCTCTCCTTTCCATGGCATACCTCCACCTCTCTAGATTTCCCTGCACTTGTTCTCTGCTCTCACGGCAGATTGCAATGTCATATGCAAACATCATAGTCCATGGGGATTATTGTCTAACCTCATCTGTCAGCCTGTCCATCACCATAGCAAACAAGAAGGTGCTCAGCTGACACTTGATGCAGTCCCACCTCCACCTTGAAGTCTTCTGTCTGACAGCACACCTCACCACTGTCTTACATCTTTCATACATGTATGAGAGATGTAAGACAGTGGTGAGGTGTGCTGTCAGACAGAAGACTTCAAAGTGGAGGTGCTCAGCTGACACTTGATGCAGTCCTGCCTCCACCTTGAAGTCTTCTGTCTGACAGCACACCTCACCACAGTCTTACATCTCTCATACATGTCCTGCACCACTCTAACATACTTCCCTGCCACTCCAGACTTCCTCATGCAATACCACAGTTCCTCTCCCAGCACCCTGTCATATGCTTTTTCCAGATGCGCAAAGGCACAATGCAGCTCCTCTGACATTCTTTCTCTATTAACATCCTCAGAGCAACCACTGCATCTGTCTTGCTCTTTCTTGGAATGAAACTAAGCTGTTGTTCACAAATGCTGACCTCTGCTGTTAGTCTAGCTTCCACTATTCTTTCCCATAACTTCATCATATGGCTCATCAACTTCAACTCTCTGTAGTTGCCACAACTCTGCACATCTCCTTTGTTCTTAAAAATGGGAACCAGCACACTTCTCCTCTATTCATCGGGCATCCTACTACTCTCTAAGACCCTGTTGAATGTTCATGCTGGAAAATTTACTGCTACTTCTCCTAGACACTTCCATACCTCCACCGGTATGTCATCAGGACCAACTGCCTTTCCATTCTTCATCCTCTTCAATGCTCTCCTCACTTCACCCTTACTAATCTTTGCTACATCCTGGTCCTCAATGGTCACCTCTGCTACTCTTTTTTTCTCTCTCGTTTTTCCACATTTATTATCTCTTCAAAGTACTTTTTCCATCTTTCCAGAACACTCCTATCATCAGTCAATACATTTCCCTATATGTACTTAATCACCCCAAATTGCTGTGCATCCTTTCCATCTCTATTTCTTTGCTCTGCCAACCTGTAAATCATTTTCTCCCTCCTTCCTGTCCAACCTATCATACAACCTCTTTCTGGCCTTTGACACTGCTACCTTCGCCTTATGCTGCGTCTTCCTGTACTCCTGTTTACTCTCTTCGGTCCACTTCTTCTTAGCTAAAATCTTCCTTTGTACACACTCCTGCACTTCCTGATTCCACCACCAAGTCTCCTTATCTACTTTTCTTCCAGATGTTTGTCATTGCCCAGTCATCTGAAAGCACTTCCTGACCACCCAAAGACAACACGACACTCTTCCGTTTTCAGCTTCCACCACTTTGTCTTCTCTGCCTTTGCCTTCTTCACCTTCCTCACCATTAGCGTCACCCTGCACACCACTATCCTATGCTGTTTGGCAACACTCTCACACACTACTACTTTGCAGTCACTGACTTCCTTCAAATTACATCGCCTACACAAGATGTAATTTACTTATATGCTCTTACTTCCTCTTTTCTAAGTCACCCTATGCTCCTCTCACTTCCAGAAGAAAGGACTATATTCACCATTGCCGTTTCCATCCTTTTTGCAAAATCTATCAACATCTGTCCTTCTGTGTTCCTGTCCTGGATACCAAACCTGCCCTTCACTTCCTCGTCCCCTTTGTTGCCTGCACCAACATGTCCATTGAAGTCTGCTCCAATGACCACTCTTTCACCTCTGGGGGTACTCTATCACTTCATCTATCTCACTCCAGAATCTCCCCTTCTCTTCTAGCTCACATCCTGCCTGTGCGGCATAAGCACGAGCAATATTGAACATCACACCTTCAATTTCTAACTTGAGACTCATCACTCTGTCTGACACTCTTTTCACTTCTAGAACATTCCTGACCAACCCCTCTTTCAAGATGAGTCCTACTCCATTTCTCTTCCCATCCACACCATGATAAAACAGCTTAAACCCTGCTCCTAAGCTTCGAGCCTTGGTATTTTTCCACCCGGTCTCCTAAATGCACAACATGTCCATCTTCCTCCTCTGTATCATGTCATCCAGCTCTCTACCTTTTCCTGTCATAGTTTCAACATTCAAAGTCCCTACTCTTAGTCCTAGACTCATGCCTTTCCTCTTCCCTCTCTGCCTACGGACACGCCTCCCACCTATCCTTCTTCGACCCAGTTTCCACCAGCACCCTGTTGGTTAACAGCACCGATGGCGGTGTTTGTTAACCCAGACCTTGACTGATCTGGTATGAAATTCATTTTTATGATTCATATAATAAATTTTGGCACATGTTTTATGTCGGATGCTCTTCCTGACACAACCCTCTGCATTTATCTGGACTTGGGACCAGTGTGAATGAACATTGGATTGTGGACAATGAACATTGGATTGTGCCCCTCCCCCCACACGGCTACATTAAAAACGTACTTAAATAAACCGGATGAACGAGACACATATGACAAAAATGAACCAATGGAAATAAATCCACAGTTGCGCAATCTGGTGGCCAACTATAGTCCAGGCTCTGACACTAGTGTTTTCTCTGCAAGTTTAATTTTTTATGCTCTTGGAAGCTGAAGAATCTGAACATTTTCAAAGAACCCATGAAACAGGTAAAGATGAATTGTGCCCACATAACAATGGATTGTATGATAGTATTCGATTTTTCCTGTATGTTCATGTTTCCAGACAATGCTTATGACCCAGATGTCAGTGCAAAACAATTGTGGATTGACAAATCAGTGATCCAAGACCAGGACTGCCTCATCTTCATGGACAACGGAAATGGCATAGACTACGATAAGATGCACAAAATGCTTAGGTAAGAAGTGTGTTCTTGAAGTCTTTATTATCCTTCAATTTCCAAAAAATGAACCCCAATCTCTCTCTCTCTCTGTGTTCTTTTACAGTTTTGGCTTCAGTGATAAACAAACAGTTAAAGGCGATGCCTCAGTGGGTGTTTATGGTAATGGTTTTAAGTCAGGATCCATGCGCTTGGGAAAAGATGCCATTGTATTCTCAAAAAAAGCCGATACCATGTGTGTGGGTCTCCTATCACAGACTTACCTTAAGAAGATTCACGCAGAGAATGTCCTCGTGCCAATTGTCATGTTCACAAATACAGGACCAACCAATATCCTTTATCTTTTCTATGACAGATATAAAATGTGTATACAGGAGTAAATATAACTTAAAGACACAGCGATATACACACATATATATATATATATATATATATATATATATATATATATATATATATATATATATATATACACACACACACACACACACACACACACACACACACACACACACACACACACACACACACACACACACACACACACATATATAGACAGTGGTACCACACCTTGTGATAGTCCCATCAAACAAAAAATCCAGGTTACGAAAAACATTTTCCAAATTTTTTGTCTCTGTATCTGAAAGAAGTTCTTAGAAACGTGCCAAACGCGCCATTCAAACATTCAAACGTGCCATTCAAACAATCAAAAGTGCCATTCAAACATTCAAACGATGCATGAGCTGCTCTTCCATTATCTTCCAACATCCCGCCATGCTGGCCTCCCATTGGTTAGGAGGGATGACGCAGCTCCCTCCCATTGGCTATCTCCCAACATCCCACCATGCTGGCCTCCCATTGGCGCCCTATACAACTAGACCATATATATATATATATATATATATATATATATATATATATATATATATATATATATAGATTCATTTGCTCAATCACTTAATCCTGCTCACGTCAGAGGCCAGAGCCTACAGTATCTCAATAAAAGGGTACACCCTGAACAGCTCATCAAATCACTGCATGGCCAACACACTCACAACCATTCACACTCAAATCCAGGGGCAATTTGAAACAACCAGTTAATGTAATGTGCAAGTACTGTGGTGCCTTGGTTTCCATTAGTTCTCTTCGCTCCTAGTGAAACATAGGGGCCCAACAGTAGCTTTTCACTTCCTGTGGTCTCTGGCATTTTTCTTGGCTGCCTCCCACGTCATGCCAATGGTCTTCAGTTTGGCAATGCCGGTCCTTTGCCAGGTCTGTTTTGGGCGCTCTCGCCTTCTTTTCCCCTGCGGGTTCCAGTCAAGTGCTTGGTGTGCAATACTTGAAGGTTCCTTCCTCAGTGTTTGGCCAACCCATCGCCATTTCCTTCTTCGGATCTGAATGTCCATAGGCTCTTGGTTTGTCCTTGACCATAGTTCCGTGTTTGGCACTCTGTCGAACCATTTCACATGCAAGATCTGCCAGAGGCAATTGTTGATGAAAGTCTGGATCTTCTTGTAGCTGTTGTGGGTGACTCTCCATGTTTCTGAGCCATGCATAAGGACTGATTTAACATTTGAACTGAAGATGCAGAGTTTGGTGCGAGTAGAAATTGCAGTGGCCCTTCACAACAGTCGGAGGATGACGACGTCTTGCTGCACTTTCTTGATTCGGGCCTGGATGTATTTGTTGGTCCCTCTGTCTGGCTGATCTTACTGCCCAGGTAGACGAACTCTTGTATCACTTCTATTGCTGCTCCTTCAATGTGATGGGATCTTCTTGTCTGTTATTGGTGTGCAGTACTTTTGTCTTCTCCTGTCTGATCTTCAGTCCAACTCGCAACGAGGCTTTGCTCAGGGCATCTCCCTTCTCTTCCATGTCTGGCAGGCAGTGTGAAAGTAAAACCAGGTCATCTGCAAACTCCAGATCTTCTAATTTCTTCATTAGTGTCCACTCGATGCCTTTTTCAGAGCTGGCATAGGCTGTTTGGGTGACCCAGTCCAGCACAAAAAGGAAGAGAAGAGGCGACAACAAGCAGCACTGTCTGATCCGGTGGTTACCACAAACTTTTCCGAAAGTCTATTGTCATGGATGACTTGGCAAGAGTAGTCCTCATAGAGTAGGCAGATGATGTTGACAGCTTTCTCTGGTACACCGTAGTGTCTCGGGATCTTTCAGATGGTCTGCCTGTCCATGCTGTCAAAAGCCTTCTCAAAGTCCACAAAGCATATGTAGACCGACATCTGCCACTCTATGCTCTGCTCCATGATGACTCTGAGGGTTACGATTTGGTCAGTGCAGGATCTCTCTTTCCTAAAGCCCACCTGCTCATTTCGGAGTTCCTGGCTGATTGCATACTTCATTCTCTCCAGGATGATTCTGGTGAACACCTTTCTTGGTATGGAAAGAAGGATGAATCCTCTCCACTTGCCACACTGGGACAAAGCTCCACTCTTGGGCAGCTTTACCAGGAGGCCTTTCTTCCAGTCGGTTGGGATCTCCTCTTCTGCTCATACCAGGTTCAGCAACTTGTGCAGGCTGTCCACTATCTCGTCTCCACCCTCCTTCAGAGCCTCTACTGGTATATTGTCTACTCCAGCCTCCTTCCCATTCTTCATGTTCCTTGAGGTGGGGGTCGGTTCAAAATCTCTTGGAAGTGCTCTTTTCATCTTGCTAGCTGGTCATCAACGGTGTGAGCAACCATCCTGCTTTTTCTCTGACTGGTCTGTTGGAGTAGTGTCTTCCTCCACTGAGGAGTCTTGTGGTTGCATAGAGGGCCCTGAGGTCTCCTTTTCCCACCGCTTCTTCTGCCTCGTCTGCTATTTTGTTGTAAAAGGCTCTCTTGTTCTTTCTCAGCTCTCTCTTGACATTCTGTGCCACTTCGCTGTATTTTATGATTGCAGTCTGCTTTTGCTGGCAAGTTCTGGCTTGGTTTAATGCCTGTTTCCTTTTTTTCCTCTCCTCCACCTGCTGCCAGGTCTTGTCGCTGATCCAAGGCTTCCTGCTCACTGGTGGTCTTCCCAGCACCTCTTCACAAGCGCCAACAGTCGCCTCTCTCAGATTACTCCATGACTGTTCCACTGTCTCCACAGCTTCTGTCTGAAGAACCTGTAAGCAATTGTGGAGAGCTAACTGGAAAGCTTCTTTGGTCTCTTGTCTTTTCAGCTTCCCGACATTAAACTTCACTCGCAGGTTCTTCTGCCTTTTCCTTGATGCAAGCTTGGCCCTGAGCTTTGCAATCACCAGGTGGTGGTCTGATCCTATGTCAGCTGCTCTCTTGACTCGGTCATCTTGTAGGGAGCTCCTCCAGCACTGGCGGACTGCCATGTGGTCAATCTGGTTTTCTGTCTGATGGTCAGGTGACACCCAGGGGGCTTTTTGACAATGTTGGTGTGGGAAGAGTGTGGCTCCGATTGTGAGCTGGTTCACCGCACAAAAGTCGGCAAAGAGCACACCATTCTTGTTCATCCCCCCCAGTCCGTTCTTTCCCATATCTTTTTCCCTGCTGGTGTTGTCACTTCCCACCTTGGCGTTCACATCTCCCATGAGGATCAGCATGTCTCTGCTGGGAATCTTGTCCATAACTGCCTGTCGCTGGCTGTAAAAGGCATCTTTGTCCTCTTCTTCTGCATTATTTGTCGGAGCATAACATACAACCACAGACACTCTCTGGAACCTGGACTCAAACCTAGCCGTCATGATGTGGTCAGACATAGGCTCCCACTCCAGCAGGCTTCTGGCAGCCCCTGTGGACAACAGCAGTGCCACTCCAGCTTCATTGAGATCGTCCTCGTTGTCTTTGCCTGAGTAGAGAAACGTCTATCCTGTCTGCAGTTTGGTTTCCCCAAAAGAGTTCCATCTGGCTTTGCACATGCCAAGTAGTGTGAGGTGGTACTGATTCATCTCCCTCACTGCTTGTGCGCACCTCCCTGTCTCCCGGAGTGTCCTCAAATTCCATGTTCCAATCAGGATGAGTTTCTTCTGTGAGAGCAACTTTGGTCCTTTCATCAAGGGTGTCCTCAGGCGAAGAAGGGTCGTCGGCACTGCAGCCTCCTGGCGGATTTGGCTGCAGAGCGTCATCAGTCTCCAGATTGGAGCCCTGGTTCTTCCAAGTACGGTGTAAATGTTTTGTGCACTGTTGTTGGTTTCCGTAACAAAGCTTGTTTTCCATGAATAGGGTGTTAACCTATAGCACAACCCTCAACCTGGAGGACCAGGGGAACATTGAATTCGGAGGAACCTGATTTTCCCATGGTCAACCTGTGGTGCCTTGGTACTCGACCATATTTCGTTCCTGATTACTGGTCGAATTCGATTTGGTCGAATTCCGGATCCGCTTTTCCCATTACATATAATGTAAATGGTCTTAATCTGTTTCGTTGTCTTTTGAACGGAAGTTATCGGTACCATACTCATACCATAGGTCCTCAAATTAAGTGAAAAAAATATTGAATACAGTCCACTTTGTTATGGTCTGTGTGTTATGGTCTGTTTTGTGAGAGACTCTGGTTTTGGTGGCTCTAACTCTCTCTCTCTCTCTCTCTCTCTCTCTCTCTCTCTCTCTCTCTCTCTCTCTCTCTCTCTCTCTCTCTCTCTCTCTCTCTCTTTCTTTCTCTCTCTCTGGAGCGGGGCATGGCTGTCACACGTGGGTGTAGTGTTTTGGGTTTTTTTTTTTCCTCTTGCTCCTTGCTTTGCCATGGATGACTCTTCTTCAGGATGTCCAGAACATTTCTAACATGGCTTGTTTCTGCCTTCTTTTAAAAACCTTATTGAAGTGGCACATGACCTCATCGTTAAAGGTGTTCACAGCGATACATAGTATCAAAAACTTCCGGAATTTCCCGGGAACAGAGCTAGCTTTATCAATGTGATACATAGTATCAACAACTTCTGGAAAACTTACATTTTCCCTCCGTCTCGGTCTCATTTTTTCTCAGGCTTTTTTAGCGTTCGACTTCCAGATTTTGATCGACTTCTGGGACAAAAAAAAAACCTGGATTTTTTTTTTTGGTCAAATTCTGATTTGTTCGACCTCTAAAGCATTCGAGTACTGAGGTACCACTGTATTTGTACTGTAGGAAGAAACCAGAGCCCCCCAAAAATATACCAGCCCAGGGACAACATCCATATGACATACGGAAATGCCCTTGCGAAGCCCAAACTTGAATCCAGGACCTTGTTCCTATGAGGGAGATGTGCTAACCACTATGATGCCATGCTTCCATATTAACTTGCGCAGCATTGTTTTTTCTGTGATACGAGCTTCTCTGGCTTTCAGGATTTTGTAGGTCCACAGCAAGTCAAGGAATATATGAAGCTAAGGCTGAAGCCTGCTATTTATATAACATGGTGTCTTACAGAACCAAATAATGTGACAACTATTCATGCATACCCAAAATGGGAATGTGTGCCCAGGAAGAAACAATGTGTGTCGTGAGTACCATGTTGTGCACTACACAAACAATGTGCCAACAATGTTTGACCTAACCATTAACAAGTTGTGCGACTGTGTGCCAATACGGACCATTTTCGGCCTCGTATTGCATACTAAATGTGTAACTTATGCTTAAACAGGAGGCGAACGGTGAAGAACTAGCCTTCATGCTTTCATCCATACCACATAAATGACATGCACTGCCACAGCAAATTGTACAGCAGTACGGAGGCAAAAATCATGCAAGTGTAGGCTAAAGGTGGCATTAGAAAATGAATCGATTGAAAAACAGCAAAGATACTAACATGTAGATTGGGATGGTGTTTCAGAGATGATAAAGAGAAAGATGCATACAAAATTTAAATGAGAGTTTAAATGTACTATAAATTCTATGCAGTTTGGTCTTTAACATCACTGTTCACTCACTGATACACCGGAGCATGCAGAGAATCTTCAGGATATCTTGAAATATTCTCCATTTAACAGTCAAGAAGAACTTCTGACCGAGTTCGGTGTCATTGAAAAGTTCTGCACCAATTCAAGTGGAACTCGTATCATCATCTGGAACCTACACAGGTAACGAGAGTTTGATTTACTCTACTGTAGATTTATATGAGAGTGCTGATATCATATTTCTATGGTGTTTTTCTAGTATGAAGATTTAATATGTTATGTATATGTATAATGTGATAGCATTACAGGTTAAATTCTCTCCCCACAGCATTTTATGAATACCTAAAAATGATAAATTCAGATATTTATAGATGATTTCTATTTATAAATTATTAATTTGATTTGTTTCTAAATAAAATAATTATCAGAATAACCGTGGCTATAATTTAATATAGTTTTTATATTTGTTTATTGTTATAGTTACTTTCTACAATATTAAATGGTAGCAGGTGTGGATAATATGAGCCTTTTGGCAAAAATTGGACAACTTTTTTTTTTAAATCAAATTATTACTATTGATGATTAATGATGCTAATGTTAAATAAACCTTGTCCTAAGCTAGAAATCATTGGTAGCTTATTTTAGAAACATATTTCAAAGTAAATGTAATTAGCTAAACCCAACCACTATTTATTGTCTAAGGATAAGTATAAGGTTGCGACCGCGAATATAAATGAGCAATATGTCTGTTTATTACTGTGTGTGTTAAAATGGAAGTTTCCTAAGGAATCACCTTTTACCTAACCTTTGTTGCTTTTTTCAGAATACTCAGATTTGCTGTATTTCAGTTAAGTGCTTGACACATTATTTTGTAACAATTGTGTAACTCCTCACAACATGCCTAAATTCTGTGAGTCAGTATTACAAATGCAACAACTGGTGAATATATAGCAGGCACTGCCTCCTTTCGTGCTCTCAATTTTCTTCACACACCTGATGCTCATCTGCACTTCTATTTATACTCCAACAGACCTTCCTCCCAGTGTTGGTTCATTGATATTAATGCCTGTGAATCTTGGTTTCTTAATCTCCAATTGGCCTCTGTCGTCTAGCATTTGGGTCCAACCCAGCGTGCTTGCCTCATTACAATAAGGTTCTTAAACTGGAATTCAGTGTTTTCCTTTCAACAAATTTCATGCTTTTCACTCAAACCAGAAAGTTAAGGTTTCACTTGTCCACAAGATATTTTTCTGGTCGCCTTTTGGTTTGCCCATGTAATCTTTAGCAAACTGCAGATGAGCAGCAATCTTCTTTTTGAAGAGCAATGGCTTTCTCTTTGCAACTCTGCTATGTACACCATTGTTGTTGAATGTTCTCATGGTGGACTTATGAACATGAACATTAGCCAGTGTGAGAGTTGCTTGGAAAAGACTCTGGGGTTCTTTGTGGCTTTGCATTCTATTACATGCCTGATGAAGATTAACAACCCTTTTTCTGAGGTCCTTAGAAATCTCCTTTGTTTGACCTGTGACACACTTCTAGAAAGTAAGAGTCCTGGGTACAGGTTTGGTCCTGGGTACGAGATTAAACTGCATCCGCACATGGTAGAGAGGTAGCACCTTCCCCCAGAAAGGGCCCTCTGGCAAAAGGACACATCCCATCTGGCAGAACTGGTCCTCCTGCTATGTGTGGCACTGTTTGTGTTGCCTTAGGAGAAGGAAAAACTCTGACTTCAAACCACCTTCTGCCTTGTAGGTTCTGCCCCGCTGAGAGAGAAGGTACTCTGTGAAAAACCATTTGATGCGGAGTGGCACACCTCAAGGTTAAATAAGTCTAGCCATAGTGCTGGGCAGCAGTGGCACTATTATCCTCAGTAGGCAGAAGAGCTGAACTATGGTCAATGGCTGCTGAAGAAAACCAGGAGGCAGACCAGTGAACCTGGATCCTGGTTCCTGTACTGCGATGCTCCACTTGCCAACACGCACCGAACCAGCACGGTGAGTTATGGTTCAACCCCACATCATGACTAAATGCAATTCGAGATGGCCCTCAGTCCCCGGCACCTGAAAGGCAGAGGGTGCTAAGAATCCCAGGGTTCCCAAAACACTAATTTACATATGTACTTACAATGTACGTACGTTGAAGGATCAGGAGAAAGAAGAGGAGTTAGAACATGAATTGGATAAGGCAAGTTTCAAGTGGGATATCATCGGAATAGCAAAGACAAGAAGAAAAGGCGAACAGCTGTGAGGAGCTACAGAGCGGACATGTGATGTACACAAAGGGAGGAGAGAAGTCCATTGGAGGAGTCGGTTTCTTGGTGAACAAGAAGATTAAAGACCACATAGTGGAATATGAAGGAATGCGTAATAGAGTAGCATCACTCTCACTGAGAATAAATTGCAACTACAGTCTACAAGTGGTCCAAGTGTCTGCACAAGCCACGATGATGAAGAGGTTGAAGAGTTGTACAAGGAAGTAGTCAGGATCATGGAGAAGAACAAGAGATTGACTGAGTCAAACAATTTGACAGATTCAACAAAAGCAATATACAAGCACGAGCATTGCTCCATCAACTGATGAATTAAAACAATTCCATGATTGGTGTTTCAGGGAGGCTATCAGCACCTGGAATCTTTCCTAAATTTGTGTTTACAAGGGCTTGTTCCGAGCTCATTTTCTATAGTTTGGTGATCCATTGATTCAATGACTAAGACTTGACAATGTTTAAGTCACCATTGGGGTGGCACGGTGGTGTACCTGTTAGCATGTTTGCCTCACAGTAAGAAGGTTCTGGGTTCGATTCCAAGCTTGGGTGTTTCTGTGTGGAGTTTGCTTGCATATTCACCTTGTGCTTGTGGGGGTTTCCTCTGGATACTCTGGTTTCCTCCCACAGTCCAAAAACATGCACACTAGGTTATTTGACTGTTTCAACTCGTCCCTAGGTGTGAGAGTATGAATGGTTGTGTGAGTGTTGGGCCTGTGAGACCCCGCCTTCGCCCAGAGTTGGCTGAGATGAGTGCCAACCTCCCCATTACCCTAATTAGGATCATGTGGTTCAGAAAATGAATGAAGTCAACATCAACAGTCAACAATGAGTAAATAAATAAGGTTACCAACTTACTTGTCCTTAATTTTATCAAGGTCACTAAGCAAGATCACCATTTTTATATCTTATTGGACGAGACTGTTTTTGATCTGGGACCATAAACAACATTCAAGCTGTTGCTTTGCTTTGTTAGCCCTTTGCTTGCACCAATTATTTTTAAGTTCTCTCATGCTCTTTCTTAATGCATGTCTATCCAAATTCTTATCACAATGGAGGTTTTGAATTTCATTATCCTGGTCATCAAACCAGTCCTTCTGAACACTTTTTTTTTTTTTTTTTTTTTTTACCAAATGGATGATTTTCTGCGATGAGTTCTTTAGAACTTCCTTGACCTCAACAAAGCCAATATTGTTGGCAAACAGCTGCTCATTTAAAAACTGTTTCAGTATATCTTTTTTAGCGTCTTCCAAATGAATATCTAGCTTCTTTGGTAACCATGTACTCCTTCTCTTCATCTTTAAAGAGAATGTATACTAAGAAACAATGAGTTTTTGGTCTGTAAAGCAGTTTACTACATGATTAATTTTTGTCTCTGTGGTCAAGCTGGTGCCAATGCTTAGAATGCTGGTTTTGCCATGTATTCTTTAGGTGGTTTTCAAGTTGGAACATTGTACCCATAATGCTTATCTGAAATCTGGTACATAACTCAAAAAGCACGAGCCCACTGGTGTTCATCTTATTGACATTATGTCTTCCAATTATGTTCGGCACAATGTAGAGCATGGCTGGGCAATTATTTTGGCTCGGGGGCCATATTGATTTTTAAAATTTGACAAACGGGCCAGTTCAGCAAGATATGATAAAAGATGCATTTTTTAACAGTGCATATTGAACATAAACAGAAAAAAGCATTAAAATATTAACATACCCTTTAGTGGGAACAGTTTTGCTGATCACCCATTTTGGCCAGTGCATCGAGCCTGGTAGTAATTCTGTTGTGGTGATTCTCTGAACCAATTTGAGGTGTTTCTCACACAGTTGGGACCTGTGGGCTGCTTTTTTGGTGTTCATGACACTAAAAGTCTGTTCACACACATATGTAGAGCCAAACAACACCAGCATCCTCTATGCCAGGGGTGGGCAACCCGCTGCTCTGGAGCCACATGCGCCTCCTCTACCTCTCTAATGCAGATCTGTGGCTTTTAAAAATAATGAATGTATACTTTACAGCGGCCGACAGGTGCAAATGTGCTTCTTATACAAAAACCACTGCATAACTAAAAGCAACTCCAAAATGAAAATGCTGCTCATTTACTCACAACGGAAGCACCCCGGGCTACCAGGGGTACAAAGTTAAACCAGTTTTAACCTGAATGATGGGAGAATCTGCCTAAGACAGAGTCCTGCAATGGTCAGGTACTCACAGGTACCCAGAGGGTATCCTTGCAAACATGTTCGTTTTTGGGTTGAAAATTACATAGATAAAAATTAACTGTTACGGGTGTGGGTGGATATTTATTTGGAGTGGGCAGGGTGATTTTGAGTGTGTGTTCTTGAACATGGCTATCGTTATATTAATCAGCTACATTAAGAGTCTCAATGTTTTTTATTTGCTGTGTTGGTGGACAGAGCATGCCACCAAACCCTTGCGCTCATGGCAAGCAGTGTTCTCACCATCCCAGGAGCAGCACAGCGAGCGAGAGAGATTTTTCCGCCACCGAGGTTTGTAATCCAGGAACGGAAATCCCACCTGAAGTCAGAGATGATGGCTAAGACTTTGTTCATGCACAACAATCTCCGAGTTAAATAACTCTCCCATAGTAAATAATAAAGCCTATAACCCAATTAGCTGCACTGGAGGACAGGCTTGAACCCCTAATCAGTAATCCAGCAGCTTTACCACCAGGCCACGCATTTCAGGGTTTTGTGAGAAGGGCACCTGACACCAGCAGAATTCCCCAGTCAATTTTTCCAAAAATCACAAAACTGACAGATTTTTGATAGATTTCTTTGTCAAGCAGTGGTTTTCTGGATTTGTTCACATGTTGCGTGGCCTCTTTTAAAGCAAATGACTTGTCTGAGATTTGCTTTGAAAATTAAACTAGTCGGGTTCTGATGTTTACTTGCATTTCATACACAAACTACTTTTTCCTTATAGCTTCACATTCAGCTCATTTATGTGGGTCAGTTTGTCCACAGTAAAAGCAACATCACAGCCAGTCTGTGTCATTCGGGTCAGGAACATGCTCAGTGTTCCCAAGGAGCTCCAAAAATGAAAGAATATCTTGTTTGAGCTGCACACATGTTGACATACTTTCCCTAAACTGAACAGCAGACATTAGAATGTAAAGCAACTCCCTGTGATCAGCGTCAGTTTCTTCAAGAAAATGAATACACTGATGATGGTGAAGTCCCCTCACTCGAATAAACTTAACAAGTTTCACACCCGGCTTCACTATGTGGTTGATCTGCATAACAGATTTACACAGTGCTTCCTGGTGAATTATGTATATCCTCATGCTTGATTCTTGGATGGAAGCTGTTCAGATAAAGGTGTTTTGCTGAGCCTGCAAGCTCATGACCAACCTATCAGCTGTAGCCGTATGTTCACGCGGTGACGGGATGTTGGCATGATTAGTATGCTTGGTGGGAAAGTATTGTTACTTGTATTGAATACTGATGTATTCTTTTAAAACCACAATGGTTTCTTGGCAAATACAGCCTTTGACTGGACTTCAGTGAAAAAAAAAAAAAAAAAAAAAAAAAAAGTATTTTGGTGTTCATTCTTTATGAACCACCCGCCACTCACTGTCAACTTTTCTTTTCTCTGACATTGCTGCAGGAAGTGGCTCCAGCTACGCAAAATAAACTGACTGTGCATAACGCGCCCACTTGAAATGCTGTCATCAGAAGTCAAAGTCAAATGAATGCAATCAATCAATCATTCACAGCAAACATAGATTCTGTACCAGTCAATTTTTGGCGAGTTAGATTAAAAAGACGAACTGGCTGAATGTTAGCTAGCTGTGGTTTGTCTACCTCTGATTGAGAGTCGTACCCCTCCCAAGCTTTGAAGTCACCAAGGATAATTACAGGATCATCTTGAGTAGCTGGTATACATGAAATGTGAAACACTCCACCGAATGTAGGCACTTGTCACTCGGACTACTTTCATGAAAATGGGCAAACGAGTAAAAATGGTAATTTTTTATCGAAATTCGGATTTTTGCATAAACCATTAAAACAAGTATTCAACTATCACTTGCTCAAGTGGAATCGACTAAAACTCACCGAAAAATGTTTTTTATTTCCATTTTTATGACAAGTACCCTCATAAAACTAGATAAAAACAGCAGCAAACTTACTGGTTTTCTTTGCAATTATTCACCGAATTTGGTAAAAGACACACTATAGTCCATACAACAGAAGAACGGCCGTGAAGTCATCTCTCCATTTTGGATACTGTTTTAATATTAAAATGCCATTTCAGTGAATAAAATAAGGGTTATAAAGACGATATGCACACAAACAATGCAGTCTATTTGCTAAGGAAGATCTGAAATGAGCACCCTGATTCAGTGCCCGTCACACGTTAACTTTCAGTTTACTTCCTGACTCTAGTATACCGCATATGGAACTTATCTCTGACTTTCTCTTCAATAACAGTAAGCAAGTTTATTTATAATATTGTGAATGCACATCATTTCTTGAAAAGGAGAGTGAAATGTCACCTGTGATGTCTAGCAGCATTAGTCTTCTTCTTTTCCTTTCGGCTTTTCCCTTCAGGGGTCGCCACAGCGAATCATCTGCCTCCATCTCACCCTATCCTTTGCATCTTCTTCTCTTACACCAACGACCTTCATGTCCTCCTTCACCACATCCATGAATCGTCTCTTTGGTCTTCCTCTAGGCCTTTTGCCTGGTAGTTCCAGCCTCAGCATCCTATTACCAATATACTCACTATCCCTCCTCTGTACATGTCCAAACCATCTCAATCTAGCCTCTCTGACTTTGTCTCCAAAACGTCTGACATGTGCTGTCCCTCTGATGTGCTCATTCCTAATCCTATCTATCCTCGTTACTCCCAAAGAGAACCTCAACATTTTCATCTCTGCTACCTCCAACTCTGCCTCCTGTCTTTTCCCCAGGGCCACTGTTTCTAACCCATACAACATCGTTGGCCTCAACACCGTCTTGTACACTTTTCCTTTCATTCTTGCCGATACCCTTTTATCACACATCACACCGGACACTTTTCTCCAAACATTCCAACCTGCCTGCACACGCTTCTTGACCTCTTTTCCACACTCTCCATTGCTCTGGATTGTTGAGCCTAAGTACTTAAAATCCTCCACCTTCCTTATCTCTGCTCCCTGTAATCTCACCGTTCCTCTTTGGTCCTTGTCATTCATGCACATGTATTCTGTCTTACTGAGGCTAATCTTCATTCCCCTCCTTTCCAGGGCATACCTCCACCTCTCTAGATTTTCCTGCACTAATTCTCTGCTCTCACTACAGATCACAATGTCATCTGCAAACATCATAGTCCATGGGGAATCTTGTCTAACCTCATCTGTCAGCCTGTCCATCACCATAGCAAACAAGAAGGGGCTGAGAGCTGACCATTGATGCAGTCCCACCTCCACCTTGAACTCTTGTGTCACACCGACAGCACACCTCACCACTGTCTTACATCTCTCATACATGTCCTGCACCACTCTAACATACTTCTCTGCCACTCCAGACTTCCTCATGCAATACCACAGTTCTTCTCTCGGCACCCTGTCATATGCTTTCTCCAGATCCACAAAGGCACAATGCAGCTCCCTCTGACCTTCTCTGTACTTCTCCATTAACATCCTCAAGGCAAACACTGCATCTGTGGTGCTCTTTCTTGGCATGAAACCAAACTGTTGTTCACAAATGCTGACTTCTGCCCTTAGTCTAGCTTCCACTATTTTTTCCCATAACGTCATTGTATGGCTCATCAACTTTATCCCTCTGTAGTTGCCACAACTCTGCACGTCTCCCTTGTTCTTAAAAATGGGCACCAGCACACTTCTCCTCCATTCCTCTGGCATCCTCTCACTCTCTAAGACCTTGTTAAATGTTCTTGTCAGAAAATCTACTGCTACCTCTCCTAGACACTTCCATACCTCCACCGGTATGTCATCAGGACCAACTGCCTTTCCATTCTTCATCCTCTTCAATGCCCTCCTCACTTCACCCTTACTAATCTTTGCTACTTCCTGGTCCTCAACAGTCACCTCTTCTACTCTTTTTTCTCTCTCATTTTCCTCATTCATCAGCTCTTCAAAGTACTCTTTCCATCTTCCCAGCACACTTCTGTCATCAGTCAATGCATTTCCCTCTCTGTCCTTTATCAATCTAACTTGCTGCACTTCCTTCCCATCTCTATTTCTCTGCTGTGCGAACCTATATAAATCATTTTCTCCCTCCTTACTTTCCAACCGAGCATACAAGTCATCAAACACGCTCTGTTTGGCCTTTGACACTGCTACCTTTGCCTTACGCTGTGTCTCCCTGTACTCCTGTTTACTCTCTTCGGTTTTCTCAATGTCCCACTTGTTCTTAGCTAATCTCTTCCTTTGTACACACTCCTGCACCTCCTCATTCCACCACCAAGTCTCCTTATCTACTTTCCTTCCAGATGACACACCAAGTATTCTCCTACCTGTCTCCCTGATCACATTAGCTGTAGTTGTCCAGTCATCTGGAAGCACTTCCTGACCACCCAAAGCCTGTTTCAACTCCTCCTTGAAGACAACCTGACACTCTTCCTTTTTCAACTTCCACCACTTTGTCTTCTGCTCTGCCTTTGCCTTCTTCACCTTCCTCACCATCAGCATCATCCTGCACACCACCATCCTATGCTGTTTGGCAACACTCTCACCCACTATGACTTTGCAGTCACTGACTTCTTTTAAATTACATCGCCTGCACAAGATGGAGTCTACCTGTGTGCTCCTACCTCCACTTTTATAAGTCACTCTATGCTCCTCTCTCTTCTGGAAGAAAGTATTCACCACAGCCATTTCCATCCTTTTTGCAAAATCTACCAACATCTGTCCTTCTGCGTTCCTGTCCTGGATACCAAACCTACCCATCACTTCCTCGTCCCCTCTGTTTCCTGCACCAACATGTCCATTTAAGTCTGCCCCTATGACTACTCTTTCACCTCTGGGGGTACTCTGCATCACTTCATCTAACTCCCTCCAGAATCTCTCCTCTTCTCGCTCACATCCTGTCTGTGGGGCATAAGCACTAACAACATTGACCATCACACCTTTAATTTCTAACTTGAGACTCATCACTCTGTCTGACACTCTTTTCACTTCTAGAACATTCCTGGCAAACTCCTCCTTCAAGATGACTCCGACTCCATTTCTCTTCCCATCCACACCGTGATAAAACAGCTTAAACCCTGCTCCTATGCTTCTAGCCTTGCGACCTTTCCACCTGGTCTCCTGAACACACAGTATGTCCACCTTCCTCCTCTGCATCATGTCAGCCAGCTCTCTACCTTTTCCTGTCATAGTTCCAACATTCAAAGTCCCTACTTTCAGTCCTAGACTCATGCCTTTCCTCTTCTCTCTCTGGCAACGGACACGCCTCCCGCCTCTCCTTCTTCGACGTCTTCGACCAACAGTAGTCCAATTTCCATCAGCACCCTGTTGGTTGACGGCACTGATGGCGGTCGTTGTTAACCCGGGCCTCGACCGATCCGGTATGTGGTTCTTTCTTGTGATTCGCATAGTTTATTTGGCATTTGTTTTACGCTGGATGCCCTTCCTGACGCAACCCTCTGCATTTATCCGGGCTTGGGACCGGCGTGAGGGAGAGACACTGGTTTGTGCCCCCCCCTCACGGCTGCATTCTAGCAGCATTAGTATAGATGTTAAATTCAACTCTGGAATTTGGCTTTGAAGAAGATTATCTCTCTCTCTCTCTCTCTCTCTCTCTCTCTCTCTCTCTCTCTCTCTCTTTCTGTCTCACACACACACACATACACACACACACACACACACACACACACACACACACACACACACACACACACACACAGTGTGCAAACAGTTAAATTAGCAGCATCCAGATGACCTAGTACAATTTGAATGGAAGAAAATACAGTATATGAAGGGAGTGGGGCAAATTAGTGCAAATAGTGCAATAGATGCACAAATGAGCAGTCACGCACTGCTCACAGTCTGTGTGTGTGTGTGTGTGTGTGTGTGTGTGTGTGTGTGTGTGTGTGTGTGTGTGTGTGTGTGTGAGAGAGAGAGATACCACAGGTGTGCTGAAATATTAAGAAAGACATGATTCCATTTCAATTCAGTCAAAGAAAATCCCATATGCTCAGTATTATGTACTTTAGAAACGTAATGAGTATTGTAGGAGTATTGGTATTTTTCTCAGCATGCAAAATTTGATTATGGAATTATCACTAATTTTTTGATTTGTATGTAATCTTGTCTGAACTGGACATGCTGGATCGTGGTTTATTAGTTTTGTAAAATAGGTCAAGACCTGAAAAATACTTAAACATTTCATATCTTTTACATATAAACAAACTGATGATGATGATGATGATGATGATGATGATGATGATGATGATGATGATGATGATGATGATGATGATGATGATAGCTGTGTTGATGAAGATTTTGATTTTGATGTTGATGAAGAAGAGGCATCTGTTAATAAAAGTGTGATGACTGGTGTTTGTGAAGATGTGATTTTCTCTGCTGAGCAGAATATAGATGAAGATGATAATGCTGAGGGCAGAGTTGATGAAGCTTACTGATAAAAAGAGATCAGAGTTTTGTTGTATAGTTATCTTATATATAGTTTTCTTAAATTCAGTGTGATTGTTTGAACCTGACTGTTTTTTTTTGCTTTTTTTTTTTTTCAATCAGTATCATTTGAAGGCATTTGAACCTTTATAGAATGGTCAAAAAGATACATACTGATCTTATTGGAATAAAAAGAAATTGAAAAAAAAAGTTGTTCTTTGTTAATTTTTGTGGCTTACCACAGTGATTGATGGCTTTAAAAAGTGCCTGTCGAGAAGATTAAAGATGAGATTAAAGAAGATTAAAATGAGGATGAGTTCTCTTATCATCTCTTCCTAAAACTCATCCTAGACATGTTTTCTAAAACTTTACATGGTTGAAGTGCATAAAAATGTTTTGTTGGTAAGGACTAATGATCTTGGAAGAAATGCAATCTCTGTGCTCATTTTTCTCTAAAACGTCTTTTGAAATTTTTAGTTGAATGCTTACACAAGAAATGGCATAGCTCGCTCAGTTTTCAAGGGATTGACAAACCTTTTGCTGCATTTTGCAGCTTTGGACCTCTTCAATCTGACTGTGTAAAAAAATCTCATTTTTCATTTTTGGACCCAAGAGCCTATTTTCGGTGGAGTGGCTCACAAATGGCACTTGAAATGTGATGCACATTTTTAAACAGGGTTATTTACTTTGTTTTGTTAAACTACTGAAGGCCTATTATGAAATGATTGCATGATTTCTTATAACCCACAGTAATCTCTGTTTTTTTTATTTTTTTTTTACTTGCAATTATTCTGTTATAGAACATCTACAGGAGAACTAGAACTTGATTTCATGACAGACCAATATGACATCCGGATTCCTGATGATCTGTACAAGACTGCCAAGGGGGTACAGAAACGGCTGACAGCAGGTGGCATGCCAGTACCTGAAAATGAAATTTCACTGCGAGTGAGAATTTACCCACAAATATTACATTTCAGAAAGCAGAGATTACACGCACTGCATTAGGTACATTATGTCTACATCATGCATGGAATAAGCTTTGTTCACATAGTAAATAACCAGAGGCATATTTGCCACTGAACGATGTGCAACAAGTCCTGGCAAAAGAGGCAAATTGGTTCACCTCTCAGCTTCTCATTGCCATGTTTCCTGCTTCAAAATCTTTCAAATATGAGCAGTACCATGCTTCCCTCGAGCAGGTCTGTGAAAGCTATATGATCATTATATCAAACTTATATTGTTTATTTTAACTCATATTATCATTATATGTAGATTACAATTATTCTTTTTATTCATCACACAGCAAGTATAGAACAGAATCTCTTCTGCACAATGAACAGGAAACAGTTTGCTCTCCTCATCACCTTTGCTCTCTATCCGAGAAGAAAGGACCCACAGAGGTCACTGCTCCTGCTGTATTTACCCAATGATGCAAGCCCATTATCATCACAGGCCTTATTCAGGAGCTCTGTTTAGAGTATTATGCTCCTCTTCTATGCTGATATGAGTAGGATATTTAACCTTGTGTTTATGCTTACATCTGGAAGGCCTTGTTTGGAAGTATCCGTAAATCAATATTTAAGCTTAGACTGGTAATCGTTCAACTCATAAAAGTTCAGCTCAGGTGAACTCTATGCCCACCCTACTTCATTTCGTGTAATAAAATTGTCCCCTCTCATTGTATGTATCATGTGTGATTCACATTACATAGTCTCTTGCTACTTCCTTTATGAACGAGGTATACTTGTATCTTTATTGGACCAAAATGCAAATACTTATTTTATACCAAAATGCAAGTACTTTTTATTGACTAATATCCTTAACTTTTTTTGTATACACACACACACACACACACACACACACACACACACACACACACACACACACACATATATATATATATAATTATTTATTTTTTCTTGATCTAGGCATACTGTCGTATCCTATATTTGGAGCCAAAAATGCAGATTATCCTTCGAATGCAAAAAGTGAAAGCTCAGTCAATCAAAAATTCTTTATCACAGCCCTTTGAGGACAAATACAGACCTACTTGTCTTGTATCCTTTTCCTTGTGTACCAAACATCAGTGCAGAAGAATATAAAGACATCGATAATGATGTATCCAACAGATACTTATTAAACGTTTCAAATGTTTGAAATACTGTAAGCCTTAAATCTTTGTCTCAGAAAAAGCCGATAACAATTACATTTGGCTACAACCCCCAAAATAAAGAACACTATGGACTGATGATGTACCACAAAAACCGCCTCATCAAAGCTTATGAGCGTGTCCCCTGTCAGCGAGCGGTGAGTATTATACACTTTGTTTAATTCTTAACACATTTTATTCTGCATATAGAAAGAAACAGGCAAAACACCAAATCAATGTAAATATATGAGATTTTTTTTATGGTTCACTGTCGAGAAATAAACACAGTTTTAACATTTTGACTCATTGCAAATATGAGGCTTTAAATACACAGTGAGAAATCAGATACTTAGTTTCAGTACAAATAAATAAAATAAATATCAATGGTTATAATGTAAAGCTTTGGGGTTTTGGGCCAGAACTGCAGTAGGTTTGACTAAAGGTCTCCCATGTTGTCGTGGCCAGGAAGGCGGAGATGTGCTAACATTTGCCAGAGGTATCCGGCTAAGTAGGTGGAGGAAAGAAGATGCTTTACTTCAGCATTTCCGATTATCTCCAAGCAAAGTCTAAGCAAGGATAAAGTATAATTTTTCAAAAAATTGTTTGTGGTTTATCAGCACCTCTACACAACAGGAGTTGAGTTCCACTGGCCAAGAAATTATGTGTTTTCACAATCTTATAAATAAATTTAATGACTGTTATTGAAGAGAAAGTCGGAGATCAATTCAGTGTGCAGTAAACCGGAAAACGGAAGTTAACACCGGAAGTTAACGTGTAACGGGCACTGCGCATGTGCAAACCCGAGCTGACCAATCAACAATCAATGACAGGTGCCCATTTCGGTGAAGCGGCTCACATATTATCAGTAAGCAGTAATAGCTGAACACTGTCAATCAAACAAAGTGCGAGTGTGCGAATAAAGTACAGTTTCTTAGTACCACTTCCGGTTCCTGCGCATGTGTTAGAACACAAACATTGATGCACAGAGAATGAATAGCTAAAATAATCAGTAACCAGCCTGTATCTGCAGCCTAATGGTCAGTACTTTTATAAAATTAATAGTATGTCTTTGTGCTGTAAATATATATTACTATTTGTTTGTGCCTTTGAATAGATAGATAACTTTAGCTCAATTTGTAAATGGATTTAGCACATGGTCTTGCAAATGTAGTTTGAAATATACTTGAGAATGTTTTTGGTTGAACTATAATATTTGATTGCAGTTCACCCCTGTATAGACAGCCATTTTTAAAGTTTATAATTATAAGGGTGTACCTGGTTTCCCCAAAGTGCTTAGTAATATAATAAAATCCCTGGGACTCGACCAAGATGTGCACCCCCCTACGGTCAGACCAGCCTACACCCTTGCCTTTACTAATTCTAATTCCATTATGTTAAATTTATGCAAATGGAAATAGGAAATAATTTTCTTATTGATAATATTTACAGTGTGGGCAGTTCAGGGATTTAAACCCCACTGGCAATGAGTTGTTACTGCTATCCTAATAGTGCTACTAACTGGGTAATCAAATGTCGGTCATGTTTCTGTCTATGGTGAGAGACATGTAAAAGAACAATTGCTTCGTCAAGAATAGACTGCAGCGCTGTCAGCATGTTTCTTCCCTGAGGTGGCCTGGCAAGCTTTCCAGAGTGTACTCTGCCCTCACCCAGAGCCAGCCTCGCTGAGACCCGAATTAGGATTGAGCAGTTCAGGAATGAATGAATATTTACAGTTTCTTTTATTACCAGGCTGACAAAAAAGGAGTGGGAGTTATTGGGGTATTACAGTGTGACTATCTCACCCCAATGCATAACAAGCAGGACTTTGAAAAGAATGAAGAGTACAGGTGGGTTCTAATAACATGCTCAGAGCTTTCATAAGTGTGGTAGTTTCATAAAATCATAAGTGGTAGTTTCATAATTTCATAAGCTTTTTATAAGTGAGGTAGTTGATTTTCGGTGTAGAATACAGTACAGAGTACATATTTCAAGTATTCTTAGACCACTGATATTTTATATGAATAATGGAAAGATATCCGTGCTGGTCCAGTAGCACGGTGCTGGATTACTGATCCCAGGGTCGGAGTTCAAGCAAGACTATCAACTGATTCTCACTGCTGTCCCACCAGTGCAGCTAAATGGGTTATCAAAGGCCAGCCATGTCTCTCAGTGTCTATGGTGAGAGGCATGTAAAAGAACCATTGCTGACTTTTGTCAAGAGTAGCTGCACAGCTGTCAGCATGTTTCTTGTCTGTGATGGCCTGATGAGCCATCCAGGATGTACTCTGCTCTCATGCAGAGTCAGGTGAAATGGGCTCCAGTCTCCCTGCAACTCTAAATAGGATTAAGTGGTTCAGAGAATGAATAAATAAAAATATATAATCAAAGATGCTATTTTCTATCTGTGCAGGAACACCGTGATGAATGTGGGTAAAAAACTTAGCCAATATTGGTTTAAGTTTTGTTATATCCACCCTAAATCCATTGAGGATACTTCGTAAGTTTACACTCCGACTCCCCTCAGCGCGCACAGACACACACACACACACACACACACACACACACACACACACACACACACACACACACACACACAAACGCACACACACACACACACAAACGCACATGCATTAACATATATTTTTAACGTGCCTTTTTATGGGTATAATTTTATTCTTTATCATTTATCACTATTTTAGACTCCTTATTTCAATTACACATTTCTCAGTTCCCCATTATATTTGAATTTATTTGTAAATTTGAACAACTTGTTTATTTGTAAATATGTTGCACAAAATGGTCATGCTTGCAAAACACCAAAAACTTTTGAGTTGTGCTGATTACAGCAGAAGCAACATTGCATGGGCACACATCTTTTATTAATGGCAACACTGATTAGTATGGCAGTATATTTATATAAACATTAACACATGTTGTGCGGACTTACAGGAGTCAACAAGATCAAAAGTGGATTCAGTGTAATGATTGCCAGAAGTGGCGAAAACTTCCAGATGGCATTAATAAAAATATTCTCCCTAAAAAGTGGTTGTGCCACATGAATGCTGACCCTTATTTCAGGTGTGTGTGTGTGTGTGTGTGTGTGTGTGTGTGTGTGTGTGTGTGTGTGTGTGTGTGTGTGTGTGTCTCTTTTCCTCTTTATATGTGTGTATGTATATATTTGTTTTTTTAGCTTATTAGTGTGTACTCATGTAAGTGTTGTTTATTTAGGAGCTGTGCAGCTGAAGAAGAGCATCACAATCCTGATGATGTAATCCCATACCAGAAAATCTCCAAAAAGCAGTGAGAAATAAATCAGTTGCAAGAAATATTTCTTGCGACATTCATAACATGTTTTATCCTTTTTTGATGCTGACAAAGATATTGTTTTTTTGCTGTCTACTGAAGTATATTGGTGTTGAATTGAGAAACCAATATGACATTAAATACTTTCAGATTTAATTTATGAGTATTTAGATATATACAGGTATACTTTGACTTAAGTCGTTTCGAGTTAACTCGTTTTCAATTATACATCGATTTTCAAAAAAATCGGGCAGTGGTGGCCTGATGGTAAAGGGTGCTGGATCGCTGATCTTAAGGTTGGGGGTTCGAGTTCCACTTGCCACAAGATTGTCACTGCTCCCCCAGTGCAGCCAACTGGGTTATCAAAGGCTGGCCATGTCTCTCACTGTCCATGGTGAGAGGTTCATGTAAAAGAACCATTGCTGACTTTCGTAAAGAGAAGGCTGCATGGCTATCAGTGTGTTTCTGACCCTTGCTAAAGCTGTCAGGAAGGGTATCCGACATAAAAGCCTATGCCAAATCAAACATGCGAATCAGATGATTTGCTGTGGTGACCCCTAAAAAGAGAAAAGGCCGAAAGGAAAGAAAAAAAAATGGAAAAAAAAAAAATAAAGTTTACAGCATTATAATCATATAACCCCACTATTTGAGAAGCACTGAATTAGCGGCAACCCCGGTTTTGTTTTGTGCATTTGTTTCTCTTTCCTGCTGATTGGTTGCAGATGATGTGTACGCCTCCTTTTATTCTCCTTCACGTACGTCATCAACGTGAATAGTAGAATTGTGAATTCACCTTTTTCCCCCGTGTGATTTAAATTATTATTTAAGCCTTATGATGCCACTCAAATGTCCTGCATCTTCTTTAGCTTCTGGTAAGGAGCCTAAGTGCTTTATTCATTAATAAATATTATCACAGTACAAAATTAAAAAAGTTTTTACTTAATCATTACAACATTTTAATACATTATGGCTGTATTAATGAGTAAAACTGTCTATAGAATGTGTTTAATAAGTATATTCTAGCATATGTAATATCATACATAGCATATTAAAACCACATCAATAATTCGAGGGTTTCCTAGATCCATGGGTGAAAGGAACGTAGCCCCACGAATAACGGGGGTTTTCTGTGTATTAAATATTACATATAGTATTAAATATTATGTGTCTGTGTATGCATATGCAGATGCCCCCCGACTTATGTTCATCCGTTGTACGTTTTTTTGATTTTATGTTTTTTTTTTTTATCAAATTTTGAGTTTAGACATACCTACGTAGTACGCTGACGTAATGACGCTGCATTCATTGTTTACAAACTACAGACTGAGTGTGTGTGTGTGTATATATATATATATATATATATATATATATATATATATATATATATATATATATATATATATATATATATATATATCTGCCTCTGAAGAAACTGGGCCACCATGAGAGCATTCGGTTGGCCCAGGTAGGTTAGGTCAACTAACTTATTATTCCTTGCATAGCTACACGCAGCTATATAAGACAGCTGGGAAAGACTAGCACAACCGAGGTCGATTGGCCTCAAACAAGGGACCAGGCAATAAGCTAAGGAGGATCAGCAACCCACCGTGGAACCTTGAATTTTTTGCTACAACAACTAGAGAAGATATACCCCAAGAACCCTGCGAGAGTGGGGGCGAAAGAAGGGTTCAATTGGATGGATCTAGATGGATTAAAGACTTGGAGCGGAATAAGGATAATGATTCAATGGAACAGTGTGTTGTATGCAAGAAATTCTATAAGAAAGGCAGAGGACTGAAAATCCACCAGAAGAAGGCGGGATGCTTTAAGAGGATTCCAGACCCACAACGCAAATTGGATAAGTCGGCGGCAGCAGTCATCCAGGAGCAAAACCACAGCGACGACGGCAGCCGGGTGGATCTGGGAACTCTGGTACAGAAGGCAACCAATGGAGTAAAGGCTGAAAAAGAGACAGTGGAAGACCAAAGGTACCAGCAAGTAAGCGAAACAGTGAAGTTAGGAGGAGAAGAGTCAAAGAAGGAAGAGGAGGCTGAGATCCAGGTGGGAAAGGCATTGTACAAAGAGGCAAAGAGAAGGCCGCATGGAGAAACGGAGGGTGGTGAAAAGGAAGAAAGAAAGAAGAAAGAACAATACATAAGGAACTGGGTAACAAATAGGTTACAGGAGAAAAAGGATGGAAGCAAAAAGCAAAAACGAGCAACCAAGGGTACAGGATCACCTGAAAAGGGGGAGAGGATGATGAGGGATAAGATAAGGACACAAAAGAAAGAAAATGGACAGAGAGAGAGTGCAGACATAAGGAATTGGCTAGAGACAAAACGAACACAGGTAACGGATGAGAACAAAGAGAAGAAGGGGAGAGAGAATACAAGGAGAGAAGAAACAATGGACAGTACTGTCAAAGTGGAACCAAGGACAATATTAGGAAAGAGCAATGAGCAGAGAGAAAGAACAAATATAATGGAGGGCCCATCCAAGGAGATCCTCGCAAAGCATGGACTGCACCTAACTCGAGGCGACTTCAGATCACTTATGGGGAAGAATTACCTCAATGACAAGATCATCGATGAGTATATGAGACTCCTTCAAATGAGGAATGAGATGGACCCAAATCTCCCCAGTGTATATGCCTGCACCACATTCCTCTATATACAACTGAACACCTTTGGCCTGGAGGAGGGGTGCAGGCGGACAGAGCAATGGATCAAAGAAGATCTTACCGAGAAAAAATTGATTCTATTCCCCATCCACAACCAACACCACTGGAGCTTGATTGTGGCTGAGACAGCAAAGAAGACCATACATTATTTTGACTCAATCAGCAGGTCCAGGAAAAGTTCAGCAGCCCCACGCATGATAAAACTGTATATGGAGAAATACC
Organism: Plotosus lineatus; assembly: GCA_024760905.1. NCBI lineage: Eukaryota > Metazoa > Chordata > Actinopteri > Siluriformes > Plotosidae > Plotosus > Plotosus lineatus. The sequence continues at coordinate 70,097,698 of CM045729.1, forward strand.
ACAAGTCGAGAGGAGGGTCAGTAGATTACAAGATCAAGAGAAGAGAGGATGCACCACTCAAAACGAATGGGGTGGACTGTGGGGTGTTTCTGTGCCAGTACGCAGAAAGAATGACCAGGAGGAGTGGGATGGGCTTCACCCTGGGTGAATTGGCCCAAGCAAGAGAGAGGATGATAGATGAGTTAATGGAGGGGAAAATTACGTCGGACTGGAGCAGGTACCAGTGCAGGCAGCCAGCAGGAAAAGTTAAGAAGCAACACAGGAAGGTACAGAAAACAGAGCAGACAAAAGTAGAAAACAGTGCAAGAGAAGAAGGTGATGCAAGAAAGGAGAGAATAGATTGGCCCAAGGCAAATAGTCCAGAGTGGGAGAAATTGGATCAGGTCTTAATAGAAATACTGAAATTTCAGGGCTCATCCCCAGAAAGCAAGGCAATAGGTCATCCAATACTAATTTACACATTATGCCGGGAGAGATTTGGGGTGAAGAAAAAGAAAACAAAGGAGAAAGCCCAAACAAAAGGACCATCAAAAAGACAACAGAAGTGTAAGAGACTAAGAGAGGAGATCAATAAAATGAAGGAAACCTACAGGAATGTAGAGGAGAGTGAAAGGGAAGCAGTGAAGCAATTGCAAGAGGACAAAATCAAGGAATTAAGACTTGCAAAAAGAGCAGAAACATTGAGGAAGGGAAGAAAGAAGTTTGTAAAAAAACTGCAATGCCTTCCTGAGTCAGCCATTTGAGTTTGCCAGAAACTTAATGGCTCCCAGATTAACGGGGAACCTACAAAGCAGCAAAGAAGAAGTGGAACATCACCTGAAGAAGGCACATGGTGACGAGAACAGGAAGGAGGAAAGGAGTACCCCAGAGGGCCTTGCTAAGTACGAACAATCACAGGTAGAATTTGACAACAGCTTGCCAACTTGGAAAGAATTCAGCAACCAACTACGGAAGGCAAGGAACAAGTCTGCTACAGGTCCAAATGTGGGGATATTTAAAGGGGATGTGGAGAAAGAACAGTATCAGCACGACATGGAGGAAAGCAGAGGGAGTATTCATCCCCAAAGAAGAAGGAGCCACAGAAGTAGACAAGTTCAGAACAATTTCACTGTTAAACGTGAAAGGCAAGCTGTACTTTGCTATGAAAGCAGAAAGGCTGACCAAATACACCATAGTCAACAAGTGCATAGACACATCCATACAGAAAGGAGGAGTTCCCAGATGTGTCAGTGTGCATGGAACACACAGCCATCCTGTCACAACTCATTAGAGAGGCGAAGGTGGGGAGAAAGGACTTGGTGGTAACATGGCTAGATATAGCCAATGCCTACGGTACGATTCCACACAGTCTGATCATGACAGTGCTCCAGAGAGCACATGTTCCAGAAGAAGTGCACAAGCTGGTAGAGTCGTACTACTCAGATGTGAAGATACGCTTCACAACAAAAGCATTCACCACAGAATGGCAGCAGCTGGAGAAAGGCATTATAACTGGTTGCACACTGAGTGTGATTCTGTTTTCTTTGGCAATGACAATGCTGGTGGCATCAGCAAAGAAAGAAACAAAAGGGCCAAAGACAGAATCAGGGCAGCAACAAACCAATAGTAGACTGTTTATGGATGACATAGTAACTACCACAGAAAATTTAGTGCAGACAAAGTATCTCTTGGATAATCTGGCAGACAAACTGGAGTGGGAAGGCTTGGCAGTGCGATCAGAGAAATGCAGAAGTCTGGTGATAATCAAAGGCCAAGTGAGCAATAGAAAGCCAGTCATCAATGGAAACCCCATAACTTCTGTTTCGGAAAAACCTGTGAAGTCCTTGGGGAAAGTCTACAACAAGACATTGAATGACCGGGAACAAACAAAAGAAACCTTGGAAGAAGTGACGAGAAGCTTGAAGAAGCTGGAAAACTGCAGGGTTCCAGGAAAATTCAAAGCCTGGATGGTCCAACATATGCTTCTCCCAAGATTGATATGGCCACTCACCATCTACCAGATTCCAGAGACCAAAGTGAGTGAGATGCAGGGGAAAATAACTGGTAAATTAAAAAAAAATGGCTTGGTCTCCCCCGGTCATTGTCGGCAGATTGCCTATACACAACATCAGGGAAGTTACAATTGCCTTTCACTGAGCTAACAGAAGAGGTGAAGGCTGCAAAGGCAAGATTCTTGACAACATTGGAGGAAGCAGAGGATCCATGTGTCAAAAGAGCAAGGGTGGCAGTGGATGGGGTAAGGAAAGCCACCACACAAGAAAACATAAGGGAGGCAAAAACTAGACTGAGGACAGAAGAGATAACTGGGATTCCCAACAGGGGGAGAGAGGGTTTGGGATTAAATCCCAAAATATACTACAGCACCAGTTCCAAGAAAGAAAGGAGAACTATGGTGGTGGAGAAAGTGAGGGAGGCGGAAGAGGACAGGAGAAGGGAGAAAATGATGGGACTGATCAAGCAGGGGGCACATATGAGATGGGAGGTACCGGAGAGAAAGTTGAGTCACAGGGATGTGGTCAATATGCCAGAAAACAGATTCAAGTTTCTGGTAAAGGCAGTGTATGACCTGCTACCGACACCACAGAATAAAAAGACCTGGTTCGGCACAGAGGGAACGTGCGATTTATGTGGAGAAAAGGGACTCTCTCCCACATATTAAGTGGATGCAAGGTGGCGTTGGCACAAGGGAGATACCAGTGGCGCCACGATCAAGTCTTGAGAGAGATAGCCCAGTGTGTTGAAGAAAGAAGAAGAAACAACAACACATCCCCAAGGACAAGGGAGAGTGGTGGGATCACCTTTGTGAAGCAAGGAGAAAAACCCAAAGCAAAGATCCAATAATCAGCAGGTAACTATTTGGATGGGGCAGCAGACTGGCACCTCTTAGTTGACCTGGATAAGAAACTCAAGGTCCGAGAGAAAGTGGCAGAGACAAACCTCAGACCGGATATGCTGCTGGTGTCAAATAGCACTAAGAGGATGGGGTTATCGAGCTGACATTGCCAAGTGAGGAGAGGGTGGAGATCTCAGGAGAGCTGAAAAGAAACAAGTATATAACGCTGGAGACTGAGGGAAAAAGAAATGGCTGGGCGGTCCAGGTCTGGACAGTAGAGGTTGGCTGCCGGGGCTTCCCGGCTGCTTCCATGGCGGCCTTCCTCAAGGCAATTGGAATAGGAGGAGGAGAGAGAAGTAGAGCCCTGAGGAGAATTGGAGAAGCAGCAGAAAAAGCAAGAAAAGCCATATGGACCTGGAGCTGCATACCAGTATGGGGGAAGGAGTGATTATCTGGTCTGGTGGCAATAGCTGCTGGCGGTGCCAGGCCGGGGGGTACCACCGGAAGCCGCCGAAACCCATACGTACTGAAGTAACCCGGCCTGGTCGGTGGCTGACGAGGACCAGAATCACTATCAGTCCATATCTGCCTTTGAAGAAACTGGGCCACCATGAGAGCATTCGGTTGGCCCAGGTAGGTTAGGTCAACTAACTTTATTATTCCTATATATATATATATATATATATATATATATATATATATATATACATGCATACAGTGAGTCGTCAACTTAAGACCACTTTTGTGCTCGTAAAGTCGATCAGACATAACTCGCATAGATCGTAAGTCGACGACTCACTATATATATATATATATATATATATATATATATATATATATATATATATATATATATATATATATATATATATATATCTTCTTCTTCTTGTCCTTTCGGCTGTTCCCTTCAGGGGTCGCCACAGCAAATGATCTGCCTCCATCTCTCCCTGTCCTCTGCATCTTCTACTCTTACTCCAACGACCTTCATGTCCGCCTTCACCGCATCCATAAATCTTCTCTTTGGTCTTCCTCTGGGCCTTTTGCCTGGTAGTTCCAACCTCAGCATCCTACGACCAATATACTCACTATCCCTCCTCTGTACATGTCCAAACCATCTCAACCTAGCCTCTCTGACTTTGTCTCCAAAACATCTAACATGTGCTGTCCCTCTGATGTACTCATTTCTGATCCTATCCATCCTCGTTACTCCCAAAGAGAACCTCAACATTTTCATCTCTGCTACCTCCAACTCTGACTCCTGTCTTTTCCCCAGGGCCACTGTCTCTAAACCATACAACATTGCTGGCCTCACCACCGTCTTGTACACTTTTCCCTTCATTCTTGCTGATACTCTCCTATCACACATCACACCTGACACTTTTCTCCATCCATTCCAACCTGCCTGCACGCGCTTCTTCACCTCTTTTCCCCACTCTCCATTGCTCTGGATTGTTGAGCCTAAGTACTTAAAATCCTCCACCTTCTTTATCTCTGCCCCCTGTAACCTCAAAGTTCCTCTTGGGTCCTTGTCGTTCACACACATGTATTCTGTCTTACTAGGACTAACCTTCAATCCCCTCCTTTCCAGGGCATACCTCCACCTCTCTAGATTTTCCTCCACTTGGTCTCTGCTCTCACTACAGATCACGATGTCATCTGCAAACATCATAGTCCATGGAGATTCTTGTCTAACCTCATCTGTTAGCCTGTCCATCACCATAGCAAACAAGAAGGGGCTGAGAGCTGACCCTTGATGCAGTCCCACCTCCACCTTGAACTCTTCTGTCACACCAACAGCACACCTCACCACTGTTTTACATCTCTCATACATGTCCTGCACCACTCTAACATACTTCTCTGTCACTCCAGACTTCCTCATACAATACCACAGTTCTTCTCTCGGCACCCTGTCATAGGCTTTCTCCAGATCCACAAAGGCACAATGCAGCTCCTCTGACCTTCTCTGTACTTCTCTATTAACATCCTCAAAGCAAACACTGCATCTGTGGTGCTCTTTCTGGGCATGAAACCAAACTGTTGTTCACAAATGCTGACCTCTGCCCTTAGTCTTGCTTCCACTATTCTTTCCCATAGCTTCATTGTATGGCTCATCAACTTTATCCCTCTGTAGTTGCCACAACTCTGTACATCTCCCTTGTTCTTAAAAATGGGCACAAGCACACTTCTCCTCCATTCCTCTGGCATCTGCTCACTTTCTAAGACCTTGTTGAATATTCTTGTCAGAAAATCTACTGCTACCTCCCTAGACACTTCCATACCTCAACTGGTATGTCATCAGGGCCAACTGCCTTTCCACTCTTCATCCTCTTCAATGCCCTCCTCACTTCTCCCTTACTAATCTTTGCTACTTCCTGCTCCTCAACGGTCACCCCTTCTACTCTTTTTTCTCTCTCATTTTCTTCATTCATCAGCTCTTCAAAGTACTATTTCCATCTTCCCAGCACACTTCTGTCATCAGTCAATACATTTCCCTCTCTGTCCTTTATCACTCTAACTTGCTGCATGTCTTTCCCATCTCTATTTCTCTGCTGTGCTAACCTGTATAGATCATTTTCTCCCTCCTTACTGTTCAACCTATCATACAAGTCATCATACGCCCTCTGTTTGGCCTTTGACACTGCTACCTTCGCCTTACGCTGTGTCTCCCTGTACTCCTGTTTACTCTCTTCGGTCCTGTCAATGTCCCACTTCTTCTTGGCTAACCTCTTCTTTTGTACACACTCCTGCACTTCCTCATTCCACCACCAAGTTTCCTTATCTACTTTCCTTCCAGAGGACACACCAAGTACTCTCCTACCGGTCTCCTTGATCACATTGGCTGTGGTTGTCCAGTCCTCTGGAAGCACTTCCTGACTACCCAAAGCCTGTTTCAACTCCTCCTTGAAGACAACACGACACTCTTCCTTTTTCAGCTTCCACCACTTTGTCTTCTGCTCTGCCTTTGCCTTTTCACTTTTCTCACCATCAGTGTCATCCTGCACACCACCATCCTATGCTGTTTGGCAACACTCTCACTAACTACTACTTTGCAGTCACTGACTTCCTTCAAATTACATCGCCTGCACAAGATGTAGTCTACCTGTGTGCTCTTACCTCCGCTTTCATAAGTCACCCTATGCTTCTGTTTCTTCTTGAAGAAAGTATTCACCACAGCCATTTCCATCCTTTTTGCAAAATCGATCAACATCTGTCCTTCTGTGTTCCTGTCCTGGATACCAAACCTGCCCATCACTTCCTCGTCCCCTCTGTTGCCTGCACCAACATGTCCATTGAAGTCTGCTCCAATGACCACCCTTTCACCTCTGGGGTATTCTGCATCACTTCATCTAAATCACTCCAGAATCTCTCCTTCTCTTCTAGCTTACATCCTGCCTGTGGGGCATAAGCACTAACAACATTGACCATCACGCCGTCAATTTCTAACTTGAGACTCATCACTCTGTCTGACACTCTTTTCACGTCTAGAACATTCCTGACAAACCCCTCCTTCAAGATGACTCCTACTCCATTTCTCTTCCCATCCACACCATGATAAAACAGTTTAAACCCTGCTCCTAAGCTTCTAGCCTTTCTACCTTTCCACCTTGTCTCCTGAACACACAGTATGTCCACCTTCCTCCTCTGCATCATGTCAGCCAGCTCCCTATCTTTTCCTTGCATAGTTCCAACATTCAAAGTCCCTACTCTCAGTCCTAGGCTCACACATTTCCTCTTCTCTCTCTGCCTACGGACACGCCTCCCGCCTCTCCTTCTTCGACGTCTTCGACCAACAGTAGTCCAATTTCCATCAGCACCCTGTTGGTTGACAGCACTGATGGCAGTCGTTGTTAACCCGGGCCTCGACCGATCCGGTATGAATTTTGTTTTGATCATTTGCATTTTTTAAATGTGGCAGAAGTTTTACGCCGGATGCCCTTCCTGTCGCAACCCTCTGCATTTATCCGGGCTTGGGACCGGCATAAGGGGGAGAGACACTGGGTCGTGCCCCCGCCTCATGGCTGCATTATATATATATATATATATATATATATATATATATATATATATATATATATATATATATATATATATATAGCGTGTTACCCTTCTGTTAAGACGTCGTCTCTGTGATCTTTGTGTGTACACTGTTTTGCGGACTTTTGTAACCCTAAGCAATTTGGTTGGTTAGAAGTGTAAGCCGACGAGCATGGGTGCAAGTCTCATACACAGAGATGAATTAACTATCTGCTCAGATCGGCACAATCTACCATGCATCCTAAGTTAAGCAAAGAGAGTTGTAATATGAATGAAAACCCGAATGCACAAATTACAAAACAATTACAGATATTTATTATCTTTTAGCAGAATCCTAAGAGTGTATACTTATTTTTATATTAATATTCATTAAGATTTGTACTTGTTCTTTGTATATATATATATATATATATAAAACTGAACTGGAAAGAAGGAGGGGCACGTTCAGTCTGTCGTCTGTAAACAGTGGATGCAGCATCATTACATCATTGTGTCATTACATCAGCATACTACGTAGGTATGTCGAAACTCAAAATTTGACTTAAAAATAAAAGTAAAATCGAAAAAACATAAAACCGGAAAAACGTAGGAAAAGGAATAACAAAAAGAAAGGATTTGCATGTTTTATGCTGTATGGGATCCCAGAGCTCTACAGAACAACATGTAATCAAATCTATTGAAATTTAACCACATTGATTTCAAATACCAAACTCCTGTTGCCGGAATTATTTGATAAGAGTTATTACAGTTCAAAGTATTATATCTAATAGTGAATTTAGATGACATTACTTTTTTTTACATGGGTGCTACATTCTTTGTTGATAACAATTATACAGCAAAGGTAAGGTGGATATTGCTGAGGATTGGATGTTTAGGGAGTTCTGTATTCAAAAAGTCTCAGTAGGGTGAGATTTTTATGGTTTGTTACTGTGTTGTTATTATTATTATTATTATTATTATTATTATTATTAATAATAATAATAATAATAATAATAATAATAATAATAATAATAATAATAATAATCGTTCTGTAAAGGTGTGATTTGAATATTAATTTTAAGTTTTAATATATTCTACAAAGAAATTAACAACAAAAACAAAACTTTTTACTGTGATAATGATGACACTGCCTGGTGGAGTGCCTGTGAAACTTTGTTGTATTAATTCAAGTATTATACATCAAGAATATCTACTTTTTATCATGAGATTGCAGACCAATCAGAATGTCCCAATTTCATACAATATATACACCGATATCTATTAATCCACAGATAGCGAATTAGATTGTGATGTTCCAGTGTAGAATATACTAGTATATTTATTGTTTTAGAAATGCAGCCGTGAGGGAGGAGCACAAGCCTGTGTCTCTCCCTCACGCCAGTCAGAAGCCCGTATAATTGCAGAGGGTTGCGTCAGGAAGGGCATCCGACGAAAAAGAAATGCCAAATAAAACATGCGAGTCATATCAAGAAAATTCATACCGGATCGGTCGAGGCCCGGGTTAACAACAACCACCATCAGTGCTGTTAACCAACAGGGTGCTGGGGGAAAATGGACTACTGTTGGTCGAAGACATCGAAGAAGGAGAGGCGGGAGGCGTGTCCGTAGGCAGAGAGAGAGAAGAGGAAAGGCAGGAGTCTAGAACTGAAAGTAGGGACTTTGAATGTTGGAACTATGACAGGAAAAGGTCGACAGCTGGCTGACATGATGCAAAGGAGGAAGGTGGACAGACTGTGTGTTCAGGAGACCAGATGGAAAGGTAGCAAGGCTAGAAGCATAGGAGCAGGGTTTAAGCTGTTTTCTCAAGGTGTGGATGGGAAGAGAAATGGAGTAGGAGTCATCTTGAAGGAGGTGTTTGTCAGGAATGTTCTATAAGTGAAATAGTGTAAGACAGAGTGATGAGTATCAAATTAGAAATTGAAGGCGTGATGGTCAATGTTGTTCGTGCTTATGCCCCACAGGCAGGATGTGAGCTAGAAGAGAAGGAAAGATTCTGGAGTGAGTGAGATGAAGTGATGCAGAATGCCCCCAACATGAAAGAGTAGTTATTGGGGCAGACTTCAATGGACATGTTGGTGCAGGAAACAGAGAGGATGAGGAAGTGATGTGCAGATTTGGTATCCAGGACAGGAATGCAGAAGGACAGATGTTGGTAGATTTTGCAAAAAAGATGGAAATGGCTGTGGTAAATACTTTCCTCCAGAAGAGAGAGGAGCATAGAGTGATATAAAAGCGGAGGTAGAAGCACACAGGTAGACTACATCTTGTGCAGGCGATGTAATTTAAAGGAAGTCAGTGACTGCAAAGTATTAGTGGGTGAGAGTGTTGCAAAAAAGCATAGGATGGTGGTGTGCAGGATGACGCTGATGGTAGGGAGGGTGAAGAAGGCAAAGGCAGAGCAGAAGACAAAGTGGTGGAAGCTGAAAAAGGAGGAGTGTTGTGTTGTCTTCAAGGAGGAGTTGAAACAGGCTTTGGGTGGTCAGGAAGTGCTTCCACATGACCGGACAACTACAGCTAATGTGATCAGGGAGACAGGTAGGAGGATACTTGGTGTGTCATCTGGAAGGAGAGGAGATAAGGAGACTTGGTGGTGTAATGAGGAAGTGCAAGAGTGTGTACAAAAGAAGAGGTTAGCCAAGAAGAAGTGGGTCATAGACAGGACCGAAGAGAGTAAACAGGAGTACAGGGAGACACAGCGTAAGGCGAAGGTAGCGGTGGCAAAGGCCAAACAGAGGGTGTATGAAGACTTGTATGCTTTGTTGGTAAGTAAAGAGGGAGAAAATTATTTATACAGGTTGGCACAGCAGAGAAATAGAGATGGGAAGGGTGTGCAGCAAGTTAGAGTGATAAAGGACAGAGAGGTAAATATATTGACTGATGACAGAAGTGTGCTGGGAAGATGGAAATAGTACTTTGAAGAGCTGATGAATGAGGAAAATGAGAGAGAAGAAAGAGTCGAAGAGGTGACTGTTGAGGACCACAAAGTAGCAAAGATTAGTAAGGGTGAAGTGAGGAGGGCATTGAAGAGGATGAAGAATGGAAAGGCAGTTGGCCCTGATGACATACCGGTGGAGGTATGGAAGTGTCTAGGAGAGGAAGCAGTAGATTTCCTGACAAGAATATTCAACAAGGTCTTAGAGAGTGAGAGGATGCCAGAGGAATGGAGGAGAAGTGTGCTGGTGCCCATTTTTAAGAACAAGGGTGATGTGCAGAGTTATGGCAACTACAGAGGAATAAATTTGATGAGCCATACAATGAAGTTATGGGAAAGAATAGTGGAAGCAAGACTAAGGGCAGAGGACAGCATTTGTGAACAACAGTTTGGTTTCATGCAAAGAAAGAGCACCACAGATGCAGTGTTTGCCTTGAGGATGTTAATAGAGAAGTACAGAGAATGTCAGAAGGAGTTGCATTGTGCCTTTCTGGATCTGGAGAAAGCATATGACAGGGTGCCGAGAGAGGAACTGTGGTATTGCATGAGAAAGTCTGGAGTGGCAGAGAAATATGTTAGAGTGATGCAGGACATGTATGAGAGATGTAAGAAAGTGGTGAGGTGTGCTGTCGGTGTGACAGAAGACTTCAAGGTGGAGGTGGGACTGCATCAAGGGTCAGCTCTGAGCCCCTTCTTGTTCGCTATGGTGATGGACAGGCTGACAGATGAGGTTAGGCAAGAATCTCCATGGACTATGATGTTTGCAGATGACATTGTGATCTGCAGTGAGAGCAGAGAACAAGTGCAGGAAAACCTAGAGAGGTAGAGGTATGCCCTGGAAAGGAGGGGAATGAAGGTTAGCCACAGTAAGACATAATACATGTGTATGAATGCCAAGGACCCAACATGAACGGTGAGGTTACGAGGAGCAGAGATAAGGAAGGTGGAGGATTTTAAGTACTTTGGCTCAACAATCCAGAGCAATGGAGAGTGTGGAAAAGAGGTGAAGAAGCGTGTGCAGGCTGGTTGGAATGGTTGGAGAAAAGTGTCCGGTGTGATGTGTGATAGGAGGGTATCGGCAAGAATGAAAGGAAAAGTGTACAAGACGATGTTGAGGCCAACGATGTTGTATGGTTTAGAAACAGTGGCCCTGGGGAAAAGACAGGAGGCAGAGCTGGAGGTAGCAGAGATGAGAATGTTGAGGTTCTCTTTGGGAGTAACGAGGATGGATAGGCTCAGGAATGAGCACATCAGAGGGACAGCACATGTAAGACGTTTTGGAGACAAAGTCAGAGAGGCTAGATTGAAATGGTTTGGACATGTACAGAGAAGAGATAGTGAGTATATTGGTAGTAGGATGGTTAGGTTGGAACTACCAGGCAGAAGGCCTAGAGGAAGACTAAAGTGACGATTCATGGATGTGGTGAAGGAGGACATGAAGGTCGTTGGTGTAATAGAAAAAGATGCAGAGTATAGGGTGAGATTGAGACAGATGATTCGCTGTGACGACCCCTGAAGGGAAAAGCCGAAAGATCAAGAAGAAGACAAGAAGATTTATTGTTTTAGTCTGTATTTATTTTTCATTTACATTCATTTTGTTTTCCTCTTAACAGAGCAGTCCATTTAGTAAAATGACATCCAGACCTTCTGTTGATACTTTAGCTTTTGCTCCCTTTACTGCTTCTAAATGGTACTCTATTCACTTTCTCTGTCTCATAAATGTGTATGGTATTCTTATTCCAATGCAGTAATTTCACCTTTAATTCAGGAAGAAGAAAGCCATGGATCTGTGTTCAGAGAATCCAGTGACGAAGAAAGCTAAAAAAGTAAGCTTTGCTGTCAACATAGCAAATTGGTGTGATTTGTTTGATACTGATGACACCCAAGGTCAATCCAGTCCAGTGCTGAACGATCATGCTGATGATGTGACTGTTAAAAGCACAATGATAAAAATGCCGAAGCAGCAAGTCCTGAACACATTAAGAAACCCTTGTGATAAGATGACCGAGAAGAAAAAAGAGCATAAGGAAAAGGTGAGTGTTAAAACTGCTTGCATGTGTCATACTGACGTAGGTGTCATAATTTTCAAGCATGCTTCACTGTAATTCTTTTCTTGTTTCTCCCTCTATGCTCAAAGGAACTGGACACAGTGATGGACAATCTAGAATACGCAAAGTTGTTGAGCCATGGGGCGAGTTTGCTGAAAGATTTTGACGAAACTACGACTGACTATTTGCAGTCTGGTATTGAAGATTGTGCAGGACCTTCAACACAAGTCTTCAATTCAGTGAAAGGAAAAGACTCACAGCTTCTTACTTGTAAGGATGAGATACAGGAGAGAGCAGAGTTTGAGGAAGGATGCATTAATAATAATATATATATATATATGTGTGTGTATATATATATATATATATATATATATATATATATATATATATATATATATATATATATATATGTGTGTGTGTATACACAGACGCTCCCCGGCTTACGTTTTTAATTGGTTCCAGACGGCCGAACGTGAGTTGAAAGTGAATGTAAGTTGTTACAGTGACGTATGACGTGCGATGCTCATACTGCACTATTCATCCATAAATACCATTAACGTATCTCATAAAACACCCCTAAATCAATTATTATAAAAATTAAATTGGAAAATAATATCAAATATATCATATTATATCAACAATAATTTCAAATAAGTCACTTATTTAGACCGAGTAACTTTACATGAACGCTTATAATATGTGAAGTGCACAATACCGAAAGTAGTGTACTTGCAAAAGTAATGTACATGCTGTGGGTTATACAGACTTCCGGTCTTTCAAGTGCGCAAGGGTGCCGTTGAACTCGTTTAGAACACAGCCTGCACTAACGTAGATCCCAGCAAAGCAAAGAGTTCTTTCTTTTGCGTAAGTAAGTAAACTTTATTCAAGAGATACATACAAAGAACCAGTACAAAGCCGAATGAATATTAATATACAGAGAGAGAGAGAGAGAGAGAGAGAGAGAGAGAGAGAGAAAGAGAGAGAGGGGGAATAACACTTTCATTTTTAGTTTCATTTTTTGAGTTGTTTTAATTCAGTAAATGGTCAAGCAGGGAATCTTCATTTCCTTTCAGCTTTTCCTTTTCCTTAGAGCTACCTCTCCTAGACACTTCCAGAACTCCACCAGTATGTCATCAGGACCAACTGCCTTTCCACGCTTTATCCTCTTCAATGCCCTCCTCACTTCACCCTTACTAATCTTTGCTACTTCCTGGTCCTCAAGAGTCACCTCTTCTACTCTTTCTTCTCTCTCATTTTCCTCATTCATCAGCTCTTCAAAGTACTCTTTCCATCTTCCCAGCACACTTCTTTCATCAGTCAATACATTTCCTTATATGTTCTTAAGCACTCCAACTTGCTGTGCATCCTTTCCATCTCTATTTCTTTGCTCTGCCAACCTGTATAAACCATTTTCTCCCTCTTTACTTTCCAACCGAGCATACAAGTCATCATACGCCCTCTGTTTGGCCTTTGACACTGCTACCTTCGCCTTACGCTGTGTCTCCCTTTATTCCTGTTTACTCTCTTTGGTCCTCTCTAAGGCCCACTTATTCTTAGCTAACCTCTTCTTTTGTACACACTCTTGCACTTCCTCATTCCACCACCAAGTCTCCTTATCTCCTCTCCTTCCAGATGACACACCAAGTATCCTCCTACCTGTCTCCTTGATCACATTAGCTGTTGTTGTCTGGTCATGTGGAAGCACTTCCTGACCACCCAAAGCCTGTTTCAACTCCTCCTTGAAGACAACACAACACTCCTCCTTTTTCAGCTTCCACCACTTTGTCTTCTGCTCTCCCTTTGCCTTCTTCACCTTCCTCACCATCAGCGTCATCCTGCACTCCACCATCCTATGCTGTTTGGCAACACTCTCACCTGCTACTATTTTGCAGTCACTGACTTCCTTCAAATTACATCGCCTACACAAGATGTAGTCTACCTGTGTGCTCCTACCTCCACTTTTATAAGTCACTCTATGCTCCTCTATCTTCTGGAGGAAAGTATTTACCACAGCCATTTCCATCCTCTTTGCAAAATCTATCAACATCTGTCCTTCTGTGTTCCTGTCCTGGATACCAAACCTGCCCATCACTTCCTCGTCCCCTCTGTTTCCTGCACCAAAATGTCCATTGAAGTCTGCACCAATGATTACTCCTTCATCTTTGGGGGTATTTTGCATCACTTCATTTAACTCACTCCAGAATCTTTCATTCTCTTCTCGCTCACATCCTGCCTGTGGGGCATAAGCACTAACAACATTGACCATCACGACTTCAATTTCTAAGTTGAGACTCATTACTCTGTCTGACACTCTTTTCACTTCTAGAACATTCCTGATAAACAACTCCTTCAAGATGACTCCTACTCCATTTCTCTTCCCATCCACACCATGATAGAACAGCTTAAACCCTGCTCCTCAGCTTCTAGCCTTGCTACCTTTCCACCTGGTCTCCTGAACACACAGTATGTCCACCTTCCTCCTCTGCATCATGTCAGCCAGCTCTCTACCTTTTCCTGTCATAGTTCCAACATTCAAAGTCCCTACTTTCAGTCCTAGACTCCTGCCTTTCCTCTTCTCTCTCTGTCTACGGACACGCCTCCCGCCTCTCCTTTTTTGACGTCTTCGACCAACTGTAGTCCAATTTCCACCAGCACCCTGTTGGTTAACAGTACTAATGGCGGTCGTTGTTAAACCCAGGCCTCGACCGAGCCGGTATGAATTTTTTTGGTTCCTTGTCCCTCCTCCTCACCATCTCTACGATTGTTCTATTGACCTCCTTCCAGGTGTACCTTTTCCCTCCAGCTGCCTGTACAACTGGTCCTTCCGAATGTGAGACCATAGGGATATATAAGTAATACAGTGGTGCTTTCATTATTCATCCTTCTTCATCTCCACATGGTGCCAGATTTTATATTGTAGAGAAGAAAGAAAAGTTATTCTGTCCCTGTGTAGATTACAGGGGACTGAATAGTATTACTGTTCAAAATGAGTGTCCTCTCCCTTTGTTCAATTCAATGTTTGAGCCACTGCATGGTGCCGCTGTGCTTACCAAACTGGATTTGCAGAATAATAACCATTTCATCCACATATGCGAAAGTGGATGACAGCCTTCAATACCTCACTGGGTCACTTTGAATATTTATTTCTTTTTTTTTTTTTTGGACTGACCAATGCCTGGCAGTGTTTCAAGCCTTCATAAATGACATTCTTTTTGAGTTTTTGAATCACGTTGTTTTTGATTATACAGGATTGATATTTTGATTTTTTTTTTTTTTTTTTTTTCTTATCATATGGAGGAGCATGTTCAGCATGTCACCATGGTCCTTCAGAGGCTTCTGGACAACAAGCTCTATGCAAAAGTAGAAAAGTGTGAGCTTCATGTTTCTTCTGGATCTTTCCTGGGTTTCATTATAGAGGTACGCCGGGTCATACCCGATCCAGAGAAAATCCGCTCTGTTTTGGACTGGTGCACCCATGAAAAGCTGAAACAGCTGCAGGGTATTTTGTATTTGGCAAATTATTACAGGCAATTTATTTGCAACTACAGCCAGGTCACTGCCCCACTCACCCGCCTCACTCCTTCTTCTGTTCTTTTTATCTGGTCCACATAGGCTGAAAGGGCCTTTCTGAAAGCGTGAATGAATGGTGCCACTGGCTTGAGAGTTCCGTATAACCATTCCTAATCTGCACAGACCACAAGAACTTGGCCTATATGCAATCAGCCAAGCATCTTAACTCTTGCCAGACCAGTTTGGAACTCTTTTTTTATTTTTTGGACTGTTCTACTTTCCCACTTACTGACTAGGGTCCTGGAATGTGAAGCCTGGTGCCCTATCACACCAGTTCTGCCTTAGGGACTCTGCCCTTTCCTGGCATTATTGTCCCCATGTCATGTATGATAGCTATGATCACTTGGAAGATCAAGTTGGTAATCTGCCAAGCCCAGATCACTCAAACTGACCCTGAATCAGGACCCATGGTTTGTTTCTTTGTGCCAGATGCTTTTCATATATGGGTACTCCAATGGGCTCATGAATACTGGTTCTCCTGCCTCCCTGGCTCAGGTCAGACAGTCAGCTTCTTCAAGTGCAAATCTGGCGAATCATCTTTGGGTCCCTGTTCCTGGTCAGTGTACGCGGCTATCTACCAAGAATATCTACTATTTTCTTATATCTAACATTTCCTTACGGATGGAGTCATGTAAGTGCTCACCCAGGTACATTGGCCCATTAAAAGTGGTTCAGATTATTAACCTTTCTGCTGTGAGACTCCAGCTTCCCAGCTTCATCAGGATCAACCCCACTTTTCACATTTCCCAACTGAAACTGATGTCCTCCAGCCGTCTTTACCCTTCAGCTGCTCCCCCATCTCCTGCCCACTGCCTACAAGGCCAGACACCTGCTGGATGTTCGATGTCGAGGCCATGGCTGTCAATGCCTTGTTGATTGGGAAGCACACAGTTCCTGAAGAGCGCTCTTGTATTTCTCGTAAGTTAATTTTGGATCCCTTTCACATGTCTAAAATCTAGCGGGAAAATCCGGATAAGTCTGGTAGCCCGCCAGGTGGTGGTCATTGAGAAGGGGGTATTGGCATGATTCTGTATGTCTCACTGGTAGGGGACCTGTTGTTATGGGTTCTGTTTTCCTGTCTTGTTTCCATGTGTATCTCCAGGCTGACAGGCATGGCTTTGCTTCCTCCCCTGCATCCAATTATCCCCACACACCTGTTGATCATCTGCACTCCTATTTATACTCCAGCAAACTCTGTCTTGAGTTTTGGTCCAGTGATGTCACTGCCTGTGATTCTGCCTACACCAGCTTTGAGGACTCTCACCTTGTCTGGCTACCTGTCTAAACAAGCCATACCTCTCAATTTCGACATTTTTTATCTGCTGAATGTCAGAGGAATGAAGCAAAAGCTTAATACTACTACTACTACTACTACTACTACTACTACTACTGCTACTACTACTACTACTAATAATAATAATAATAATAATAATAATAATAATAATCAAACAAGTGATATGTTTTGGAGACTAACTATAACCAGATAGCCCAAAGGAAAACAATAAATACAAAGGAGGAACAAAGAAAAGTAGCACAGGCATAACCTGTCTCAGAATTAATTATCTGTGCTTTTTGTTTTTCTCTGCATATGCATTTTTTTGGGAAAATTATGACAATTGTTCAGCATCGACACCGCATCATCACGCCAGACAGGTAAGAAAATGTAATGCTACTTTTATATGCGATTAGGTCAAATGTACATTTTGTTTCTGGTGAGGTTTAGAGTTCACCAAGGTTGTCCTTTGTCACCGGTTCAATTCATAATTTTTATGGAGAGAATTTTCTAGGTGCAGCCAAATCATTGAGACAGGTCTTGTCTCTGCTATTTGCAGAAGATGTTGTCCTTTTGGCTTCAAGCCAGAACATATAGCTCTCATTGGATCGATTTGCAGCTGGGTGTGAAGGACCATAAAAAAATTAGCAAGTCCAAAGCCATAGCTGTCAGATAAAGGATAAGGGTATAAATTGCCCTCCAGGTTTTGAATGAGGTCCTGTCTCAAGTGGAAGAGTTTAAGTATCTCAGAATCTTGTTAATGATGAGTAAGGGAAGGATGAAGCGAGAGATTTGCAGACGGATAAATACAGCCTCTGCTATAAACCAGATCCTGTACCAGTCCATCATGCTGTTGCTGTATATTGGTGTATTCAAGAACTGGGGTTGTTTTGTTTTCTGGTTTGTGTCCAGAGAGGAACATTTTAAACTAAGAGTGCTGGTGCAATTAAATAGGACCTCAATCTCAATGTGTTTTGGTTTATACTTTGTTCCATGTGTTCTTTGTTCCACCTCAAAGCACATATGAACATGTGAACTGGATGTAATCAATTGCTTGTGAGTGTGTGGACGTGAAAATGCATGTTGTAATACAATAGACTAACCCATTCAGGGTATAGGCCTGTCTCACACTTGTTCTTCTCAGGACCATTTTAAAGCTGGTTACTGATCCAACCAGCATTGACAATGTGACCCATCACAGTAAAGTGGGTATGGAAATTATAAATTTTAGTTGTTTACCATTTTGTAATTGATATCCTAAGCTTTAAAATTGTACCAAAGTTTGTAATGTGTTGCTAACCACAATCTGCTAGGAATTTTCAGCCTTTTATGTATGCAGCTCTGGAGAAAATCACTTTTAAAGTTCAGAAATGTATTTATAATTTCCATCTTAATAAACACTTGGCTCTGTTGGTTCACTAATATGTGACATTACAGTGGTTGCTGAAATACATTCAGTAATAATCAGTGTTTATCATAGTTGATTGCATAATATACTGAGTGGTGATGTGTTTGTTTTAGATGGCAGAGGAGCAGAAAGAGGCAGGGAAAGAATGGATTTTAGATATGACCCAAAAAATTGCTGATCTCTTGAAAAGACAGCAAAACCTTGAGTGTCAGCTCAGACCTGGCGTGAGAACTTTTAAGCCCATTTTGAAAAAGTATAAAATGTCATATTTTCCAATATTGCAGGAACTGCTTGTATAACTTCCTCTCTTTGAACAGAGCACCATCCAGGAAACTCCCAGATCCCAGCCCCACCCATGTGCAGGTGAGGACCACTTTGTTCTTTGTGTACAGTATATTAAATATGTATTTATAAGTATTAGCTAATTGTATTACTTGTGTGAATCAATCATTAACAGACTCCAAATCTTCTGATCACCTTTCTATTACAACACATGTTGACCCCCTCTCTACTATTCCAACAAGGTAGTGTAATCTTTGTGTTATTCCAGCCGTTTTCTGTCGCTTCACAATAACATTAAGCTGAAAGATGTTACAGTATTTCCTTTTGATTTCAATAAAAGGAAAGCTCTGGGCCTAAACAAAGAGAATGAAGATATGAAACAACCCGGAATAATTTTTGACAGCAACACACCAGGCAGTCCATCAACATGCACGGCCTCAACTGAGGTCAGTTCCTCACCAACCATTGTCTATCCCAATGCTGGTGGTGATAACGTAGTGTGGCAAGATAATGGAACTGCTCTAGAGGATGATGACGACGACATTATGATCATTGAGTCCATCAGTTCACCGAGGCCAAAGTTAGCAACAGCAACATTTGATATTACTAAAGTAAAGATAGAGCATGTTGTGATTTCAGAGGAGATGCAAAAGGAAATCGAGTGTGTTGATAGCAATTCTGTTGTGACCATGGAGTCAACAGCAGCTTCTGTATCCACAAGGGACAAGTGTATCGGAACCGAAACAAATAAATATCCTACTGTGAAACAGGAAGGGGTGGATTCGGAAAAGTGGAGCACAGATGGAAAAAGCAATCACAATCATTTAGAATCAGAAAAAGATCTCATTCCAGTAACGAGGAATACAAATAATTCTATAAATGAGGAAACAAGTCCTCGACAGATGACAGACATAACAATTCTAGCGGAACAACACCAAGAAAGAAATAAAACTAAAGTTGCAATAAAATCAGAAGAGCTACACCATATGGAGGTCTCGGATGCAATAAGGTCAGGGGGCCAGACATTAGGGAAAATGGAACACTCCGTTATTGATGAGTTGGAGGCCCAGCAGCAGCAGGACACACTGGACGCAGCAGCTAAGGAGCGTAATGAAAGCCATTCTCAGCTGCTTCTCCTTAGCTCTCAAGTGGAGGAGATGAGGAGCCAATTGCTGGAGCTCACTCAGCGCACACTGAAAAAGGAGTACAGCCACCAAGGCACACAGACCAATCCAGACAAGACGGACAACTACCGAGTGCTTTACTTGCAGGGTAAAGAGAAAATAAAGAAGCTCCAAAATGAACTCGACTCACTGAGGATGGAGAAAATGGAGAGACAGAGAAAATGCCAGGAAATTTCATTAGCAAGTGATGATGAGCTGATGTGTCAGATTGACTTACTGTTAGGGGGACTGGACCAGAAAAACAAGGAACGAGATGAGCTGAAGGATAAGGTAGGTATAGATTAAATCTTCCTTCTTGCTATTGTATTGCTTGATCGTAACCAATCAATATCTCAAAGTAAAAACGGTCTGTAATGAAAAATACTTTCAAATCTAAGCTTCGTGATTTGGCATTGTTTCTTCATCTCCAAATAAATAATTACCAGTGGCAGTGATTTCAAACAAAATTCAATGTATTATGTTCTTTAAAATCAGGTTTTATTTTGTCCTTCCATCTTTGTACAAAACCCTCCCATACATATACACACACATACACAGGTGGGCAGTCTTGAAGATGAGGAGTTCACTTTGTTGACCCGTTGCAAGAGCCTGCAGAAAGATTTAGAACAGATAAAGAGTGAAATCAAAAAGTTGAATTCAAACACCAAAGATCAAGGGGTCTGGACAGACTGTTCTGTTTACTCCCATGAAGAAGGTGCTACAACTTCAGCAGTAGCCTCCAACTCAGGAACAGAAAGAAACTTTGGCACACCAGTTCACAAGACACTGAAGACATCAGAACATGTGCAAGAAAGCAGTTATCCACCAACATGCAGGTAAGATTTCCATTCTAGAACAGAACAGTTATCACATTTAAGTATTGCTCTCTATGATTAGTTTCTGTTCTTTTTAGCCACAGATTAAGCCTAGAAGTGCCTAATATTAAAGCTCAAAATGGCATGCAATCCAATCAAAAAAGGCTTCAGTCACGTGTGTGTGTGTGTCTGTGTGTGTCTGTGTGTGTTTGTGTGTGTGTGTGTGTGTGTGTGTGTGTGTGTGTGTGTGTGTGTGTGTGTGTGTGTGTGTGTGTGTGTGTGAGTGCAGTATTTAGAACTGGTGAATGCAATGAATTAGCGTGTGTCATAAATCCGATTATTTTTTGGCTTTGGCATTTGAGAACGTAACGTAACTAGCTCATCTCCTTGTCACCTTTGTCCCTGCATTGGACTTTGCACAGGTGAACTATAATTGTGATGTCATTGAGATTCTTACTCAGGTTATAGATGAGATCTCTCCGACAGAGACAGCCTTTACATAGAAGCATGATGAATGGCATGATGCATTTTAAAGTACATTAATCATGTAATGTATAAAAAAAGCTAAAGCTACACGCACTGGATTTCACTTTTTTTAATAAAAAGACATGAACGTTTGTTTGCATTGGCGGTGCGTGACCCAGTACATGACCCAGATTAACCTGTAGACCATTTCATTACGTACATTATCTATCCAGGTTAAGTTAGATACTCACAAACAATGTAGTCATTTAAACTCGGTTTTGTTTTTTTGTCAATTCTAGATGAGTAATATTTGAAAACATTCTGCTGAGGTCAGTTAAGCTGCCTTCACACTACACTCCGTCGACGAAACAAACATGATCAAATTGCAAAAGTCCAAATATGCACCACATTCCTCATGAATTGATTCCAGAAGGCTTAAAAGAATCAAAATTCTTTGATGACTCATCATTAAAACATCAGAGCAAAGGGTGAATGGATATTAATGAATAGGGTTTTTTGGATACCTAACAAGTTGTGCATTTACTCTCCATGTGATCCCCAAGTTTAAACCAATCATGTCGGGTCCACGTACTGGCTGAATAATTTTTCCCCTGTCATGTTGTGTAAGTTCCTAAGATCACTAAAAGGTTTTTTAAAGAAAGAAAGGAGCAGCCATCCTCCGGGAAACCCTGCAAGGCTCCATCTTTTCCGCCCACACCTTCAGCTGAAGGAACAGCTACATTCTAAGAAGCCTCAGCATCCAAACCTGCAAGTTCCAGCTTTTCACAAACATTTCCTCCTGTCCATCCAATGTATTAACCACCTCCACATCCTCAGCAGGAAAGACAAAAAGCCCAGAATAATAAGGAATGAATCAAAGCTCAGATGTGATCACTTTTGGGTGAATGAATGAGGCCATGTTGATTATTAACCTCAGTTTGCAACAAAATCAAAAACAAACTTCACTGTATGGCAGTAAATAATGTTATTTGTCTAAAAATTGTTAAGTAATCCTCTGCATACACTGTATCCTTATTTACATAATAAATCCTTATTATCATTATGGAATACAAAAAAACGAAGAAATATAGTACCAACTTCCAACAAAGAATAACTTGATTAACAATTTTTTTAGTCTTTAAACAAAAAGATTTAAAGTTCATCAATTTGCCTGAAAGAAAACAGTACCCTTATTTAAACTGTCAACATTTTTGACCAACAATTTAAACAATTTTAAACTGAAAAATAAAATTGAATAAAATCAATAAATAATAATAAATTCAATTTGATCAGCAATATTAACTCAGGAGCACAATATATAAAATAATTTAACCTAAAAAACAAAAATGAATAAAACAATTTGTATTATTATTGTCAAAATGATTAAGTCCAGATTAATGGCTATAATAAGCACATTTCACAGTGCACAGCTTTTCGAAGCTGGGTTTAAAGCACAATACTGAACTCTCAGCTCCTGCTCAATGCTGAACTGAGACCTGGACTTATTTTCGCAGCAGTGACATCATCCAGCATGAGAGAGACTTAGACCTGTGGTGCAGGTAGGATCAGTTCCTCTGTTGTGCTGTGGGGTTTTCTGCACTGAGCAGTTTGGTGCTTCACCTTATCTGATGCTAACAGAGCTTGCTGGTTTGCTCAAATATGATTCACAAATTGGGATGGTTGTTGGCAGTACTCGGCACGTTTTCGCTGAAAAAATTCACGTCGCTCATCACGTGATCGGGGTGTGATGTCTTTAAGAGATGACTGAATTTATTTGGGTTCATTACTGTTTTCAGACAATAGTAAACACAGCGGTCTTTCCTCGTTTCTCAACGCAGCACAGTGAAGCCAAGTGCTACATCCGCTTCATCATACCTCCACAACTTAACTTCCGGGAGACTCGTTTCTCTTACCATAATATAAAATAAACGTAATATATAAATATATATATAATATAAAAATTATGTATATATAAAAACACTAGGCAAAAATGGCATCCATAGAAGAGTTCTAAGGTAAAAGCCACTGTTGACAAAAAGAATATAAACGCACCACTCACTTCTGCCAAGAATCATCTTGATTATCCCCAAATCTTTGGGGAAAATGTCCTCTGGATAAATGAAACGAACGTTGAATTTTTTAGGAGAATTACATCCTGTTACATTCTGCCAATAGTGAAACATGGTGGTGGAAGTGTGGTGATCTGGGCGTGCTTTGCCGCTTCAGGACTTGGGCGACTTGTTATGATTGATGGAACCATAAATTCTGCTCACTACCAAGAAATTTTGGTGAAGAATGTTCTTCCATTAGTTCGAGACCTCAAGCTAAAGTGCACCTGGGTTCTGCAGCAGATCCACTTCTGAATGGAATAAAGTGAGGGTTTTGGGGTGGCCTAGTCAAAGTCCAGACCTGAACCCTCTTCTGCAGAGAAGAGTGGGCCAAAATCTCATCACAGTGATGTGAAAGACTTGTCGCCGCTTATCGCAAACGTTTGACTGCTGTTTTATACACACACACACACACACACACACACACACACACACACACACACACATATCATCATCATCATCATCATCATCATCATCATCTTCCGCTTAGTCCAGGGTCGGGTCGCGGGGGCAGCAACCTTAGCAAAGAGGTCCAGACATCCCTCTCCCGAGCTACTTCCTCCAACTCTCCCGGGGGGACACTGAGGCGGTCCCAGACAAGCCGAGAGACATAGTCCCTCCAGCGTGTTCTAGGTCGACCCCGGGGTCTCTTCCCGGTTGGACATGCCCGAAACACCACACGAGGGAGGCGTCCGGGGGGCATTCTGACCAGATGCCCGAGCCACCTCAACTGGCCCCTCTCAAAACGGAGGAGCAGTGGATCTACTCTGAGCTCTCCCCGGATGGTGGAGCTTCTCACCCTATCTCTAAGGGAGAACCCCGCCACCCGGCGAAGGAAGCTCATTTCAGCCGCTTGTATCCGTGATCTTGTTCTTTCGGTCATTACCCAAAGCTCGTGACCATAGGTGAGGGTTGGAACGTAGATCGACTGGTAAATTGAGAACTTCGCCTTGCGGCTCAGCTCCTTTTTCACCACGACGGACCGGTACAGGCACCGCTTAACAGCAGAGGCTGCAGCAATCCGTCTGTCGATCTCTCGCTCCATCCTTCCCTCACTCGTAAACAAGACCCCAAGATACTTAAACTCCTCCACTTGGGGCAGGACCTCATTCCCAACCCGGAGGGTGCATTCCACCATTGTCCAACTGAGAACCATGGCCTCGGACTTGGAGGTACTGATCTTCATCCCGGCTGCTTCGCACTCAGCTGCGAATCGCTCCAATGAGAGCTGGAGGGCCCGACTTGATGAAGCCAAAAGGACAACATCATCCGCAAAAAGCAGAGACGATATCCGATGGCCACCAAAGCAGAACCCGTCATCGCCTCGACTGCGCCTAGAAATTCTGTCCATAAAAATTATGAACAGAATCGGTGACAAAGGACAGCCTTGGCGGACTCCAACTCCCACTGGAAACGAATCCGACCTGCTGTTACCAATACGGACCAAACTCTGGCTCCGGTGATACAGCGACCGAATAGCTCGTAGCAACGGATCCGAAACGCCGTATTCTCGGAGCACGCCCCACAAGATCTTTCAAGGGACACGGTCGAAAGCCTTCTCCAAATCCACAGAGCACATGTGGACAGATTGGGCAAACTCCCATGCCCCCTCCAGAATCCTGTGGAGCGTATAGAGTTGGTCAAGAGTGCTGCGGCCAGGACGAAAACCACATTGTTCCTCCTGAATCCGAGGTTCGACTATCGGTCGGATCCTCCTCTCTAGTACCCCTGCATAGACTTTCCCAGGTAGGCTGAGGAGTGTAATTCCCTGATAATTGGAACACACCCTCCGGTCCCCCTTCTTAAAAATTGGGACCACCACCCCAGTTTGCCAATCCAGAGGTACAGCCCCCGATGACCACGCGATGTTGCAGAGACGTGTCAACCAAGACAGTCCTACAACATCCAGAGCCCTGAGATATTCCGGGCGGATCTCGTCCAACCCCGGAGCTCGACCACCGAGGAGCTTTTTGACAACCTCAGTGACCTCCACTCCAGTGATGGGCGGACCCGAACCCGAACCCCCAGGGTCTTCCTCTTCCACGGAGGGCGTGTTGGTGGGATTGAGAAGGTCCTCAAAGTATTCCCTCCACCTCTCAACAACATCCCCAGTCAAGGTAAGCAGCTCCCCACCTCCACCGTAAACAGTGTTTGTGAAAAATTGCTTCCCCCTCCTGAGGCGTCGGATGGTGGCCAAGAACCTTTTTGAGGCCAACCGATAATCACTCTCCAGGCCCTCACCGAACTCCTCCCACGCCCGAGATTTTGCATCTGCGACAGCCTCGGCTGCAGCACGTTTGGCCTGCCGGTACCCGTTTGCTGCCTCAGGAGTCCCACAGGCTAATAAAACTCGATAGGCCTCCTTCTTCAGCTGGACGGCCCCCTTCATCGAAGGTGTCCACCACCGGGTTCGGGGATTACCGCCACAACAAGCACCGACGACCTTACGGCCACAGCTATGGGCTGCCGCCTCAGCATTGGAGGCACGAAACATGGCCCATTCGGATTCCATGTCCCCCGCCTCCTCCGGAACGTGGTTGTAGCTCTGCCGGAGGTGGGAGTTAAAGGCCTCTCGGACAGGGGGCTCTGCCAAACGTTCCCAGCAGACCCTGATTACACGCTCGGGCCTGCCAGGTCTGGAAGGCAACCTCCCACACCACCGAAGCCAACTCACCACCAGGTAGTGATCGGTAGACAGCTCAGCTCCTCTCTTCACCCGAGTGTCCAGAGCATATGGTCGCAATATATATAATATACATATACACACACACGCATACACACACACACGCACACACACACACACACACACACACACACACACACACACACACACACACACACACACACACACACACACACACACACACACACACACACACACACACAGGGATCCCTCAATTTCCGCGGTTAATTGGGACTGAGATCCCCACTCGACCATCAAAATCCGCGAAGTCGGATCAACCCCCAACCCTCCAACTAACGTATATGTACATTTATGTGTATATAATATCAAATAAATAAATAAATACATATTCAATGTTATAAATGCTTATAATAACAATTAAACATTTAAAAAATAACAGATGTAAATAAAAAATAAATACACACACATACACATGGTATTGCATGAGAAGAGGACGACACACATACATACGCACACGCACGCAGATGTGTGTGCACACACAGATGCGCACGTCAAAATAATGTAACTGATTTTGATGGGAGATTTTGGGTTATTTTTTGTTTTGTGTTGGTTTTAGGTTTTTTGTATAATTGGCATTCTTTTTGTGGCTTTCTCCTATTCTTCCTTAATTTCCTTATTTTCAATTCAATTAATATTTATTTCTTTATTTATTTTTTATTAAAACCATGCTGCACTGAAGATGCATGAATTGAAGCGCCAAGTAGCGAGGTATCCCTGTATATACAGTAGGCCCTCGTTATTCGCGGGGGTTTGGTTCCAGCCCCACCCGCGAATGAAGAAAATCAGCGAGTTCTGTACCCGGCAGTAAAACCCCATGTATCATATATGTACCCTTCCAAAAATGCTCTTTTGGGGTTGAAAACTACATAGATGAAAATTAACAGTCACGGGTGTTGGCAGATATTTATTAGGTGTGGGCAGGGTGATTTTGTGTGCATTGTTATATTAATCAGCTACATTGAGAGTCTGTGTTTTTGATCTGCTGTGTTGGTGGATTTCCAAATTCTTGTGCTCATGGCAATTAGTGTTCTCACTATCAGAAGCACAGTGAGCTATATATAAAATCAGTATTTGTTTTGTGGGTTTTTTTTATTTACTTGTTTATTTATTTATTTTTAGATTGAGATATTTGGCTGTGACTATGGCCCCAACTATCATTGCTCATTTGAGGTGATTCTTAATGATGTGGTTAAACAGCTCAAATTGGGTCTTTCAGATGAATTCGTCAGATCTTTCTGACAGGTTTCCATGAATTCATTATAAAATGACAGAAAGCATTGATGTAGCCTTCAGAATTTTGAGGTGTTATACATGAAGTTTTTGTGTTTACTTTAATTTAAATATCACATTATTGTTTCATAGCACTGAAGCTATTTTTCTTGTTTTATTATCTCAGCCTGACTGCAGAGTAACAGTTACAACTGAAATGAAAAAGGTAATACTTTATGACTGAATTTTGCATTGTAAATTTTGTTTAACATGACTCTTTGCTTTATTGACCACTGTTTATCAAATCAAAAAATGAAGAGTTTTTTATTTAATTTACAAAGTGTACATAAGAATTATGCAGATAGGTTCCCCACAACTACACAACTTTCTAAACCACTTAATCCTAATTATGGTCATAAGGAGGCTGGCACCCATCTCAGCCAAGTCTTGGTGAGGGCAGAATACACCCTGGACAGCTCTCCAGGCCATCACAGGGCAGAAACACACTAATGGCTATGCAGCTACTCTTGTAAAAAATCAGCAATGTTTATTTTATTGTCTCTCACCGTAGACAGTGAGAGACATGGCCATCCTCTGTTAACCCACTTAACTGCACTGGGGGGACAGCAGTGACAACTGTTGATAATGAGACTTGAATCCCTCACTTGGGGTTTGGTAATCCAGTACCTTACCATCGGCCACCACAGCCTTCCTAATACTTATACATTCATTATTTTTTTATGATTAAATTAATTTAAAAAAAAAACATGTAAAATAATTTTTAAAATATACATTTTCAAATCTAATATTGTGTATGTAGCATTTCAACAAGTTGGCTTTAAATTCTTTATGGTTTGTCAAACAAAAGTATGTGTAAACTAAGGATAAATTCTGTTAATCTTATAATTATATTTTTATCTCTATTTCAAATGCAGAATTTGTGGATCAAGTTTCAACAGTAAAGGAAATAGCAGACATTCTACTCCCTATCAGAGAGGCAGCAACAACACAGAATAAAATGAGAATGTTGTACTTGTGTTTTAACTCGGGAGTTATGAAAGCAGAATTTTATGATGTCCTAAAGGATAAAGAGCCTGGCTTAGTGGCTGACCTGAAGTCTAAATGAAAGAAGACTGAAATGGGAAGTACCTGCTTATTTTAAGGGTAAACTTTATTTCTACAGCATACATTTTAATAATACTTATGTATGAAATGTCTTTCAATAATAAAACCAGAAAGATTTCTATCATTTTATTTAACATATAAATATCCAATTATTTTTTGTGATTTCTTTTTTTGTGATTTTCTGGAACTCTGTTCTTTCCTTTCTTTAATATCCATGCATTTATGGACTCTCTACAGTAAATGACATGCGTAGTGAGTGAATACAGTATCTTAATTTCCCAACAATGATTGAGAAACATTGAGCTTTAAATATATGCAGGTTTTGAAAGCTTGAGTTTTATTTCTGCCATATATATATATATATATATATATATATATATATATATATATATATATATATATATATATATATATATATATATATATATATATATATATATATATATATATATATATATTACTGTAATTATACTGTAATGTGTGTGTCTGAGCACTTACTACTAGAGAAATGAAAACTCATTGGGCACATTTATAAATATGTGATGTATAGATTGTAGAACATTGGAGGAACCCACTTGTGTATGCTTTAGTGATGTAATCTTGCTAAGATTCTTTTAGAAGGCTTTTTCTTGAAACAACATTTGAACATTTTAACTATTACATAAGTGAAGATTAACATTGGAAAATCCTTCTCAATAACTCTGAAAAACATTGTGTAAAATATTACTCACACATCCCGTGACTTTACATTTACATTTTTAGAGCATTTGACTGATGTCCTTATCCAGAGCGATTTTTGGATGTATTGGTTGGTTTTATAGTATGGTTTCCAACCAGCTTACAATTCTCTAGTGATAATAAAAAAGGATCGTTAATGTGTTTTTTCTTAAAGGTTTGCAGTGCTTTTATAATAAAAGGTGAAATGAAATCGGTGTAGTTTGTAAGTGAAAATGTGTCCTGGAGATTGTTTCATGAAAAATCCTTATTGCTTCTTCCGTTGTCCTGTAGTGTATGTTTTATCTTGTCTGCTTGGACAAAAGCCTGAATTTTCAGATTGCATAAGGCAGAATTGTTTTTTTTCAAACATAAATAACAAAGGTCTGTGTAAAATTAAGCCTGGATTGAATATGTAACACTACTGACCATTTGCAAGAGAAAATGTCTCCCTGTATACCCTTTTTAAAATAATTTCATTTTTGTATGTTACCCCTCGGTTTACACCGGGGCCCAACATCTGCTATCTTCATGATTAGAGAAAATCATTGCATTGGGGGTTGTGTGACCGAAGCATGATGAGCTTGGTAGGCCTGTGATGGTTGTGCTGATTGTGGAAAAAACTTTGACTACTGAAAGTCAAAATTATTCTGATGTATTACAATTTGACACCAGTCGTGATAGAACATAGGAATCATATATCTGTGATCTCGATGATTTGAGAGAATCGTGATGAGTGTCAGTGATTGTGGGATCGAACTGTAATGATCATGAGGTAACTTGGTGGATTTGTGATGGCTGAAATGGAACTTGGAGGATTTGTGATGGTTGTGGCAAATTTTTGGACTATCAAAAGCTGCACTTATGATTTGACACCAATCGTGATAGATCATGGGTCATGAATCATCATTAGAGTGCAATAGCACATAACAGACCTTAACAGAGCATAACAGACCTTGGTGCACCATCATTGGGGCCCCCCTGTGGGTTGTGGGTAACAATTGACCAATTCCACCCCGGGATGTCATAAAAGGTAACTATTGGGGGAACAGGATATGATAAATATATTTCCTTTTCCTCCTGCATTAATTCCATAAAATTGGTTTATACTTTAAATATGTCATGGTTTGAAAAAAGATTGTTTTAATTTCATTGTTTTGTAAAATTAATTGCACAGTCTGGCTCCTTTTTTATTAGTTTCAATATTGATTTTGTTGTTGATATGGTTCAGTGATTTCATATATTTAGATTGCTCATCTATTCATTTATTCATTGCACCCAATCTAAAATGTAAAAATGAAGATGCTCATAATGCTTCTCTGCATTTACTAAGAGGCAACCTCTTTGCCATGGGTCGCGACTCGTGTCAGTGGAAGAGGGTCACACATGTGCTGCCAAGATCGGCTAAAATATGGGTCCCTGTGAGGGATATTTTAGCCCATCTGGGCTAGCACAGTTGCTGCCCACATGAGACCCATATTTTAGCCCATATGGGCAAGCCCAGATGGAAATGATCTATACAGGTTGGCACAGCAGAGAAATAGAGATGGGAAAGATGTGCAGCAAGTTAGAGTGATTAAGCACAGAGAGGGGAATTTATTGACTGATGACAGAAGTGTGCTGGGAAGATGGAAAGAGTACTTTGAAGAGCTGATGAATGAGGAAAATGAGAGAGAAAAAAGAGTAGAAGCAGTGACCGTTGATGACCAGGAAGTAGCAAAGATTAGTAAGGGTGAAGTGAGGAGGGCATTGAAGAGGATGAAGAATGGAAAGGCAGTTGGTCCTGATGACATACAGGTGGAGGTATGGAAGTGTCTGGGAGAGGTAGCAGTAGATTTTCTGACAAGAACATTCAACATTCATCAGGTCTTAGAGAGTGAGCAGATGCCGGAGGAATGGAGAAGTATGCTGGTGCCCATTTTTAACAACAAGGGAGACGTGCAGAGTTGCAGCAACTACAGAGGGATAAAGTTGATGAGCCATACGATGAAGTTATGGGAAAGAATAGTGGAAGCTAGGCTAAGGGCAGAGGCCAGCATTTGTAAGCAATGGTTTGGTTTCATGCCAAGAAAGAGCACCACAGATGAAATGTTTGCTTTGAGGATGTTACAGAGAAGGTCAGAGGAAACTGCATTGTGCCTTTGTGGATCTGGAAAAAGCATATGACAGGGTGCCAAGAGAAGAACTGTGGTATTGCATGAAGAAGTCTGGAGTGGCAGAGAAGTATGTTAGAGTGGTGCAGGACATGTATGAGAGATGTAAGACAGTGGTGAGGTGTGCTGTCGGTGTGACAGAAGAGTTCAAGGTGGAGGTGGGACTGCATCAAGGATCAGCTCTGAGCCCCTTCTTGTTTGCTATGGTGATGGACAGGCTGACAGACGAGGTTAGACAAGAATCTCCATGGACTATTATGTTTGCAGATCACATTGTGATCTGTAGTGAGAGCAGAGAACAAGTGGAGGAAAATCTAGAGAGATGGTGGTATGGCCTGGAAAGGAGAGGAATGAAGGTTAGCCTCAGAAAATCAGAATACATGTGTGTGAATGAGAAAGACCGAGGAGGAACGGTGATGTTACAGGGAGCAGAGATAACGAAGGTGGGGGATTTTAAGTACTTAGGCTCAACAATCCAGAGCAATGGAGAGTGTGGAAAAAAGAGATGAAGAAGCATGTGCATATATATGTGCATTAATATGCTATTAATTTTAACATTAAATAAAGTCACAGATAAAATACTTCCTTGTGGAACACCCATGTTTTGTTTCTGAGAAGCAGAAAAGGAATTCCCAACGTGAACTTTAAAATGTCGATCGGTTAAAAAAAAATTTAATAAATACAAGCATTCTTTTGCAAAGGCCCATCTCATGTAAATCCTTTAGAATTCCGTATTTCCAAGTGGTATCATATGCTTTTTCTAAATCAAAGAAGACTGATATCATGTGACACTTACAAATTCATGTCGAATATTAGTTTCCAGAGCTGTCAAATGGTCTGTAGTGCTTCAAAAACGTCTAAAACCACTTTGTGTCTTTGATATTAAGTGATTATTCAAAGGATACCAAATCAAACGAGCATTTATCACACGTTCCATGGATTTACACAAGCAACTAGTTAGAGCAATGGGACGGTAGTTTGTAGGGTCTGTGTGATCTTTACCAGGTTTTGGAACAGGAATGATGGTAGCTTCCATCCAGGAGTCTGGAAAGATACCCGTTTCCCATATGTCATTGAAAATATGCAACAAAACATTTAAAGATTTATGAGGAAGATGTTTAAGAAACTGATAATGTATATCATCAGGTCCAACAGCAGTATCGTGAGATTTGTTTAATGATTCCCTTAGTTCAAGCATACTAAAGGAATCATTGTAATTTTTTGAATTGTCCAAGTTGAAATTGAGTTTGATTTTCTCCTGCTGATTTTACATTTTTGGAATGTAGTGCTTTCTTAAAATTTTTCTTAAATTCTTCTGCAAGAGTGTTAGCAATGTCAACTCTATCAGTGGCTTTGTTCCCATTTGTTTACTTAATGTGTTTTACAGCACTATTTACTGGTTTTCCACTTGTCTTGCGTACCATTTCCCATGTTTTTTTCACTGATGATCTCATATTTAGCTTTGAAACATATTCTTTCCATGATTTCCTTTTACTTTCTTTAAATGTACGCCATGCATTTGCGCAGGCTGCTCTATATTTATCTAAATCCGCTTGTGTTGAGTCATGTTTAAAGATATTTAAGGCCTTTTTGCGTTCTTTAATAGCCTTTTGACAGTCATCAGTAAACCATGGTTTACGTATGGGTTTTGGAATTGTCAAGGACTTAGGTACAGTTTTTAAAGCAATATTTGTGACACAGGAAGCAGAGTCATCTATTGTTTTAATATTGGTTTGAAATGTGTTTAGCTTAATTTCATCATTGCACAATTCATGGAAAGCTGTCCAATCAGCTTTATGTAATTGCCATTTGGGGGGCGTTCCAGAATCTACAGGGGTGGTTGTATTCATGAAAATTGGGAAGTGGTCACTACCACACTGATCGTCACCAACTTCCCAAACAAGATCCATAAACAAGGAAGGAGAACAAATGCTCAAATCAATAGATGTAAAGGAGCCTGAAGATGGATGGAGATATGCAGGAGATTTATAATTTAGAATACACAGATCATGACGTGAAACAAAATCTTCTTCCAATTTACCTCTATTGTCTGAATTTTGACAACCCCAAGTAACACTATGTGCATTGAAATCTCCAATCAACAGAACAGGAGAGGGAAGTTGGTCTAAACGTGCATCCAATTCATTTGCATTAAGCCTGTGTTTGGGAGGGATATATACGGAACACACAGTTTGTACTTTATATATACACTCTGTATGTATATATATATATATATATATATATATATATATATATATATATATATATATATATATATATATATATATATATATATATATGTGTGTGTGTGTGTGTATATATATATATAAAATACAGCCGTGAGGGGGGGCACAAACCAGTGTCTGTCCCTCACGCCGGTCCCAAGCCCGGATAAATGCAGAGGGTGGCGTCAGGAAGGGCATCCGGCGTAAAACAAATGCCAAATAAACTATGCGAATCACAACCGGATCGGTCGAGGCCCGGGTTAACAACGACCGCCATCAGTGCTGTCAACCAACAGGGTGCTGATGGAAATTGGACTACTGTTGGTCGAAGATGTCGAAGAAGGAGAGGAGGGAGGCGTGTCCTTTGCCAGAGAGAGAAGAGGAACGGCATGAGTCTCGGACTGAAAGTAGGGACTTTGAATGTTGGAACTATGGCAGGAAAAGGTAGAGAGCTGGCTGACATGATGCAGAGGAGGAAGGTGGACATACTGTGTGTTCAGGAGACCAGGTGTCAAGGTAGCAAGGCTAGAAGCATAGGAGCAAGGTTTAAGCTGTTTTAACAGGGTGTGGATGGGAAGAGAAATGGAGTGGGAGTCATCTTGAAGGAGGAGTTTGTCAGGAATGTTCGTGAAGTGAAAAGAGTGTAAGACAGAGTGATGAGTATCAAGTTAGAAATTGAAGGTGTAATGGTCAATGTTGTTAGTGCTTATGCCCCACAGACAGGATGTGAGCGAGAAGAGAAGGAGAGATTCTGGAGGAAGTTAGATGAAGTGATGCAGAGTACCCCCAGAGGTGAAAAAGTGGTCATTGGGGCAGAATTCAATGGACATGTTGGTGCAGGAAACAGAGGGGACGAAGAAGAGATGGGTAGGTTTGGTATCCAGGACAGGAACGCAGAAGGACAGATGTTGGCAGGTTTTGCAAAAAGGATGGAAATGGCTGTGGTGAATACTTTCTTCCAGAAGAGAGAGGAGCATAGGGTGACTTATAAAAGTGGAGGTAGGAGCACACAGGTAGACTACATCTTGTGCAGGCGATGTAATTTAAAGGAAGTCAGTAACTGCAAAGTAGTAGCGGGTGAGAGTGTTGCCAAACAGCATAGGATGGTGGTGTGCAGGATGATGCTGATGGTGAGGAAGGTGAAGAAGGCAAAGCCAGAGCAGAAGTGGTGGAAGCTGAAAAAGGAGGAGTGTTGTGTTGTCTTCAAGGAGGAGTTGAAACCGGCTTTGGGTGGTCAGGAAGTGCTTCCAGATGACTGGACAACTACAGCTAATGTGATCAGGGAGACAGGTAGGAGAATACTTGGTGTGTCATCTGGAAGGAAAGTAGATAAGGAGACTTGGTGTTGGAATGAGGAAGTGCAGGAGTGTGTACAAAGGAAGAGGTTAGCTAAGAAGAAGTGGGACATTGAGAAAACCGAAGCGAGTAAACAAGATTACAGGGAGACACAGCGTAAGGCGAAGGTAGTGGTGTCAAAGGCCAAACAGTATGATGTATGATGACTTGTATGCTCGGTTGGAAAGTAAAGAGGGAGAAAATGATTTATACAGGTTGGCAAAGCAGAGAAATAGAGATGGGAAGGACATGCAGCAAGTTAGATTGATAAAGGACAGAGAGGGAAATGTATTGACTGATTAAAGAACTGTGCTGGGAAGATGGAAAGAGTACTTTGAAGAGCTGATGAATGAGGAAAATGAGAGAGAAAAAAGAGTAGAAGGGGTGACCGTTGAGGAGCAGGAAGTAGCAAAGATTTGTAAGGGAGAAGTGAGGAGGGCATTGAAGAGGATGAAGAATGATAAGGCAGTTGGTCCTGATGATATACCTGTGGAGGTATGGAAGTGCCTAGGAGAGGTAGCAGTAGATTTTCTGACAAGAACATTTAACAAGGTCTTTGAGAGTGAGAGGATGCCAGAGGAATGGAGGAGAAGTGTGCTGGTGCCCATTTTTAATAACAAGGGAGACGTGCAGAGTTGTGGCAACTACAGAGGGATAAAGTTGATGAGCCATACGATGAAGTTATGGGAAAGAATAGTGGAAGCTAGACTAAGGGCAGAGGTCAGTTTGGTTTCATGCCAAGAAAGAGCACCACAGATGCAGTGTTTGCCATGAGGATGTTAATGGAGAAGTACAGAGAAGGTCAGAGGGAGCTGCATTGTGCCTTTGTGGATCTGGCGAAAGCATATGACAGGTTGCCGAGAGAAGAACTGTGTTGTAAGTATGTTAGAGTGGTGCAGGACATGTATGAGAGATGTAAGACAGTGGTGAGGTGTGCTGTCAGTGTGACAGAAGAGTTCAAGGTGGAGGTGGGACTGCATCAAGGGTCAGCTCTCAGCCCCTTCTTGTTTGCTATGGTGATGGACAGGCTGACAGACGTGGTTAGACAAGATTCCCCATGGACTATGATGTTTGCAGATGACATTGTGATCTGTAGTGAGAGCAGAGAACAAGTGCAGGAAAATCTAGAGAGGTGGAGGTATGCCCTGGAAAGGAGGGGAATGAAGATTAGCCTCAGTAAGACAGAATACATGTGCATGAATGACAAGGACCCAAGAGGAACAGTGATGTTACAAGGAGCAGAGATAAGAAAGGTGGAGGATTTTAAGTACTTAGGCTCAACAATCCAGAGCAATGGAGAGGGTGGAAAAGAGGTCAAGAAGCGTGTGCAGGCTGGTTGGAATGGTTGGAGAAAAGTGTCCGGTGTGATGTGTGATAGGAGGGTATCGGCAAGAATGAAAGGAAAAGTGTACAAGACGATGTTGAGTCCAACGATGTTGTATGGTTTAGAAACAGTGGCCCTTGGGAAAAGACAGGAGGCAGAGCTGGAGGTATTAGAGATGAAAATGTTGAGGTTCTCTTTGGGAGTAACGAGGATGGATAGGATTAGGAATGAGCACATCAGAGGGACAGCACATGTCAGACTTTTTGGAGACAAAGTCAGAGAGGCTAGATTGAGATGGTTTGGACATGTACAGAGGAGGGATAGTGAATATATTTGTAATAGGATGCTAACTGATCCTATCCGTAAGTATATATATATAGCTACTTGCACTTCAAATCATGTGGCTTCAGTGCATGACAGTAGTTCCGAACAACAACTGTACTCCAAAATAATAACAACAGGAAATCTACATAAATCAAAAGGACAAAGTTACAAAGTCAGGCAGCTATATTTCCTATACACAGAACAAGGGATGATTGGTCCACTCACAAATGTCCCAAAGAATCAAAGCACGGAATTTCCGGACTAGTCGGCTTGTATAATGCTGGTTAATGATATCCAAGAATGTGTGCCCCGGTATCCAAGAACACTATCACTCAAAAAAATGTTCAGCACAGGATCCCCGCTGTAACGTTCTTAGTTTGATGGGCCACTGCTTGAGGAAAAAGGAAAAAAAAGGCTTTGTCGCTATTTCAGCTTCTCGAAAAATCCCGACACAGTATCAGCATGCTCGACCAGTATCCAGCATTCACTGCCGGGAAGGTAACCCTCAATTTGGTTCTTACCTATCCTAATTATAAGGTTCCACAAGGTTCGGTTCAAACCCAGTGCATACGTAACTACAATGTTTTACAATGTTTTGATAAGTTAGAGCTGACATACAATGTCTAATCTACACAATCAAATGTCTGCTGTAGTACAACATTAACAAACAACAGGTATACATCACACTCTCCCCCCTTCGAAGAAAAAGTTTGAAAGTATTGAAAACTTTTTTTTTTAACCATGTCCAGGGAGAAACAATAAGCATCAATACACAGTGAGACATTTTCTAACAGTACCTGATACTAGAACTGACACAATCAGCTGACTCTAGAAAGAGCATCTGCAATCACATTATCTTTGCCTTGATGTGTTTGATATTGAGATTAAACTCTTGCAAAGATAAACTCCACCTCATTAACCTCCGTTTTTTGTTCTTCATTTTCTGAAGAAATGTCAGTGGATTGTGATCAGTAAACACTTCAATGGGATAGGTAGTTATTCCCAAATAAACTTCAAAGTACTGCAGTGACAACAACAAAGCAAGTGTTTCTTTTTCAATGGTAGAATAATTTCTCTGGTGCGTATCAAATTTCTTTGAAAAATAACACACTGGATGATCGATGTCATCTGCATCTTTTTGAAACAAAACAGCATCTGCACCAATGTCACTTTCATCAATTGCAAGTTTGAAGGATTTACCGAAATCAGGCGCTTTTAATACTGGAGCATTCATGAGTATGGTTCTTATTTTACCAAATAAAATCTGAAATGGGCTGCGAACGTGAAAGTACTGGTCTGAACCTGAACATTCAGCTGCACTGCTCGAAGAATTACCCTGACCTGACAAAAGAGAATCCTGTAACAGATGATCCATGAAAGAACCAGCAAGAGTGTCATAGCAATCATTCTCACCAGAAAGCTCTTGCAAGACTTTGTTAGCCATAGAACGAGTCACAGCACACAATGGGAAAATACCAGGAATTTCTTCTTGAAGGAATTCAGTGTTTACAGAAGTGCTTGGTTCAACGCTAACCCAAGGAACAGCCGAAACCTTAGTCCCTGCTAAATCATTACCAATAAGCAAGTCAACGCCTGGAACAGGGAGAGTTTCCTTCATGCCAACCTTCACTCAGCCAGAGACCAAATCAGACTGCAGAAGAACAAAATGGAGAGGTACCCCTATAACGCCACCAATACCCGCTAATAAAACATTCAAGTTAGCAGATGACACATCTGAAAAAGGCAGCACACCTTCGAGCATAAGAGATTGGAGAGCGCCCGTGTCCCTCAGGATAGTAATGAGTCGTAATGTGGACTTATCACCCTGAAGTGAAACAAAATCATTGGAAATAAAAGGCAAGTACTCCTCTCTAACCACAACAGACTTGGATGACTGAATCTCAGAAACAAACTGCTCCTCAGTCTTAAAAGCTTCAGAAATAGGCTGGGACTTGACATTCACAAAAGCATGGGGCGAGGACCGTGACTGATGTTTAAACTGTAGTTTGCGACATTGTGAAAGCAAATGACCCGGTTTACAAAAATAACAACAAGTGACATTTG
Source organism: Plotosus lineatus (assembly GCA_024760905.1). Classification (NCBI taxonomy): domain Eukaryota; kingdom Metazoa; phylum Chordata; class Actinopteri; order Siluriformes; family Plotosidae; genus Plotosus; species Plotosus lineatus. The sequence goes on from CM045729.1 coordinate 70,135,807, forward strand.
GCGAAAAACCTGAATCCTGTTTGGAATCAACGGAATTTTTTGAACTATAGCAAATGTGATCAGGGAGACATGTAGGAGAGTACTTGGTGTGTCCTCTGGAAAGAAAGTAGAGAAGCAGACTTGGTGGTGGAATGAGGAAGTGCAAGAGTGTGTACAAAGGAAGAGGTTAGCTAAGAAGAAGTGGGACATTGAGAGGACCGAAGAGAGTAAACAGGAGTACAGAGAGACAGCGTAAGGCGAAGGAAAAGAAAAAGGAAAGAAAGTTTGTACACAGAAGTAGGCTGCCTTTAGTTCCAAAATATTGATATGAAGTTCACTTTCTTTAGCAGACCATTGTAAAAGTGTATCACATTATCATGTTCTCTGCTGCACATACTGTTTTACATAACTGCATAATGGTGCTTTATTTTTCTATGTTTTGCTATACTTAAAGGCTTGTTGAGAATAATCAAATGGAATGCTTAAGGGGGCCATTCTTTATGTCTGATGTAAAAGTGCATACTTAAACAGAAGTGCATGCTGGGTACCCGTGCCACACCGAGACTTTCACTGTCAGGGTGATCTTCAACAAACCAAATAGTTTCTAGTTGTAAATAACTTCGAGGTCAGGAGGTGGGGGTTTATGGGGGCTGGGATGCGCCTGGGGTCAGCCCAGATTAATCGCATCCTGTTGAGATAATAACGTATCAAAGACCCAATCATAAATTCCGGAAGGAGGAACCTGGTCTGCAGCCCTTAAAAGCACCCCCCGCGAGGGAGACCTCAGACCTTAACTAGCGTGTCTTTTATGGATGTTTGTTGGGTCTCCGTCCTCTGCAGACGACGCAATAAAGCTTCTCATATTCAACTCAAAACCAGTTTCCAGTCGTCTTCTTCCACATTCAACGGATCCTAACAGTTTTGGGGGCTCGTCCGGGATGTGGTAGAGGAACGTGAGTTGAGGAAATTCGACCCAAACTTTTTCCTCGTGAACCAAGGAGAAGGACACAGGCCGGCAATCACTAACAGGTAAGCAGAACCTTTTTAAATCGAACTCTGCATATTGACTAAACTAAAAACTGTGTCCTCTCCGGAAGTTTGAAAGAAAAGGATTAAAAGAGTTGTATGAGAACCTAATTTTAAGGTTAAAGGTAAAAGAAATGGAATAAAAGTTAAAGAGATTTAAGAGTGAACATAGACGCGCCTTGGAGGTGGCACGCCCTCCCGGTCTCTGACGAGGGGCCGTGGTAATGGCTGGGTTGGAGTCCCGGGGATTGAGGCTCCCCAAAGTACCACGTCAGTGCTATAAAACTGTACGTCGTAGTCGGGTGAAAGGCCCTCAACGGATTAGCCATTGAAAGCATGCGTCTATGCGGGTGAAAGGCCCCCAATACACGGAGGTATTGGAAGCATTAATAATTGGGTGAAAGGCCCTCAACGGACTAGCCGTTGAAAGCATTGGTAAATGGGTGAAAGGCCCCCAATACGGGAGATATTGGAAGCATTAAAGAGATTAATAGAGTGTGATATTAATTGTATTGTTTTCTGTTTCATGTGTGTGTTGTGTGGCCACGTGCGTGACGTTAATCGTATTGTTTTCTATTTCATGTATGTATTGTGTTGCAACGTGTGTTGTGTGTGAGGGAAAGTGGGAAGTGGCAAGAATGAAACTCAGAGGTGTCGAGAGGTACGCTGACGCTTGACAGTGTCTTAACTGGGCAGAGAAACAGACAGAGGAAACCTAGCGGTGTTAACATAATCTGTCTGTGCGGTGGAAACCTAACGGTGACAACACAAGCCGCCTGCCGTGGTTAATTGGATCATTCGCTCAGCCTAGCGCTGACGGACTGACTGGCTGTGAACGTCCAAACAGTCCCGATCCGGGAGAGTGAACGGGTGTACCCACGCTCTCTGGCCCCTGAGTTAAGAAAAATGGAGGGTGAATTTGATAGAGAAATAAAGGAATGGGGGCTAGGTGATGAACCCCTGAAGCCATTATATGCACAGATTGAGAACACCTTGAAATCAGTGGAGCTGAAGAGCACACTGAAACAGAAAAATAAAGTTGTAGATGAAGCCAGACGAAAGCTGCATGAGCTGGTGACATCTAAAAACAAACAGTTGGGGGATAGTGGCCATTTGGGATCCTGGCTATGGAAAAAAGTTAAAGAATATTCAGAAAAAGTCAGAGAAGCGAGAGAGCAGGGAGAGAAGGCGAATTTAATGTTTAGACCCAAGCTGAAAAAGGAGGTGGAGGAAATGGAGAACGCCCAACAGGGGTGGACGGATCTCGCGGTCTGCTGGCAGAGTGTCACGCATCTTCACCATTTCCAGTCGAAGGAAAAATCAAAAGGAGCGGTAACAGCACCTGACACTGAACCTACGCGCCCCCCGCCATACGCACCCCCGACACCCAGCGTTAACAGTGTATATCTTCTCACAGGACCAGAGAGAAGAAATAAATAAAATAAATACAAATACATATTTTCTAAAGTAGTAGCTAGAGGGAATTTTTCATGCATCAACATGACTGGCACAGATCAGATACTAGGAAATTTAAACGCCACTGAATGGTGCACGAATGAGAATACAACGAATATTGTTTTTGACCCTTTATCAGGAAGTGACATATGGTGGTGGTGTGGAGACAGTCGGCTGTTTGATAGGTTGCCACGTAATAAAACTGGTGTATGTGCTATCGTTACCTTGTCACTTCCAGTATCAATATACCCTACAACAGCAGAACACTCATTAAAAGAAGTAAATAGTGTATTACCAGGTGCCTGGAAAAAAAACAGTATAGTAGAGATATCACGTGGCAGGGTTCACGTGACCCCCACTTATATAGATGCTATAGGAGTTCCACGAGGGGTTCCTGATGAATATAAACTACCATCTGTTGGTGGTGTACTATTAATAAAAGTGCGGATAGAATAAATTACATCCACTATAATGTTCAAAAAACTAGACAATTGGACACAGACAGGTTTTAAAGCAGTATACAGTCAATTATCAGCAACGTCACTGATGGCTTTCCAAAATCCACTGCACTGGACATGTTATTAGCAGAGAAAGTAGGTGTATGCGCAGTGTTCGGGGAACAATGTTGTAATTTTATTCCAGACAACACTGCATCAGATGGAAGTCTAACCCTAGCAATAGAAGGCCTAAAATCTCTTAATAAAAAGATGAAAGAACATTCGGGGGTAGATACATCCATATGGGATTCATAGTTAAGTGTGTTCGGAAAATATAGTACCCTTGTATCATCTGTATTAAAATCTGTGTAGTTTTTGCAACTTTTTTACACTCTGTGGTTGTTGTTGTATTCCATGTTTATGTTCTATGCTGAATCGACTCATCGTCACTGCCCTGGGTTTTAAGATCCTGAATGCTACTAAGAAAGATAACATTTCTGTCAGAGTGTAAACAGTTCCGAATGAAATTAATGAATTTACGAATCTAAAATCTGTTTGAAGTGTTAGTAAATGATATCTTTTGTTTGAGCTGTGATAAACAGGAGGGAAATGTTGGAATAATTGTATGAATTATCACAGCTCTAACCTGTTTTGTTACTCACTAAGTATAAATGTTGGAAACTGTTTGTTGAGGTATTTTGCAGAAACATCTCTATCTCAAGGGGAGGCAGCCAAGTGGAAACAACCTTGAAGTTCTCACACAACAACAGGACGACTCCCTAACTGCAGCTGGATAGAGAGCTGAAATGAACATTCTAAACCAGACAAAGTAGATAAGCATAGAACAATGATGGTCATGATGCTGATTTATATGCACCCCTCCCATCTAGGAAATCAATATGACATGTGTAATTAGAAAAAGTAAAGAGACAGTTAAATTCCATGGGAAGAGAGGAAAAAAAAAAAAAAAAAGTGAATGAGCTCGGTTTATTAGGGAAAGAAGGGAGGGACGGACTCCCCTGTCTATAAACTGAACGGCCGTGGATGAATGAACGTGTGTGAATGGAGGATGTAATCCTTGATTAAACTCCTCATATAAACAACTGTGGGATCGATACAACGAGTTTTTGTTGATGCAGAGGCAAGAACCCTCCGTCTGAAAAGGTAGAAGCTTGAGGGTTACCACAGAAATAATTAATCGTTGTCCCATAGGAAAAGATAAACCAGTGTTAGGACACCCTAGGTGCAACAAACCACTGGTCCAAATTGGGTTAAAATGGGGGTAAAAACAGTAAACCTAGAGATAAATTATAATGTGGAGATTGGAAAGCAGTAGAAAAACAAGCACCTGATAGAAATAAATATTTAGATTTATGGGTTAGTAAGTATTTATTCAACGGACCGTTAAAGGTAACAAGATTAATAGAATTACAGGGAGCTATTAGGCGGAACTGGAAAAATAATATAGAAAAAGAAAGCATTCCGATTACAAGTGGATGACAGGCCAACAGGGGGCCAAACATTTGCAATACACCTGAAAAATGGTCTGCATGGTGCAGCACAAGAAAGAGTAATGCAGCTGGATGGACAGAAGGGCTCCCTCAGATTCCAAGCTATCCCCGCCGAGGGACATTTGATGCCAGATAATTGACTTCGGCCCATAGAATGATTTGGGAGGGAATACTCAGGTGCTCTCTCCTCTTGGTCAACTAGCTCTGTGGGTATTGATGGGATTCCTTTCTCGTCACAGCTTACACCCCCGCTCCCTCTGCGTTGTCCTGACGACCCCTCTCTCGATGCATTATAAATCACTTATTATTTTGTGTATATGCAGGAATGTCCGTTTAATTTATCCGGTAGTGATCTTATGAGCCTCCTCGGTTTACAAATTCCTTTTCATGGTTCGAGCATGATCATCTCCACGTCAGAATCTCTGTCCCCTTCTTTGATTGCATTAACCTCCTGTGAATTACCTTTTAATGTTAACGCAGCATGTGCAATGAGTGAGGTGGCAGAGCAGTGTTCGCCCCTGGATCAACTGCCCAGGACATTATGGGTCGAGCATAAAAATGATGTGGGCTGCGTCGATTGTACTCCTTATGAGGCGAAGCATCCCTGTAGAACACTCGGCCTCTGTTTGCATTTACACATGGGCAGCAGCAGTACACCTGGACACGCCTCCCAAAAGGTTTCATTGATTCTCCCGCGGTGTTTGCCAAAGTTGTACAGGACGCACTAGGGTGCTTTGTTCCCCCTGATGGTTCCTGTGTCCACTCCTATGCAGATGACTTCGGCATCAAGCTCCGAGATCGGTTTTCAAGCCACACTCGCTGTCCTTCAGCTCTCTCGGGTCTCAAAGAAATTGAGCCAAGATCGCATCAAGATCAACATCGACACCCAGCGACCGGCTACCAAGCATGCCTTACTTGCTTTCCTGGGGTTGATCAAGTACTGCAGGCAGTGGATCCCAGACTGCTCTCTCTATGACAAGTGCTTCCGGTCCGCAATCCACCACACGGACCCACTCCAGCAACCACTCGTATGGACTGAGGACATGCAAAATGCCTTTGCAGCCCTCAAAACGGCCCTCTGCTCGGCTCCAGCTCTGGGCCTGCCGAACTATGAACTGCCCTTTCACCTTTACATTGCTCACCAAGGGGGAACTGCCTCTGGGGTGTTGGCTCAGGAGCATGGCGGGGGGATGAGGCCCTGTGCTTTCCTTTCAAAAACACTAGACACTGTAGCTCAAGGTTTACTTGCGTGTCTTCGTGCTGTGGCTGCTTGTGCGTAAATGGTTTTAGACGCCGAGAGGATCATGTTGTCGCACCCTTTGATTTTACACTCACAACATTAGGTCCAACAGATCCTATGAAATTTAAATACACAACACATGTCATAACAGCGCAGGTCAGGCTACGAGGCCATTCTATGCGCCACTGATAACCTCACGATTAAATCTACTTCTTCTCTTGATACCGTGGCTCACGCCTTACAGCGTCTGCTTAATGCTCAAGATAACTGTGAGCCCTGCCCTCACGACTGTTTGCAAGAAATTGTTGTTGCTACAAGTATTAGGTCTGATTTGTGTTCTACACTACCTACAGGTGAGGTCCTGTTTGTGGACAGGTCATGCTCTAAACCTACCGACGGTACCTTTCACTGTGGATATGCCGTCTGCCGCCTTTCAGATATAGTGATCGAATCTCATTCACTCCCCTTTACGTCTGCTCAAGCTGCAGAATTGTTTGCTCTTACTCACATGTACATCTTATCTGCTGACCAAGAGGGAGACAGATGCTTAACATGTGCACAGAATAATTCTTCTAAGCCGCCGGCAGTGCATCGACATCTGCCACAACCAAATACACCATTCCAGGAATGGCAAATTGATTATACCCACATGCCAAGACAGAGACCATACAAATATCTATTGGTAATGGTTGATAAATTCTCACTCTGGGTGGAAGCTTTCCCATGCAGCATTGAGTATGCTAGAGTGGTGATTCAGAAATTGACACAAGAAATTATCCCGCGATATGGAATTCCGGTGGGACTAGACTTGGACAGAGGGACCCCCTTCACGGCCAAGGTAACCCAACTGCTCGCAACAGCACACACATGACTCCACACAAACTACAGACCGGTAGACTATTTCCTGGACCACACACAGCACTGGACACTGACCCACAAAACCTAACCCATAAACAATACTATCGTGAATTGCAAAGTCTCGTTGCAGCCTTTTCAGATCAAGTGAAGGAGCAGTACCAGGCGTCTATCGGCGGCCCTCCAGACACAGAGTGGGTCCTCCTGAAAGTCCTCAAGCGAAAGTGGACGGAGCCAAGGTGGACAGGACCCTACAAGATCAAAGAGCGCACCTCGCACGCCGTCCGGCTGGACAGCAAGGGTGACACCTGGTATCACTGGAGCCAGTGTGCAGCGGCAGAAGCTCCCGCCAGATCACTCGTCAACACACACAGGGACCTGTGTGAAGCAGCAACCTCATCACCGGCCGGTGACGAAGAAAAGACCACCAACAGCGCAGGGCAGAATAATCCCTGGGTGGCAAAAGGGGGTGAGGTAGTCTAACCCTCACCCTCACGGCAAGGCGGAGGAACAACGCGCCCCTGCAACAAGTAGCGTGCCAAGCTACCAACGCAATTTTGAAGAGTGTTATCCCAATTATATTGTTTTTAATTATATTGTAATGTGCTTTTGCTTTGAGTTGTGTGACAGAGTATTGAAGGTCGTAAGCTCTTTAAGGTGTAGCGCGTGACCCTCCCTTGAATACCAGGTAAAACCAGAGGTAAAACCAGATAGGGTCTCTCCTCGGGTCCACTAATGTGTATTTCGTTTTTAGTATAGCCTTTCTATTGCTTGTGTACGTTTTCTCTGCTGTTCTATTTTTGTTATGAATGGTTCCTTGGTTGATCTCCTAAAGGAGATCAAAAGGGGGAATTGTAAAAGTGTATCACATTATCATGTTCTCTGCTGCACATACTGTTTTATATAACTGCATAATGGTGCTTTATTTTTCTATGTTTTGCTATACTTAAAGGCTTATTGAGAATAATCAAATGGAATGTTTAAGGGGGCCATTCTTTATGTCTGTTGTAAAAGTGCATACTGGGTACCCATGCCACACCGAGACTTTCACTGTCAGGGTGATCTTCAACAGACCAAATAGTTTCTAGTTGTAAATAACTTCGAGGTCAGGAGGTGGGGGTTTATGAGGGCTGGGATGCGCCTGGGGTCAGCCCAGATTAATCGCATCCTGTTGAGATAATAATGTATCAAAGACCCAATTATAAATTTCGGAAGGAGGAACCTGGTCTGCAGCCCTTAAAAGCACCCCCCCCCCACGAGGGAGACCTCAGACCTTAACTAGCGTGTCTTTTATGGATGTTTGTTGGGTCTCCGTCCTCTGCAGACGACGCAATAAAGCTTCTCATATTCAACTCAAAACCAGTCTCCAGTCGTCTTCTTCCACATTCAACGGATCCTAACACCATAAACCCCTAGTACTAGTTTGATCACAGTCTTTCACTCCTCCCCAACCAGTTTTTGGTTTCACCAGCTCAGTAAAGATTCTAGGTGCAGACACAAGCCCATTTGGAAGACAAGTAAACTGAAATAAAGTCTCATTCCAGACAAATCTCAAATATTTACTTCCTTCATGCCTTACTGGAATACTAAAGTAGGTGTCCTTTAAATCTACAGAGGCAAAATAGCAGCCCTTTTCCCACCAGAAAATGGCAGATCTGAAAGTATCCATTTTTAAATTGGCAGGTTTCAACACTGTCTCTAAATGTTTTGAGGTTCAAATTGATTCTCAAGGAACCATTTTTCTTGATGCAAAAAATATATATTTGATATAAATTCCTCATCTACATGTTCACATGCCTCTATGATACCTTTGGCATAAATGTGGGAAAGTTCTTCTTTAATGAGCATGCACTGATTCTTTGTAAACTTAATAGCATTAGGTATAGTCTGCTGGGATGGTGTGGTAGTAAAATCTATATCTACACCCTCAATATTAGATAACATCCAAGGATCAGATGAAATGTCAGCTCATTTATTTGCAAAATGTTGCACTTTCCCAGCATAAAAGTTTTCAGAAGTGTTTATCACAAAAAACTCCTCAGGTATGTGCCTCACCTTGTTACCTTTTTGACAATTCTGTGGCTTGTCCTGATGATATCTTGGTCTGTCGGAAACAAAAACTTTCTTTCCCATCTGTTTAGAATCTCCAATGCCCTTTATTTTCTTGTGCAGCTTAGTGCCAAACAAATACTTACTGGTGGTGATCATACCAGAAGTACAAAGGCCCTTATATGGCCTAGTCAAGTACTGCTTAAATGCATCACGCCTTTTCACATTCATGTCTGCTTGTGCACCTGTCAGCAGTCTGAGCCCTTGTGCGTTGGCTGGTAAACGAACCCAGGTCAACTGCTTGGAAGGCAGCTATGCTCACCACTAAACCACCAACGCTGTATTACGCTTGTCATCAGCATGTCGGCAACTTGAATGATGGGGATCATGGATTTAACCAGTAAGCCTTGCCCATGTTGCAATTTTATGTCTCTTGTTTTGCTGTATGCTTTCTCCTCGTGCCGGATTTCTTCATTTACTTTCAGCACCACTAAGCCTTCACAATTCTTGGGACGAAAATATTTGTCAATTAGGACCTTCAACTTTGTGTAATCTGGCGCTTTGGCCAGTCCATTCCCAACCGACTTCGCCAACTCCAGTTTTACACTGTCTGAAGTCTTTTCATCGTCACCAAAGAAATTTGCAAATCCGTTCATTAATGAAGACATGAATGAGGCATCAGAGTCTTCTGTGTCTGGGTCACCGATTTCACTGTCATTCCCACAAACCTGAGACACTAATTTAGCAAATACATAGCCTTCCTCCTCATCTGTATCGGAAGTGGCATCGCCTTCCACCATTGTTTGTTTACTTCCTTCCGCCTGGTACACAATCGAAAGTGGGCAGGATCGGAGATGGTCGTGAGTTTCCGTCACTGTGAAAAGCGGTCAAATTCCTTCCAACGTTTTCTAAAGTATTTTCCATTTTCTGCATTGCTGCAGTCTGGGTCACTTGATTTTTCACCATAAATTCTAACAGTTTCATGAGGTGGTTATCAGCAGTAACCTCACCTTCCTTGCTGCTCGCTGGCTTGTCGCCTCAAGCTTTGACTGAAACTCAACAGGGATCGACAGGGGTCTCACCACCCGATTCAATTTTTCCATCTGAGGCAGCAATGTCCTCGACATTTGGCTGCTCTTTCTTTTGCCACGAGGATTTCATTCTCGTCCACTTCTGAAAGTTGACGGCATGCTCTGTACAATGCCAAGTGCTCCCTCATGAGCCTCTACCCCCTCGGGGCTGTTGTTGGACACCCTTCGTGTCACCAATGTTTTAGCCCTTTAGGCTAACCACAACCCGCGGCTGTTTTGGTCAAATTCGTGTTACCATTGTTCTAGCCCTTTAGGCTGACCATGACCTGTGGCCGTTTTGGTCAAATTCACAGCTGTCATTCGAGCGAATCAGCTAAAAGTCTCCAAAAGTAATTTCAAATAGAGTCACACTCAATCCTCAAAAAGTTCTTCAAACTTTCACTTCTAACAAGAGAAATTTCAACAACGTTGTTGCTGGACACCCTTTGTGTCGCCACTGTTCTAGCCCTTCAGGCTGACCAAGACCCGGGGCAGTTTTGGTCAAATTCATAGCTTCTCAGCTGTCAAATTCAAGCGAATCAGCTAAAAGTCTCCAAAAGTGATTTTTAAACAATGAATCACACTCAGTCCACAAAAAGTTCTTCGAACTATCACTTCTAACGAGAGAAATTAAAAAAAACATACAGAGATGAAAAGTATGTTGACACTGATATTCTACTCACGTGAATTGAAATTCTGCGCATGCACATCTCACGTAGTCCCAATAGGATGGTAGGATGGAATAGAGAGGTGAAATTAGAGTTTGAAGGTATCCGACCCACCTGCATACTGGAGTACAGAAAGGATTGACTCTCCGCTGCGTGCCACAGTGACGTGGCATTGAAAATAGATGTAAAGATTTAAATGCATGAGATTTGATGGCTTTTTTTGTATTTTAATTTAAATGACAGTTAAATGATGTATTCATTATTCTGTTAATAAAGGCCACCTGATTTATCTAAGAGCCAGATACAGTCATCAAAAGAGGCACATTTGGCTCAAGAGCAAAAGGTTCCCAACCCCTGCTCTGTAGAATGTGTTTACGAAGCATATTTTAGCAATACAATAATCTATCTATCTATCTATCTATCTATCTATCTATCTATCTATCTATCTATCTATCTATCTATCTATCTATCTATCTATCTATCTATCTATCTATCTATCTATCTATCTATCTATCTATCTATCTATCTATCTATCTATCTATCTATCTATCTATCTATCTATATACTAGTATACTGTATATAAGCCTCCCTCTGGGCTTTCTGCCTGGCAGTTCTTACCACAGCATTCTACTACCAATATATTCACTATCCCTCCACTGTCCATGTCCAAACCATCTCAATCTAGCCTCTCTGGCATTGTCTCCAAAACCTCTAACAAGTGCTGCACCTCTAATGTGCTCATTCTTGAGCTTATCCATCCTCGTTACACCCAAAGAGAACCTCAACATTTTCATCTCTGCTACCTCCAGCTGTGCCTCCTGTCTTTACCTCCCCAGGGCAACTGCTTCTAAACCATACAACATTGTTGGCCTCAACACCGTCTTGTACACTTTACCTTTCATTCTTGCCGATACCCTCCTATCACACATCACACCGGACACTTTTCTCCAACCATTCCAACCTGCCTGCACTCGCTTCATCACATCTGTTCCATACTCTCCATTGCTCTGGATTGTTGAGCCTAAGTACTTAAAATCCTCCACCTTCCTTATCTCTGCTCCCTGTAACATGACTGTTCCTCCTGGGTCCTTGTCATTCATGCACATGTATTCTGTCTTACTGAGGCTAACCTTCATTCCCCTCCTTTCCAGGGCATACCTCCACCTCTCTAGATTTTCCTGTACTTGTTTTCTGCTCTCACAACAGATCACGATGTCATCTGCAAACATCATAGTCTATGGAGATTTTTGTCTAACCTCGTCTGTCAGCCTGTCCATCACCATTGCAAACAAGAAGAGGCTCAGAGCTGACCCTTGATGCAGTCCCACCTCCACCTTGAACTCTTCTGTCACACCGACAGCACACCACACCACTGTCTTGCATCTCTCATACATGTCCTGCACCACTCTAACATACTTCTCTGCCACTCCAGACTTCCTCATGCAATACCATAGTTCTTCTCTCGACACCCTGTCATATGCTTTCTCCAGATCCACAAAGGACAATGCAGCTCCTTATGACCTTCTCTGTACTTCTCTATTAACACCCTCAAAGCAAACACTGCATCTGTGGTGCTCTTTCTTGGCATGAAACTGGTGTTCACAAATACTGACGTCTGCCCTTAGTCTAGCTTCCACTATTGTTTCCCATAACTTCATCGTATGGCTCATCAACTTTATCCCTTTGTAGTTGCCACAACTCTGCACATATCCCTTGTTCTTAAAAATGGGCACAAGCACACTTCTCCTCCATTCCTCCAGCATCCTCTCACTCTCTAAGACCTTGTTGAATATTCTTGTCAGGAAATGTACTGCTACCTCTCCTAGACACTTCCACACCTCCACCAGTATGTCATCAGGACTAACTGCCTTTCCATGCTTCATCCTCTTCAATGCCCTCCTCACTTCACCCGTACTGATCTTTGCTACTTCCTGGTCCTCAACAGTCACCTCTTCAACTCTTTTTTCTCTCCCATTTTACTCATTCATCAGCTCTTCAAAGTATTCTTTCCATCTTCCCAGCACACTTCTGTCATTAGTCAATACAGTTCCCTCTCTGTCCTTTATCAATCTAACTTGCTGCACGTCCTTCCCATCTCTATTTCTCTGCTGTGCCAACCTGTATAGATCATTTTCTCCCTCTTTACTATCCAACCTATCATACAAGTCATCATACGCCCTCTGTTTGGCCTTCGCCACTGCTACTTTCGCCTTACGCTGTGTCTCCCTGTACTCCTGTTTACTCTCTTCAGTCCTCTCAATGTCCCACTTCTTCTTGGCTAACCTTTTCCTTTGTACACACTCCTGCACTTCCTCATTCCACCACCATGTCTCCTTATCTACTTTCCTTCCAGAGGACACACCAAGTACTCTCCTACCTGTGTCCCTGATCACATTTGCTGTGGTTGTGCAGTCATTTGGAAGCACTTCCTGGCCACCCAAAGCCTGTTTCAACTCCTCCTTGAAGACAACACGACACTCTTCCTTTTTCAGCTTCCACCACTTTGTCTTCTGCTCTGCCTTTGCCTTTTTCACCTTTCTCACCATCAGAGTCATCCTGCACACCACCATCCTATGCTGTTTAGCAACACTCTCACCCACTATGACTTTGCAGTCACTGACTTCCTTCAAATTACATCGCCTACACAAGATGTAGTCTACCTGTGTGCGCCTACCTCCGCTTTTATATGTCACCCTATGCTCCTGTTTCTTCTCAAAGAAAGTATTCACCACAGCCATTTCCATCCTTTTTGCAAAATCTATCAACATCTGTCCTTCTGCGTTCCTGTCCTGGATACCAAACCTGCCCATCACTTCCTCGTCCCCTCTGTTTCCTGCACCAACATGTAAATTGAAGTCTGCCCCAATGACCACTCTTTCACCTCTGGGGGTACTCTGCATCACTTCATCTAACTCACTCCAGAATCTCTCCTTCTCTTCGCACTCACATACTGCCTGTGGGGCATAAGCACTAACAACATTGAACATCACGCCTTCAATTTCTTACTTGAGACTCATCACTCTGTCTGACACTCCTTTCACTTCTAGAATATTCCTGACCAACCCCTCCTTCAAGATAACCCCGACTCCATTTCTCTTCCCATCCACACCATGAAAAAACAGCTTAAACCCTGCTCCTCTGCTTCTAGCCTTGCTACCTTTCCATCTGCTCTCCTGAACACACCGTTTGTCCACCTTCCTCCTCTGCATCATGTCAGCCAGCTCTCTACCTTTTCATGCCATAGTTCCTACATTCAAAGTCCCTACTTTCAGTCCTAGACTCATGCTTTTCCTCTTCTCTGTCCGCCTATGGACACACCTCCCACCTCTCCTTCTTCGACGTCCTCGATGAACAGTAGTCCAATTTCCACCAGCACCTTCTTGGTGAACAGCACTGATGGTGGTCGTTGTTAACCCGGGCCTCGACTGATCCAGTATGACAGTCTTTGTTTTTTTATTTGGCATTTGTTTTACACCGGATGTCCTTCCTGACGCAACCCTCTGCATTTATCTGGGCTGGGGACCGGCGTGAGGGAGAGACACTGGTTTGTGCCCCTCCTTCACGGCTGCATTCCCATCCACACCATGAAAAAACAGCTTAAACCCTGTTTCTACGCTTCTACCCTTGCTACCTTTCCACCTGGTCTCCTGAACACACAGTATGTCCACCTTCCTCCTTTGCATCATGTCAGCCAGCTCTGTACCTTTTTCTGTCATAGTTTGAACATTCAAAGTCCGTACTCTCAGTCCTAAACTCATGCCTTTCCTCTTCCCTCTCTGCCTACGGACACACTTTGAAGAACAGAGCCTTCATATATACATATATCTATATCTATATCTATATCCATAAATATATATATATATATATATATATATATATTTTTATATATATATATATATATATATATATATATATATATATATGAAGGCTCTGTTCTTCAAAGTGTGTACGTGTGTGTGTGTATATATATATATATATATATATATATATATATATATATATATATATATATATATATATATATATATATATATATATATATATATATATATATATATATACGTATATATGTGTGTGTATGGGGCAGTGGTGGTCTAGTGGTATAGGGCGCCGGATCGCTGATTCAAAGGTTGGGGGTTCGAGTCCCACTCTCCACAAGGTTGTCACTGCCCCACCAGTGCGGCTAACTGGGTTATCAAAGGCGGGCCATGTCTCTCACTGTCTATGGTGAGAGGCATGTAAAAGAACCATTACTGACTTTTGTAAAGAGTAGGCTGCAAAGTCATTAGCGTGTTTCTGTCCCGTGCTAAAAGGGTTGTGACAGGAAGGGCATCCGACATAAAAACCTCTGCCAAATCAAACGTGTGAATCACATGATTCGCTGTGGTGACTCCCGAGTAAAAAGGGGAAAAGCCGAAAGGAAGACAGACATATATATATATATATATATATATATATATATATATATATATATATAAATAAATGTATTACATTCCGGGTTAAGGGATGAAATGTCTGTAGACGAATGGACCCAGCTGATGACTTGACAGCCTAACAGTAGTAACACATTAGCTGTTTGTATTAACAAGTAAGACTGTCTATAGAATGTGTTTAAGAAGCATATTTTAGTGCATGGAATAGATACATAGTATTTCACTTCCGGTTGATGATTCACGCATGTAATATGATACATGGGGTTTTACTTCCGGGTACAGAACTCATGGATTATCTTCATTTGCGGGAGGGGCCGGAACCAACCCCCCGTGAATAACAAGGTCCTACTGTATGTTAGAGTGGTGCAGGATATGTATGAGATATGTAAGACAGTGGCGAGGTGTGCTGTCGGTGTGACAGAAGAGGTGGAGGTGGGACTGCATCAAGGGTCAGCTCTGAGCCCCTTCTTGTTTGCTATGGTGATGGACATGCTGACAGATGAGGTTAGACAAGGATGTCCATGGACTATGATGTTTGCAGATGACTTCGTGATCTGTAGTGAAAGCAGAGAACAAGTGCAGGGAAATCTGGAGAGCTGGAGGTATGCCCTGGAAAGGAGAGGAATGAAGGTTAGCCCCAGTAAGAAAGAAAACGTGTGTGAATGAGAAGGACCCAAGAGGAATGGTGACGCTAACGGGAGCAGAGAAAAAAAAGCAAAAGGCCTAGAGGAATACCAAAGAGAAGATTTATGGATGTGGTGAAGGAAGACATGAAGGTAATTGGAGTAAGAGTAGAAGATGCAGAGGATAGGGTGAGATGGGGGCAGATGTTTCGACCCCTGAAGGGAACAGCCGAAAGAAAAAGACGAAGATATCACTTCCTCGTCCCCTCTGTTGCCTGCACCAACATGTCCATTGAAGTCTGCACCAATGACTACTCTTTCACCTCTGGGGGTACTCTGCATCACTTCATCTAAGTCACTCCAGAATCTCTCCTTCTCTTCTAGCTCACATCCTGCCTGTGGGGCATAAACACTAACAACATTGAGCATTACACCTTCAATTTCTAACTTGAGATTCATCACTCTGTCTGACACTCTTTTCACTTTTAGAACATTCCTGACAAACTCCTCCTTCAAGATGACTCCGACTCCATTTCTCTTCCCATCCACACCGTGATAAAATAGCTTAAACCCTGCTCCTAAGCTTTTAGCTTTGCTACCTTTCCACCTGGTCTCCTGAACACACAGTATGTCCACCTTCCTCCTCTGCATCATGTCAACCAGCTCTCTACCTTTTCTATGCATAGTTCCAACATTCAAAGTCCCCACTCTCAGTCCTAGACTCATGCCTTTCCTCTTCTCTCTCTGCCTACGGACACGCCTCCCACCTCTCCTTCTTCGATGTCTTCGACCAACAGTAGTCCAATTTCCATCAGCACCCTGTTGATTGACAGCACTGATGGCGGTCGTTGTAAACCCGGGCCTCGACCGATCCGGTATGGAGGTAATACTTTTGATTTGCATCATCAATAATTGGCATTGGTTTTACGTCGGATGCCCTTCCTGACACAACCCTCTGCATTTCTCCGGGCTTGGGACCGGCATGAGGGGGAGAGACACTGGTTAGTGCCCCCCCCCCACCTCATGGCTGCATTATATATATATATATATATATATATATATATATATATATATATATATATATACATATATACTAGTCCTTCCTAAAAAAAATAGCATATTGTGATAAAGTTCATTATTTTCTGGAATGTACTGATAAAAATTAAACTTTCATATATTTTACATTCATTGCACACCAACTGAAATATTTCAGGTCTTTTATTGTTTTAATACTGATGATTTTGGCATACAGCTCATGAAAACCAAAAATTCCTATCTCAAACAATTAGCATATTTTGTTCGACCAATTAAAAAAAAAAAAAAAAAAAAAAAAAGGTGTTTTAATACAAAAAAGTCAACCTTCAAATAATTATGTTCAGTCATGCACTCAATACTTGGTCGGGAATCCTTTTGCAGAAATGACTGCTTCAATGCGGCCTGGCATGGAGGCAATCAGCCTGTGGCACTGCTGAGGTGTTACGGAGGCCCAGGATGCTTCAATAGCGGCCTGAAGCTCATCCACAGTGATGGGTCTGGTGTCTCTCAACTTTCTCTTCACAATATCCCACAGATTCTCTATGGGGTTCAGGTCAGGAGAGTTGGCAGGCCAATTGAGCACAGTAATACCATGGTCAGTAAACCATTTAGCAGTGGTTTTGGCACTGTGAGCAGGTGCCAGGTCGTGCCAAAAATGAAATATTCATCTCCATAAAGCTTTTCAGCAGATGGAAGCATGAAGTGCTCCAAAATCTCCTGATAGCTAGCTGCATTGACCCTGCCCTTGATAAAACACAGTGGACCAACAATAGCAGCTGACATGGCATCTCAGACCATCACTGACTGTGGGTACTGGACACTGGACTTCAGGCATTTTGGCATTTCCTTCTCCCCAGTCTTCCTCCAGACTCTGGCACCTTGATTTCCGAATGACATACAAAATTTTCTTTCATCCGAAAAAACTATTTTGGACCACTGAGCAACAGTCCAGTGCTGCTTCTCTGTAGCCCAGGTCAGGCGCTTCTACCGCTGTTTCTGGTTCAAAAGTGGCTTGACTTGGGGAATGCGGCACCTGTAACCCAGTCCACTGCTTCCACAGATCCTCCAAGGTCTGGAATCGGCCCTTCTCCACAGTCTTCCTCAGGGTCTGGTCACCTCTTCTGGTTGTGCAGTGTTTTCTGCCACACTTTTTCCTTCCCACAGACGTCCCACGGAGGTGCCTTGATAGAGCACTCTGGGAACAGCCTATTCGCTCAGAGATTTCTTTCTGTGTCTTACCCTCTTGATTGAGGGTGTCAATGATGGCCTTCTGGACAGTAGTCAGGTCGGCAGTCTTACCCATGATTGCGGTTTTGAGTAATGAACCAGGCTGGGAGTTTTTAAAAGCCTCAGGAATCTTTTGCAGGTGTTTAGAGTTAATTGGTTGATTCA